>BSBK01008609.1:5000-685000 GCA_027943335.1 Chamaecyparis obtusa | reverse complement strand
AGCAGTATTTGTTATTTTAGGCAATGAGTTCAGGGAGAATACTAATAGACATCGCGTTAATTCGGATATCCTAGCCATGTTCATTGCCTTAGTCCTACAGGTGGACCTAGACATAAAGGCTATTGGAAACCTATGTAGAAGAATTTTCAAGAAGAAATATTTGGTGGATTTGGACAAAGTACTGAATAGTATACGCATCGATTTATCCATCCCCAAGCCTAAAGATTACAATAGCAGAATCGTCAACCATAACTTTGTCTCCACTTTCCCTATTCTTGAAATAGAAGATTGGGATAGGTTTTTAGTAGAGACCCCTTCCATCAGAAGAAACTTGGACTTCTTACTATTTTTTACCCATGTACGACCTCCACCTAATATAAATTGGACGAATGAGTTTATTATGGATGATGGCATTAGGCTCAAGCTGGTCAAGGAAGAAAAAGACTCTTCGATGTCCTCATGCTCTTCAGACATGTCCTAAAAGTCATCTCAATAACCTGGACATTAAAATGTTATTCTCAGAGCATGTCAAAAAAGGGTTTAATTTTATGTATGTGATAATCTTTTACATACTACTCTTATATAAGGAAATCATTCAAATATTTCTTTAAATAAATTAGTAATGTTTTAATGTAAATTCGTTTTCTAGTTTTGTAAATTTGGGGAAATCTTAGCCTCGTATCAATAAAGTAATCCCTGTCAAGTACAACTAACTCATTAATTACTTAATGTTAGGTTTCATAAATAAGCATTGTCAATATAGCATGCAATACTTTCCCTCAAACGAAAAGATGGTAATAAATAGTTGGAAGAAATAAGGGGATGGAGTGTTTACATGTAGTTGGATAATCCTAGGATTAAGTGTATTGTTAATGGGATAAACTTTCGTGATGATCGTTTTCTATTTTTTAGTTCAAACATGGAACCAATGTGCTGGGCTCTCGACATTATTAAGATATACAGTAATAGGTTAGGTTGGGCTCCTCATGTAATAAGTTACAGGTTGAGGTATTTGTAAGCATATATACTGAAAATAGATGTGTGTACATATGTGATAAAATACAGTCATATATATATACATGCTTACAAATATATGAATTAATTGTAGTAGGCTTTTGAGATTTTCTTATTGAGCATCATTGCTTTTATAGTATTATGTTACCATCCTGGACTAGATATTTAATTTTATTTGTAGTATCTTAGCCTAGATTTTAAATTTATCTCAAAGGGAAAATGCTACTATCAGTAGAAGATTAGAATCTTGAAGACTCAGTTTTGGATAATAAGTGTAAAGAGCATCTTACTTTTAAAATGACTCTGAAACTACATATAGCTCTCTATGCTTTTCTATTGATTATAAGGTTCTGTATTGCTCCCTCTTAATGCTTTATATTCATCCTTTTCACTCCTTTGCACAAGATCTGCTATGATCCAATAATGATAGGCTTCAAATGCAGTTTTTCTACTCTCATACCCAACTCATATATAACAAAACATATTCATACGAATATATATTCATCTCCATATGTGTATAAATGCATTCATTTAGAGTGCTCACAGGAAGGAGGTATGTTCTAATCAATTTTCTTTTCTTGAAGGATAGTTTCTGATATTATAAATACATTAGACCAAGAGATAGAAGAATGTCTTCCTTTCCTTTCTATGTGGCACATTGAGCTTAGATACTCCTAATATATGTGTAGATTCGTGTCTATGCTGACTGGTAAGAATTGTACATATATCTCTTTAAGCTAAGTTGTTAGCTTTGCCACTGATATTTCTTAAGTTTCTCTTATTAGGAAGGATAACTATTTCAAAACAAGATGTCAGGTATTTCTTATAATATGCCAGGCTACTCCCTCACTTTTCCCTGTAGAGGTCAGAGGATTACATAACTTGTTTATTAAAGTGTTTAATTTGTATCTTTATTAATCTCATGATGGGGGTCTTTCTCACCAAGAGCAGTAAGAAGGGAAACATGGTTCACCAATGCGGCTCTATTGTTAATTTAATTCTAGGATTTGGTTTCAATATATTTCATATCGTCCATGAAGCTATCAAACACAGTTATCCTGGGAACTAACCCATTAAAAGCCAAAGTTCCCAGCATATTTATGCAGGTTTACAAAAGACTAAGGAAGCTTAGTCCCTTCTCAAGCTATATTAAGATAAGATAACAAAAGATGATTAATTTATTTTTAGAAACAAGTAGTATTAGTATTAAGACACAATTATAGTTTTTGTGAACATACTAACATGGATCTTAGCCAAAATTTAGTTGTTACAGACAGAGGAGGATCAAAATCTAGTGTATGAGATTTTGGTTGAGGGATAGGCCCGTAAATCAGATACTCTACTCCCTACAAATAGAGTCATGGTTGGTTACACAAAGACTAAGCATCGAGTTAAAGCAGATATCATCTAATTTAGAGGAAGGATCGCTATCTTCTCCATATAAAGGACAAGGTCGAGCAAATAAAAATCGGTACTCTATGTATAGCAGAATCTTTTGTAATCTGAGGGTATGCCTCTTAGATCTTTATGTATCATAATCCGGACTACGGTCCTAGGCAAGGCTAGAGGTTTTCTCAGCCCTACTCTTTCCTACTAGTGCCTGCACTGAGTGGGGTTTTTTGTAACACTTTTAATTTGATTAATATAATTCTTGGCTTCGGCCTTTTACCAAAAAAAATAATTAAAAAAAAATAAATATTAAATTTATTTTTATTTAATATTATATTTTATTTATGTTAGATATATTATATGTTTAATATTTATTTACATTTTTATATATGTAAATGAATTTATTATTATATATTATGTTTATAATATCCTTTATTAAATAAAATAATCTCCATCGTGCAAGACGATTAAAATCATCTTCATCGTGTATTATCCACTTTTCACTAACAATGACAACTTTGACGTCAGACGTTAGCAAATTTAAGAGGACTCCGTTCTTTCATGATTTAATTAGTGTTGACGAGTGACTATCGAATGTAAGTTAAGTCTTTTCTAAATGTGTATTGGCGACGTGAAGTCTTTTCTGCTGGACAAGAGATGCAAATCTTTTTGCTGAATTTTCCATTTTCCATAAATAAAATCTTAAAATATCCTTTGTTTCCTTCGCGTTTCTAGAAATGTAGAAGGATTAGTGAAAACATCCTTGTCTGTTTTTCTAAGATTTTTATTATTCATTTTTAAACTTGAAATTTAATATATTTTATTGTAAAATATGTGTGTACACACACACGCACACATATTTATTTTTAAAAAGTTTTATTTAAATTTTAATTACGTTTTCATGTTCAGTTTTATTATAAATATAATTAAAAGATATTTATTAAGCATAAATATAATAATATATTTATGTTTATTAATAAACATTCAAGATTGAGCATTTAGTATTTCATGGATACATTTAACTTTTATTAATTAAAAAAAAACATATTCATGATATAAAATATTATAATAAAATTAATAAAATATTTGTTTTTATTATTCTAATATATCAAATTGTTCTCAATCTATATTTAATATAATTTACAGTGTATGCTTAATATATTGTTTGAAAAATATATTATTTTTTAAATATTAAAATAATAGTATGGTTATTTTTTTAATCTATTTTTTTAATGATTATAATTGTATATGAGTTGCAATAGTTTTCCACAATTCATGGTTTATAATATATAATAATTTAAATCTATAATTATACAATTAGTATATGTAATCTATATTATATTGCTAATAATTTTTAAAAATTATATTTTTATAATATAATTTTCTTTGAAGAGCTTATAAACTACCAAGTTGCTGATGATACTGCCATTTTCTTTGAAGCCATTGATGACAACTTTGAAGCTCTGCAAAACAAACTCAGTCTTTTTTGCACTATTTTTGGAGCTCGTTTATCCCACTCCAAGTCTATATGTCTTGGCTAGGAGGATCAACCCCCTAATTGGTTTAAGAACTATGATTTTCAATGGAGAGGCCCACATAAAATAGTGAGATATCTGGGCACACCCTTTTCTATTGAGCCCCCCCTTAAGGATATGTGGTCTTAGGTTATAGATAAAATCACTAAGAAGCTAGATAAGTGGCACAACAGGGCTTTATCCTTAGCTGGTAGAGTTCAAGTCTACCAAAAAATCCTGTCCTCCTATAATATATACTATTCCTCTACCTGGATGTTCAACAATTACCAAATCTTGGATATTCAAAAGGTTGTCAGAAACTTTCTTTGGTATGATGGTAAAGGTAATAGAAAGATGCATGATGTGAAGTGAGATTGGTGCCATACTGATAAGCTCCTTGGGGGCTTGGGCTTGAAGGATCTTAAACTCCAAGGGACTGCCCTTGCCGCCAAATAGTTTTTTCACTCTATGGACGGTAATGATCCATGAAAGATCCTTGTTAGGCACAATATAGAAAGGGGATTCCCCAAAAATGCAAAATCTTGGAAGAATCTGCCTCTTAATGATTTGATTATTGGCAACTTTCCTATTGTTGTTCAAGGATATGCTATTTTTAGATCCATATGGAAAGCCTGGAATCATGTCAGGAATTATGTTACTAATAAGGCCTTCCATGATGATACTCATCTTTATGGTGAAAGGTCCATCTGGTGGAACTTGCACTTATGTGGCAAACCCCTCACCCTCTCCCAAGGCTGCTCTGCTAGGTACTGGTCTAATATGGGCATTTCTCATTTGGCTGACCTCTTTGAACATGACAAGATTATCAGTTGGGATGATCTTAGGAGCAAGTTTGATATCCCGACCTCCCAGAAGAAGACTTATAATATGATTCTTAAAGCTACCAAGGACTTACTACTGCTTGTCATGTGGACTCTCATAGATACTTAAAATGTAAATGGCCGGATGGGACCATTATATCCAAAATCAAAGCTGAAAATATTTACAATGTGATTGGATATAATGATGCCATCATTGACCATGTCAATTCTATTTGGTACTCTGCCCTTGACATCTGCTCTTGGAAGATGTCTTTTGATAGGAGCAAGTTTGATATCCCGACCTCCCAGAAGAAGACTTATACTATGATTCTTAAAGCTACCAAGGACTTACTACTACTTGTCATGTGGACTCTCATAGATACTTAAAATGTAAATGGCCGGATGGGACCATTATATCCAAAATCAAAGCTAAAAATATTTACAATGTGATTGGATATAATGATGCAATCATTGACCATGTCAATTCTATTTGGTACTCTGCCCTTGACATCTGATCTTGGAAGATGTCTTTTGATATATTGTGGAAAGGTTCTATTGAGCCTAAGATAAAATGTTTTAAATGACTGTTGGTTCTTGACAGACTCCCGATTAGAAAAGATAACTCTGCGGTTGATTACTATAACTTGTGTAGACTTCCTGAGTCTGGTAGACATATTCTCTTTGACTGTATCTTTGCTAAGGAAATTTGACAAATGTTTGGTATCACTTATCCTATGCATATAAATATTCTTGAAATTATTACTAGGCGCATTGATGGTCTTAAAAAAGATACTAATCTGTTTTGGAACATTCTCTCTTCTAATATTCTTTGGCAGATTTGGAAATGCAGAAACGAGGAAAGGTATCAAAACAACCCTAGAGTTCTTACTGAGTCTTTTCGAAAACTCATTTATTTTAAAATCTTCTTGCAGGTTCATACTACTATGTTGATTGATAAGGACACGCGCAAAAGATTCCTGAAGACTGGACATGCCACCTTCTTCGTCCACAAGATGAAGAATGGTTATGAATGGAGGAAGAATGTGGATAACCTGCATATGTTCGAGAGGACTTATAAGAAGCTTAACCATGAGGTTAAAAAGAACATTAAATCCAAAAAGGACCAAATCCTCATGCTGACGCAAATCGAGGAGAAGAAAAATATTGTGTGGATGGAGGGATCTATGGGGTGGATTGCCTGGGTAGACTCCCAAGATGTTATATTACACTAGTCTTTTGATTTCCTTCTTGTACCTATGTTTAGAACTTTCTAATATGTAGCTCTCGTGACTCTCTTGTTATGAGGCTTGACCTCTTTTTTGTACATTTTGATGTAACTGGTTATATTTTTGTGACCCCCTTATATTTAATAAAAATAAATAAATTATATTTATATTTTATTTGTAGTTAAGTATTTTATTTATAATTGAATTTTAAATAATAATTAAAAGTTTATTGTAATAAATTTAATTTATAATTATTTATCTTATTAATATTATATTTATAACATAAATAATATTTAATTATATTTAAGGATACTATTAGAAGGTGCAATTACTAGTAAAATAAATTATTTATTTTAAAGAGGTGCGCTTTATTTCTCTCCCTATAAATTTTGTGAGCGCCGTGGTCTGGTGGCGGCCGCCGAAGCACAGCGGATTTGCAGTCAAGTCGAGTTTTTTTAAAGATCTTGAGAGTATATTTAACTAGACAAATACTAAAATCTTGGTACCTGATTTCATAAAGTAATCGTCATTCAGCATTGTGTTGCAACAGCTATGGCCGATTCGTTGCTCTTTGCAGGTCTTCATTTTAACAAGAAAAAATTTTCAGCCGATTTTCACAAGTTCGAGGTAATAATTAGTTTTCTCTTCGCTGAGTAAAGGAGGCGGTTGGGTTTAGGGGATTTTTAACCTTTGTTGCGCAGGCAAAACCTAAAGATAAAGATGTAACGCCACCACAAGTTTCGGAGGAGGCGGAGGTAGAGGAGGGGGGGCAAGTGGAGACCAGGAAGAAAAAAAAGCAAAAGCTCAAGTCTTTCGAGGGTAAATCTGTTTATTTTCCTACTTTATTGGTGGCGAGTTGGCCATATCTGATCACACAAGTGTAGTTTAATGCTACAAAACTTTTGGAGAAAAACTTCTGTGCAATTAGCCCATATAATTTTTGGCTCACACTCCGTTATGTGATGTAATGTTCAGAAAACAATGAGGTGTTTAACGTATTCAAGAGACCCAAGGCATTAAGGGAGAATGCGGATGAGAAGATGCAGGTGCAAGCTCAAGCTCGGGCTGAGGAGAAGGATCATTTTCGAAAGCAAGAGGTGAAGATCAATATTAATTTGTGAACACCGTTCTGTCTTCGTTACCTACTAAGAATCCGAGTATTTATTTTGTTTAATGTTTTTTAGGTGTGCTCATCCCTGCGAAAGAAATATGGCATATATGTGGCAGGTGAAGATGTTCCTTCACCACTCGAAGGCTTCCATGAGTTAAAGTCCAGGTATCCTTCAATAATTCTCATTGACACTATAGCCAGCTGAGCGGCATTGCTGATTTACTTCATTTCAATTTAAAATCGCTTCATTCACAAAGTCCGCACTAGTCCAGGAGAAGAATTATTCATTTTTGCCACCATTCACCAAGTTGATTTATGGCAACTTAGAGAGAGATCTATTATTGATGCAGGAGCGACGTATCAGCCTCTCCAACCTTTCTGATGCTTCTCTGTCTGACTTGGTTGAGCCAGCGTTCTGTTCTTTTGTTCTAAGTTTGTTAGTTTAGTTTCAATTTTGTTTGTTTCTTCAAATCTCCTGTAGCCAGTTTCAGGTCTCCTGTCGCCGGTTAGAAAGTTAGTTGTGCCATCAGTTTGATGGTTACAAACCGACCACACTGGTTGCCAAATTCTTCTTAAGGATGGAAAACGGGATGATGAAGGGGTAGGCGAGAAGAAAGCATACCGATCACTGAGCAAGGGATGATTTTGCCGATTCGGTCAAGGAACAGACCGGTTGAAGGCTGAAAGCGAAGACGCCTTCCTTGAGTTGGACGGTGAATGCTGTCAGCGTTTTGTGGGATAAAATTGTATTTGTAAGGGGGTTTGACTCGGTCCTTGAAGGATCAAAGTTCTTGTGTTTCAACTTTGGAATTGGGATAATAAAACCAGATCGTGTTACCCTGTTTTGTCTGATTTGGAACCTCTGTAAGGACGTTCTGTTATGAGTATAAAAGATTTTGTGTGATCGATTTATTCTTACCAATTGGGTCTTGTCTTTCTGTGCATTGAGTAATTCATTGGGGGCAACTTGGAATTTCACCCTGTATTTCTGTTGCCATTATATCTCTGTTTCTGGTAAACTTTCTATATTCTGTGTACCACAAAACCTGCTATATTCGTACTAAACCTGCTATTATTTTGGTATCAGAACCTGAAAGAGATTGGGCTCGAGTGTGGACAGAATGCTTCCAAGGAGAATGGGTAGAGGAGGAGCTCGAGGAAAAGGCCAAGAAGAGGGCATGTTTGAGATGATGTAGAACATAATGGCAAGGTTGGATGCCATGGAGAGAGCACAGAGAAGAGGTGTGGTGATTGATGAAGGAAGTGATGTAGATGAAGAAGAGGGAACCCCAAACTAATGATGGAGCCATTGTGGAACTGCCAACAGAAGATGAGAGGTTGATAAGAGCAATCATGAGTGTGGGAGCCAAGCCTAAGGTAGTATTCCGGAAGCCTCAATGGAGAGGAACTTTTGGATTGGATTCATGAACTTGATCAGTATTTTGAATTTGAAGGAGAGGTAGAAGAAAAGAAAGTGAAGTTTGCTTGTACGAGATTGAGAGGCAACATTGCAATGTGGTGCAATGTTGTGGATTTTTGTTCTATAAGTTTGTGATTTGGTCTGGCCATAGTGAGGAGGATATGGAAAAAATAGCCAGATATATGAATGGTCTGAAGTACAGTCTTTACAGTCTTCAAGACGAATTAAGTCTTGAGTCCCCTAGAAGCCTTGACGAGGCTTACTAACTTGCCTTAAGGGCAGAAGAGAAATTGTAAAGGAGGCAAAGTCAGCAAGAGAGGAAAAGAGGAATGAAGTATTGCCATTTTATACCCTAAATTTGAAAAATTGGAGAATGATGAATCATGATCAATTGATAAAGCCAATGATGAACTTGAAGAATAAACCAATCAGTCCAAACACTAAATGATATGAATATGCCCTAAAAGCTGCAACATCTAAGTACTCATGCTAGAGTTATGAAGCAAATTATTCAAAGGAATACATTTTCTTTTGGATATAATGATGATAACTACGAGATCATGCAAGTATATTTTGCCTATCAAAGCAAAATGTGAAGGAAACCATCAACTCCGTGCCAAGCATTAAGAATTTCCATGTGTATCCCTCAATCCTAAAAGACCTCATGAAGCTACGAAAACATAATTTGTGGTGATCAGAATAGAAGAAGACAATCACTTTAAAATAAAAAAAAGAAAGAAAGAAAGAAATGAGTCCAATACGTACATATGATCTCCAATAATGAAATGAAGCTCTGATCTCCAATAATGAAATGAAGCAAGTTCTCTTAGGGGATATGATCTCCATTTAAAGAAGGAAATAAGCTCTTTCGAACGCATGACCTGTAATGAATGAGTAGTCCCTTTAGACATATGATATGCAATTTCCTCCCAAGCTACCTCTTGAAAGCAAAGATGGAATCAACATATTAACCTTTAGTTCATGGATTGATTTGCATACATGAGGATCACTATTAAAATAATTTTGTAATGTTTCTATAATGGTCATCTTAGTTAGTTCAGTTAGTTTCTAATTCTAGCTTTAGTTCATGATTGTTTCATTTAGAAACATCATCTTGTAATCTCTTATAAATTGAGGCTTTCATTTCTATTGTATATATTGATTTATTATAAATGGTATCAAAGCAGGTCAATGGGATTTTTTAAGGTTTGGTGAATTTTTTATAAAAAATGTGGCCTCTTACTTGGAATTTTTTCTAGAAAATTTTTCATTTTTAAAAAAAAATGAAAAAAATCATTGGAGTTTCTTAGCATTCATTTTTCTTGGGCATTTTCGAAGTTGTCTAAGCGTTTTTCAGCCCTGTGGAAAATCACAGGAAGTATACATGTTTTTTTCTCTAGAGTGTCCTTTTTCCTCGCTTTTTTCTGCAGGCTGAGTATTTTTGCTAGCTCACATTTTGTTCAAACTTATTTCGTCTCCAAGGAACCCTCACGCGGCTCGCACGACCTTTGTTTTAGGGTTTTCAACCTGCACGAAGTTTTTTTTCAACCTCTTGTTCATATCTTCAACCCATGGGATGGCTCCATGTTTTTGCACTGTTTCAACCTCGCATTTTCTATGAAGTCCATTGTCTTTTCTAGCCGCAAGCCCTCGTTTTTTCACACAACTGTGCCAAACCATGATGGAACTAGTATAGTCTACTATGCACAACGCTTCTTTTGTTTGCAAGGGTTTCTGCACAATTTTATCAAAATCACGATTTGTTCCTTCTTTATGCGCCTTGTCTTTTCCATGCCCTAGAGGTATTTTTTTGTAGAAAATTTGATTTCTTTTTGCCGCTTTCAACCTAGGATTTTAGTGCCTATGTATCAGACTTTTGGGTTTTATAATTTTTTCCCCAAAAATTGTCTGGGTTTTTATAGTTTTTTCAAAAATATTATGTGTTTTATAATTTTTTCCAAAAAATTATGTTGGGTTTTATAATGTTTTAAAAAAAAATTATGTTTGGGTTTTATAATTTGTTTCTAAAAAATTATTTTTGGGTTTTAAAATTTTTTCTAAAAAATTATGTTTGGGTTTTATAATTTTTTCCTTAACTTGTTGTCTGGTTTTTTTTTATTTTCTCCTTAAAAATTGTCTAGGTTTTTTTGATTTTCTCCTTAAAAATCGTGTTTGGGTTTTCAGATTTTTTGCAAAAAAATCATGACTGATGTTGCTAGTCTTATTAGGATCATTGGAGCGTATTTTGATTTTTTATTTTTTTTTGGAGGGTGATTTTTTCCACAAAAATCATGGTTTCTTGCAGTTAATTTTTGGGTCATAGTGCTCATTTGCAAAAAAATTTGATAGTTTTTTTACAAAATCGAGGCTATTGCCGTTTTTCAGATGCAATGTAGGTTTTGACAAATTTTCCACAAAATCGTGGTTTCAGTTTCTGGCCAATTTTTTATCAACCAAATTTGATGTTTTTTGAGAAGCTGATCTCGGAGGGATAGCTTTGTTTCCCAACATCAGTGTGGAAGAATTGTGGTTACCTTGGTCTTATCCAAAAGTTCTGCAGAACTAGGGAGGGTCTCAGCAGCAGGATATTGTCACAGAGTATTCTGAAGAGAAGAGGGCAGCCTTCTATATATTCGTGACCAAAAATTTGCAGATTATGTCTTGACCATTAAAGGAGGGTATTAAAATAATTTTGTAGTGCTTAGTTAGTTTCTAATTTTGGCTTCAGTTCATGGTTGTTTCATTTAGAAACGTTGTCTTTTAATCTCTTATAAATAGAGACTTTTGTCTCTATTGTATATATCAATTTATAATAGCAATTACTATCCAATAATTGCAATAGAGAGTACATTATTGATGATAGCCAAGAGTCCTTATGGATAATTATGGCATCTGCATCTCCTAAAACATGTTTGTGCTCGGTGAAATTAAGATGACTATCATTGCTTCTAAACACGAGAGTCCTCATCCATTATTGATGAGAGCCAAGAGTCATCCATGATTATGACATCTGCATCTCATAAAACCTGTCCATGCTTGGTGAAACCAAGATGACTATCATTGCTTCTAAACACGAGTCTCATATGTCAGGATATTTCAATTTCTAGTGTTCAAGCATCTTTCCTATAATGCACTAACTAAAACATTATCTCCAAAAGCATCCTCATATTTCTTCTCAGTCTCCATGGGGCAAATTAGACTTTGAATGTGGCCAAGGTGTTTACTCCTCATCTGTAATGACAATCTGAGCTGTAAAAGAATGTGTACTGAGGTGCATCCTTAGCTGGAGTATCAATAGAAGCAAGCTCTTTTCTGGAACTGAGTACACCATTCACATTATTGTATTTTGAAGGCCTGTTATGATAATGCTTGTCCTCAAATTAGGAAGATATGTAGGCATTGACTTCCTTATCTAGCTTCCTGCTGGAAATCACTTAGAGTTCATTGCTTGTACTGTTTACAACAAACTTGTTGCTGGGTTATTTGATAGTTAGATATGATATTTGAACTCAAATTAGATAAATGGTAAACACCTCTAATCATGTCATTGTTGTAGTTTAGTAGTGCAAATTTTATAGTAAACATTGATTGTTTAAATGAAAGCCATGAAGGATGGTAACAATTGATGTTAATATCCTCCCATGTGGGCTATGATTAAAAGACACCATATTTATAAGATATTGGTTATGATAGATGATAGATAAATATCGCAAATAAACATAGAAGTAAAAAACAAATAAATCACAGAGAATGAAAATAATATTTTTGTATCATTTACTCTACAATTCTGTTGAGTTTCTTGTCTGTCAGGGTGCACGTTACTGTAATGTTGTCTTTCCTTTCTCTGGCTTATGGTGCTTGCTTATCAGTTTTGTTCATGAACACTGGTTTACATGCAATTCCAGAGGCTTTTATTTTTCGGAGTCAATTTTCTTTTTATTTTGGTAGGCATGCCTTTTTGTTCAAGGAAAACACAATGTTTTTGATTTGTTGTATCAGCTTAATGCTGGAGAATAACAGAGACAAAGATGATATCAAAAAGTTGGAGTTATGAATACATCTTGGCTTTGATAATTGGAGTTCATAAATTAAAAAAACCATGCAATTAATATTTTTGTTTGTAGTATATCTTAATCTAAACAATACTGGAAGAATCTCATCATCATGGTTCTTTCATATTAATATATAAGTCAGAGCTTAAAATTTAGTCAATAGTGATTGCATGAAAGCACATGAATGTTCATAAGTTTATGTTCTTGCAGTGGATCAATGTGCCTTTCTCCGAGTACAAGTTGTTTGTTATTCATGTTAGATATAATTTATGCTGTTTAGCTAGTAGGTCAATCACATGAATTTTGTTTTTGCTCTCAATCATTTTGTTAGTGACTAGTCCTTCTCCTATAAATGTTATTACTTCTTATTTATGCAGTTTATATTTGAGCTAATAGTGTTGTGCTTTATATTTATATAATTCATTGTTGATTTGTGGAAATGCAGATATGGATGCAAGTCATATTTGATGCAAAATTTGGGCAAATTTGGCTTCAAGGAGCCTACACCGATTCAACGTCAGGCTATTCCTGTTCTTCTTTCAGTAAGTAATCTAAACCGCTGCTTGCTTTAGGATTTTTGACTTTGCATCTATTCTTTATTTCAAGTTGTTGGATCTACAAGTGGAAAAGAAAAAGGATGAACAAAAAGATTAAGCTGCAAAACATGCATAGTGCTTAAATTTCATAATGTAAACAAACATCTAGTACAGAACTTTTCAATTCCTTCTATAGGAGAACTTAATGGTCATGTGTTGTGAGTATATTTACAAATATTAACTTATTGTTATTCTTTGGATCAATTTGATGTATCCCACATGATCCAAATGTCAGGAAAAGTACTCATGAACCCCTTATCAATTACACCAGATTAAACATAACTATTAATAAGTGTAGGTATTTCCACGTGAACCCTTCAAGAGGAATATTATAGTAATCAAATCTATAGAAACTTCAGCAGCATTGTGCCATGAAAATAGCACAATGAAGTGAAAGATAGAAAGGAAATCAACTGCTAGAGAAAGAATAACACAAATATATTGTTGGAAAACCCACCCTTTGAATTGCCAAACTAATGGATTATTCAGCAACAAAAAATATTTTACAATACAGTATCAGGCTCTTGCCTCCATGGAGACCAACATCTTCTCTTCTCTGGTAGAAATTTGACAACATAACCTTTTAAAAAATTCCATGTTCATCTCAAGCCCTCAATCTATAGATTCATGAAGGCCGAAAACCACCATTAGACATTATACGAGCCCAAACAAGTTCCCAAAATACCATGCTAAAAGTCCATACAGTTCCCACTCCATTGTTTTATAGTTACCTTCTTTAGAAATATGCTCCATGTGTCATAACATGTGTCATAAGTGGGTCAAGATTCTTAGTCCACTTTGTAACCTCTCTATTAATTATGCTCTTATGCGTCATAACTACTTTGTCATAGATGCTCTTACACATCATTCATGAGAAGATATTCTCTTACAAATATAATTACACACAAATATACCAAGATAAAAATATACTTCATGTGGCATAATGACCAAGGGATACTGCGGGACATCCCATTTCACAAGGACATGTAAAATATCATTCTTTGCAACTAAAACGGTGCAAGTAACATGTGTAAAATTTTGTATGCCATGAACCTCTATAAATTTATCTCAATATGTTGGTAGTACAGTTTCCAGTCTTGTCCAGTGATCCCAAGATGTTCATTGCAAAGGTGAGCAGTGTATGTAAGTGAAAATATGGAAGCTCATGTTGTCTTGTCATGAGTTTCCAAATCTCTCCAATGTTGATATCTCACACAATGTCTAAGTATCAAAAACCCTCCAAATGCTGATATCTCACGCTACTTGTTATGAACATTCAAAACTCTGAGATCAAACTACCCCATGTGGTCGGTTACACTCCAGAAATCTTTGACTTCTCATCAAGTCAAGCTAATGAAAATCATCCTTGTGACGGTCTCTAGAGTTGGTAATTCCAATATCTAGAAAATTATGCTGAAACATTAAAATATTGCCCATGCTAGAAAAATTGTGCCAAAACTAAGAATATTTTTTGAACCAGATTTATGTGTGGCCCATCAAAAACTCCTGTAGTTTCTGCAAACATTGAAATCCAATAATTTGGTGATCTTTCAATCTTCTCTGAACATGATATGTTAGTTGATCCAGATTTGTGAGTGGCTCACCAAAAATTCACGTGGTTTCTGCAAACATGGAAATCCAATACTTTGCAAAACCAACACTTTCTCAGGTTGACATGTAGTGATCTTTCAACCTTCTCTCAACATGATATGTTTGTAGTATCTCCTTGATCATAACCACAAATTACAATCTTGATTATAAAATATCCAATACCAACAAGAATAGTCTTTAAATATCACCACTGGGACAAGCCAAAACCCTTTTAGAAAATTCTTATATGCTAAGATATTTCTAAGGACAACATTTCGAATATCCACAAGCCATAGTCAATAGACATGTCGATAAATGTAATGTCCCCTTTCTAGGTGACAAGGGATGAGTAGGTTGGCCTATCACCTGATTTCCTGTAAGTCAACAGGATGGTTAGGGGACTCACTGGAGGTTCACAAAGTGTTGTAGGGACTTTTGGGAGTCATTTTGTGCATTTCCACAGCAGTTCCTAATTTTTTGGGCGATCTACTTTTAGGGGGGATTGACTGGGGGTCTCTGGAGGAGTTTCTAGTGTTTAAGCAAGGTTCCTAAATTTTAGGGCGAGTTCCTAAATTTTAGGAGGAACTGCCAATCGGCTTGCAGATGTTCAGTTAGCAACAATGATCATAGCACTTCAGACGACATTCCAATTTGAGCCCCAGATCTCATTTTATTAATAAATAAGGAAATAAATTAATATTTTCTAAGTCATGACTTTAATAAAATAATAATAAAGTGATATTTTAATCACTATAAAAAGAATTAGTTATAATAATTTGTTGGCCCTCTTACGTAGGTGATATAACATATAATGATATAATAAAAGGGGGATATTTTTGTTGGCCCTCTTACATAGGTGATATAACATATAATGCTATAATAAAAGGGGGACACTTAAAATATTACAATAATAGTTAGTTTCTATTAATGGTTATCTATTTAACTGTTGTAAATCTATAGTAAATATTAGAATCTTTCTAATATTTAGTTTTCAGTTAGTTAGAATAGAATGTTTCTATTCTTTACAAATGCTTCCTAAGGAAACATTGTTCATTCTTTTGTATATATTAGTCTCTCGATCTTTGTTAATATATCAAATATTTTACCAATTACTTGCCGTATATGGTATCAGAGCGAATACTTTAATTTTTTTTTGGAAAATATATAATTTCTTTCGGAAATCATTTGCATCAAATTTTTCAAAACTATTTTTGGGTTTTTGCAGAGTTGTGTTTTTTCTTCAAACCCGACTAGGGTTTTCTAGGCGCTGTCTACAACTCACGCGAGTTTTTTCCTCTGCAAATCGTTGGGGTTTCATACACCAAAACAATGACCATAAAAAAACAATGCATTTTCACGTCTATTCCAGTTTGTTTCTGGGCTTGTTTTGAAAAAAATGGGTTTGTGCTATTCATTTTTGCAGATTCGACCATTGTTGGCAGTCTCCTACTCAAGTTCTTTGCGTTTCTCTACCAACAAGAGATTCTTGGTGGGTTTTTCGAGAGCTCTACTAGGTTGCCGTCCGTTTTTTGGGTGCCTCGATTTTTGAGCCAGCGAATCCAGATTCTAACACCGTATTCCTTTTGAGTTTTTCAAGCTCTCTTTTGGGTACCACTTACTTTTTTTTGGGTCTTTCGACATTTCGCCTCGATGTTCGTGCCATCTTAGTTCTACACGTTTTTCATTGAAAATTGTGCCATGGCATCTCTCTGACAAATATTCAGCTCGAGGGAAATCAGAAGTTCAATGGTTAGAATTATAGCACCTGGAAGCAGCGAATGCTAACCATCTTCGAATATGACGGCAGCAATGCGGTGGTTCTGGGTACTACTAAACGTCTGGATGCCGCTAGTCCTAATCAGGTTACACATGACCAGCATAATTGGGAGGTGGTGATGCTTCTCAAGTTATCAGTGGCTGATGATCAACTCCCTCAGATTCCATCCGGTAAAACAGTTGCCGGGATCTGGGAGCACCTCAAAACTCTGCATGAGACTTTAGATAAAATCAGGGCTTTCTTTCTCAAGAACACTGTTTTCTATTGTCATGGATGAGTGAAAATCGCTCCAGGATCACCTGAATAGAATTCAGGAAATCTCTGATCAGTTGCTTGCCATTGGACGCAAAATGGAGGAAGAGGATATTGTGGTAATCACCCCCAAAAGTTTACCCAAGTCCTACGAGCATTTTATCGAGACTCTCAACATCACTTCTACGGGTGTTGACTTGAAGTTCACTGATCTCTGCACACTTCTGCTTCAGTAAGATCGGTGGAACAACAGTTTAGTAGCAGTTCTAGCACCACCTCCACAAAGCAAGCCTTTGCTGCTAAATCCTTTCAGAAGGATAAGGGCAAGTCTCATTCTCAACAACCTTCTCAGCAAAATCCCTCTGCTCTAGCATTTGAAGGCTCCAAGAAAAAGAACATTCAATGCAACTACTACCACAAGTATGGTCACATGAAGGTTGAATGTCGGAAGCGCTTAGCTGCCCAAACTAAGCAATTTGGTTAGCTGCCCAAAGCGAACAGTGCAGAGCACATTGAGCAGACAAAATCTGCCTTTTACGCCTTCATGGCTAAAAGACCAGCAAATCATGTCAAGTCATTTGCCTGGTACATTGATTCAGGTGCCTCTCGTCATTTCACCCACCGTAAAGACTGGTTCACTGACTACCAACCTTATTCAGATTTAGTTATTTTTGGTGGCGGGGAAGAGTACACTGTTGTCGACAGAGGCAACGTACAGATTCAGTCTGCTGGGAGGAATCTCATTTTCCTCGACGTGTACTACGTTCCAGGGATGGAACTAAATCTACTCTCAATCAGTCAGATGCTGCGACACTCTCCATGGTTGGATGTCACCTTCAGTTCACATCAGTGCACCATCACTGGTCGGGAGACTCAGTCTGTTGTTGTAGTTGGCCTTGAGGATCATGGTCTTTTTAGACTTGCTGATTTTGATGTTTCTCAGGACCTAGCTATGGCTGCTCGGTGGTCTTCTGTTAGTACACTTTGGCATCATCGATATGGGCACTTAAATGTGCGCTATCTTGCTCAGCTTGTTCGAGATGAGCTTGTCCTCAGATTGCCAGAGATTCAGACTCAACAACTTGGAGTTTGTGATGCATGCTAGGCTGGGAAGCAACATTGCACACCTTTTCCTATTGGCGATTCATGGCGGGCTTCTCAGGTACTTCAACTTGTTCGTGCAGATATTTGCGGCCCTATGGCTACACCTTCTGTTCTTGGGTCCAGGTATTTTCTGTTGTTTGTTGATGATTTCTGTAGAAAAATGTGGGTCTATTTTCTTAAAAAGAAATCAGATGTGTTTATTGTATTTCAAAAGTTTAAACCTCTAGTTGAAAAAGGGTCTGGGAAATCTATTATTGCCCTTATGACAGATAATGGGGGGGAATTTTGTTCTATTGAATTCTCTAGCTTCTGTGATATTCATGGCATCAAGCGCTAGTTAACCACACCCTACACACCACAACAAAATAGTGTAGTTGAACGTCAAAACAAAACAATCACTGAGATGGCTAGATCCATGCTCGAACACAGACATGTTCTGAAGCAGTTTTGGGTAGAAGCAGTTAACACTACAGTCTACCTTTTGAACCCGTCACCCACTGTGGCAGTCAAAGGCAAGACTCCAAAAGAGGCCTGGT
This sequence comes from Chamaecyparis obtusa, assembly GCA_027943335.1. Lineage (NCBI taxonomy): Eukaryota > Viridiplantae > Streptophyta > Pinopsida > Cupressales > Cupressaceae > Chamaecyparis > Chamaecyparis obtusa. Next base: position 666,598 of record BSBK01008609.1, on the reverse strand, counting down.
CATGTTGCAAGCCCAGAATTAGTCACCTTTTTGTTCTACTGAATTCTCTAGCTTCTGTGATATTCATGGCATCAAGTGCCAGTTAACCACATCCCACACACCACAACAAAATAGTGTAGTTGAATGTCAAAACAAAACAATCACTAAGATGGCTAGATCCATGCTCGAACACAGACATGTTCCGAAGCAGTTTTGGGTAGAAGCAGTTAACACTACAGTCTACCTTTTGAACTGGTCACCCACTGTGGCGGTCAAAGGCAAGATTCCGGAAGAGGCCTGGTTAGGTCGCAAGCCCAGAATCAGTCATCTGAATGTTTTTGGCTCTCTTGCCTATGTTTGGATCCTTGATGCATCACGCACCAAGTTGGATGCCAAGAGTTAGAAACTCATGTTTGCTGGATATAGTAGTCTTCACAAAGCCTACCGCTTGATCGACACTGAGACATCTCGTCTCCTACAGAGTTGTGATGTAGTCTTTGATGAGCAGCAAGGACCATTCATGCTGGTCTCTTTTTAATTCAACAGACCAGCCTACGAAGGCGCATGATTTGGGAGTTCGGCTTCCATTAGGTCCACCTAATGGGAGGGCTCCAACAGCTCCAGTAGCTCTAGTAGTACCAGTGATTCCTATATTGACACCTCTGGTCCCTCCTATAGGATCACCCAGATATGCAAATGCTTCACCTGATTTTGATCCAGATTCTTCTGATGAAGAACCTTATCATAGCGCATCTCCTGATGCTAATGTTGGTCCTCCTCCTCTCTGACCTAAATCGTGGGTCAAGACACTTGCTGATCTTCAGGATGATGAGCTCATCGAGGGGAGAATTGCTAGAAAAAAGAGCAAACCTACAGAGACTGTTATTATTGCTCTCCTGGCCAACATTCATAGTGTGTTTGAACCTTAGACATACTCAGAGGCTAAAGGAATTCCAGAGTGGGAACAGGCCATGAATTTTGAACACCAGAGCCTGATGAAGAATCACACTTGGGTCCTTTTTGATCTTCCACCAGGGAAGAAACCCATTGGCTGCAAATGGGTCTACAAAATAAAGTATAAGTCTGATGGTACTTTGGATAAGTACAAAGCTCGTTTAGTTGCGAAGGGCTTCTCTCAGCGTCAGGGCATTGATTACAAGGAGACCTTTGGTCCTTCAACAAAGATGAGCACTGTCAAATTAGTCCTAGACATGGCAACTTAGTTTGGCTGTCAAGAGTGCTTTCCTGAATGGTGACCTATAGGAAGAGGTCTACATGACACAACCTCCTGGTTTCAAGGTTGCTGGTAAAGAACACCTGGTACTCAGATTGGTGAAAGCTTTCTATGACTTGAAATAGGCCCCTAGGGCATGGTACATGAAAATTGATAAGTACCTCAGTGATCAAGGCTTCCAGAGGAGTTCTTTATACTCAAATTTGTACATCAAGACTACTGATAGTGACATCATCCTTCTGGGCATTTATGTGGATGATCTAATCATCATTTGCAGTTCGACATCTTTGATTCAGGGAATCAAACAGAGTTTATGCTAGTCTTTTGATATGATTGACCTTGGCCTTATGCATTATTGCCTCGGTGTTGAGGTTGGCAACAATCTTCTGGCATATTCATTTCTCAGTCCAAATATGTTAAGGCTCTGTTAGACAAGTTTCGTATGTAGGATTGCAAGCTTGCATCTACTCCTATGGAGAAAGGTTTGAATTTATCAGCCAAGTTTCGTATACAGGATTGCAAGGTGTTGAGGTTTGGCAACAATCTTCTAGTATATTCATTTCTTAGTCCAAATATGCCAAGGCTCTGTTAGACAAATTTCGTATGCAAACAAGTCTGCATCTACACCTATGGAGAAAGGTTTGAAGTTATCAGCCAAGTTTGATTCTCCTCTAGTTGATGATACTACATACAGGCAACTAGTAGGCAGTCTCATCTATCTCTTTGCTACTAGACCTGATATCAGCTTCGCCGTCAGCTACATTTCACGCTTTATGACAGCTCCCAAGGCTAATCATTGGATGGCTGCTAGGCGTGTGCTTTGTTATGTGAAGGGCACTACTGATTATGGAATTCTCTACTCTCGGAGTCCTAATCCTAGACTCAGTGGATTCACAGATTTAGATTGGACAGCCTCTGTTGACGATAAAAAGTCAACCTCTGGATATGTGTTTAGTTTGGGATCTGGTGCCGTCACATGGACCAATAAGAAGCAACAGGCCATTTCCCTCTCCCCTATAGAGGCCGAATATAGTGAAAGGTAGGTTGTTAAGCTGTTTGGCTTCGTCGAATGCTTGGGGATATGCAGATGTCACCAGCAGGCCCGACCACTTTGTTTGTTGATAACGAAGGTGTTGTCAAGTTAGCATGGAATCTAGTCTTCCATGAACCAAGCATGTAGATGTTCACTATCACTACATTCGACAATTGGTTGAAGACGGGACAATACATTTGCAGTATGTTCCTACAACGGATTAGACTGCAGACATTCTCACCAAGCCTCTTGGTCCAGATAAGTTTGCCAAATTTAGAGGACAGCTTGGTGCAGTGGATAGATTAACCATCAAGGGAGGGTATTATAATAATAGTTAGTTTCTATTAATGGTCATCTATTTAACTATTGTAAATATTAGAATCTTTCAAATATTTAGTTTTTAGTTAGTTAGAATAGAATGTTTCCTAAGGAAACATCGTTCATTCTTTTGTATATATTGATCTTTCAATCTCTGTTAATATATCAAGTATTTTACCAATTACTTGCTGTAATATAAAATAATGATGATTTGCCCCTTGTGGTTGGATTTTCATAAGGAGGCATAAATAAAATGAAGTTATTTTATTAATAAAAGGGGCAAATGAAACCCTAATTCAAAATTAGGGTTAGGGCTGAAAATAAAAGTGATTTTGGCTTTCATTTTGAGCATCCAAATATCATAATTTCAACGTACAGGTTTGTGGAGAGCTTTAGGTTTGGAGTTTTCAGTGTTTGCAGAGGATTGAGGACGAAAACCCTTGATTCTGAGCAGCTTGGACGATACCCCATAGCTGGAAATATTTGTGATTGCTAATGAGAAGGATTTACAGTGAAACAACAGCTGAATTGAGGCAGTTTTGATATTGATTTTGTTTTGATAAAATATTGCGATCATTGAGGAGGTCAGATACTTATCTCAGGAGTGCAGATCTGAAGGAATTCAGCATTTTTGAATTTGCCAGGCAATCACATACAGCCGTACAGCAAGGGAAGGCCTGGGAAATTCCAAGTGTAGTGCGTAGATGATTATTTTCAACCCAGAATTGATGTAAAGGACAGATCGGCACCTCCCATAGACAGAACAATGAATATTCAAATTGTTTCCAGCCACTAGAAGCCGTACTTCTCTGCCTGGAGGCTGATGTCACCTCTGATTAGTTTCCAGCAGTGCAAAATTGTGATAATTCAGAAATTTTATTGCTTCAGACTTCAAAATTATTCAAGTATCTTCCTGGTACGATTTCTATGTGTTTCAATTTATTTTGGAAGAAATAAGACAAGTCTGATTTCCCTTCAGCATTAGGTGTTTTTCTCAGTAGATGTTTGTTGCATTACTTATTGTATTTCATTTCTGCCATGGTTTGCAAAAACCCAAAAAAATCATAAAATCACATAAAACACACGTAATCAAAGAATTGAAAAAAACCAAAGTTGAACCTTATTTGCTGTCAAAGACTTGTCTGAAACAAACAAATCTCATATAATTTTCGAAGGCAGCCCTAGGTGGCATCTTCCAATAAAGTACATCCAGTCTGAATACTGCTTATTCAATCTTCAAAATAAATAAGTGTAAAATCTGTCAAGTGTATGCAATGAACTGACAAGTATCAACAGTTAAGTCATATGCTCAGGTTACCAGTCTATTGTGAACTTAGTCTTAGAGACCCTCACAATAAATGTGTGCAAATTAGCATCTTATCAATGTAAAATATTTAATGAACCAACAAGTATCAACAATTGAGTCAGATGCTCAAACTACCAATCTGTAGAGAGATTATTTCTTGAGACACTCACAACAAATGTGTGCAAATCAGCATCTTATCATCAACCAGATGCCTAAAATCTTCAAGTAGATCCTTCAATCTAAAGATGTCAATTGTCAAGGCACATGTAAAAAACGACTGTCAAATTAATATCTCTGAAATGTAGTGATACTGTATGCAATTGAATAATCAATGACCTAATTTAAACAGCAATGCTCAATTGCTACCAAAACTCTGTTTTGAGTCTTGATTCTTGATGTGCTAGATGCAAATTTTTGAACATTACAACAATCTCAAGCCCTAGGAAATACTGATCCTCTAGCACCTGTCAAGAAGCCATCAAAATATTCTGTTTCAATCAATCAAATGCTGTGATTTTTTTTTATAACTTGTCTTCTCTCAAGTCAAATAATGCACAGAGTTGTGAATCCATCTTGAAGTTTATCAGGATCTACAATATCAGTTGCATATCTAGTATATTGCCCAAATCTGTTTCCAATAGCCAAAATACAAACAAAAGAATTCTAGTCACAACATCTATGAGACAAACTGTTCCAAGATTAGGCTCTCTCATGTCCATTAGAAAGCCAAATTCTCAATTCAATGTTTACAAATACTTTATCTAATCAACAAAATTGATCTCAACACCAAATCACATTTGAAATGTTTCAACTCAAAATTTGACTCTTGAACTTTCCCCACTTAGATGAGAGCGTAAAATATGTATTGAACCCCTCTAGAAGGGAATTGGTAGTCTGAAATACAGATTCCAAACCAAAAACCCAAATTGATCATGTGTATACATAATAAAGACCGTGCCATAGTTGAAAAACTTGGGCATGACCCAAACTTGGAGAAAAAGTCAACAAGTTTTTGAAACATTAAAACATTTAAATTTCTAAAAATATTTTCAAAACTGAAATGATAATTTATTGAGATATTCAAATATTAAACAAAGGAGAGGAATAATCCTTAAATAAGCAATTACAATGGTTTGTATTATTTAAGGAGAAGAGGGCCAATCCAATTATTAGTCACGGATATCAAATTTGATGACATTGTAACACATGCTGGACAAGCATCGACAAAACAGTGATCAAGAATATCAATTAAACATCAATGATGATAAGAAATCGAGAAACCCTATATTTGTTAATAAATGACAGCAAGACTATTGATTTAAGGAAAGAGCGAATTGCATTAGTCTTAAAGAGATATCTCAGAACAACAAAGAGAATGGTCAAAGTCTCCAAACGGTTCAAAAGAAGGATGTCGAAGACAAAATTAATAAAGCCTTACAAAATATCAAGTATCGCCACCTTGGATTAAGTCAGTGATTAATAGTTATAAATGTTTATTTGGAAGGATGCAATTACCAAAACCGAAAATAATTTTTAAGAGTTATCGGCTTCCACTAAAGCAACTATTCACTGCCTAAGAAAATAAGGATAAACTAATGCATTGAATCGTAAGAAGGAATAAGATGACTATTAACGTCAAACTACACCTTCATCAATGAGCATGATCTAGTAATGAAGAGGCACGATGATAAAGTTTAAAAGCCAGACAGCAATCATGTTGTTCAAACCAATTTGTTTGTGAAGAGTCTCGATTAAGGTGGATAATGACAGCTATGAAGATAAGGACAGCTATTGGTATGATTAGATAAACCAATTGTCAAGATGAGATGCAATTTGTTTTAGGAGAGGCATCATTATGAAGAGACGCTTCTCTTTATACATATCTGGATCTGCTATTTGAGCATCTGCTGTATTGGCTATTATCGGTTGCAAGCACATCAAGTTAAGATCAGAGACAGCAGCATTGTTGCAAGGGTTAGAAGATTATATCAGACGTAGCAACATTTTTCTGAAGTTGCAATAAGTTGAATCAATTGCATGAATCAGAGGATTGTATCTGAGACAGCAATTCATTCGCTTTAAGCGATATTACCATACCTCTCATTACATACATTAAAGGCACTGTAACTGGGAGATGCGTCTCCACCCCTCCGAGATGCGTCTCCGAGACTTTGCACCTACTCAGAGACCTAAAAAATGAGCAGAAACTTCATCTTGATGTCTCTCACTGTACCCCAGTTTCCCGCCAAGTTTTATGGCGTCTCCTGTACGTCTCCAGGTGAAAAAGGCAAGTTAAAAACAAATAATTTTTTTTTAACATCATTTTCACCACTGCAAGCCAGATTTTGCCATTTGAATCCCTAGTTGACTGGTTTTAATGTTCAAACTTAAACCTTTCCATTGTCCTTGTTTCCAAAGCTCAATATTATGATATTTCTTGGAAATTATTAAATTATATTTAAAAACATTGCCGTCTCCAAGTACCCCCGTTTCCTATTTTTGAAAATTAGCTGTACAAGTACTGGTACCAGTCTCCAAAGTCTCCAAGTCTCTCCTGTCTCCAGGGACCTTGATTAAAGAATTACATCAGAAATAGCAATATAATTGCCATAAATGATTATAGACAACTTCATAGCACATTCCCCATTGTCAAATCAGAGAAAGCTATCAAGATCATCTTGCATATTCAATCAGCGATATCAGATATAGCAGAGGTCATTTGTTGCACTAAGTGCAAATATATATATATCAATTCACTAGCATTTATCTACTTGCTCATTCAGAGATAACAGTGACATTGATAAGAACAATTGTCCTCTAAGTACCTAATATACATATATATTATTCTTGAAACAACATTGTTATAAGTGATATCATACTTTATAAAATCATAGCAAGAATGAGGATATAAGTTAATTGTCCCAAAATCCCAAGATATCCTAAAAGGGGACATTGCAGGGCAGGACTATCATGTTCCCAATAAAAAGGTCCGGTTTGATGTTTCTAAAATAATAAATAAAGTGTCCTTTTACACTATTAATTAATAAATAACATTATTAATTGAATAACTCTAAATAATCTGATAAATAAATAATATTATATTATTTTGTGCTGAGATTTACTTGCAAGGTCTATTTTATTTGTTTCCTTGGCCAACCTGTTTTGCCAATGTTTATAAAGGGAGAGGGCGATCTCAATTTAAATCATGACAAAAATTGTAGATAATTGCCATAGGCATGATTTGCTCTTCCTGGGATGAAATTCTCAGGAGGCATTCATGAGGTGGGACGATACGCCCACCTGATTATCTTTTCATATGCACAGTTTTATTTCCTATGACAACTGCCTAACTGATCCACAGCCTTAAGGCGAATGATGTCGAGCTTCATATCGCGTATCTTGGAGTTCAAAATGCATTTTGTCTGCTCTTCTAAGAAGGAAACCTTAGAAGGTGCTAGCTGGTTATTATGCAGTTGATGTGGTGATTGAGGGGTGCTCGAGAAAAGGTTCCTGATTATGAAGTCATGGTGATAGTTTCCCTTGCTATTGGCATAGTCTGCTTTTCTGTTTGTTGAAAACTTGAAAGACATCAAGAGAGCAGCAGGAGCGATTACAGAAACTGCCAAGACTCCTCTCTGATATGGAACTAGTACCAACATAGTGGGGAGGGCACAGAATTAGCACAGGTCTGTTAATTTCTGTAAATCACAGACATATGATAATTGTTTTCTTGGCACTGTTATATCAGATTTCTGCATATCATGAAATGCCAGTGATTGTATAAGTATATATCTTTAACTGGCTCTAAACTGGTATGAACATTGTTAATTGATTGTGCTATTGAAAGGTGCATATACTTTCTGAAAAATCTAGTGTTGAATAGTTGATATCTGGGGAAGCGTCTTCTGGAAATCTGAGTAAAGAATTTTAGCTCTGTAATTTTCTGAGTTAAAAATATTGCTGATTCTGAGTGGGATATTTCACAAGACTTGACAACACTTTATATTAAGTTTAACAACGGTCCTAAATTGATTTTGGATCAGTTTAGGCACCTCCAGCACTCTGTTGAAATCCTAAAACCAAAATTGCTTAAAACTAGACTTTTTGCACGATGCTTTTAGGAATCCACAACAGTGCTCAATGAACTTGATGGAACAACTCTATTGCACAATTATTCCTCGTTGAATTTACATCTCTCATCTGTTTTTTAAGTTTTAACAGAAAATTATTTAATGATAACAATTATTTTTCTTATACCAAAATTTTAGGTTCATAGGTTGGAGAAAATGTCAAATTCATTGAATTTTCAAATGACTAAACTATATGAATAACCCTAGCTATTCTTGGACAGAATAACCATGTGGTAAATTTATAAATTAAGATTTTGCAACAGACGTCCACCTTACAAAACTGAAATAATGAAACAAAGGCTTTGTTGCATCACAAAATGCACACACTATGTGCTGGAGACTTGACAAAGTTGACAATTTTCATCACCGCGAGCCTTCGAACATGCAAATGTAATTTTGTAACACCTTCAACTTGCAAATAACCATCAAAGAGCTAACCTTACAACTTTTACAACTTCCTTCTTATAAAACCCCAAAGTATGGCATCACCTTTCCGCGTGAGAGAAAATAGGAGAGGAACTCCTAGTCGCAACTAATCAGGACCTCCACTCCAGGATGCAAAATTAAACTCAAGATATGATTCCAAAATAAATCCATGCCTAAATGCTGAATTTAATAAATATCCATGTTCAAAAACCAAGTTCCCCAAAGAATTAGTTAACTCAACTATAAAAACTAAATTGAATTGAACTAGGTGCACGGATTGAGGGATCACAATTGAATTGAACTGGACTAATTGGATGGATTTATGAACTGAAGATGAAATGAGTGAATCATGCAAATTGTGATTTGATTTAAGATAAATTCAACCAAATCCTTAATGCAAGCAATCATAGTGCCACAAATTGGCCAACTTGGTCTTGCAAGTCAAAAGGAATCTTCCACATGTGTAGGGCATGCAAGCTTAGAGGAAAACATATTGAAGTTCAAATTTAAATCTAAATATCCCTGAAATTGAATTTGAGTAGCTCTTCCAACAACTTAACCTGCAGACAAACACTAAAAAATTGCAACAGCTATTATTCTAGTCGTTTCTGGTAGTGTGTCAGCCTAGGATGCTCTTTCATCAGTTCCACACTCAGAAAATAGCCTAATAAGAAAATTGAATTGCCAATAAAAACAGCAGACTTGAGTATGATAATCTGCAAAAGCACTTCTGGAAATACAAACAACAAATTCTTATGAAGTTGCCATTTATTAAAACTGGAAGTGCATTGCACTCAAATCCGGTTCTTTTTCTATAGTTTATATTTTTTGTTATGCTAAGTTATGCACCTAATACCTCTTGCATAGACTGATAATCTTTGGGCTTTGTAAAAATTAAAGCAAAGAAAACTAAATAAAATTTAAAGCAAAGTGATTTATTCTATACACAAAAACAAATTATGTTCATCAACTTATGATCTCTCTATATACACGGAAAGATGAAAAGATACAAGCGTCTAGTGTTATGGTAAATTCGAATCAACAAAACTATAACTAAAATTTCAAGCTTCTTTTAGCACCTTGTCGTAGAATAACAACTGAGCAACATACTTTAAAACCCAACGCTCTGTCTTTATGAGGAAGACATTTACCATTGACCCTAGTCACTTTGTCTTAGAATTTCTAACTTCCCTTTTACCAGGGGCTTTGTTAAAATGTCTGCAACTTATTCAAATGGGGGTAGATGTCTTTGAGGAAATGTATCTAATGTTTGTATGCTTGGACTGATCATGAAACATTGGATTCTTGGGGAGCTTGATGTAGCTTTGATTGTCCCTGTACAATATTGTTGGCTTCAACATCTAGTCAGTAATATCTGCTCTCAACTTGTGAATCCAGTTAGCCCCACAAGTAGTAGAAGCAGCTGCTACATACTATGCCTTGGTTGAACGTAATGTTACTGCTGCTTGCTTCTTTGAACCAAGATATCCTACTTGACCCCAAGACAAAACAAACATTGTAGTGTTCTTCTCAGCAGTAGCATCACTCATCTAATTTGATTCCACAAAGCCATGCAACATTAATTCTCCATCTCCAGGATCACACCTCAATCCATAATGAATTGTGCTTGCAAGTAGCAAGTATTAAACACATGTTTTGTAGGAATTTGGTGAATGTGGCTTGGTTCAACCATGAACTGGCTCAATGTTTTGACTGCAAAGAAAATAGCGTGTCTATTATTTACCAAATACATGAGGAAAGCTATCAGTTGCTTGTACACAAATTTACCAAATCTGCTAATGTTATCAACTTTAGATCTGGATATATTGGAGAAGCAAGGGGTTAAAATCCACTACTTGATTCATTTCTAGAATCTGTATTGCATGCTTTCCTTGACTTAAGAAGACTTATCTTATGCTCTCCAACTCCATAAGACCCAAAAATAGTGCACAAGCTTGATATCCTCACATCAAAATCAAATGACAACTCTTTGTAAGGATCAAATCATCTGCATACATGATTGTCATGTCCCTGCCATGTTAGGAGAAATGACTGCCTCAATGACCAAATCACAACCCTCATTTAAAGGCATTACATAATATTTCAATATGAAGGGCCGACTAATTATTAAGGGAAAAATAAATTACAGTAATATCATGCCTGGCTGACCAAGTAAATGGCAAAGGGCCTTGTGTGAAGAGTCATGTCCCTTAGAGTTGTTTTCTTCATGGTTCATTTGAGAAAGGGACAAGGAATCAGGAATATCTTTCTATTCATTGGTAGATTTATAAGCAGATCTGAAGTTATAAAATCAGATTTTATTAGCAGATTCTAAGTTAGTGTATAAGATATATAAGGAGATCTGAAAGATGATAGAAGACCTACATGATGAATAAATGGATCTACTGCAGACTAGAGCAGATTTGGGGTGGGGGAGCAATGGAAGAAATATTTGTGATTTAAGCAGACCTAGAACAGAAAATAGGAAAAGCATTGGAGAACGGAATACACAGAGAAATGCAGAGATAAAACTCAGTGACAGTGATTTATCAGCAGCATCGATCAAGGAGGCAATCAAATAACAGCAAAAGCAATCATAGCTACAGCAAGGCGATCTGTTTATAATCTCTTAAGTTATTGTGGTACGAAGAAGTAGCTATGTATATGTATTTATGCATAGAAGTGAATACTCAACACACACACACACAAGATTTTATGCAGTCAATGAATGCTTGAATCTCAATATCTATGCATATATCAAATATGAATTCCTGTAAATAATAATCAATCAAGGTGAGGGAAGGGAGGGAGATTGACGGAAGATCCCTCACTAGGTATGCCACCTCATAAAGATGGTTAAGAAACATGAGGCCATAGAGGATAAGGTCCTGCTCGTGACGGTAGGGTTGAGTGTCATTTTAAGGGCATCCTATTTCAGCTTTCCATACCAACCCCATATTGATCAAATTGTTAAAGTGAATGAGGGGATCCTCAAACATAAGGGGTAAGAGGTTGACGTGATGCAGAATGGCATATAGGCCTCACTAGGTACACCACCTTATAAAGATGGATAAGGACCTTGAGGCCAAAAAGGACAAGGTCCTGCTCTTGGGCCTAGGGTAGAGGATATTTGGGGCACCTCATCATGTCCTCCATCACAACTTTTGTTATGGTTGAATTCCCACATAACCATTTAGATTTGTTATGTAAATGGATGTATCCCATGAATTATATCTACATTATTATCTTGCTTGGTTTGCAGGTTCCTAAACAGATTTAACTCATCTTTTTCTAAGTAAGGATTATATCTCCAACTATATCATGCTCTTTGTTTTAAAGTATAAGGTTATCCCAGAAAGGGACATTACAAAGACTAGAACTAGAATATAAGATTTATCAAACAAATAACAAAGACTAGGATTTGCAACAGAGTTGGTGAAGGCCAACATCAAGTACTCATCAATTTGTGAATATCAAGCATATTTTTCTTGTTTAGCCCACATTGGACCATCTTCAACCTGCATACACGAGTCTCTAACCCATGCACCAAAAACCCTCTAGATTTATTTATATACATTTCTTCCTCTGTTTTCATTCAAAATATCATGGTTGAAAAAACCTGCGATATATCGCAAAACACGCGATATATCACATGTCCTCAAGCTCGGCGATTTAATCGCCCATAAAACCGGCTCCGATTTAATGATTTTTTGAGCGGTGATTTGTACTCGAAAAAATCACGAAATTGCGTGGCTAAAATGGGTGAAAATCGGCAGACAAAGTGATTAGTTTTAAGTTAAAATAATAAATATGAAAGTAGGGTTTTTGGTGCTTTTTTTCGTGATGCTTTCAATATTTTTTTGGGGATTTTTGTCGTCATATCCACGCCACTCTGGAAGCCGAAGAAACCCAAGTTGTTGGAAGCTGACGAAACTCTTTGGAAGGCGAAAAAATAACAAGTGATTGGAAAAAGGACAAGTTCATTTCAGAAAGATTTTACACCTTACGCTTCTGTTTTTTTTTCTTCTAATTTATTAGCAATTCGATTTCAAAAAATTGATTTTTTGTAAAATATCAATGTATTTATAAATAATAAATCCTATTTACATTGTGTGGATAGGAATTAAATATTTATCATTTGAATTTATAAATTATATTTACACTGTATTTCGTTATACTATTTATAAAATGTATTTATTATTTAAATTTTACGTTGTATTTAAAATTTTAAAATGTACAATACATTGAATTTATAAAATATATTTACACTATATTTAAAATATAAAATATTTACTAAATATAAAATACATTGTATTTCAATTTTATATATATGTGTAAAAACTATCTATTTTAAGAAATTATATATTTTCAAATGTTCGATAAAAGTGCCGATTTTTTGCTGATTTTTTTGCTGAGTTTTTCAAAATTTTCAGACCAGCTGAGTTATTGCCGAGTCTGAGTTTTTCAACTATGCAAAGTATACATCTTTACATCCAGATGATATAAAGACTGACCAAAATAAGATGCAAGCGACATAATTAACTTGATAGAAGTATATTTTGCAACTAAAGCTATCGTATCATCATAATCAACTCCCAATTACTACGAGAACTCTTGTGCAAGAAATCGGACCTTGTACTTCTATCTGTTGTATGCTTCACATTGTACAACCACTTGGTATCAATTGTTGACTTCCCAACTAGTCCTAGCACAACTCCCAAACATGATTTACTGTACTGGAGTTATACATCTTTGTCATGGCAGCTCACTACATCAACAAAGGAATCCATCAAATCAACATAACTTGGAAACCTCTTAGGTGGATGTCTCACTCTGAAAGAAATATTTGGTAATCCTGCTTGTTCTTGGGCCTCTTGCAATGTCTATGTAAACCATCTAGGCTTCCTGATTGTTTTAAGTAATCCTGAGGTATAGGACTTGACTGGTTTATGGCTGGTATTGCTGTATTTTGCTGATCATAACTTGGAACAACGAACTATCCACTTGGGAGGTTCTTAAGACTTGGAGGACCAAACATTGTTATCAAATTTCATATCTTGGATCAGTTCTATTTTTTTGTCGCAAATCTAGGTTTTATAAACCTCAGAAGATTGATTATATCACATAAAGACACCCTTCATGCTAGAGGGTTCAAATTTATATCTTTTCTCTTTTGGATCCAGACTTGATTGTGCCTCCTCTTGGCGCCAATGATTTTGACAAATGTGAAAATAGCAGCAGTGTTAAAGGCTGCTGGGAATAACTTGTTGAGTCAGTTGATGGGTAGTAACATGTTTATCAAATGTTTAAACTAGTATCATATATGTGTGTGTTTTGCTAGGTGATCGGTTCTGATACTATCTCCTCATAATGTCCTACTCTGTTTCAGCAAACTAATTTAATATAAAAGACTCCCAAGTACTTGAAAAGGAGAACTGTAATGTTTCTCTCCTATGGGAGCTTCTTTTGGAGTCTTTCGTTTAGCACCTTACGAGGACACCTATTTAATTACATAGCACAACTATAAGGTAACACGGGAAAATCTGGGTCATAAATCATAGCCTTTTGTTGTCTCTATAATGGACCTTTTCTCTGCAATTCCATTATGTTGAGGGTTGTAAGGCACAATTAGATCCCTCTTGAACCTTGCATCTTTACAAAATGCATTAAAGTCCTTGGAGATAAACTCATCTCTATTTCCAGAATTCATCACCTTAATCTTCTCACTTGTTTGATTTTCGACAAAGGGTTTTTAGCTCTTGAACTTTCCTGAAGATTTCATGTTTGGTCTTAATGGAATAATCTATGTTTTCCTTGAAAAATCATAATAAATGAAACATAGTAATTGTTTCTGGCCATTAGATTTTCTGACATAGGTCCAAAAACATTTGTATGAATTAGATCAATAATCCCTTATGATCTGTGCTCTCATCTAGGAAAACTAGCTTTGATGTGCTTGCCAAATGCATTACCCTTGCATACTCTGATCTTCTCTATTTTGAAGTTAGTTAGGCAATCTTTGCACCGTATACCTCAAGAAAGCTAGAGTTCCATAGAGCAAGTTGTGAGATCATTTGTGCCAAAGCGTACATAATTTATAACTATCATGTACGAAAGCTTCTTGTTTGATTTGATTAGCAATCAACTTGTAAAGACTTCCGTCTCAAATACCTCAGTGTGATATCCCTGTAAATGAATAAGATTTATATAAATAAAATATAAATGAATAATTAATAATAATAAATAAATAAAAAAAAGAGAGAGAACAATATATAAATAATGATATAATATTATAATCATATTATAATATATTACATTATAATAATAATGTTCAAGTATGAAATTTAATCAAATAATAATTAAATATTATCATATAAAATAATAAAATATAATCTTTTATAATGATTAAAATATATATATTGAAGTATATATAATATGCATTACATATATTAACATTAATAAATAATAACATAATAATAATATTATTATTGATAAATAATAAGATAATAAAATTAATTAAATGAAAAGACACACCTTTTCTAATGACAAGGTATATAGAGAAATATTAACACCGAAAATAGGAAATAGAAGGAATTATATTGAACTAGTCTGCAAAAAATTCTAATCTAGAAATATGTGGAAAGAAAATTAAGAGGGTCCTGACAAGGGACATTACAAATGGTATCAGAGCATGTTCCTGCCAGCCTGAGGGAAATATGACAGCTATTGAATGGCTACATGGAGTGCCAGCGAAACAAGAATCTGGAGACTGAAATAATTAATGTAAATAACCATTGCCTACGGAGAAGTTGGGCCAGCTACGATACAAAGACTGAGAATTCAAGTGAAGTTTAAAGAATTAATAAAAGATATTAATGGGACTGTTTGAGGAAACCGAGTTTGAAAAATGAGAAACATGATTATAGATGTTAAATTACTGTGCGAATTGCTGATCGCATTTTGGGATTGGGGGAAAATGTTGTAAGCTGTGCCCAGGTAATTGAGATTATACCTTAAAAATTCAAAATGCCACAAAAATCTTTATTCTTCACTGTTGATGTTAGCATCGGGAGGACGTACCAGAAGATAATCAGATCGCATCACTTGAGACAATAATCAATTATCTATCAACTTACAAAAGAATGAGAGATTGATAATAATTAACTTCACTGCATAAGTACCGATCACTAAGTAATTGGTTATATATATAACATTGACTAAACAAATGATGATCACCATTTCCAAAGAACACGATCTGAATAACAAATATGATTGACATTGAAGAGGCATAATCTAGAGGCTGCAGTTATCATAACAAAGAGGTGCAAGTTAATACCAAGAGTCACGCTAACATTCAGTTATGAATGGATGCGATTCATTCAACCGCACGGGTATAAGATGACATTCAATGTGTCTTCCAAAACCACGGAAGATATTATTCAATATGCAGATCTACAGGGAAGACAATAATATATATCGCAGCAAGAAGGAAATACACATACAGTAACAGCAGAATACATATTAAAGGTATTCGATAATAATTAATTACTCACGGTTCTGCAGCAACAGGACCGTATATGTATAGCAAAGCAGGTATGTAATATTGAGCATCTTTTTCAGCACTGATTATCATTGATATATTAAATATGTCTCTACACACAAACATTCAATTAATAGTTTATATATATATATATATATATAATATCAAATACAGAATTATCGCTTTGCTAGATTAAGAGGAGGAATACAAGAATAACTCCAAGGAGGGGCTTGTCTAAATCCAACCAATAGCTTTCTGTCCCAAGATAGGCTAGGGGTCAGCGTCCCAAAACTCTAAGGATTTAGTTCCGAGATGAGTTGCGGGCTTGGACCTGTAAACCGTGCGGGAGCCTATTGGAGTGGTCTCTAGGCACCTTGGACGCATTCCCAAATCTGTCTTTCTTATGTTAGTCAAGGTAATAAGATGGAAACTAATATTATTAATTAAAAGTAGGTATATTGGTATAAATAGACATTTTTCTTTGGTATTGATAACTAAATCTGAATTATATATAAATATATGATACTCTGGCTAAGAAGAGAAGGTTGTGATGTTACCAAGGAGGGGCTTGTCTAAATCCAAGCAATGGCTATCTGTCCCAAAATAAGGTGGGGGTCAATGTCCCAATAGTTTGGGCTTGGACCTGTAAACTTTGAGGGAGCTCATTGCAGTTGGTCTCTAGGCACCTTGGATAATGTTTACGCTTCCCTTCATGGAGTTAAAATAGTAATAAGGTGGATGCTTAACACCTGCCATTGAGGCCAAGGGGGGCCAAGGTTCCACTTTTGGGCTTAGTATGGGATTGGCTTGGAGTAATTTATCAAGACTCACATTTTCTTTGGAACTTATATATACACGTATGTACTAATGATCACTTGTGGTTGCAGGATTCTATTGAAGAAGTAAATTTTGTAAATCATTTTCTTGACCCTAGCTCAGGCATTAATCAAGAATGCATGCATTATGTGTCTACACCGTGTCTACTTCGTGTCTTCATGCACTCATGTGTCTACCTTGTGTCTACTTCGTGTTTTCATGCACTTGTGTGTTTACTTCATGTATGCTTTGTGTTTTCATGCATTAAGATGTATAGTCCATGGATCCCTTATGTCTTCTTGCATCTAATTATATGCTTTGTAAGTTCTCTCCGAGAAATTATGTATAAATGATTTTTGCTTGAGGACAAGCAAAATTTGAGAGGGGTGGACTGTGATATCCCCGTAAATGATTAAGATTTATATAAATAAAATATAAATGAATAATTAATAATAATAAATAAATAAAAAAAAGAGAGAGAACAATATATAAATAATGATATAATATTATAATCATATTATAATATATTACATTATAATAATAATGTTCAAGTATGAAATTTAATCAAATAATAATTAAATATTATCATATAAAATAATAAAATATAATCTTTTATAATGATTAAAATATATATATTGAAGTATATATAATATGCATTACATATATTAACATTAATAAATAATAACATAATAATAATATTATTATTGATAAATAATAAGATAATAAAATTAATTAAATGAAAAGACACACCTTTTCTAATGACAAGGTATATAGAGAAATATTAACACCGAAAATAGGAAATAGAAGGAATTATATTGAACTAGTCTGCAAAAAATTCTAATCTAGAAATATATGGAAAGAAAATTAAGAGGGTCCTGACAAGGGACATTACACTCAGGATTATAATCAAATAGATTTTTGATTATAACTTGCCAATCTTGAAACTCAGCCACCAATATCAAATCTATCATGGCTGAAATTGAAAGTAGATTCTTTGTTAATCAAGGAGCATATAAGACATCATGAGGTTTATGACGTGCTAATCATGAAACTCAGCCACAAACATCACATCTGTCATGGCTGAAATTGACAGTAGATTCTTAGTTAATCCAGGAACATATATGATATCACGAGGTTCAAGAAGTTCAAGTGCTTATAATAGCATATGTAGCATCATTACCAAGCTCAACTTGTATACACGCTTTCTACTAAAGATGTTTGTTGAAATCCTGCTTATTGAAGTTCATGAGTTTGATTCTCCACTGCCTGCAAACCACTCAACACCAGAAATCGTATTAATTGATAAGCATGACACTATAGCCTGATTTAAAGCTCATCCATAGCTGAAGCTTTTGTTGTTGCTGCTTCCCCTTTTCCTTTTTCTTCTTAGGACAGTAAGAAACCTAGTGGCCATTGTTGTGATATTTGAAACACTTGGTATGTTTCAAGTCTTTCTTCCCCTATTGAAAAGAACTCGATTTCTCCTTTCCTTGTTGAACCTTCCTAGGTCATTTCTGTGACGAGAGCTTGGTTTTGACTATTTTCCATTTTGATTGAAATAGATACATGTTTGTTTTCTTTTTTGATGAAATCATCAATAGAGGTTCTCAAAATTGAAACGTTCCTTACGAGCACAAACAACATAAATAGATTGATCAGAAGACGGAGAGAACCCATTTAACACTACAAGCTTGCCACAAATCTCCATGATCTTCATTTGGTAGGTGGTGACTGTGTCTGTGTCACACATGTGCATGGCATTGAGTTTATTCTTTAGGAGCTTCTAGTGCATAAATGACAATACTAAAACTAAAATTTGCTTTTAGAATCCAGCTATAAAATAACAGAAGCAAAGTAATACACTTCAAAAGCTATCAAACAATCATGACAGATGAACCTACAACTTTTTTTTGTATTCCACTAATCTTGGTTAGTAAAACTGAATTTTGTTTTGAAAAGTGCAAGACTTTGATCTGAAATTTTTTTCGGCATTCAGCTATCAAATCACTAATCAGCTTCATAACTTGTTTTCACTTGAATACATTAAGATGAGATTCCATGAAAATAAATTGTAGAGCCCATTCCTTTGAAATGAGCAATCACAATTCATACACCCGCTTTCTGATTTGAACCAGATATTCAGTTAAGATTGTTCGGTGCGCTGAAGGTAGGTCGGAAAGTGAGGATTTTCTGCTGCCTGAACTGCCCTTAGAATAGTAGGGCCGATGGGTGGCCCTACTATCCTATGGGCAAATAGATGGAAGGTTGGTTAGGGAGGGAGAATGAAATAGATGGAAGGTGAGTGGAAGGAATAGTTCTAGTAACAGGTAAACTATAAAAGCCTCCCGGGCATATTATTGTTGGTCGAGTGATTTCATCCCGGGATGGGTCTTTAGCGGTCGAGTGCTTTCAGGGGGGGGTGGGAGGATTTAGTGAACATTCTCACTTACAGCTATCCACCCCATCCGGATCTGATTGAACAGGAGGGCCCCTACTATTCTATGCGTTTGGGTTGGTCCTGCAGGTGAACGGGGGGATCTGATGACCAAGGATTCGAGTGGCTAAGGGGTGGGTTTCAGCTTGGTCTGTGTTGGGACCTTTACAACAATCAATTATAGAAAGTGGGCTATCATGGGAAGTGCAGGGCCAGAAACTTAATATCATCTTTCTGGACAATACGATGTGTCGTGCTATTGACTTTCTCCAAACATTGAGCTCGGACCAGCTGGAGAACCACCAACAATTGTTGGAATGCAGACAGACATTTTAAACCTTTTTAACACAATCTGTGACATGTTCTACTGGCATGTTTTAGGTTCCTTATCCAATGCAGAGCAAGCCTTTACATTCAAAAGTCACAAGTTTTCATAACTTTTTCCTACTTTTTGAAGGCAATTTGATGGATCATACTGACTCGTATGTTCAAAATGATTAGTTTTGAGGAAAGAACATATGACCAAACTTCATTTATATTGGGTCTAACTACTAATATGAACTTTTAGAGCAAAGTACCTGTTCAAAAAGGGATGTTGTATTTTCTTACCGCTGGCAGAATATTCCAGGTTTGCAGATGCATTTGGCTTCTTCCTATTGCATGCTGCTCTTTCGCTATACTGATCACACAATGGTTGCCACCTGTAGTGGACTCTTGACAGTTGCATGTTTATTTTCTTAGGCAGTGCCATGCTAAAATACATCTCTATGCACATGTTTCAGCCTGCACTTTTTCTTTATTTGCTGCTGTGCTCCTTTAAAACTGCTTAAATGATCCTCCTTTACCGTTGTGCATTCATCCTTTACTCACACAGCGACTAGCCTCTCTGTTCACTTCAGCAATGGTAGAGCTTAGGCAAATAATGTGGAAACACTACATTGCTTTTCATATGTTGATGAGTGTACATTTTTTCCAGCAAAATAGAGCTGGAATCACATATTCCAATATATCAGTCTCATACAATATTTACTTCTCTTTTTTCCTTTTAAGTGGTCTCCAAATATAGCAGTTTTTTCAACAACAAAACATATTAAAAAATGCTGATATTCTTGGAAATGCTGGCACTTCAAGTTTGTTGTCTTCTTCCTTCACACTGCCTATGCATGTGCACGCACACAACCTCACCTTCATCACACTCCTTTTTGGTCAGTCCATGAAAAAAAACCTCGTTCCACACATCTATGGCTGCTAAACTTCCATCCACTTGGTTGAGACTTCACACATATCTTTCATACACAAACGACTCCAACTCTAAAAGTGGCATCTGATAGGGAATCTCTTATCTCAAGTCTTCCCCTCAATCATTACACACATTCTGTAATAAATTCCTCCACCTCAGCTATACATTCTCGTAGAAATATCAAAAGGAAATTTCTATATGGGAGGAACTTGAAATAGGAAATAGGTTCCATGAGTATATGACAAGCTGAAAACTATTTTTTGAGCAAGGTAGAAGAGCAAAATGTTAATTCAAATTTCCAAAATTCAAGCTCATAACTCCAAGGGATCAACCACAATATGCCCATATATTGCTTGCTGTGCTTTTATACGACATGTTTGGATATGCAAATGGAAAAAATAGGCAATGGATGAACAAAGGATAAGGATGAAGAGGCAAACCAAGCATACTGCTTAATTTCATTAATGTAAAGAAACATATAGTACATAAATTTACTACTCCCTGAATATATGTATGAACATTCCTGTGTTGACATTTGATCTTGTAATCTATTTGAGTTATTTTTCAGACACAAGTAACATTATTTTTCTCATAGAATTTATTTTAATTTGTGCTTTTAGCGGCGGGAATGCTTTGCTTGTGCTCCGACTGGTTCAGGGAAGACACTTTCCTTCCTTATACCCATTCTTATGAATTTGAAGGTATTTTGTCATGCAATTATGTGTTTAATATCTCAGAAGCACAAATGATAAAATAATTGGCACTGTCACATGCATAGACTTATCACCATCTTTTTGAAACAGAGAGCATCTAAAGATGGCATTCGAGCTGTGATTCTGTGTCCAACACGCGAGTTAGCTGCCCAAACAACAAGGGAATGCAAAAAATTTATTGAAGGCAGGAAATTTCGTATTAGACTAATGACAAAGTCTCTGGCAAGATGTGCCGACTTTGAAAAGTTGCCTGTTGATATCCTGGTGTCTACACCGCTTCGTCTAGATTTTGTTTTGGGAAAGGGGAAGCTCAATCTCAGTAGGTGAGTAATTATTTGTTCTCCTAGAACTGGTTTCTAATGTATTTTTGCCAACTGTTGTGAGGTGACTAGTTTGTTGGTACTAAAAATATAGAAGAACACAACAAACTTATTTAGTGACAGTGGCAGATAGTATTTTTGGGGATAATGTTCTAACTGTGGATTACAGCTTTAAGTTGCCTCTGAAGTAAGGTTAAGTTTATAGAAAACACTGTAAAGATATCTATTGCATATGCATTCTGAAAAGTGTACTACTTTTATCTGCATATTTCTCCATTTCTGTATTTGTTTAGCATTAGATGAAGATATGTGTCATAGAGTCAAGTCATTGATTTGATTAGTTTACTTATGTGACTCAGATGGTATTTCTTCAACAGCACTAATCTCTTTTCAAAATTTTATAAGCCCAACAGACACACCTGAAAAGTCCTCTCCTATTTGTCTTTAATTTCTGTTTGAGATTTCCACTTTGATCTAAGGCACTTTTATGTGGTTAATAACAGAGAGGATGTCAAGCAATTGGTGGAGCTCTTAAGATCTCTTGTTTTTGATGCTAAAATGTTAATAGACTTTATGTTCAGTAGAATATTGTAACATATGAAGCAGAGAAAAAGCGAGCACTGTGAACCAAAGATGTTAGCTTTTGACACACCTTTCACAGGTTCTTAACCTGAATTCTTTTAGTTGACAAACCAATTTACTCCAAAATCCAAATGCTTTTAAAGAAAAAGTAGCATAAAATAGTTTAAAAATAATAGTATAACTATAAAGTATAAAAGCTTGGAGGGCATTGTCTATATCACTCAAAACCAGTGTTCCCTGACTTGCCGTGAGTTAGGCGAGTCATCCGGGTCGCCAATCCGAGCCATTCTCAGCGGGTAAGGATGACCCTGACTCGTGACTCGCCAAGTCAGACCCTCTGACTCATGTGACTCACCGAGTCAGTGAGTTAGGGGCTGACTTGCCGAGTCTGAGCCTCTTGACTTGGCCGACATCAATGTAAAGTAAACATATTTTTTTTTTTAACTTATTTCCCCTTAAAACATTCAATTTGAGATGCAAAAGTCATATCCAGAAATTGCTTATTTGGGCTTTATCAGTACTGTTTTTGGCATCTTAAAAATTCAAGAAAATGATGCATGTCAAGGTGCCCCCGGACCCCATGAGGGACGCTGCTCCCAGACCCCCGCAAGGGGCGCTACCCCTTGACCCTTGCAAAGTGTGCTGTCCCTTGACCTTGCTGGGTATGTTGCCCCTGAACGCCCATTTTATTTTTGAAGTACACTACAACTTTGAGTTTGTGCAGTACGAGTCATTATCTACACTCTTGTCATTAGTCTTCTTAGATATTACTTGATGTATACTTGTCGTTTGGAAAACGACTTTTTCTTTTGGGGGGGATGATGTAGTTGGCATAAAATGCCTATGCTGTGTTTGATAATATTGGTTATCTGTCAGTGTATTAATTGTTGTCAATGTATTAATTTGTGTTTGTACTTATGTGATCGATGTATATTTAAGTATTTGATCAAATTAGCTTCTATTTGATGATGCTATAGTGTCTTTAAGCTTTATTCAATAATGGGTGCATGAAACAAGTTTTAAATCCTTAAAAATCTGTAAATTTCAAGGGTTTTTTCACATTGTCGAGTCATTCTCGTTGAGTCAGAGTCTGGGAACTTTGCTTAAAACCAATAATGTACAGGGGCAAGGCATTAATAATCTCCAATCCAGGATAGTAATGTGTTGAAAGATTTATAGCAGTCATGATAAAGGAGATTCTTTAGAAGAATGCCACATTTTGTTGGTGAATTGAAACATATGTCATTGTTGCTTAAGAGATAGCAATGCAAGATGATGAATATTTTTACTTTGAAGTTTTTCATCTTGATGGTTTTCTATATTTGCCTACAGTTTAAATTTTGTTGCCTGCAAAGCTTCCCCTAACATTGAAAACCGTGAAACAGTTTGAGCGCATGTCTCACAGAATAAATCAAGAGGCACTGGCTATTGCGTAACAAGGATTTTGTAACATGTCAAAACTGCATTTGTACCATCTGGAATAATCAATTTGTAGCACCAAAACACATTCAAGAGCTTGAAAATATCAAATGATTCTTGAAAAACATGTTACAAGAATTGATAATCAACAAAAGATATATAATAGACAAGTCTTATAATTATATATGGATCATGCTTTTTCAAGATTATGCATGATTGGGAATAATATTTTAAATTGTCTATTGGTATCACAAACTCATCCCACTGGTTGTTCCATGGGGATGCATACCCTCCAAAAAACCCCATGTCCTTGGTAGGGGGACATTTCTGAGACTTGGGGACTTGGGGGAAACATCTCCTCATAGCACCATTGCCTTTGCCACCTTTGTCAAGGACACGACCGGGTTGTTTGCTATACGACACATGCCATTACATACTGATTGCAACCTTTAATTTCATGAAGGCTAGTTTACTTTTCATGAGGCACTCTTAGAGATGTTATATTGTAGATTTTGCCCCCAAGCGCTACTCCATCGCCGTCCTACAATCGTCTCCAAATTTAGGCCCTTGGTCCGCTCGTCTTTGAAATCCATCCCCTCGTCCCCTCGTCAGGAAACTCCGTGGAACTTTGTGGCTCATTCTCAATTCCTTGGCAACTGTGTCAGCCCAAAATAATTGATTTTCAGAATTTGGATGCTTATAGAAAGAACATGAACAATTTTACAAAATGCTTGCATAGACTGGTTTCATGCAGTGCAGTCAGTTCTACATATGCACCAAATGGGCTTACAAGCAATCCTTGGTGTTTTTTTGAAATTGCATTGGGCAAGGTCAAGGCTAGAGTTATCTAGCTTTGACGACAACTTGCTAGTTGTTGTAATTGTCAGGTCATAGAATAAAGATCAATCAAATATTAGAATTAGTCTTACAATTAGACATGGTAGTCGTAAATTCCCTAAGAGAGCCTGCTAATGAACACGATGAGGGAGCACTCACCTCCAGTCCACTCAACAACAACCCTAAACCACACCTAAACTAAGGAACAAGCCTACACAAGAAGCTACCTAACTAGGAGGTACAAATCCTCCAAAAATGGGAATGACGATGAGTCACTTCTAATCAACATGCATCCCAAGACGAGGAGATGCCACAAATCTTGTTGTAGAACACTTATTGATGAAATAACCACATGAGAAGACTCTTTGATGAAACAACCACATGGGAAGACTCTTTACGCCCAGGGGAATAAACTTTCACATACAAAGTTTCCCAAGAAACAACCCGAAAACCCAAAAAATGAAGAAAACGGTGGAAAACGGGGTACCTAAGAGCACTAGTGCTTAGGCACAAGTGTCTAGATTTGGCACTAGAGTCCTAGACTAGTGTTGTAGTCCTAAACAACATTATAGTCCTGGGCTAGCACAATCCAAGTTAGGGTTTGGTCACTAGGACATGGTAAACCCATAGGAATTACCACCAAGGACATGTAACCACAATTGGACTCTAAGAATGACAAGATGACTTGGAGCCCACATCAATCTAAGATCATAATTCATAAAATATATTGACTCCATACTTGCCTTTGATTCAGATCCAAGTTAACACAGGGTCAAACATGACACATACCATGCTCCATTCAAATACGATTGAGTATAATAAAGGAATAACTAAATGTGACATCTCAGAATCAACCATTATTGGGGAATAACTCAAAGTTGGCAATTTATGTGAAGAAATTCCCTTTCCTACGTACTCAATTCCCCCATTTGGCATACTTGCTACATGTATATGATAGTTGAAGCACAACATAACTTTACAATGGGGGTACAACGTCATTCATTCGTACAACCAACATAGATAAATCATATAAGCATGAATGTGATCATCTAGTATCTTCAAATACGCAAAGTAAAATGCTCAATTTAAACATCTTAGCGCAAGGAATTTTTGGAGTTTCTACCTCTCCAAGTTTCCTCCTATCCATTCCTTGTGATTTTTGGGAGTTTCTACCTCTCCATGTTTGGACTTGTCAGGGGAGTCGCCACCTTTTTTCCTTGATGCAACCTTCATGCCTGGAACTTTGAAGTGTTTTGATTTGTATGTTTTGGTGCTTCTTTTGCACTCTTATTCACTTCAAAATTCTCTACCCATCCTTTCTCCACATTTGTTGCTTTCAGAATATTTTTTGTGTGCCCTTTGCCATGGACTTTGAGGCTCAACTCCTCCTACTGAAGCTTCAACAAGTATCAATTCTTCAATATGTTGGATATTGTTCTTGTACATTTTTGAGAGTGACGTCTCTGGATTCTTCACAATCTTCTTCCTCAAGTGGTAATTGTATTGCTGATGTCTTAACATGATTAGAAAGATCCATGCATGCGTTGTCCTGTAGTGGTTATTGCCTTGCTATCTTTTTCCACTCCACCTCTGTTTATTTGTTGGTTATGATGTCTTTTTCTCTTCCCAACTACAACTTTGACTTACACTTTGATTTTTGCTCCGGGATGGTGCTCTGAGATGGGCTTAAGCTTTGGGTTAAAAACCCTTGATTCTCTTCAACTATTTCAAATAGTCGTCTTCTTCGTTTCCATATTCTTAGGGACCACCTCACTTTTTTCTCTAATGGTTCTTGACCGCTTTGTGATCTTTTCCCATCCTTATTTGGATTTAAGGGCATTGATTTTTGGACGTGTTGTCAGCTGTCACATTCTTCCCATTGGTTCCTTTCCTCTTATCTTTGAAGTATTTGCCAAGGATGCTTTTCTTGTTCTTTCTTTGCTTGAAGATCTTGTAGAATTATAAAATGTTGTGCAAGGAGTCTTGGTAATTGGCATAAGAGATGGTCTACTTCGTTTTTTATTTGCAAGTTGTACCAAGTTATGCCTTGATGGATTTTTTGATGACTTCCCTCTGACAATGCTTCTTTATAGATATGTTCCACAGGGTTACAAGATCCCATGTGAGGTCTTCTATTTCTTTGTTGGCTTATACTAGTTCTTCCGCTAGATTGTCATTTTCAGCAACTTCTATTTGTATTCTACTAGGATTCTTGAATGCAATGATTCCAAATGTTTAACACCTAAAGTCTAATTGACTGAATATCACAGAGTATGTATTAAAATGAATGCGGAAATGATAAAAGAATTCATGATAACAATTACACAAAGATCCCTCAATATATATATCATTCATGAGTCCATACATAATTAGTTTAAGGAGATTTCATACATCTCTACCTTTTTTGTTTAGAACAAAAATGTATAAAGTGTTTGACGGTTGTTGAGAACTATCAACCACTTACATCCGAGAACTAACTATGCCGACTAACAAAACTAATAGAATTATTTTGCTAACGACAATTGTTTGTATCATCTGGCTACTGGCTTATATACAGTGGGGATCACAAAATGACAAAATGTAATAATACTACAGCTTATCTGCAACTCTTATAGTGCTGCCCTATGGTAAATTGTTGAAAATTGTTTCCTTAGTAACTTCTTGATATTGCCTTAATTGACTACTTTTTAGTTTGATTCATTGCGACATCGAATGCAGAATAAGGGCCCAATAAAGAGCAATTGTAATGTAGAGGCAGGTGTTTGACACTTTATGACCACTATTTTTTTAGGCATTAATTTGAGGTTTCTGATTATTATCTCTTAGTTTCTGTGGTTCTTATGATCTTACCTTTCCTTTAAAATTAGCAAAGAGGAACCTTAATTTCCACGGTTGCGCTGTTGAATTTAAATGCTTTTGTATTGTCTTCATTGCCAGGTTTTATTCTAGCTTGTGTTTGTAGAGTATTTGACTTATTGGTGAAACCCTACCAAGTAGATTAATTTGCTGATGATATAGGGAAGTGTACAATTTTAAAAGTATTTTTGTCCAAATAATCAGTGATTGGATTTTCAATTCTCTTGATGCAGTGTTGAATATCTTATTCTTGATGAGTCAGATAAGTTGTTTGAACTTGGGTTTGTCGAACAAATTGATTCAGTAGTAAACGCTTGTTCGAGTCCTTCAGTTGTCCGCTCGTTATTCAGTGCTACTTTACCTGATTCTGTTGAGGAGCTTGCTCGGACCATCATGCATGATCCAATTCGAATACTTGTTGGTAGAAAGTGAGTTATCTTTACTCAATGTTCAGTATTTCCTCTTCTGCAGTTTCCTTATGTTTGGTCTTTCTCTGGTATCATGATATTGCACTAAATCAGTTATAATCATTTAACATTCTGAAGGATTTAATAGGTTTCTTTCCATTATGCACTATTTCTGTTTATTGATCTATGCTCTATGTAAAATTCCAGAAATTCAGCTTCACAGTTGATACAACAAAGACTGCTGTTTGTTGGAAGTGAGGAAGGGAAACTTCTTGCCCTCAGGCAAATTTTCAAGGAGGTACGTCATTATGATTTTATTAGTGGAACTGATTTGCTGATGTGCAGCATTGCCATCTTTTGTGTTTTCTATATTCTGCATGTTAAATGTTCTTTAGTGGTTTTGTTTTTATCCCTTATTTTTTAAATCATTAGCTTTAGTCAGAGTCACTAGGGTGGACAGACCTGTCTTGATGAGGCATTTGTATGATGTAACTGTACAAGGTGTGTGTTGTTTACCTGCTGGGGTAAACTTAGTATTGCACAGACATATTACAGGAAATATAATAAACACAGAATGTATCATAGAATAATAAATACTTTCATTAATCATTCCATACTGGCAAGTACATTTACATCGTAATGATCATACAATCATATCCCCGTGTCCAACCTCCGAGAGAGTATATAAAGTACCCGAAGGGCCACGACCGAAACGTCGTGACATAACTGTCTAACCTCTCGGTCACTAACGACCGAGAGTAACATAATACTTTACTAATATAATAACCCGTACATACAATTATCCCGACAACATGTGGTCATGTATGCAGGCTGTGCCCTTAAATAACAACCTTCAACAATGACATTAAATCAGAGGGAAGAATGGCACATTAATTCATCAAAAAGGCTTTAAATTTGCAAATTTTAATATAAATTATGGTAAATCCTGAAAGAACTGAATGGAACTGCATTTGGTATATGACGGATTGGCTGAAATTGGCAGTACAGTAGTGATTCTCTTTCGATAGGTTGCTACAAGAATCAATGTCAATGGGAAATCTGTTGGTGTATCCATTTACAAAGCTCTATCTGCCAGGATTGCTGTCATCTTTATTAATTATATGTAATTGCCTTTGAATTAGTGGGTTATCTCTTGAAGGCAGCCAGATTGAAGGACAACTAAGAGACATTTTTCTGTTAGCATGCAACCGACTTCTTAATGTCAATAGGAAATCTTTTGTTGTATCCATTTACAAAGGTCTTTTTTCCAGGGTTTCTGTTGTCCTCTTTATTATGTGTGCTTGTTGCTGATATGCCATTTCTTGGAGACAGCCAGACTTGAGGGACGAAATAAGAGGCATTTTCCTTCGAGGACATAGCCAACTTATTAATGTTAGCTTTGCTGACTTTCCAGTTTGGTCAAATCGTAACCAGATACTCATAAGGCGGGTGTAATTATATGCTATTTAGGTGTCTCCTTGGTAGTCAACTCACAGTAGCTAATCAATGGCATTGGATAGTCGATAGATGTAAGAGGAAGGTGTAATTTGTGAATATCCTTGATCCTTGGGTTGCTTGAAAGATATGATTGTTAATTTGCTAGAATCTTAGCAGAGAACAAATGTACTACTACTACACTTTTCATTTCCTCTTTCAATCAGCCTATAAACTACTAGAATAGTTTCTTAGGAAATTTGTTTAGGTCAAACAAGGAGGGTTAAAAGGTTCAGCTATGGTAACATGGGATGAATGCACTTTTCAGAGGAATAATGAGGCACTAGGTGACCCTCACATTAGAGCATGAGGAACACCTCTTACACGGAATTGGATGGTCAGAATGGTAGAGTTGAAGCTCCATGTAAGATTCTTGTGCCAAAGAGTGATAAACACTCATCATATGAGGTTATCAAGAAACTTCCATATTTGCGATATTATAATTAATGGGCAATGCCAATGCCTTATACCTATCAGATCAACATGACTCAAGTAAATATGGGATATGTGGAAACTTTTTTCTAAAATGCTTAATTTTCAAATGGTATCATGAGGGGCCATGCAATGATTATCCACCTGGACAAGTTGTATGGACTTTGTGGGCTCAATGTGGTTGCATTGTCATTATGCTTTCTTTATAGGTATTAGGTTGGCAAGGAAAGGACTGTTTTGTTTGCACAATTAAGAAACACAGGTAAACACCAGTGGTACACTCAGTGCTATCTTAACCAAGCATGGGAGATGTACCTGCTTTTTAGGAGCATTTGAGAATGATAAACAGGAAGTTGCCTTTTCACGTTGCAGGTTCAAGGATTGGGACCGAATTAGAGGGATTTGGAAATGGAATGGCAGGAAGACCGCCCTTAATTATGAATCAAAGTTTATCTATAACCAAAGAGATGCATTCCAGCAATTACCTCTTGCCGAAACAATCAATGTAAACTGAAGGATCCTGAAACAAGAAGACAAAGATGCTGCTGGTTGATTTAAAAAACAAGAATTACTTTCAAACACAATTCTGGGACATTTCTTCATGAGTTGAGATTTACTAGTGATAATTAGATTTCCCAAAAGCTGGTCTATTTGACTGATCTCGTGTTATCTGTCTATTTTGAATTTCCAATATATTATAAATAATAATGGATTATAATTATAGTGTTATTCCTTATTCCTTATTTATTATATTTAATAGTTTATTAATATTATTATATTGATTCATCAATATATTATATTAAATTAATATATCATAATTTTATTATTATTATTTTAATAATATATTAGTATGCTTATATATTATTTTATTATTTTAATAATAGATTATATTATATAATTTTATTTATTAAATTTTCTTTTATTATTTTATAAAATATTAATTTCTATTTCAAAATGGGGACATCACATTGAGTGACTCATAAGCAGCAGGTTCTTACTACTACAATGTGCATCCTTTAGAGGACAAGAATACATTATTTAGTATTTTGATCTCCTTAGGGTGCTTATGCAACTTGCACAACAACTCTAGAAGGTTCAGTCCTTTGTGGCAATGCAAACCTAGCTTCTAAGCTATTTGCTACAAAGAAAATTGTCTTCCCAATAGCTTCACACCAACAATACAGTCTATGCCTATTGTAAGTCTATCCAAGTTAACTATGGTATTCATTTTTCCACCATGCTATTGAACATGCATCTATAGACACAGAAACATATCAAATAATATTTATAGAATTCATTTCAATAGAACAAACTCAACATATTAAATTAGACAGCGCATACATAACAATCTAGATATCTGTGCACTAGATAAAGATATCAACCTATGTTCTTAGATTATTGTAAAATCATACAATATATTCCAATCCGATTCATAAACATAGTTACCTCAATGTAGAATAAACATGGTGTTAACATTTTAGGTTCCAAACATAATTACATTTGACTGATTACACATTTACTCTAGGCAGTAAATCCTCTATGCAGCTGCTATGTGCTCTTTTTTCACTTGCAAAAATTTGAAGATTACCCTCCTAAGTTGATGCACTACATTACTTTCTAGTGTGGAACTTTGATTTTCTCCTTCATTTGCTTTTGCTATCTCCATGCTCACCTATTGCCGTCTCCCAAACATTGGACTTAAGATTTGTTGTGTGTCTTGCATGTTAGTTCCTTACATCAAAATGACATACAATACATCAATACATTGCACACATCCACATCCATGATATAAAAGCTTACACAAAATCACCTAGACTTATCCATTTGTGTTTAAGATGTTATCAGACTTGGGCTGATATATCTATCCTTGCACTAGTCCCAATTTGCCAAACAAAGAGTGCGATTTTATGCCACCTAGTCACTCTAACAGTAGGTATCTATCTCCATCAGGGATATTGAGAACGGTGTTCATGTGAATGCCATGGTAAGAGTAATACCTTTACATCACAACTACCAATCTTTAACCAGGAATTCTTCTATAGGCTCCTGGATTCAAATGGCTTTTGGATTAGACTCAAAAACTAACTTCTATGTTCTACTGACTTGCACAATAACTTCTAAGGCAATGAAAGCATAAAGGTGCAAACTATAACAATGCTGAGAACACCAATTGTCAACTTAAACAAGGGCCTAAATTCAGATGACACCAGGAACGACTTTATCAAACCCATCCATCTAGCCCCTAGTTGCCTTGGCAACAACCACAATGCTGAACCTCCCATCTCCAAGTGGTTGTGGATTAGACTCAAAAACTAACTTCTATGTTCTACTGACTTGCACAATAACTTCTAAGGCAACGAAAGCATAAAGGTGCAAACTATAACAATGCTGAGAACACCAATTGTCAACTTAAACAAGGGCCTAAATTCAGATGACACCAGGAACGACTTTATCAAACCCATCCATCTAGCCCCTAGTTGCCTTGGCAACAACCACAATGCTGAACCTCCCATCTCCAAGTGGTTGTGGTCTCTGCTAGATCAATTGAAGCCTCTTATACAGAATTTATAATTTTCCCCCATGCTACATAAGACCTTATGACACTTAGGGTCCCTGTCATCAGCATACAACTTCATCTTTTCATTTCTATCTAAAATATGATCATAGGGTTCATCTATGCCATGAGTTGCTTAGGGTACAAGTCATATTTGCTATAAATCCCATAATATAAATGTCACCAAACAGTAATTTGATTTAGCATGTCCTAAAAGAGTTTTAGAATCAAGAGTTCATGTTACATGGTTGGGTTGCCAACCTTAATTAGACTCACTAATAAGTAATAACTACCATATATGCTAGCAAAATAGTAACATAATGATCTAGGATGATTCACCAACAGTGTACGTGTGGTAACACCTAGGTCATTCTCTAGCACATGCTGCACATACTTCAACTATGGCACAACAGACTTGGCATAGAGACAATCACTTTGTGATTTCTGTCATGGCTTCAACAAGGTCTAGTTCACCTCTATGCTGAACTGCAAAATTCAATTCAGAAAGCTTCTTATCACATTATCTGGAGTATCACTTTTCAATCTTTAGACTATATGATTGACGTGGCAATTGATGTGGCAATCAAGGTTGACACCCACAAGGCTTGTGGTATACTAAGTCATCTACCAACTCATTAGGGACATAGCATAAGCTATTTCAAATCTACAACCACAAGGAGATAAGGAGTTAAATGGAGGAAATAGTTCCCCTTCCAAAGGGAGGGGAGAACTCAACTTCCTAGAGACAATTAGCCTCCACAACTTGATCTTCGTAATCTATACAGGCATTTTATTTGTAACAATATCAGTTACATAGTTTAGGTGATCATTTATGCAGCCAAATAGGGGATAAAAGAAAGTTTTTCATGCACCTTTCCCAAGAGTATAGCTGAATAAAATACATTCACTTGCAGTTTTATATCTGTCCGTCATTGTTTGCAAAACTGTTTATAAGCTACTACATATGCAATATTTTGTCTAGATTCTCATTTAGAGAGTCATCCACAAAGATTCTAACCTTGGGGCCTGAATTGCATGGAGGATTAATGTACCTTGTCAAACTCTTCGCTACTCCCTTTCTGCACTTTTCCTTTTCTTCCTCGATCTAAATCTCTCCTCCCCATTTAGTTACTCAAGTGATTGTAACTTAGAACTTAACAGGGATACAAAATGAGATAGAAGTGACAAAAGGTTGCTCTCCCACCCTAATTCTATTGATTCAGTTTTCTCTTCTATGTGTGTTTTCATCCTTTATTCTATTGGTGGAAGCTGATCATCATCACTCCTTGACATCTCCCTCAAATCTTCTATTTGCATCTTTTATTGTGAATCCATGACATGTTCAAACTTTGTCAAAGTTGACCTTTGTTTAATGGTTAGTTTTTTTGGCCTGTGATTCCACATCTGCCACACATTTTTACTTTTGCACTCACTTTTGAGAATTCAGCTTGCCTTTTTACCCCTGTAAAGCGATTTCCTTGCTGTCATGTAAAAGCAAAAGCAAGACAAGATTATTATAACTCCTGTCTCAAGTTCATAAAGTTTCTGCATCTCTCCTCAACAAACCTTGTTTGTGGATACTAATGGACTTCTGTAAACTTCCTATTATTTGGTTCAGTAGAATTCATAGGTTGGTAGAGGTTTCTTTGATTTTTGGAGCTAAGCTTCAATCTACATTTGATTTATAAAAAAGAAGAGCAAAATGGTTTCTCTTTCTACAGAAATGCTCAAACATGTAGATACTAAATGCCTACACATATTGACAGAAATATTTATACGATTCAATCAATACTACTCATCCCATGTCAAATTTCAAAATTAAAGTTGCAAACAGGAAAGCTGTCACCTGTTCAGGAAGATCACATAAAGTCAACCTTAATACACATGTACATACTGGTGTGTGCATTTCGTTTACAGGAATGCTATTCTTACATTAGTACAGTCACATGCCCAAGACTTCAGAATGAGCTCATGCTGCAATATAAATCTCACCTGAAAATATCGTCGCTATCAATTTATAATTTTGGCTTGTCTTGTGTTGTGTGCAATACTGTGCCAATATGGAAAGAAGATAAGGCATCTCATGCATCACCGTTCAAAACCATACCCTAACCCTAGAAAAATTCATCACCAGTCAGCTAAAATGAAATTGTAATCCAATTCCAGTTTCTAACATCAAGTTCGAAGAGAATTTAGACATCTTTTAATTGATGAGTTTCAATGGGAAATTATGAAAATAAAGTAAATTATGAAAATAACCAGAAATCAAAGGAATTTTAATTTTTTAAATTATGTATTTGTTTTTACTCCAACGTGGATCAAATCATGTAGGAAGATTGGCTATATATATTGTTGGGAATATTTTGGTTTCTTTTTATGGTTTCATTTCGCTTATATTAGGATGTAAGGTATCTGTTAGAGGATATTGTGTAACAATGTTTTTAAGTCTTCAGTATGTTATCTTAACGAAAGGGATTCAGTGATAATGGAGATGAGATGTCTTTCATTGGCAGAGTTTGAGACCTCCTATATTGATATTTGTCCAAAGTAAAGAACGAGCAAAAGAACTTTACAAAGAGCTAGTATTTGATCAAATAAAAGTTGGCAACATCCATGCTGATCTCACTCAGGCACAGGTATGGACATGCTGTCATTAATCTGTTCATCTTTTCTTCAATGCAGCAGCTAGAAAAGTAAGCTCTTAAGGGTGCATATTTATTTGGAATCTGCAGCGCGAAAGCGCAGTGGAGAAATTTCGCGAGGGTAAAACATGGGTTTTAATTGCAACTGATGTCATTGCTCGAGGAATGGACTTTAAGGGTGTCAACTGTGTCATTAATTATGATTTTCCTGAATCGGCTTCTGCATACATCCATCGAATTGGTATTGTCTATGCATTTTAGTGCCAAGCTAGTTAATTATGGGCATGAATTTAGCTTTTTTTAAATGTTTAATCTTATAAATGCTTGTAATCCATAGGCTTGTTTCTTTTGCACTATTTTAAACAAGCTAATTTTATAATTTGTATATAATCATGTTCTACT
This sequence comes from Chamaecyparis obtusa, assembly GCA_027943335.1. NCBI lineage: Eukaryota > Viridiplantae > Streptophyta > Pinopsida > Cupressales > Cupressaceae > Chamaecyparis > Chamaecyparis obtusa. Next base: position 631,484 of record BSBK01008609.1, on the reverse strand, counting down.
GAACAAATAAGATAACTGTTCATACTCTGCAGGTCGCTGTGGAAGAGCAGGACGAACAGGGGAAGCGATAACTATGTATACAGAGGATGATGTTGCCTTTTTGCGTAATATAGCTAATGTCATGGCAGCCTCTGGTTGTGAAGTTCCTTCATGGATTTTGACTTTGCCAAAGCTGAGGAGGAAAAAACATTGCCCTCTACGAGATTCCATCTCAACTAACCCCTCTAAAAGTCAGATATCTAAGAAGGCTGCATAAGACAACACTGTGTCAATCGGTATAGTATTTCTTATTGCTGTAGAGGCTATCGTGCAAGGAATCTTCTATCTATTTTTCAGGGGACCGTTTTGTATTATGTCTAGCTGCTAATATTCTATCATAGCAGTAAAAGATGTGGAAGACATAGGTGTCTGGTTGTTGGGTATAAATTTTTAAGTTTGTAAATATTTCTAGTACAACTTAGCTTTGCTTTCTTTTCCTCTTCCAAGTTGAGGAAAATTTTGGAAAGCATGGTAACTTTATGAATTTCCTCAGCACATCGTGAAAACTCCATATAATAGTGATTTGCGAGGTTTCAAATATTTTAAGTAATCCCAGCTTTCTACACTAAATATAATATATATCGGAATCTATATGGGAGGGAGGAAGAGTGCTAAGTAAAATGAGAATGCCTTGTATATTTATTGTCTCCATTATCATATTTATTTATGTATTTTTTAATTTGTTGTTATCAATGAATGTTTTTGCTGTTGGCAAATGCACTCTCAATTACTAGTAGAACTGCACTCATCTTACATCACAGTTCCGAACTGGCAAGATGAGGGAGTGTTAATGACAATCCCTTGTATTGACTCCATTGTCAATTTAATTAACTCTATATTCATCTGCCCAAACAAGTGACAAACTGTCCCTAACAGTAGAGTTAAGTGCAATCTCCTTCTGCACTCACTCTCTGCTTCTTTTACAAGGTATAACTACCTTCTAAGTATTTGCAATGAATTAAAATGGGTATGCTTTTTTGTCAAATCCCTCTTGTCCATTGAAACTTGTATGTATTGGTTTCTTACCATAGATGTATACATTTCATCAGAACAGAGGTTCAAATTGTATAAATGAAATGATATTATGTAATGTTCATATTCTTGAGTTGTAATTTGATTTGTTGCACATATATTATGATTGAGATGATGACTTCAGACTAACTAAAATTCTTGACTAAGTGGTTGTAAGAGATGATCCTCCTTCGAGGAGGGAGAGAAAGTATCACCAGGTATTGGATGTAAAAATGGTCATGGGATTTGAGCTATCTGAGTTGTGGACCTTGAGTTACGTCTAGGATTATTCTTTAGGGAGACTAATTGGTTTTGGTTTTAGAATCCACTCTTGGTAGTCTCTTATATCCGTGAAGGCAAGCTTGGTAGATTCCTTGTCTTTAACCAAAATGATTTATATTAAATAAAATAAATTTAATCATTCTCTTAATGTGACATCAAATCTTAAATACTTAAAATATATGGATATGAGTTTACGCACGCTTTAGTTCATTTGACGTATATAAATGTACACGTGTGGACATGTGGGAAACGTTACACACATGTGCACATCTATATAGTTAAGATTTGCTTGAACTCACGCAATTTAATATCAAAGTAAGTATTAATAAACATGTTTAGAAGAATATGTATTAATGCATGTTTATTCGTGTATTAAAAATGCCATGAGCAATGGTTAAGTAAAGGCTTAAGGGAAACTAAAGATAACCTTGAGGTGGTCAATCTGTGTAAAGAGACCACCATTGCTTAAGTCGTGGCATCCCCACTCCCTTAATATCTGGAGGCATATTCATAACATGGATATAAATTATTTTCTATTGAATCCCATGCAAATTAGAGGGGGAAACCGCCTTGCAAAATGAAATGAAGCTCAACGGAAAATTACATGAAATGGAATTCGAAAGCATTTAAGAGAAAATCGGTTTATATATGTGAAGTTCATTTCTAGAAAAAAATACATAGGAGGCACACATTGGAAAGGAGGCATTTTTAATTATGTGGAGAGGAAATACAACAGAGAAGGGTTTACGATAGGAGAGAGGAGGATTTTTCAGCTGAGTAGCTACCACAACCTTTAACGCACTCTTACAGGCATGGTTGTCTTTGTTTCACTCCTAATTTTCCTTCTTAAAGCATACTTCCCTTGAAAACGAATTCTTAAGAATGATAAGAGGAATTCTCTGTAATATTCCTATTGTTCAATTTGCTATTATTAGTTTATTTGCTGTTGCTGTTATGCGAGTTGCATATATGTTTCCTTACGCGGAAGAGTTTATATGATTTGAAAAGGGAAATTCTTCAGTGTTTCACTCCTTATTTAGCTGTTGCTGTAATATTGCATCAATACCTGTACAAATTACCAGGTAATTAAATTAGCTTGGAGCTTGAAAAACTTAAGTTAAAACTAAAAGAAATCTGAAAATTAAATCAGAACTTGATAGAACTGAGAATGTAATTCTTAGAACTTTTTAGGGAATTTTGTATAAAGTTCAAGAGCTCAGAATACAACATGAGATGTTATTGTAGACCAGTAACTGGAAAGGAAAACTTACAGGAAATTAAAAGGGCTTTCATATTTCTTTTACAACAGTAATAAGACCTTTGTGTAAATGAAATTTCCACTTCCAAGGGTTTTGAACTAGTCAATCGATTGACTGTCATGTGAATTATTACCAGTCAATTAATTGATTGTCATTAATTTTTTTTTTTTAATAGCTCTAATATTATTGGCCTATTGCCAAAGAAGCCAAAAACCATTTATAAGAGAGCTTATCTTGTATACATCTCTAATACTGGTAGTAAATTATAGTGACCCAACTAGGGGGTGTAGAGGGTTATGGGACAAAAATAAGATAAAATATCTTGCAGATGTGCAAGTAGCATATGTACGTATGCATGAAAAAGTGTCGATATAGCACATGCATGAGAATTTAAGTGAAAGAAATGTTTACAAAACCCTACACACACCAGTGTTGAAGTCAACCAAGAAATGTTTCATGACTAATAAGCCTAAACTCCAAGCTAACTCATTGTAGAAGCTGCAAACAACAACTTGGTCGGCTAAACAACCATGAACGTTAGGTAAATACTGTTGATTACTAATGACAAGCATGTCAAATATAAATGTGAAATATTTAAGAACTTCTTTGCTGTTATGTACATTAAGACATGAAAGATTAGGACTAATTAAGACATGAATCTCGTGTGAACATAAACTAGCTATATTGAATTCCATACAAAATGTGTAACCCAAGTCGGATAAGGTGATGAACTTGATTACATATCTTGACATGCTTGCAAATAGAAACCTTGACCAAGGTATGCTAAGTTATGTTAGTGTTAGTCAGTTTGATTGCTCTAGATACATTACATAGTTAGAGGTCATACTAGTTAGGAGTAACTATAGTATATGATTGACTAGTTGTGTAGGAACATTGGCCATACTAAGACAATTTATCTCATCACCATGTTTACACCCTTGCGAAGGGTTCAGTCACTTTGAGTAGGAAGTTGTGCAAAGGGGATCAATAGATTCATGGTTGGGTAGGAAAAACACCCTGGTGATACTTTCCCTTTATGTTGTTGATATTTATGGTCTTTTCAGAAAGATCAATGATGTATATGCTAAGGTGAATAATAAATAATCTTATTTATTATTCACCTTAACATACACTTCATACATATTATTATTAATCTCTGAATAAAGATCACAGCTTGACATTGTCCCAAAGGGACGACTTCTTATCTATCTTGTAAATCAATTTTTATATTATCTCAAGGGACGACTTGTGGTAAGTGTCCTTGAGACATTAATTGATGTTGATTCTGGGTCGACCCCTACATTGCAAATAGATCATGTCTTCTCTCATATAAATGAGACTTAAGGTGCGGATTATCTAAGATATAGAAGACATAACATATGGAAGATAATTCACACCTTCAACAATACCTACAACAATACCTAATTTGATGTTTTGCAGTAGTATTAAATCAATCATTATCTCATACATTTGATAAGCATATACAACATGAGATAAAGGAACATGAGGCTCACGATGAAGGAAAATTAATTGCTACAAATCGGGTATTGTCTTCTCCTTTCTTGTCTATTTTTGTCAATTTTATTTTCGGTCATGAAAGTAATTTATAGATTGTAATTTTCCTTTCAAAATCTGAATATATTAACATGGTATCAGGGCCAAGGTAGAATAGATCCATCTCAGAGTTTAGGAAAACAATCTCAACTTTTAAGGCTTAAAATTATGGATAGTCTAGCTCTCTACTCTGCCCTATCAACTCAAACATCAAATCGATATTCTTGGGTTATTGATAGCAGGGCTTCTAGGCATATAATTGGATTCAAAGAGAATTTAGACTCATTTATAGAAACTTGTAGAGAAGAAGTCACCATAGGAGATGATACCTCTTATCCTATCATGGGCATTGGGAATTGTCTTATCCAATTGAAATCCGAGATAACCCTCCAACTATCCGATGTCTTATATGTCCCAGGCATAAAACGAAACCTTGTATCCATACCAGCCCTTGAGCACAAAGGCTATAGAATCACCTTTATGGAAGGAAAGGTTTTGGAATGGCTTAAAAACTCAAACCTAAAACATGCCTATACTATAGGGATTCATCGTGAATGCTTATACAAGCTTGATACAACTTCTCTCCAAGCTCTCTTAGTTGCATCCACTGATCCTTGTGAACTATGGCATAGGAGATTAGGTCACCTAAATTTTCAAACTTTATCATCTATGTTCAAAATAGTTGTAGGTCTTCCTAACCTACCCTTAAAACATGAAGGTGTCAGTAAATGTTGCGCTCTAGGAAAGAATATTAAGACTACCTTTAACAACAGTGAAAGTAAAACTAAAGAAATTCTAGAAATCATTCACACTGACCTTTGTGGGCCCATTTCTGTACCATCCATAGGAGGATGTCTATATTATATCATATTTGTGGATGATTTCTCTAGAAAGACATGGATATACTTTCTTAAAAGCTAAGAATCAATTGAAGTCCTCAAGAAATTTAAAGAGTTTAAATCTCTAATAAGAAATCTCACCAACAAAAAAATAAAATTTCTTAGATCAGATAATGGAGGCAAGTACACCTCTGAGATCTTTAGCACCCACTGTAAAGAAGCAAGAATTAAGATGGAGTTTACAGTTCCTTACAATCCCCAACATAATGGTGTTGCAAAAAGAAAAAATAGAACCATTATAGAAGCTACAAAAGCTATGCTTCATGATCAAGACCTTCTAACTCCACTTTGGGTTGAGGCATCTAACATTGCAGTCTATATTCAAAATAGATGTCCTCATTCATCCTTAGAAAATAAGACATACTAATTTGATTTCCTAATTCCTTGGATTATCCTAATAACCCCATGCCTTTTTAATGTGAAAATAATTTGGGAGTACATCAATTTGAATTATTTAAATATTTGATTGATCATTGAATAAGGCTCAAGAAATTCTTAAATGTGCTACTTGCTTTATTTCTTTGGATTATCTTAATATTCTCATGGCATTGTAGTATGAAGTTAAGTTGGGGAGAAAACCCTCTAATTTTTTTTGGTTCTTGGCTGATTTCCAATATAGCTTCATTAATTGTTTCATTGGTCCTTCTAGTAAAGCTCCACATGTGAGATCTCAACCAATTCAAGGTATGTGTTATTGTGTTGATCATCATTGATATTATGTATACACAAGCACTTATTGTAATCATATCCATCCATTTTATTGTCAAGTATTTATTCATATTGATAACTCTACCTATCATTTAAAAAATAAATTACATACTCAATAGTAGAGTTATTGAATGAATGATATTTCTTTACTCTTGATATGCTTGGTCTTGAGAATATGGTTACAAGTCTCTTATTGTGGTGGGTTGATATATTTGTACTGATACTAGTTGTTGATGCTTCTCTACAAGAGCATTTAATAAAACCCTATGATGGCTTTGCTCACCTTTTGTTAACCTTGCTAGCTATATGGAGCATGTCAATTTCCATTGTGCTTCACTATTCAAGATCACATGAAGATTTCTCACTTGGCACATTTGAGATGTTCATTAATCACAACTGGGAGTTCTCGTCTTTGGTGCTAGAGGGTGGTTTGCAACTTGGTCTATGAGATTCATGAATCTTATAGTGTTCTTTTCTAGAGCTACACATCTAGAGACAACTTGAGGACATCCAAAAGGGTCTTGAGCATATTGCCTCATACTCCTTCCTAGAGATGAGTCTCCGCCTACCTAGAGTTTTTTGGACATGTCAGTGACTACAATTGGTCTTTCTCTCCAAAAACTTGTCTACGGCCACAAATGTGTGTTATTTCATACAATGGATATCTATTATGCTTACAAATGATAAGATAAAATAGCTTCATGTGGTGTCACCATGTTTTGTCATCATAGAGCAATATGTCTTCATTATGAGTACTTTTACCCAAGTGTGCCAGTGTGTATTCCAAATTTTTACAAAAAGTTTCCAGATTCAGTGGCATGAGATACATGGATTAAGATTTTTTTTGTGTGGGAAAGTGGTTTTGTATTCCCAATTATGCTCAGGTTATTCTTGGTCATCATTTCAAGTCCATTATGCAATCCAGTTTCAACAACACCTTTTGTGGGAACATGGAGGGAACGCAGGTTTTGGATGGTATCATTCTTCATCATCCATATAAGGATTTGTTTTTCTTTGGTCATTCTGTGCAGTTATTCAAAAATGAAAAAAATGAAATAAAAAAGGAAAAAAAAACAATAAAAGATCCAACAATGAAAACCTTCAGGCATTGCTGGCCAGTTAATATTTGAAAACTATTTTCCGACGGATATTAACTGCAAAATAAATTCTTAGTGGTGAAAACTATTTTTATAGCGCCATTAAGCGGTAAGTGATTGAAAACTGGCTTGCCAACGGTCACTTGTCATGATCAAAATTGGAAAAAATGAAAAAAATAGAAAAAAAAAAAAAAAAAGAAAAAAAGAAAAAAGAAAAAATGAAATGCAATAAATGGTTTAAGATAACCATTTTTTAGGGACACTCGGCTACTTCTATGGATCTTTCCCTTTCTCAGTGTCTCTAGCATCTCCTGTTACTCACTTTTGTGGTTGTGCTTTCATTTTTGGTGATCACCATGACTTTGATCGCCTATAGTATGTGCTACACATTTAATCGAGATGCTATGGAAAATGGATTCAACTCCCTTCAGTGTGATCTATGATGCTTCCTTCAGATGGTAATATTTTATGCAACAAGCATTCCAGTCATCATTTTTGGGTTCCTTCTCTGCTCATGACTCACAATTGTTGAGATCTTTTGGCTTCCAAACCTTGCCATCAATGGACGTGCATGTTGGTAACATAATCAATTTTATTTTTCATTGTTTTATCTCTTAACTTTATTAATGTTTCTTATTATATTAATCATATGTGCAACATCCTCCTTTCATCTTCTTGTTTCCTGAGGACAGTCAACCCTTTAAGTTGGGGAGAGGCATACCATTGTTATTGAATATATTTTCACCCATTATCCCACTCTATCTTTTACCATCCCATCTATGAATCCATTATTTCCTCCTTCATATAATCCATTCCATCATGCATGAAACCTATTATTCACCCTTAATAATCATTTGTATTTCCTGCCATTTCACTCATTCAGACCAAGCTCACATGTATTGAGAAAATTTTCATCAAACCTAATATGTCTAGCATTTTAGAAATAAAATGCTTTGCAAAATGAAAAAAAATAGGAGAGTACACAATGAAAATAAAATTTTGGAGGTATGAATGTTAAAATGAAAGATGCAAAAAGAAAGTGCACTGAAATTCTCCATGAGCTATAAAAGTTAAAGGTGAAGAAGGCAAAGTTCCCTTTCAAAAATAAAAGATTGCACGAGGACTCACAATATGTTAAGTTGGGGGAGTGATGAGAGTAATTTATGACCCATTTTATGCCATATTTTATTCATTTCACGTAGTATCATATTCACTTCCATATCCCATTTCTATTCCATTTTATCCCATTTTACTCTTTTATGTTGCATATGGTTAAATATAAATAAGTAGTATTTAATATAGTTTTTGGATAAATTAATGGAACTTATTATTGATTGATTTTACTAATTAACATTATTATTTTATACCTTGGATTATTATTTTAGCATATGATCAAATGTTTCTAGTAAAAAATATGCCAAATATGAACAGTTAGTTTTGCGCTGTTATTTCCAAGCAAACGAGGGCGAATCCAGAAAATCTAAGACACGTGTTTTGTTCAGAATAGGCCCAATTATGTTTCTTTACTACAGAATCTTCATAAAGTGAACCATTTAGAAATTGTCGATGAGTTTCTAAACATAATAATTCCAAATTTATTGTTACAGCCAACCAAGACTCCACATTTTTCTACAATAAGCAGTTGTTCTATTCATGTGGGTTCTTCCATTTCTATCTATGGTGGAATTACAATCCTATGTTGGAGAAAAACTATTGATTCCCTACGTGGAGGAAAATAAAATAATAGTCTCCTATTTTTATTTGTTGTTGTAACAAAATAGTTTGTAATATGTGGCCAACATTCATGGTTATATTTGTACCATTATTTGTTAGAAATCCAAACCTAACACTATATTTTTAGCTAGCTTCTATTATAATATTGAGCTATATATTTCATCTCGACTGTATCTTTTGAGAGAAGATTTTATATAAAAAAAAGAGACTACTATACGCAGATCTTCCTGTAGCAGAATTCTGTGTGAATTCTATATTATTTATGGATGAATAAAATATCATTTTTCTGATCGCGAAAGAGTAGAAAGTTGTCTGTGTTTTGTCACCAGGCATACTAAGGAGGCAAGATCCACTTCGTGGGATGATTGGTGATTTAGTTTAGATTGTTTTGTTTGTTTTTATTTTCTATGTGTTTTTATTTTCTTCTAATTTCATACATAGAATTAGTGTATAGTTTATATACTTTAATTTATGTAATTGGTGATTTGTCTTAGTTAGCTGTGTGTTTTTATTTTTGTGTGTTGTTATTTTAATTTCATATATAGAATTATTATATTATATTATTTTAATTTATATAATTATAAATAATTATCTTTAATTAATGTATGTTTGAGATTTAAATGTAAATTTAGATTTATGTGATTTATTATTTAATTCCTGGAATATTGTGTTCTAGATTAAAATTTTATGTTTTCTATTCAGTTTAAGAGTTTCAAATTCTTAGAATGGGTTTTCTTTAAAAGTTTCAGTTTGGCTCCTATTGCCAATTTTTGTTTTGGTTTGTTGTAGGTTTCCTTCCATGTGTTCTAGTTGCACTCATCCCCACTTGGCATGCTATATTCACCCCTTGCGCATATAGCCATGATACCTTTCATTAGTTTATGACCCTGGATTGATATTAAATGCAAGGTGAAATGGCTCATGAATTTTATCAATTATTATTAATATTAGAACCAGAATTTGTCTCTACACAAGGCGCCCAGTTTACTTCCACTTTGATTACAACACTAATGAATTAATACAATATAAGGCATATGAAATCTTCATCTTATCATCCATAGGCTAATGGTCAAGCATAAATTACTAAGAGGGAGATAGAGAACATATTGACCAAAACAATGGCTCTTCATAAATGAGATTGGGCCAATAGGCTACAGGAAGCAATATGGGCCTATGGAACAACATGGAAAACAACAATTGGTTTCACCCCATTTGAGTTGGTCTATGGTGAAACTACATTAATGCCTATTGAGTTTGAACATAAAACCTTGTCGATTGCTCTTAGTCTAGATATAGATCTCAATATAGCTCAACAAGAAAGGATCCTGCAACTTAACACCTTGGATGAAAAAAAAAATATGACCTACAACAAATAGAAATAGTACAAAAACAAAGGAAGCAATAGCATGATAAGTTCATAAAAGATAATAAATTTCACCTAGCTTATTGGGCACTTTTATTTGATTCTAGGTATCAAAATAACCCAGGTAAGTTTTAAAAATGGTGTCTTGAACCTTATGAAATCAGCCAAGTCTTCGATAATAGAGAAGTACAACTAACCATAATCACTCTAGTAAGATTCACGTTTCTTGTGAATGGGCACCATTTGAAATTGTATAACAAACCAACCAACAAAGAGAAGTTCCTGCACTAGTTCATGGATGAAGATTCAACCGGGTCTTCTGCAATCACAGACATCGGGCCTAGTGTCCATTCCTATTCCATCTAATCAACGTTTGTCAAGTCATAATAAATATTTCCACTCTCTGTGGAAGTAATTTTTCTTCACAATAAATTTACATATTTTGTACCATTTTTCTTCCGCTACGACTTCCATTCATCATCACCTTTTTTCTCATCACTCCAATCTATGCATTACATTGGTAGTTTCATTTATGATTCTCATGAGTGGAAGGTAAGTACACGAGAAACACTCATTTAATTTTGATTTCATTCTTTAATTATTTTTATTCTCATTAATTACGTATGTACTGCATGGCTCCTCATACGTGTCCATTTTCGCAATACAGGGACCTATTGCATTTTTTAAGTTGGGGGGGCGAGGGGGTCATGTCAGCATAAGATACGCACCTCGTCCATGTCAGCCTTTTAAGACCCACTCATCATTTTGAGAATATTATGAAACGTGCGAGTAATTTGAGTCATTATTTTCACATTCTGCCAAATCTTTTCAAAGTAATTTGAAAGGAATGATGTGACATTTTTATCAAATTTCAAATCTCAAATAGTAATTATTTTTTGTCACCTTCTTCAAAAAGTGTCTTGTGGCATTCATTAAAAAGTGGTAAGAGGCTGAATTTGTTGCAGAGTAAGGGTTAAGAGAAAAATTATAGATAGTTAAGGGCGCAAAAAATTTGCACAATTTGAGCCAATAAGGAAAGATTTGTGAGTAGAAGAAAATAATTTCACAAAGGGTTTCTAGGTAATACGATTCAAGGAAAGAATAGTTAGACATGGATGGACCACCTATCAGGAGTGAGACTACTATACATGATATGTTTTTACAAAATCCTAGGTGCAGGCAAATATTCCAAGATTGTGGATGGCTCGACTACTTCCTCAAACTCACCAGCTATGACGATACCATAGCGCATCAATTTTTAAATTCACTCTGAGACAATGTGTCCCTAGTAAAAGGATTAAGGGTTGAGCTCTTAGAAGAAATCATAGCTAAAGTGATGGGGTTACCCTTTGATGGAGAAAAGTATCCTAAGAGTAAGGATGCCCATTTTTCAAGGGTGCAGTTTACTTTGCATATAGACTCCTCGTTGGAAGTAGACAAGAAGCAAGGTACCAAGAGACTGTCGCTGCCACGAGATTATATAGAAATTGCAACATATATTATGAAGTATCTCACCTGTGAGGGTCAACAATCATATCTACACTCTATTCATTTCTATATTCTCATCCATGTCAGACACACAAATAGGCCTATGAATGTGCCTAATTGTCTCTACAATTTGCTTCTCAAAAGTGCTTTTGAGGTTAAAAAAGGTATGCCTCATTCCATTTCACATCATTTCTTGATAAAGATCATTGTAGAGAGGGCTCTTAGAAGTGTGTCTCCCATGTCTAATTGGGACTAATTTTTGAGGATCAAGATGTTTAAGCAGGAAGATGTAGGACCTAGGGGGACAAGACTGTACCATAGGGTTGCAACTAGTGAATGAAATTATAAGGTTAGAGAAGGCTCTCCCTCATTCCAAGATCATCTTGAGGAAGAGGATTCCTCTGACAATGTTGGAAAAAAACAATAGACACTAACCCTGCGATTGAGCCAAATATTGAAGAAAACATACCTAGGGCATCCTCTGAGATTCCAAAAGTTGCCCCTTCCTAGCCACAAGAAGAGATAACTTTGAAAGAACCTAAAATTACTAGGCCATCTATTAAAAAGGATAAATGGAAGGGGAATATTGTAGAAGAAGAAAAATTTGAGAGGGAATCTCCTGCCAAAACTACTCCTCCACTATGGAAAAGAAAAATCATGACTTAGAAATCTCCTACATCCACCACCTTTGCAACCAAGTCCTCACATAAAAAAAAGAAGAAAACATAGCACTTTTGAGGATGTGGTAGAAACTCCTGCAAGGCGAAGCCATAGGCTGAGAGAAAAAGTCCAGCATAGAACCCCCGCTCCTGAAGGCCCAACTCTAACAATAGAATCTTCTGAATCCTTAGGAGAAGAAGGCTTGCATGATAAAGAAAAGGGTGAAATGCCCAAGCAAAAGAAGGAGATGTGATAATGGAGGAAGATGCCCCAGGTCATGAAGTGTTTTCTATTGATGAAGATATTTCTAAAGGTAGTGAAACACTACCTAATGTACAAACTAATCTTGATGTTAAAATTATCTCTGAGGATGGTAACCCACCACCAATTGTTCAAAATTTTGAATCACCAAATTAGTCACTTGAAAAAAGACACACAAAATAGGAGTAAGGAACTACTTAAGAAAAAATGATTGATTAGACACAAAATGAGGGTGGCTTGGATCAGTTGGTTGGCATGGCCCAATAGTTAGTAGAAGAAAATACAGAGCAGACCATTATAGTATAGATAGGAATTTACGTGCCACCAGGGGCATATCCTTCTGTAGAGGACCAAGGGCCAGACACTCCGCTGTATTTGTCTACCACCCTTGTTATAGGAATCATCCTACAAAAGGATATGCAGATATAAAGGGCACTATGAGAAATGGAAAAGGAAAGAATGAAAAAAATTATAGATAATTAGCAACTTGAGCTTTACTAGAAGGATGAGGAAATTGCAGAGCTAAAAGGTAAGATCACTAAGATCACAAAAGTAGTTCTTGAACTTATGAATTGTAGGCCTCGAGCAAGGGTTTACACCCTGTTGACACCTAATTTTGCAAACCAAAAATTGATAGGAAGTATTCCAAAAACTCAGATATTTTATGCTCTTTATCCTGAATTATTATAAACCCTAATATTTACCATGCAATTACATATGAGGAATATTTAGGATAAAATACTTGAATAATTATCATGATTTTAAATAGATTTTTTCAAATAACATAGTTCTAAAATTTATTTATATCCTAATGCTATGTTGAGAATTTGAAATTATAAAATAATTATTCTTGTTGGATTACCTTAAATAAATGGAATAGGGATGTAATAATATTTTTATTTAAATAGTTTGGGAATTTTTTTTTATAAAATATTGTTGAAATGAATCAAATTTTAATAAAAGAGGTAATTTGAAGCAAGATATTCCTTTTAGGAAAAAAGGGTGGCGAGAGGGAGTTGAACACTCAACCTCTCAAGCCTACCCTCTTTTCCTACCTACCTACCCATTCCCTCCCTAACTAGTTAGTCTAATGTTATTCCTTGAGAGGTTTTGGAGTAGAATTAATTTATTTACACTTTTCATGTGCAGGTAAGAAAATTAAGGCAATGTTCACACAAGGAGTATATCTTACCCAAAATATTTTAATTTGCAATATGATTTATTTTGGCATGAAGATATTATTTTCAAAATTATTACCAAGAAAAAAAGAGTGGGGAGAGGGAGTTGAACACTCAGCCTCTGGACCCACCCCTTTTCCTATCCTAACTACCCATCCTACCCTAACCAACTGTGGATATTGTATTCCTTGGGAATATGGGTAGAAGAGAAATGATATATTTAGGTAATTTTCTACCATATAGTAATTTTGGGAATCAATTATTAGGGTAAGAAAGTGTAGTTAAATTTCTTTTATCTTATTATTATGTTTGATTTGTATATTTCACCTTTCTCGTTTATTGAAAATATTTACTAGGTGATTTAAATGCATATGCTTCTTTCATGTTTTAAATTTATTTTATAAAGATGCATAATTAATTAGGGTTTTTTATTTTAAAATGTAAAATTATTAAGTGCCCTAAATATATCTTAAAAGAATACATAAACATATTTTGATTAAAGTATTCTTAAAATCTTGATTTATTAATGTGTTTTTTTTAATATTCCTACTTTATGTTAATGTTTGAAAATAATTTGAAAACACTTGCTAAAGAATAAGTTTTTGTGCTCTAAAAATATTTATTTTTAGAAAAGGGAAATAGTAGGTTCTTCTTAATGTATGTTTTCTTAAAGTAATTAATTTCCCCTAAAATCAAGATATATTTTTATTTCCATAGAATGGATTGTAAAAACATATTTTTTTATTTTTACCATGGTTATTTTGAGAAACATTTATTAGAGTAAATTGCATAATGTTAGGGTTACTTTTTAAAGATATCCTCTTTCTAAATATTAATAGTATTACCCTATGTAAATCTTTTGAGTTAACATTTTAGGGTAGGTTTTTACTTTCTATTTTCTAGGGTGAAATAAGATGTTTATAACTATTCTACCCTAGATTTTAGAAACATATTTATATTCACCTGAGGCAAATATTATTTCACATTTTGAAAAAATATTTTAAAAGGGAAATGTATTATGTTTAAAATCTGAAAATCAAAATTCAATTAAAACATAAGATTATATTATCCTTTCCTATTAATATGTTGTTGTGTATGAATGGATTTCAGGGTTTGTCTTCTTAATATGATTTTGTGCTTTGATAAATGAAAAAAGAGTACTTTTGATAATAATTTTAAACCTTATTAGTACTTTGCTTATTTTATCAAAGAAACATTTGTATGCATTGCGGTAAATGTTCTTATGTTATGGCCCTCTTGATGATTTATTTTGATATGTTATTTATTACTAAAACTAATATTTAATATAGGGATCATTTTAGAGATTTGAGAACATTATTAAATTGTAATGAAACCCTAAATTGAAATTCATTTAAGGTTATCTAATTTTGGATTTGGTGTGCAAGAGTTTTATATCATAAACATGTGATGATAACCGAATCCAAAGATGTGACAAATATTATTTGTAAATGCGGGAAATGTTTTATTCCCTCAAACCATATATATGGTTAATTTGTGGTAATTATTTAGGGTAGTTGTAGGATTAGGTATTTGTGAAAAGGCATGACCTTTCACGGGAAACTATTGACATTGATATAAATATTGAGTTGTTTAACATTCAAAGGGACGATCATTAGATTAGAAAATATTTTTGAGACTCCTGAGAAGGATAAGTTCCATTTCTTTTATTTGTGGTTATTAGTTGTTTGTACGCTTTCGATTAGTCTTTCAGATATTCTATTAAATAGAGTGTTTCACTGTGTTGAATTCCCTTAGTATCATAATTCAAAATTAATATTTATAGTTTAAGTATCAATTGAAAGATCTGTGTATCTTCTCTTGTTTTTATCGGTCTCTTAATTTGAGTTAAATTTGATAAGATTAGCTATATAGATTGATTTGAATTATAAGTCAAGTGGAAGCTTGTCAAGTGATGGTGTTGTCTTATTAAAGCAAGTTTCTAAAACCATCTTTGATCGTACGTAGGATTGAAAGTGTTTTGACTCTATAACCCAAGTACTTAGAAGGCACTGATCTAATTTTTAATTGGAAATTGTCATACTAGTTCATTTATAGTTTGTAGATCATTAAGTCATTATTTCAAAAGAATTACTTTTTAGTCCTTAGTTTAATCATTTTAGTCAAGTTTTATAGACTAGAGATTTTTAGTAGATTTGTTGATTTCCTCAAAGGATCATTTACCACCTTTGGAGAAATTTTGTTTTGTGCACGCAGTTGTGTGACACAGAGAATTTGATATTACAAAGTGAATTTAGGCCTACTAGCCTTGGCTTGATTAAGCCAGAATTGCAGAGGTATCAATTTGTACCTATCAGTTGGCCAAATCTGATCCATCATTTTTGGGCACCAACACACTCTTTATCTCAAGGAACAATTTTATAATTTGAAATTAACAAGAATCGGTCAGGTTCTTAATACTTCTATGGATTCTTCTCAAGAACTCTATGACATGTTCCATGATTCCCCTCCAGCCATCAAGAATTTTCTATGTGAACTTTACCTACATAACTACACTGTTTCCCATGATGTTAATTGGAATCCTTTGGATTATATCAGTGATATTCAGATTAGGGAATTTATGTTCTGGATTCAAAATGAGATAAGAAGATAAACACAAGAAAACCCTACATACAAGAAGAGCTATATGCTCCACTAGTAATCAAGGTGGAAAGTAAATATGCACAAAGGATCTAAAACTGATTGGCTCTAGATTTTCACTAAGAAAGAACACAGGGAAATGATACAAAACCTAAGAGAAGAAGCCTTCTAGGAATATGAAGAAATGGAAGGAGAGGAAGGGATACGAGTCCTTGTGGCCATGATACACAGGCGGAATAGTCTTCCTGACAGCCTAAAAAGAGAAGATCCCCACTCACCTTAAAATTATGTCCTTGTAGCATGAAGAGTACCACTTCTCCTATGGCCACTACTCAAAATGGTTGAGGATGCTAATAATTATAACATGGAGGAAGAAGTGCAGTGATGGGAAAAGTTGAGGGAGAACAGTGGATACTACTGGACCCTAGCCAAGGGATGCGTTGGGCAATCATCCACCTTATACTTTAGAATGAATGTAAAAATAAGAAATTTCTCTATTGTTGGAGAACCAACAAGACACTAAGTCTTGGGGAATGATGGGAGAAGATTAGGACAATGTTTTCATATGTTTTTCTACTATGTTTTAAAGAATTTTTTGTTAAGTGTGGTGTCTCATGGTAGTCACCAAAACCAATTTTCATGCTTTAGGTTCAAGACTTTTAATTATGATAGTACTGTATGATGGTTTAGACCTTACTTTTTTTGATGATAAGCTTGGTTTAATAGAGCTATAATTACCTTTATGAATTTTTTTTTGAATGATGAAGTGTGATATAAGTTCTTGCAGCCAAGTGATTCATTTTCCTATATCCATGTGGTGTATGCATGATTAATTAGGATTAATGTAATAAATTAATGAATGATAGATAAATAAGATTTATATCTTGGATTCTTGTGATTCTAACCTCTCTTTATGTAGGATTAAGTCAACATGAAATGAGGACTGGATTCAATAGGTTTATAGAAAGTATCAACAATCATGGAAGACCAGTTCAAGAATATCATAAGAAGAAGAGTAAAAGCTAGAGTGCAGTTCTAACTAGGCCGTCTGATTTATTAGGTGAATTGGTTATGTTGTCTTTATTGATAGAAGATCTAGACACTTAATTTTTCTATATTCTCTCCTGAGGATGTACATGGTAGACTTTTTCTTCCTTGTTGAGTGAATCGTCATGAGATTTTTAATGTAAATAACTACCACTATTAATGAAAATGAGTGGTCAACAATAGTCTTAGGTAGTTAGTTAAGTTAGGTGTATAAATAAGTTTCTATACTCTTCTTTGAGGTAGCGAGTAGAAAAGAAGCAAGTAGAAAGTAGAGATAAATCAAATAGTTATATTTTTATGTTGTTATATTTTATTTTCGGTAATATAGATTTATTTTAGTTTCAATGTGTAACTGATTTCTTTGTTATGAATAAAAGAGAAATGTTTATGTTGAGTTCATAGACTGTTAGCAACTTGGCTTCACTCACCCAAGGGGGCCCACTTGGTGAGTTGACCTTAGTATTCTCCTTTCTTTCCTAGTTTTAGACCCTCACTTGTTCCTGCAGCCACTTGGAAATAGAACAAGTGACTATTCCTACAACCAAGGATTACATAGTAGTTATTTCCTGTAAAATCTGAATTTATTATTTTTTGTAGTTTGTTCCTTATGTTGATAGGTTAAGAATTTAATTCCAACATTTACTTTCTGCAATTTTACTTATGAGTTGCAAAGGCTTCAAAAAGAACTTAGTGCATATATCTTATTCCACCATTTCAAGTCTACATCCCTGGTTTGATATTTAAATGCACCTTGAAATAGACAAATAGCTACTCAGTGGATGTCTAATCCTTAAGTATGAGAAATTTATCCTAGTTATTAACCTATTCTTGAGGCCAACATTCTTCATAGAAAATTCTTCCAAACCTTGCAGAGCAAGTAGAATGGAGGCCAATTTGCAAATAGATGGAGGTAGTTAGAAATACCTACAAAAAAAGATCATGATTTGGAATTAAAGTATTCAAATCCCACACTAAAGCCTCCTCCAAACTCTTGGAGCCATGAATTCTTGTTGGCAACGCTTCTCACAGAGAAAAAAAATGGTAAATGAAATTATAAAATGATAAATGAAAGTGATAACCTTGATTTAGGGTTTTGATACCCTTAATTCCATCAACAAAGGCATGTTTTTTGCCTTATGATTTTTTTAAAAAGAAAAAAGTCATGTTTGAATTAATGTTGTAGATTCTAAAAGGTTGTCTAGGCATTTTTAATTATTTCTTTTAATTTAAATTGATATTTACTAAATAATAGAGATTTTGTTCCTTGATAAATATTAATTTGAATTAATATTTATCATGTAACAAATTTTATATTATCTAGTACATATTAATTTAAATGAGAAATATAATTTCCTAATTTGCATTTATTCAACAATGTAATTAATATTCACTAAGTGGTGTTTCATTATAAGCCACTTAATTAATATTAACTCAAGAATGGAAATTTATAGAAACACGCGGTGAAATTACCAAGTCAATATAGGGAAGTTAGGATAAGTTGTCAAACTTTTTGGAGAGTATTTATGGTTTTTTTTGAGTCCTTTTAGGAGGAGTTGGAGTCATTTTAGGAACTTTGATGGTGGATAAGGTCAAGAGTGGAATTTTTCTTTTCTCACATGCCTTTTTGGAGTCCTTTGAGGGCCTAAAAAATAGGCATTTCTATTGAATCCGACCAAGGAGTTTAAGGTCCTATTCTCATGCAACTGCTTCTTGGAGAAGCATAAAACATTGTAAACTTCTCATTTGTAAGTTAGTTCTTATGATTCAATCCCGCATTTAGTGATTTTTGGAGTCCTTTGTAACAATTTTCAACACTCTTTTGTAACTAATCTTGGAACATGAATAACAATGACAACTTTTTGGAGATAAATTATTGATTTATTTTGCCCACTTTATTAATCTATTTTTTGTATGCAAATAGGTGATTTGATAAAAAATACTAGTGAATGCCTTATTTTGCTTTTGATTTTTGTCTCATTTTCAGTATCTTTTGTAGAGAAGTACATTACTTGCATGTTATAATTGGTGTTTTAACTACAGGTCTTTGAAGGTGTGAAATCTATTTTTCTCCTAAAGGTCCAACACTAGTGTTGGTGCTCAAATCAACAAATTGGATTTCCTATGGATTCTTATTTCCAATTATGAGAAACCCAAGGGATTTGGCCAACTGACAAATTCCACCCTTTCTAGGATGTGAACTTATACAATTTAGGCTCTGCAGGACCAAGGCTGGAAGGCCTATACCTTAGGATCTTCTAAGGCTTTTTATAGCAGATTACTATACTTCTTCTGAAATCTGATTACTTTGAAAAATGAGACTGTTTTGATTAAGTGCTTTATTGAAAATAATTTGTGAATTGCTTGAAATGGATTTCGTTAGGATGTCTATTGATTATTCGAGACTATATCTGTCAGTAACCAATAATGAAACCTGCAACATAATATGTTAGACCAGTGCCTTGTTATTAAGGTGAAATATATTATATCTTTATCAAGTTTTTTTGTTAGTATAACTCTGGAGACAACAAATAGTCCCTATAAGATAGTTTGTTATCACTTTGATGATGCTTTAATTGATTAATAAATTTAAGGAAACGATAATCTAGTCCTATTGATTTTAACTTCCTTGTAGAAGCCCAATAAGATAGAACACAAGATTGACCAATCATTACATATGTTCTAATTTTTCTAGTTTAAAGTTCATTCCAAATAACCAAATCAATTATACTATCAATCAAAGTAAATTAATGATTTAATCCAAAGAACTCAAACAAAGGCATAAGACAAAATAATATCACCAGAATTTGAAGAGCAAGTGAAACTTCAATATTGCATTAAAAGTTTGCATTACCACAGGAGTATTGCTAATACATCCAACATATAATCCAAGTATTGTATAAGTTTTTAATAAACTGGAGAAAGTATTATATCTCATTGTTATTGTTATATCTTTACATTTTACATTATGTATATATATGTGTTTGAGGGACTTTCACACCTCTTTAGGGTAAAAAGACACAACCCTTATTACAAATTATTTTGAAAAAATAATAAACTAACTAAAAAATAGCTACCTAACTTTCGGATTTGGGTCTGGTCGAAAAACCAAAACACCTTGTGGAAAGATAAGTTTTGTAATTGAAGATAGTAAATTTGATTTCCTAAAATGGTTCATTTTTATATTTTTAAAATTCGACCATCTTGAGGCTCTATTAGCATCATCTTTGCAGAAGGTCGAAATTCCAACATTTTTTGAAGGCTTCGATTAGTTAGTTCTATTTATTTGTGTCATAAAGCTTCCTTCCCTTGATTTTTTTTGGGGTATGGATAAACTTGCTTCTTGATAATGGATTGGGACTTCTAAATTCTCAAAGTTTAGGGTACCACCAACTAGAACCCTCTTATAACATATTTATGGATGGGTGTGTAGGAATGAGTTGTGCAGCTCTTTAACTTAGTTTTTTTTACCAAGAATTTGGTTATTTGAAGTTCATGTTCCTATTGATTTGTTGCATAACCCTATAGGTTAGATTTCACCTTTTGTTATCTTTTTAACCCTTTTCTCAACAAGTTTAGAATAGGTGAGTACCATAGGAAGTTAACTTTTTCTAGAGGTTCTTTCCATTTTAGGTGACCCAGAAACCTGAAAAGTTCCCATGTTTCTATACAAAGTCAAGTTCTACAACTTGGCATAAGGTACAATTTTTGAGAGGTAACAATTATCTTTACTAATAAGTGTAATCATCTTAAGCTTTGGAAAATATATCTCATAGCATGCAAATTTTATGTCATCTTCATACCAACTTCCTGTCACATTTATCACAACAAATTCATGTCACCTTCTTTACTGGAATATAGCTCATACTTATTGGTGTAGTTTCCTCTTCTATGTGGCTGACTTCAGTTTCACCTATTTATTCCTCCAGCCACTTGCCACAATTTGAGAAAACTCAGCTGCAAACTATATAGCACTAAAATTCCTCTCCACATTATTAAATCTAATAAATTGTCGTGGTTATTTTCTTTTTATATTATTTTGATGACAACAAAGCGTGATTTTTTATTTTATTTTTATGATTGAGGTAAAAATAAGTTTTGAAGGGACTTGGAAACCCTGAACAAAGTGGTCACAAAAGATATTCAAAGAAGCCCTAAAAAATGGAACAAATCAAGACCAAGGTGAGGGTTTTACAACAGGCACCCACAACCTGGATGAAGCAATGCATGAAACAACCTTCATGCAAACCCAAGCTAAAGAAAAAAACCAAAACTAGGATTTTCCTTTAGCACCCTTCTAATGAAATTTTAAAAGCTAAGATTTGCCTTTCCCTCCCTTCTTCTGGGAGCGGAGAGTCATATCAAATTGTAGAGAAGATTTTTTATGATGTTTACCAGTAACTGGGGTCCACCCCTCTTCTACCAAATAAGCCTTCTCCTGCCAGTCTTGAGAGGAAGGTCTCAAGAGAGAAGCAGAAGAAGACTGGACAACACCAACAAGGGGTCCTGCCTCCAAATGCAAGGGAGAAACACCAAGTCCAGATTTCTCCACAACAATAGAGAGACCAACCAAAATGGGACAAGCTGGAAGGAAGCTAGTAGACCCAACATGAACAGAACCAACAAAACTACCAGCAGACTAACCAACACCAAAGCTACCATAAAAAATGATAGTAGACCCATCGAGACCAAAACCAATAAGAGGAACACTAGCATCATATGAATCACTAGGAGCAATAAAACCAACATCATCAGTACCAACAGACTGTTCAATGGACCCAACAAGACCTGAAACAAGTGGAAGAACCTCGACATCAACAAGATTAGTAGGAGAGATACCGTTAGAAACAACTGAAACTGTGCTAGCAGAAGAAATGCCAATAGACTAAAAAACCTCAGAGCTACCAGCAGTGGTGACATCTTTAGGCCCAACATTCTCAGCAAGATCAATATTTGCCTTTACTACTGTATAATGCTGGGATGAAGCACCCTTCCACCAAGAAGCAGACCTTTTGGTCTTTGTCTTCGGTAATCCACATTGGGCTACCAAGTGACCTATTTTAAAACACTTCCTACATCTAAAAGGAATCCCTTCATAATCCAAAGTTTGAATCCAGGAAGTATTAGAGTACTCAAACTTAATCTTTTCTGGTAACCCCTTAGAGATATCCATCTCTACCAATAGACGTGCATAAGTCAAGTGCATAATATCAGATGACTCTTCATCCACCATAAGAAAGTCTCCAATAGCCTCTCCCATTGCTTCAAATAGGGAGTCAACCCAAAAATGAAGGGGAAGATAAAGGAGCCTTACCCAAATCAGAATGTTGTTAAAGATTTTAGAAGAGGGGGAGAAATCAAGAAACTAGGGTTTCATTACTAACATATAACGATTATCCCAAGAGAAAGAGTTATTGCACATAATCAACTTTCTATCTTTAGCATTATCAAATTTAGCAGTAAAAAAACCCTTTGCCATAGGGAAAATTTGAACAGTACCAGAAATGATAGGTTCCTAATGAGCAGCAATCCATCGGTGTAAATCAGAAAGGCTCGGCCACAAACCCAAGAAGTGACAAATCACACCATGAGAATAAAAATTAGAGGATGCACACTCAATATCTTCCACCACTTCCTCACCCAAGAAGACCCTGATAGGGTTCGAGACAGGGAGAGGTCCCTTAGCACCTAAACCACCACCATTTCCAACCCCACTAGAGTGATTGGTTATGGCCCCATTAGAAACCATACCAGCATATGATAATGTCCCCTTAGGCATTGAAGCACCACCATGAGGAACCAAAATAGATACTGAACCCCCAACAGGTCGAGAAAAACTCGCAGACTACGAAGAACCAGCAACTGAAAAGGGACCTGTCGACAAAACCAGTCCAGCCTCCTGCGAAACCTCTAACGCCCCATCAACAACAACCGACGACACCCCAACAGAGATTCCTGGATCCAACGACACCTGTAATTTCCCCATCGATGGCTGACCTCCAACCGAAGACAAAACCCTAGCACCAACAATTGGTGACGCCCCAATAGATGACAAAGCACCAGCAACTAATGAAACCCTAGAATCTCTAGCAACCTTCGAGGCCTGCAACAAGCCTCCAACAAGAGGCAAGACCTTATCCAAATCGATCGGCGCTACACCAGCAACCCGTAAAGTAGCAATGACCGATGAACTCCCAACATATAGCTCCATATTTATTTTTCTATGTTATCTTTAAAATGTGCGGCAAGACCTTAGCCGAATCGACCGACACCGCACCAACAGCCCGCGAAGCACCCTAATAAAGAGTGATTATTATATTATTAGGAAATTAGTTTAATAAAGGCATGAATAGTATATTGTTAAGAAATTAGTTTATTATGTTAATAAAAAAGTGGCCACTGGGCCATCCAAATATTTCTTAGCTGGCCAATTTACCTCAGTCGTTGAATTGTAAACAAAAGAAACATGTTTCTGTTTGTACATTGAAACTATATAAGCACTCATATGTAATAATAGGAAGGCTAGCAAAGGAAGAAAATACATTTGATATAATTATTGAAAAAAATGTTTTGAAGTCCCTTTCATAATTTTTGTGAATTATATATTCATCGATTGATTGGGAGGAAGGGTGCACATTCTTCAGTAGTCGATGAAGTGTAAATAATTATTTATTTTCTATAGAGTTATTTTTTATGTGTTATGATTTCAATTGATTATATTTTGTATTGTTACATTTCTGCATTTGATATGTGTCAATTGTTTTCATGTGTTAATGACCTACATTTTATTTCCATGCTATAGGATTTAATTTCTATGGTTTTCATGTCTGATATTTGTTGATTGAGTTTCTATTTCATAATTTACTGTCATAATTTTTGCACAACTCTTGCCACTAGGAAGTGATAGTTCCTGTCACCAGAATTAATTTGATTTTATTTCTCAGGTTGCATTCATAACCACTCATCTCAAAAATTTCATCTCTTTGTGTCTTATAGCCCCGATACCTCTCATAAGCTTATGCCTCTAGATTGACACATATACACTAAACTGAAATTAATTTTAACATTAAATCTTGATGCAGGAGCATCCTTGAGTTCTGGAAAATCTTGCATCAACCAAAAACATTTTTCTTTCAATTTTGTTCCTTTTTAGTTTAGTTTAGTTTATGTGTTTCTTTTGGCATCCCTTTGCATTGGCTCATTTTATCTTGCGAACTTGGTGGCATGTTCCTTGGCTCGTGTTCAATCTTCATTTAGGTTTTCACCTTGATACGATTCTTCTTAGTGGAGTTCTCTAAGATCTTTGGTTCAACCTATATCTTCACCATGTTCTTGCCTAGCTCGAGTTTCCAGATCTTGCAAACTTTTTTCTTAGTTTGTGGACCTATTTGGCTCATCATGCAATGTTCTTGGACTCTTTGACAACCTCCCTTTTGGTTTGTGCTTCATTTAAATTCTTGGTGGATGAGTTCTTCATGATTTAGGTCCTAGCCCATTTTGCATGTTACATTTTCCTACCTTGGGGATTGTGAACATCATATATATTGTTATATTTTTTTACTTAAGTTGGTAGCTCTTATGAATAATGATTCTCTTAGATCCACATAAAGGATAAATATAGACTTTTGATCTGCAATCAAGCATGTATGTACGTTCAATAAGTCCACATGTTTCTAGCCAATTGTAATCGAGTTTATGATAGTGCAAACTTCTGATCTTGCATTCTCTCTATTCCATGTTTTGTTTCCATTGTGTGACTCTTGTTGCATGTTTAGACTATTCTTATTGAGAACCCTCTTGTCATTGGTACACCAAATCTTTCTTATTCTTTACCCCAGTTTTGGTCTATCACCCAATATGAACATTATAAATTTACGATTATACCCTTTGGGTTGACCAATGCACCATGAGTGTTCATGAGTTTAATGAATGGTGTGTTTTGCACCTATCTTGATGATTTTGTCCTTGTATTTTTGGAAGATATATTAGTGTATTCAAGGATGCTGGAGGAACATAAGGGCCATTTGTGTCAGGTTTTGGAGTATCTTCATGACCATCAATTGTTTGACAAATTGTCCAAATGTAAGTTCTTTTCTAAACTAAGGTGAGGTATTTGGGTCATATCATCTCTAAAGAGGGTATTTTTGCGGTTCCTTTAAAGATACAAACTATTATGGATTGACCAATATTGACAAGTGTTTATGAGGTTTTTAGTTTTATGGGTTACTACCGTCAATTTATAAAGGAATTTTTCTGGTTGTCACACCGTATCACTTCTCTTCATAGAAAGGAAATAATTTTGTATGGTCTGATAATTGTGTTGCAACTTTTTATGCTCTTAAGGATTCATTGACTAGAGCACCTATCTTGGTAGTGCTAGATCTTGCAGGTGTGAGTTCATGGTTTGCACTGATGTGTCATTGGAGGGTTTTGGAGAAGTTCTTATGCAGGAGGGACAAGTGATTATATGAGTCCTAA
Source organism: Chamaecyparis obtusa (assembly GCA_027943335.1). Taxonomy (NCBI): domain Eukaryota; kingdom Viridiplantae; phylum Streptophyta; class Pinopsida; order Cupressales; family Cupressaceae; genus Chamaecyparis; species Chamaecyparis obtusa. The sequence continues at coordinate 605,810 of BSBK01008609.1, read as the reverse complement.
AATCTCAAGGATCACGAGTTGAATTAACCAACCCATGACTTAAAGTTAGTGGAAATCATGTATGTGCTAATGTGTTGGAGACATTTTCTTTTGTGTTACAGGTTTGAGTTGCATATTGATCATCATAGCTTTCAGTATATCTTTACTTAGTTGAACCTAAATGCACAATAATGTCATTTGATAGAGTTCCTCTATCAGTATGATTTTGATGTTCATTACATAAAGGGAAAGGATAACACTATTACAAATGTCTTGAGTAGGAGATGCCATGAGATTTCAATTTTGTCTCTTGGTGTTGATTTTCATAGAAAAATTCTTGAGGTTGTTGTTGGAATGGAGAGATAAGGTACTGAGAGGGGAGGGGTGAATCAGTGCCCTCTAAAAACTTTTTACTTTAAACTTAATCAACAAACAGTAGTAAACTAGTCTATCCAACTGAATCCATTGTATGTGTTAGCATACAGTTTTTTCCCTTTCCTTTAAATCAATTTCAAACCACTTTAAAGATTGAAAAGAGAAGAATCTTAACACTAACAAATGATTTGCTAAAAGCCAACTCTCTGCAAATTACAAGGTGCAGCTACCTTCTAGAAAGATTTTCAATACATTTTTATTTTTCATTCTTCACTCTCTATTCCTGATGATGGATCACAGAGTGTGATCCGAAACGTCGATGCTAAAAAAACTTACACAATTGAATCTAGAAACTAATTGCAACATCATGTGTGTTTTTCACCAGAAAACACCTAAGGAGAAACATTCAGTCCGTCAACACAAAAAAGAATGTGCAGATTTTAGAGTAAATGTCTACTTCTATCACAATTTCAAACTTTGAATTTGTTAAATCTGAACTTCAATAACAATTCTCTCTGTCACCTCTAAGCATAGAATTCATTCATATTATAGCTAAGCTTCATTCAACACAACTTATTTCCATAAGAAAATAAATCACATCAGATAAAAAATAATATTTATCATTTTAAAAGCTTAGACATATATGTAACACCATAAGATATTCCATACAATCTGTAATATCAGTATTCTGAAAACTTGAAGTAAATTTTTTAGAAAATAATTTCTCTCAAACTCAGAGAGCCGAACCCATAAACAGTTTAAAGTTTTTGCATAAATAGCCACGTAGGGCTTCAACAACTAACTTCATAAAATTGTCTTACTTGAAAGTAAATTCTACTAACTTCTAATAACTGTCCTAAGCATTAAGCATAAAAACTGGACTGGAGCAAAAATGCCTTCCAAAAATTGCCAAGTGTCTCGGATAGTTAAGGAGTTGAGGTCGCTGCAAGCTGCGCTGCCCTCCAATCTTCAAATGCGGCATTAAATGCGGAGATGACTGGTTGATGTGGCAAACTGATAAAATCAATCCTCTATTTCCAGACCTCTTTCTCCCTTTTAACCTCAGCTATCTTTCCTGTGTGCATAACCGAATGATCTTGCTGAAGGATCATCATCGATTCCATTCGGGCAATCTTCGTGAAATGATCGTCTGTAGGTGTCTTCATCCTTTTGAGCTCATTGAACTAGGTGTTTACCTCTTTGATTACCTATTCATCCATTTTATCTGACACCTCTTGAGCTTCCTTGCACCACTCATCAATCCACTTTATATCATTAGAAATAATTTCTTTGATCATTTTCAGCCCCTTCATGAGATCTTTTACCTCAGAGATTCCCATAGCCACGACTTCATTCCTCCATTCTATGCATTCTTTTATAACATAAAGAACTGTGCTATCCAATCCTCGTATTGGCCTCTCCATGAGGAACTTCTGCAAGTCATACTCTTCAACTTCTTCAATCCAGTGGAGCTCCTTGGTCCAAGTAGTTTTTTCTAGCTCCCATTCTTCAATGCTGGCTTCTACTTCCTTTACCAGGTGATCTCCTTCACTATGGGTTTGATCCAGATTACTTAGCTGCTTGACAACCTTTTCTTTTATGCGCTCCACCCAATCATCAAATGCCTTGCTCACCACCTTGCTTCTTTGAACTTGGTCAAGAAACCGTTGATTGTCAAGGGATCTCATGTCAATGGAGGCTGGCATCTTGATCAGAGGGAAAGGTTTAGGATGTTGAATGGCATTGATATACTAAGCCATACTCTTCATGGCCTCTTTCATTTCCTATTTATCTTTGGCATCCTTCCATACTCTGCTAGCAATTTTTGTTGTTTGATACCTCGAAAAACCTCATATCGGCGGCTTTGGTGTCTCTCCCTAAATCCACCTTGGATACTTGAAAATCCTCGAATGAAGCTTCTCCTTCAGCTCTGTCTTCTTTAGGCTTTGCAATCTCAGCCATCCAATGGCCGCTACTTTCATCGAAACCAATTCTAGATTTCATCTTCATTTTCTTGACCTTAGAAGATTTTTCCAGATACCTGCTTACTACATCATCAATAGGTACTAATAAAGGAACCATATTCCTTTTCTTGGCTACTGGGGTCTCCAACCATGGTGGGGCAGTAGAGGTCTTCTTTTGGGTGTCATAGTCACTCAACAGAGCTAACGAGTCTTTCAGAGTACCTCTTATTTCCTCTTGCATCTGTTGATCATCAGCCATATCAGATACCCTATGGTCTTCAACTGAAATTGCCTTTGGATCAGGGTCTGATGAATCTAAATCCATGATGACATTGGGAGTAACTCTTTGCCTCTGAACCTTTTCTTTTACCCTTTGACTTGATCTTGTCACTCAAACTTCGGGTTCAAGCTGTTGTTGAACTTGAACCTGAACTTGAACTTGAACTTGTGAAGAAATTGGTTCAAGTTCAGGTTCGACTTCAGGTTTAGCTTTTCCTGCACAAGATGGATCAACACTTAAGTTAGTTAAAATAGAAGTCCGCTTGGTTGAACTCCTCTTCTTTGTTTTTATTTGTTTCTTTGCTGATTGCAAAGGAGAAACATGGATTCTTTTCTTCACCAACCATGCTTTTGTTATTTCAATCACCCTTTTCATTCTCTTATGCAAATCATCTTCTTCCGGCTCCTTCCAATCTAGCTCAGGAATTGGGAGGGCTTCGACCTTCTCTGAATATTGGGAATCTACAACATCAACCTCACTGTCTTCCGCTATCCTGACTATATCCATCTCTAGCTTGAAGGTGATGATCTGCTTCAAAGTTAGTTGAGACCAGAGTCTTTTCCTTACCTCCAACTCATCAGAACAGTTGACCCAAAAATATTCTAGCTTAGGGATGTGCATAAACGTCTCTGGGACATTGAGATTTGCTCCTGCAAAGCCTCTGTAATCAAAATTAACCCTGGGAGTATAAGTTTGCAAACAGAAAGCATCTAATTATTCTTTGATAGCCATAGCATCTTGGAAACTTTTGCATCTGTAGTACCCTAACTCAATAGGGAAGAGAACACCTGAGGACTTCTTTGGGGTCCCAACCTTTTGTTCAACTAGAACAAGTTGCCTACATAGCTCCATCAGGATTACATCATCTAAACAGAATCTAGGTAGCCGTAGAGTCTCTTCATCAAATGCTCCGACCCTCAGATAAGTAAATCTTGGAAACTATATAAAATGACAGCCATAAACATTAATCACTTGCTTAGCTTCCTCAGAAAGCTTGCAGTTTTCCTTCCCTCTCAACTCAAAAACTAACCTTCCTGAAAATCTGTCATTTACAGTTTTGAACACATTGGAGAACTTCTCCTTTTGTAAGCATGTGAAGTAATCATATATCCTCATATCACTTGTCCACAATTTGTGAGGTAATCCTTCCCAGGCTCGACAACATGCTAAGACATAAACAAGGTAGGAAGACATATAAAATGCAGTCAAATTTATCACGTTTAAGAGTTCTCTGTGGAGCTTTTCAGCTATCAGGTCAGCCCAATCAATAAAATTATCTCCTTCTATGATTTTCTAGATGAAACAGTACATCCAATTTTCCCAATGAAATGCATGGGGGTTTCCTTTCACTCTATTTAGAAGAAGCACCATATCGACTATATCTTTTCGGAAGTGTTCAATTGTCAGTGGCTTTGGTAGCCTGCTTCCTCCCTTCTCTGGTTTCGCAAGCCATACCTGGGCTATTGAGGAGCTATATTTTTTCTTATCGGCCTCATACACATGATCTGCTTCCTCATAGGTCCATGGTTCATACAGTTCCTTGTCTAGAATTCTCAAGGCCGCCATTAATGTTTCTTGATTGATTTTTACCAAGATTTCTCCTGACGCATCCTTAATACATCTATTCTTGGTGTCATATTTGTTAGCACACTCCAACACCAGTTCGGGGAAAATGAGAGCCAGAGGAAATGCAGCGGCTTCGAAAAGACCACTTCCCGCTAATTTCCTAGAAAAAGAACCCTTGAAAGAAATTCGGGCTCTATCACAAAGTTCTCCTAGGTTTGCATTCAACAAGAAGGTATCACCTATGTCTGGAAGAGAAACTAACAGGTGGGTTCTACTCTCCTCTTTCAGAATTTTTGGGCTGAACAACGACATCATACTGAATATGAATAGAAAATATTTGCAACACAGAAAAAGCCGCTAAAAATTGAAACTGCAAAGGGGAAAGATAACTCACCAATGTACTGTGCACCAGCGTTCTGCAAATTTCTCAATCCCAATTCCATCGCTCGTTCTCCTTCTCCAGACAAAATAACTAACATAAAAGCTTTAATCATTCTTCATTTATTCGCAAATGCCTTGCAAGATCCGTAATAAATCTTTAGAGCATGTCCATAATAAATTTTTTAATGGAAGAATGATTGATTTGACATGTTCAGCTGAGCTTAATTAATCCACCAGCTATTTCGGCATGAATAACTCAATTCTCGAGGAAAATCCTTGATCACCATATCTGAATATTAATGGCTCCCTCTATGTCACGCCGTCAACTATCATTTCCAATCTTTCACATGCACGAGCCATCTAGTTGAATGAGAGCATCTTGTACGGTAATTTCCAAAACTTAATAAACACTCAGAGTGCTACAAAATAGAAACCTTCTTTTTGGAAAAGAAAACAATCCCACCGAATTCTCCGTGCATAAGTTGTCATATTACAAATGTGAACTTGAACTTGAACTAACTTAAGGTTTAGAACTAGGTTCAAGTTCAAGTTCATCTTTGAGACCGACAGACATTTTGAGGGATAGGCAAGCATGAGCATTTTAAGACTCGGAAGCGGTAATGGGTTGAACTTGAACTTGAACCAACTTATCCAGAGTTCAAGTTCAAGTTAAACTTAGAAACTTCTACTGACCAAGACCATAACTGGGATCTGAGAAAAATGAAGGTAACAGTATGCATCATTCATTCAGTTAACTTGTAAATGTAAATTTCATGAAAAACAAACAACAATTCAATCACATAACACAAGTATTTTGGTTACATAGAAACCCTTGTTAGAAGGAAAAAACTGCGGTGGGGATGAGACCCACAAATTCTTCACTACTGCAGATAATAAATTATGCTGGTTAAGGCTACAAGTCATGATCACTTTTGTGAGATCGACTAGATCTACCTGGTTAAAGGATTTTAACAACACTACTTGAGTGTGTACTCGGTTAAGAGATTCACAAAAAGATTGTTAGGTCTACTATGTTAAGAGATTTCACCAACTCTGTTACAATGATTAGAGAATAAAAAAAAGTATCTGTAAATGATAACTTATGCCCTTCTGAAATAGATTTATGAACTATTAATATATATCACCTTTAATGTGTAGATTGTTCCTCTGTACTGCTTGGTAGCCTTGACTGAATATCTCTGAATACTGCTCAACCTTGTCTGAATATTGATGTCTTGAAGATGACTGCTTGCTTCAAGATCTCCTTCTTGTCCTTCGTATTATTATGTCAAAAAATTATCAAGACTCACTTCCAAAATGTCATGAAATGCAAATATATAACATACTGCTATGATTTCCATCATCGCTTAACCTTCATGACTTAATTAGGTATACATCATCTTAGGAAAATAACCTAAGATCTATGGTATACAAAAATAACCTAGATCTAACAATTACATAGAGATCATCATCACATTTAATGATTACATTTACAATAAATGATCCTCGATCTTGGTGAAACATTTTGTGATTTTGTTGTAACCATCTGCATTGATAAATGTGCCAAAACTAATTACTATGCCATTTCCTGGAATGCTCGGTAAACACTATCAATACTGCTCGGTGAATGCACTAGTGCTTGGTGTCCAATCTGCCAGGTGTTTACTGATGCTTGGTATCGGCATACACTGATGCTCGGTAATAATTCTCTGGTGCTCGGTTAGAACTATATCCTTTATTTCTCGGTACTGCCTTGACACTACTCGGTATGAAGGCTTATGTAGTTAACCGACTAGCATATGTAGCTTGTAGTACTTCCTTTTACCGATTGAATAGCATAGGTAACTGACTGATCTTCTTTGATACTAATGACAATACTTAATGCTCAAATAGAGATAACAATCTCCGCCTTTGGCATTAGTATCAAAATTTGTAATGTATATAAGACCTGATATCTCAAAAATGTTCTAACTTATCCATATATACATAGATAACTTTTTTATCAAAAAATATTCTCCCCCTCGGTGCATGCTCAGGGTATATGTGTAGTACACTTATCATATAATTACACAATTTGGCATATACATTATGTTTTCCCCCTTTTTGATAATAATGCCAAACTCAAAATTGTGTACTTACAGTTTATCAAATATGTGCTGGTGGGTTTTCTTCAAAAAATCTAAAAGGTTTGCCCATTCCTCTTTCAAGTTGGTTAGAGAAATGTGCTCAAGACCAACTTGTGCATGCATGTCAAAGATATTTTCCAACACAAAAATTTCTGGTGTTGCAACTAAAGCTTGTGCTTTGACTATATGCTTCTCAAAAATCTTAAGACGAGGAAGAAACTTTGTTTATAGCTCGGTGACTTGGTCACTTATCCTATTCTCTTGCTTCCTCAAATCTTCTCTTAACCACCTAAGTTCTTGAACTCTGAGTATATGCTTAGTAAAAGCATTTGGCTCAGTTAAGGCTGCTTGTGCACTGGCTTGGATTTCGGTATCCAGCTATTTTATCTTCTCACTGATCTCAGCAGTGAAGGTCTCCATAGTGAAAAGCTTTATCAACATCTAAATAATTATATGAGTAATGGATTGGATGTCGGTTATTACCTCAAATAACTTGACCTTGTTTATTGCTACTTCTTGGCTGATTTTCTCTACTAGTTTGTCCTGTATTTTTTATTTTGCCCGCTCTTAAATTCTCTTTTCAATTTCAATGTCCCGGGCATTGATTTATTGTGCAAGTGTAGAAAGTTGGTCCATAATGGGTGTATCTTCATTGATCTATACCTTGGGTACAACCTATTGTAAGATGTCTCTTACATTCTCTAAGATTTCCTTTCTCTTGCATTCCTTTCTTAGCTTTTCCTGAGATGCTTTTCTTGTACAAAGCTCCCCATATTTCCTTAATTCTTCAGGATTAAGGGTCCTCAGGTCACATTTTGGTATAATAATAACTTCTTCAAGTGTGATCGACCCTTTTCCATGTTTCTTATTCTTCTTCTTCTTCGTCTCTTGAGGTGAGCTCTTGACAAATGGAATAATTGATTTATCCTCAATATTCTATGTTTCATGCCCAATTGACACATTATCATCCTTTTTCTGCTCCTTGGCAACTTGTGTATTGGTTGACTAAGATGGAGCCTCTGCTGTAGTGTTAGGTGGGATTGCCTCGATTGCCTTAGGGTCATCTTGGCCTTGTGTTTCTGCCTCTTTTGGCTCATGCTCATTTGTCTTTGCAGGTGTATTGGTTCCTTGATCCCTTGATGTATCCATAGGTTGCTCGGGGATTGAGCCTTTGGGTTTCTCCTTAGAGACTATCTCAACCGCTTCCATCAGAATAGGAAGTTCACCCGGTAAAGATGTTATTGTTGGCTCGGTAAATGTACCTTCATCTTGTGTTTGTGCTCCAGTAATAGTAATATCTTCATCAGCATCTCTGTCATCAAGATCACCATTTGTGATATCCTCAATGAGTACATCAAGTGCAGTGTTATCTAAGATTTGGATCTCAGCTAGATCCGGTGCATCCTGTGTGAAGTTCAATTCCTTGGTGGCCTCTGTAGTATCAGGTACCTCAGTATCTAATATATCTATCTTATCTTGTTTTAGTGCCAAGTCTACATCATCAATATGAAGTCCTTTACCTTTTGTTTTCAACTTCTTCTGAGATGTTTTGGCAATGGCTATATTTTTAGCTTGCTCTCAGGCTACAACTATTGAAGGCCAGATGAGTTGACTATTCTCATCTATGTCTGCCAAATTTTTTTCTAGTATCTATAGTGCCTGACTCTTCACTCTAAACCTCTTTGCATAGTTGCTCATGTATTCCTCAATTTTAGAAATAGTTAATTGAGGTATTGCCAAAATTAGGGATTGTTCCCTCATTTTCTTCTCAGTATCTAAGGCATAGGACCATTTTTGTGCAATTCTATCCTCCAGTGCCTTAGGTAGATGTTTGGAAAATTCAATGGGAACTCGTTTGAATTGAATCATCATCTAGATGATTTCCTATTCGAGTTTATTCTGATCCTCAATTGGAAGGTGCTCAAACTGACTAATTTAAGGATCATTAAGTTCACCATCCTCAATTATATCTTCTGCAACTTCATCAATTAATCTAGTTTTATTACTAACAACTTTAAACTGATTATTTTCATCTTCTTCATCATCTAAACTTCTTTACCCCTAATCAATTTTCTTCTTTTCTTTGGGGCTTCAGCAATAGTTTTATTACCTCTTTTTGTATAAGTCTTTGTCGGTGCTGCTGCCTTTAGTTTTGTAAACTTCACAACTCCTTTCTTTGGTGGAGGTGAGGCTGCAGTTGTAGACCTTGTGCATGCCCTTGTTTGCACATCTAACTGCTTCTTCTTTGGAGTTGGTGAAGGGGAAACCGATGTAGAGTCCATGTCTTTGTCTGACTCAGTTTCTTCACTGTCATGTGGCTTGTCAGTTAGCATCAACTGAACTTCAGTTGTTGCTTCAAACGGTGTACTATCAGATGATCCATAATCATCTCCAAACTTTTCTACAAGAGTCTTCATCATTTTTCTAGATTTCTTTGTTATCTTACTGATAACTAGGCATATTTTTATTCTTGTCTTGGCCTCTTCATATGTTCCAAACCTTTATGCTTTCACATCCTTGGGAGTAGCCAATAAAGCCTGAATTGATTTTGAAGCAAAATCAATGTCTATTTCATATCCCATAGGAGCTAACCATTTATTCCTAGGCCCCAAAACCTTTATCAAAGTGTGGTCGGTGTCCACAAGAAAACATATCTCCCGTTCATAGTCTTCTACTAGTTGATTGGGAATTCTGCTCTGAGAATTCATTCTACTCTTGAATTGTTCAAAGTAGTTATCCAAAACATTATTTAGATTATTTCCCAAGCCCTTGATCAAATATGAAATCTGTGATATTACTGGCTTGTCAGTTGACCACTCTATATTACCGACAGAAGGGAAAAATTGTTGCACATAGAAAAATATGCAAACTAGTAGGGATCCAAACTTACATGTGTTGGACTTCGCCGACCGGATTGTCTTCATTTTCTCTTCAACTTGCTTCAATAGAAGCTTGGCTAGGTCCAATTGATAACCTTTCTTAACCATCCGGTATGCAATGTCAATAGCTCCACAAGGCACACTGTTCTGTCTGCTCAACTGATAGATTTTATAACTGATGACATGCGCTACAAATTTTACCTCTGGGTCTTTGATTGAATGAATCTTCAGTGCACGTCTGTCTCATTCGGCTCCAGTGTTCTTCTCAATATCCGCTCTCGGTGAACTGCAGATTGCCTTCACCTTGTTAGTAGTAGGATACCTGGTAATCACATTAATCATTTTCTTGGTGACTTCTACCGGTTCATCCAACCAAAACTTTCCATCATGATACTGATTGAGAACAACCCTAATCCATTCGCTCTTAAAATCTTTCAGAAAATTTAGGGTATTCGTTAAACCTAATACTTGCAGTAGTTTGTGTTCAGGTTTCAATCTACCATCTTCTCCGCAAATCTTCTGATAAGATACATACATATCAAAGTCTCCTATTTCACCAATCTTGCAGTGAATGTACAATCTCATGTCTTCGACTAATAGAACCCTAGGTGGTATGCTTGAAAAAGCTCCCGCTGAATCAATTTTCGATGCAACTTTAGGGTGAAGTTTGTATCGGGGTTCATTTCAGGTTGTAGACACTATCAAATTTACTTCCTCCTCTTTTGTAAACTTTGATTTATTTACTTTTGATGCGGATGCCATTATCCTTAATTTAGGGTTTCGATAAGTAGTATGAATAAACTCGGTAGTAACTGTACTTACTCAAAAGTACCGACGAGATCACTCAAAAAATTCTAAAATAGCGTTTGAATGCTCCTGAAAATCTTTAGCTCGAAATCGCTCTCTGAAAGTTCTTTCTCTTCAAAATCGCTTGGTGAAAAATAAACTAAGTTCTCCGTCTATTTATAGCCTTTTTCAAATTCCCACTCAAAGTGCTTGTAATAAATGCTCAACCTACTTACAGCTTGGTGACAACTGTCAACTTGGTGATAATCACAAAATATCAACAACTCAGTTAACACATAACTTTCCACTCGGTTATTATTGATATTCGGTTAACCTTGCATAATAGTCACCGACGGGTAACTCTTTACTCGGTCTTAGCATATACAGAATGTATAACTTTGAAAGCTCAAAACTTATAAACCATAATGCATCTTAGTTCATGCAGATTTGGTATGTGCACAACTAACATCAGGAACTGTGTGTAAAATGTGATCACTCTGAATTATCAGTTCCAAGCATACTTTTTTCAGCTTAAGTGGAGGTGCTGATGTCACCCAATCCAGTGGACGAGGTTTCACCGACTACATTTATTGACTCAACATTCTCATTTGATGCCTTTCTCCACATAGTGTTTCTTATCTTCATGATATTTGCAATTGTATTTCCATTCTCAAATGTTTGTTCTTCTGGTGCTCAGTCTCTGCAAGCTTTACTTAGGTGACCGACTTTGTGACAATGCAAACATGCCATACCAGTTCTTGTCCAGCTTCAGGATTTTCTAGCCCATCTTGTCCTCATGCAATTAGTTGCAATATGTCCATACCTTCCACACACTGTGCAATTAACCCATGTGTTATAATCCCAAGTGTAAGCATTACCTTGTCTTCTCGGTTGATAGGATTTATTCTGTTATTTCGATGTGTAGACTTGCTTCATCTTTGTTCTACATTCTTGTGAGATGTGTCCATGCTTGTTGCAAGTACAACAAAGTTTCTCCATGTGAGGTTTGTTAGAAGTCCTATTCAACTTGGATCTGCATTCATATGCTTGATGTCCAAACTTGTTACAGTTATAGAAATGACCATTAAACTTAGGAGTGGTTTTTGGTTTACCTTGTGCTTTACTCCTGCAAATATTTGAAATGTGTCCTGGTTTGCCACAGTGATAGGATGTCAATGTCTTAGGTCTCTGATTCTGATTGTTATTCACCTATTCATCTTGCTTGGATGATTCTCCTTGCTCGGTGTAGCCTAATCCAGTGGTGCTTCCAAGTCCTCTTTGACTAATTAGAAAATCATCAATTTTCTTAGAACTGTCTTCAACCTTTTTCATCATTTCATTATGTTGTAGCTGCATCTTCACTTCATTTCTTAGTTTTTTATTTTCTTCCTTGAGTACTCCAATATCTTCAAGTTTTCTTGACAACTCACCATTTATACGGTTGATCTCCTGGTTTAAAATAATCATCTGATTGGATATTTTGAAGTGATGCTCAGTAAGTCTCAGTATCTTAGTTTCTTTTACTTGTAGTTATTTAGTCATCTATCTTTTGTCTTCAACATCCAAGTTTCTCTCTTGTTTTGCTTGTCTAGCATTGTTTATTACATCAATCATTCTCACCATTTGTGTCTCTTGACCGATATGTAGGGCTTTCACTTGTTTAGTCAAATGAATATTTTTCTCAGAAAAATCAGAAATTGCACTTTCAGAACTATTATAAATACTGCCTAAACTAGATCCAATATTATCAAATAAGTCATCAATCTCTTCTTCATGGTAGTTAGTCTCATTTTCTAGAATAGCCAAGTTCTTTCTCTGAACCAGTAACTTATTCAATTCATCTTTAGTTTGTTTGTATTTCTCAACAAACATCTGCATCTGAATCTTTTGATTCTCTATTTGTCCAACTTGTATCTCTCCATGATTAGATCTTTACTCTTCAGTGGTTAGACCGTCCAATAAGAGATCTGAGCTCTGATACCAATTGTTGGAATGGAGAGATAAGGTACTGAGAGGGGAGGGGTGAATCAGTGCCCTCTAAAAACTTTTAACTTCAAACTTAATCAACAAACAATAGCAAACTAGTCTATCCAACTAAATCCATTGTATGCATCATTCATTTAGTTAACTTGTAAATGTAAATTGTATGAAAAACAAACAACAATTCAATCACATAACACAAGTATTTTGGTTATGCAGAAACCCATGTTAGAAATAAAAAAATTGCAGTGGGGATGCGACCCACAAATTCTTCACTACTGCAGATAATAAGTATGCTGGTTAAGGCTATAATTTGTGATCACTTCTAATGATCTTACCCTGTTAGGAGTAACAATGAGATCAACTAGATCTACTTGGTTCAAGGATTTTAACAACACTACTTGAGTGTGTACTCGGTTAAAAGATTTACAAAAAGACTGTTAGGTCTACTCTGTTAAGAGATTTTGTTAACTCTGTTACAATGATTAGAGAATAACAGAAAGTATCTGTAAATGACAACTTATGCTTGTCTGAAACAGATCTATGAAATATCAATATATACCACCTTAAATGTGCAGATATTGTTCCTCTGTACTGCTCAGTAGCCTTGACTGAATATCTCTGAATACTTCTCAACCTTGTTTGAATACTGATGTCTTAAAGATGACTGCTTGCTTCAAGATCTCCTTCTTGTCCTTCGTATTCTTATGTCAAAAGCTTATCAAGACTCACTTCCAAAATGTCATGAAATGCAAATATATAGTATACTGCTATAATTTCCATCACCGCTTAACCTTCATGACTTAATTAGGTATACATCATCTTAGGAAAATAACCTAAGATCTACGGTATACAAAAATAATCTAGATCTAACAATTACATAGAGATCATCATCACATTTAATGATTACATCTACAATAAATGATCCTCGATCTTGGTAAAACATTTTGTGATTTTTTTGTAACCGTCTGCATAGATAAATGTGCCAAAACTGACTACTATGTCATTTCCTGGAATGCTCGATAAACACTATCAATACTGCTCAGTGAATGCACTGGTGCTCGGTGTCCAGTCTACTCGGTGTTTACCGATGCTTGATATTGTTAGAGTTGTCATATTATAGCTAATAATTAATTTATTTAATTATTAGTCTATTATACTCTACACTTAAGTTAAACTTAGGCATCTTATTATTCTTTAGGGTTTTCTCCTTTAGGGTTTCATCATTCCTTTTATAAGGATTCACCTCTTTGTATTTTGTAAGGAGATCAGATAATCATATTGTAATATTGTTCATAATAGAGTTTCTTCTTTTGAATGTGCATATGATGTCTCTGACTTTTTGGCCTCCATAGATTTTTCTTACTTTCTGTTCTTTACTTCTTCCATGTGACATGGTTATGCATGCAGGTGTTCTTGGGAGATTAGTTTTTCACCTAATCTAACATGGTATTAGAGCCATCTTGCTGCTCACTATTTGTGTTTTGCTAAAGTATTTTAGAAGCTGGAGGTTTTCAAGGTTTTCAGAGGTTTTTATGTGGATTTAGATGGGGGCTTTGTTTTTGGTCACTTTGGGCTCAAACAGACATCTCCATTGAGCTCAAAGTATCCAAAAACCTTAGAATCCATATAAAACTTGTCCATTTTGGACAACGTGGCTCTGAGGCAAATTTTTTTTGGTTTCTAGTGTCGTACGGGCACGAAAACTGAGAAACATACAAAAAAATTATTTTTAACTTTTTTTTTGCATTAAAATAATGCATGCAGTGATAAAATGTTGGCGCCACCGCCGCTCCTCCGCCACCAGCCAGCGCCCGGCCCCCACCGGCTGCACCTCCACTAGCTCCTCCGGCCCTGCCACCGACAGCGTCGCCTCTAGCAGCGGCACCCTCCAGCCGCCTCGTGCATTGTCTCCCAGCCCCGCTTCATTCCAGTGGCCCGCCCACCGCCAGCCTCCTCTGCCATGCGTGCCGCCCAACGGGTTTTAAGCCCCGCAGACCCCTTGCCTTCATTGCGGTGGTCATATGGTGACCGAGAGCTTTGCTCCAGCCCCCTGCGCGCGCCATGCGCCCAGGGGCTCTTTTTTTTCAGCCCCAGGGCTTAAAACCTTCTTTTTGGAGCCTTTCTGACCCCTTGACACTGTTTTTGCTCTATCTGGAGCATACAGAGGTCTTTTTTGGACTTCTTTATATTGTCGAAAAGCTCTTTCCGAGCTCTTTCTGATTATGGAGGTTAGGTTTTTTGGCTCTACTATTTTGATAGTGTTTTTTTCTGTCAAAGCCCGATGTCTATTTTTGCCTTCCGGGAGCCATATCTTGCTCATTCGGACCCTATTTTTGGCAAACCAAATATCGTTGGACAGCTGGTTCTGTGAGTTTTGCAGTGGCAGGTGTCTTTTATCTGGATTCTACTCCAGGTTTTTTCTCCTCTAAGTTTTTCACTTTCACACTCTGGCAGATTACTTGGGTTCTACAGGTCCTGGGATCTCTTCTTCTATTGTTCTGGCTCACTCTTCTTTCTGAATTTCTAAGCATTGTATGCTTCTCTTCTGTAGCATTTTTTTTTCTGTAAATGCACTAAGATAAAGTGCCTACTTCTACATATCTGGGATTTCGAGCACCTTGTGTTTGTTTGTACTCGCACTCAGTTATAAAGTGCCATGAGGGGGTTATGATGCTTTGCCTTTTGTGCTCATCCACCTTTGTCAAGTGAGTGTCCCTTCCATGACATTAGCCTCATGTTGTGTGTCCAGAAGATCAATTCTTCTTCTTCAACACCACCCTTTATCCTGTGCTTGTCCTTCTGTTGCACTGTTGGTGTTCTTGATTCTTCTTCTTGCAGATGTTTCTGGCATTGCATTTCAGTGCTCCTGTCACCCCTCTCCCTGTTCAATATTATGGGGGGGGGGGGGTTCACCTGTTGGTTCTATTGCTTCCTTGGTTCGGTTGAGTGATCTACGTATTCAGTTTTTGTTCCTATGTACTAGGCGGATGCAGTGGCTAGTCACCTATGCATTTCGGTGAGATGGATCATCTACTATATAGACACTCATTCATTCCTACTTTTGGAGGCCACCTCTTTGATTGATCAGCTCTTCAGACTTTGTCTTCTCTACCTAGTTATGCACTATTTCAGTGGGGGTTCCAGCAGTCACTTCTAACAGTGTTTGCAGCTTCTTGCTTTGGAGATGCTTCATGCTCTTTCTTGTTCCTTTCTTTGGGACTTTCCCTAGATTGGAGGTTTTGTTTCCTTCATCTAGTTTATTTCTTGTATTTGGGTACCTGAACAGGCCTAGTTGCCGGGACCCATAGTTCTTTCATGCATTTTTATTTTCATGCATCTTTTAGTCCTTAGTTGTTTAGCTTCTCCCTAAGTTACACTTAAGGGGGGGTGTTAGAGTTGTCATATTATAGCTAATAATTAATTTATTTAATTATTAGTCTATTATACTCTACACTTAAGTTAAACTTAGGCATCTTATTATTCTTTAAAGTTTTTTCCTTTAGGGTTTCGTGATTCCTTTTATAAGGATTCACCTCTTTGTATTTCGTAAGGAGATCAGATAATCATATTGTAATATTGTTCATAATAGAGTTTCTTCTTTTGAATGTGCATATGATGTCTCTAGTTTTTTGGCCTCCATAGATTTTTCTTGCTTTCTGTTCTTTGCTTCTTCCTTGTGACAGGGTTATGCATGCAGGTGTTCTTGGGAGATTAGTTTTTCACCTAATCTAACAGATATCGGTATACATTGATGCTCGGTAAAACCACTTTGGTGCTCGATTAGAACTGTATCCTTTTAGTTCTCGGTAATGTCTTGACACTACTCGGTATGAAGGCTTATGTAGTTAACCGACTAGCATATGTAGCTTGTAGTACTTCCTTTTACTGATTGAATAGCATAGGTAACCGACTGATCTTCTTTGATACTAATGACAATACTTGATGCTCAAATAGAGATAACAGTTGTTCCTAGAGACACTTGGTACTAGGAAGTTAGAGCAGAGATTGAGTTTGAGTAAGCCCTTACGGGTAAAATTTTAGGTTACTCTTTAGTGTTAGATAGAATTTTGAAAAATCTTGGGTGTATTTATGTGCCAGCGTCAAATGATCCTCATTATTTAGTTTTTTTGGAGGTACATCATGCACCGTATTCCTCATATCCTAGCATCAAGAAGATGCATGCAAACCTTAGATAGTTGCACCATTGGGTAGGGATGAGGCGTGATGTTGTTAGTTTTGTGGCTAGATGCCTTGAGTATTAGAGAGTGAAGGTAGAACATCAACATTTTACATGTCTTTTGCAACCACATTTCATTCATGAGTGGAAGTGAGACACTATATCTATTGGTTTTTTAATCAATCTACCTATGTCATTGCATCATCATGATGCCATTGTATTTACAATGGACAAGTTGTCAAAGGTGGCTCATTTTTATCCTATGAGAGCTTCTTATATTTCTTCTTTGGTAGTACATGTGTTCATGAAGGATATAATTTAGTTGCATGAAATACCTCATAGGATCATTTCAGATCAAGATCTAGTGTTTACTCCCACACCGTGGACTTATCTCTAGCATGCTTTAGGTGCAGAACTTAATTTTTTTTTCAACATATCACCTTGAGATCTGTTTCTCTCACGGCCAATTATTTTGTCTAGGTAAAAGTCTTAGTTGAAGTTGAAGTTGAACCTTCCTAAGTTCAAGTTCAAGTCCAAGTTCTGTTGGAGGTTGCAAGAAGGTCCCAGTCTTTATGTTGTTGGTCTTTCAGTCGGTAATATGTGAAAGTTGAACTTGAACCTTGAACCTTTGAAAGTTCAATTTTAAGTTCAAGTGTGAGGCCTGGTGTGAAATATTTTACAATTCACAAGGTTCAGCAGTTTGAAATCATGAATTTCTTGACAGAAAAATGAGTCTCAGTGCAGGGGCCATAACTTTTCACTCCACTATTGGATTTTTCTCATCTTTGGATATCTTGTGTGCAATATAATTTTCTAAATCATCACCATAAGGATTTCCAAAATTATACCAGGTTTGCAAGATACAAATAACAGGATACAGATCTGTAAAAATAAACATATTTCCTTATTTGTTTTTCTTACAGAAAAATCAGTCTCGATACGGGGCCAATAAATTTTAGCTCAACCATTGGATCTTCCTAAATTTTGGATATGTTTTCCAATATCAAATTTAGTAAAACTTGACCAGAGAGATTAGAGAAATATAGTTGGGGTCAAAAGTTACAATTGATTGTGTATGGATTTATCAAAAAAGACTAGTAGCTTCTTGTTCTAAGGGGAAAATATAGTGGAAGTGACACTTAGATAATTTATTATGAGACATGTTATATTGAAGGATATTACATGAGAAAAAATATTTAATTAATCCCAAAAGAAAGCCCAATAAACTATATTGAGTATCTTGTTGTTAATGTTTTAATTCATTGATGATGAATTATACATTATAAACACAAGAAGTGAAAAAGTAAAAAGTTATTAAAGATTGCTCCTCAATAATTAGTTATTGAGATCCGTAAACTGAATGAAGGGAAGGGGTTGTTATTTATTTAGGGATTTTCATTGGCAAAGGGTTCTCTTTTTCTGGGAGGGGTCCTGTGGCTAGGAGAAAGGAGAATATTTTCTGCATGCTTATTGTAACAGAGAGAGTGGGGAATTAGTTTTTTTTTTTTCAACTTGATTGTACTGGCAGGGAAAAAATGATTCTATAGTTATTTTGTTATGTTTTCTTGAAATAAAGAGGAGTATTTGCATGTCAGATCTTGAAGTCTAAACATTTATTTTTCTGATTGAAATCAATCATATGGTTGTTTCTTTCTCATTCTAGGATATAGTCTTGCATTATTTTGTCAAGTATGTGCATGTTTTTTAAATTGGTTGGTTGAAAAACTTGTAATTTGCAGAATAGGTCATGTAATTCCCTTAATTTTCCCTGTAATATGAAATACTTGGTAGATATTCCTGTGGCTGTTTTCTAGTTTTTCTCTCATCACCAATTTGTAAATCTTATAATTGCATTCATCCCATAGTGATGAGTGAATGTTAGAAAGACTTTGTGTCTTCAGGTAAAAGACATAACCAGTTATTTAATTTATTGAATATCATTGAAGATGGAGTTGGACCTCACATTTTAGAGGAAATCTATCAATATCATGATAGCCTTTCCAAATGTTAGTTCAATTTTTCTTCTAAATTTGGGCATCTAAGAGTTAGTTGTGAAGGCATTTCAACGAAGATAAATATGTTCACTAACAGTTTTTGGCGACTCCACTGGGGACTCAGAAGAAAAGATCAATGCCTAACATTTGGTTCCTCAGTTTTCCTTTTGTCTCTATGTACACGAGACTAGCGACTCTTTGTAATGATCATGCCCAATAGAAAGGTCACAAAGAAGATGAGACCTAACCCTACCATCTTGGAGATCATCCAAGTGAACGATAAATTACTACAAGATTTCTTTGAGCACTACAAAGAAAGTATTTCTTATGCTGTGAAAACAAACCTCAACAGTGAAGATGACGACACTTCTACTATATTATGGAGAAGTTTATGTCACAAATTTCACAAGCTAAAAGACTTGTAAGTTTGCAAAGAAAAGGTACAACATCTTGAGGAGGAACTAGAGATGGATTGTGATGAATTTCTAGTTATTTTGTTTTCATCCCTCTCACACAATTACCTCGTTATGGGTGAGCAAGAAATTCAGCAAGAAGCCTCTCAGCTTCGTGAAGAGAAAGCATGGGTGAGTCAGAATGAACAAGGTATAAGAAGTCTGGTAATTCCTAAAGAAAATGATATGCCTCACTTTACCTCCCATTCAAACTTTGAGAGTTTCAACTTTAAAAGCTTAGGAGACCATCTTGCAGCAACGAATATAGAAGATCAAAATTTTCAGATTCATATGCAACCTGAATACAAAAATTTTAATTTCATGTCTGAAATTGATGGTCCATTTTTTTTGAAAATAGATGATGATCCTATTCTAGAATCTTTCAGTTATCAAGATGAATCTTTTCCATGTTTTTCTAACAAAGCTTGTGATGGGGATGTTGAAAGGCTACAACCTCAATTATCATCAGTTTTCTTGGGTGGTGATTCTTTAAACGAGGCAGACATTATTGAAAGGTTCCTATAAAAAATCAAGCAAGAAGATCCCAAAGATAAAGATTCAGGTATTAATTTGTCTGATGCATTTATCTTGGATAGAGCATTTTTAGATTTAGTGGTAGCAAGGCATGATGAAGTTATTCCAGTCCATGTTGAACCTATGTTGGAAGAAGTCCATTCTTATTTTGAAAATGTTTTAATTGCTGAAAATTCTTTCAAAAATTGGGGTCTTGTGAATGTTGATCATGTGAATGGCATGATTTTCCTTTTAAGAAAGTCTAAGTCTAATTTTTTTCAGCCACCAATCGGAGAAGGTCTTGAAAATTCCTTACTGGAAACTCAAGTAAAGGTAGTGATCTATGATGAGCTATGGTTGTTTGGATCTAGATATAAGTTCATTAAGTTGTTGCACATAATCAATTAGATTCACATCAATAAAAAGTGTGTTATGTGGAGGTTTTTATCGACCAACTCATCTGGATGCCACCTGTTAGTCCAAAAAGGCTCATTCTTCTCATAGTCGGTGAACGGTTTTGTGTAAATATTTCTTGGTTCTGGTTTCTATGGTGAGGTCTTCTCACCTGCATATATTTGTAAATAACTCGCTACTCTCTGAGTTTTTTGTGTGTAGTTTAGCTGGCCTTGGTTTCAGCTTTGGTTGTTGGTCTAGTTTGGTTAGTTTTTTGCTATTGTTTAGTTTTAGCTTGCTAGTAGTTTTGGTGTGTTGTCCTCTCTAGAAAAATTTCCTCATCCTCTATTATATAATGACTTTGTGGCCCAATGGATAAGGCACTGGCCTTATACCAGAGATTGCTGGATTCTTCATGTCCCTCACAGTCCACATCCCCAATTAGAGCCAATTGTTACACTTGTATTTTTCTTTGCTCTCGCGGCCAATTATTTTGTCCAGGTAAAAGTCTTAGTTGAACTTGAACTTGAACCTTCCTAAGTTCAAGTTCAAGTTCAAGTTCTGTTGGAGGTCACAAGAAGGTCGTAGTCTTTATGTTGTCGTTCTTTCAATAGGTAATATGTGAAAGTTGAACTTGAATCTTGAACCTTCAAAAGTTCAATTTCAAGTTCAAGTTGGAGGCTTGGTGTGAAATATTTTACAATTCACAAGGTTCAACAGTCTCAAATCACAAATTTCCTGACATAAAAAATGGGTCTTACTGCAGGGGCCATAACGTTTCACTCCACTGTTGGATTTTTCTCATCTTCAGATAATTTTATAAATCCACACTAGAGGGATTTCCAAAATTGCATCGGGTTTGCAAGATACAAATAATAGAATACAAGTATGTAAAAATAAATATATTTCTTGATTTATTTTTCTTACAGAAAAATCAGTCTTGGTACGGGGCCAATAACTCTCAGCTCAACTGTTGGATCGTCCTAAATTTTAGATATATTTTCCAATATTAAATTTACTAAAACTTCACCGGAGCGATTAGAGAAATATAGTTGGGGTAAAAAGTTACGATTGACTATGTATGGATCTATCAGAAAAGACCAACAACTTCTTGTTCTAACGGGAAAATATAGTGGAAGTGACACTTATATAATTTATTATGAGACACATTATATTGAAGGATATTACATGAGAAAAAATATTTAATTAATCCCAAAAGAAAGCCCAATAAACTATATTGAGTATCTTTTTTTTAATGTTTTAATTCATCGATGATGAATTATACATTATAAACACAAGAAGTGAAAAAGTAAAAAGTTATTAAAGATTACTCCTCAAGAATTAGTTATTGAGATCCAGAAACTGAATGAAGGGTAGAGGCTGTTATTTATTCAGGGATTTTCATTGGCAAAGGGTTCTCTTTTTCTGGGAGGGGTCCTGTGGCTAGGAGAAAGGAGAATATTTTCTGCATGCTTATTGTAACAGAGAGAGTGGGGAATTAGTTTATTTTTTTCTGCAACTTTATTGTATTGGCAGGGAAAAAATGGTTCTATAGTTATTTTGTTATGTTTTCTTGAAATAAAGAGGAGTATTTGCATGTTAGATCTTGAGGTCTGATAATTTATTTTTCTGATTGAAATCAATCATATGGTTGTTTCTTTCTCATTCTGGGATACAGTCTTGCAGTATTTTGTCAAGTATGTGAATTTTTTTAAAATCAATTGGTTGAAAAACTTGTAATTTGCAGAATAGGTTATGTAATTCCCTAAATTTTCTCTATAATGTGAAAGACTTGGTAGATAGTCATGTGGCTGTTTTCCTATTTTTCTCTCATCACCAACTTGTAAATCTTATAATCACATTCATCCCATAGTGATGAGTGAATGTTAGAAAGCCTTTGTGTTCTGGTAAAAGACATAACCAGTTATTTAATTTATTGAATATCATTGAAGAGGGAGTTGCACCTTACAATTCAGAGGAAATCTATCAATCTCATGATAGCCTTTCCAACGGTTAGTTTAGTTTGCCTTCTAAATCTGGGCATCTAAGAGTCAGTTGTGAAGGCATTTCAACAAAGATAAATATGCTCAGTAACAAGATCGATGGTCAGGCGAATATTTTTCTTGGGGACATGCTTCAAATGTATGTGATGGATCAATAGTCTAGGTGGGAGAACTACTTGTACTTGGTAGAGTTTTCCTATAATAATGAGCATCACAATTCTCTTGACATGTCTCCTTTTTAGGCCTTGTATGGTTGAGTGTGATGTACGCCTTTGAGTTGGATTCATTTGGAGGACCACATTGTATTAGATCTCAAGATGCTTCAGGATATGGAGCACTAGGTTATTCATATTAGAGAGAATTTGGCTACTACTCAAGATTGAAAAAGAAGTATATTTATTCCTATAGGTTAGATCATCACTTCTTGATGGGTGATTGGGTCTTTTTGTGATTTTGGTTGTAGAAGAGCCCCATTAGTTACAAGAAAGGCTTTACGTTAGTGCTACATTTTGTTGGGCCATTTGAGATTCTTAAGAGGATTCGTCTTGTTTCCTATCACTTGGTGTTACCTCCTAGCCTATTGCACATCTATGATTTTTTTCATGTTTATGTGTTGAGACAACATATTTATGTTGTGACCCATGTTCTTGTTTGGGGTGCTTTACATGTAGAGGATGTGCATATTTCTCTAGAGCCCATTTGTGTTCTTCACCATCGAAGGATGGCCCTTAGGTACTGTGACATCGAGCATGTAAGGGTCCAATAAAACTTTAACAACAAGAGCTCGACTACTTGGGAGGATGCTTCACAGATGAGAGATTTGTACCCCTATCTTTTTACAAGCTTCTAAGAGTAAGCCTATGCCTAGGGGGGGATATAGTGCCTCATGTGGTTCATTCTATCTTGTCTTATTTTGATATGATCTAGACTCTTATATGTGTTTTTGTGACTATTCATATGTTGTGATCTTGTATTGGCATTGCGAGATGCACTTGGGTTATAATACATTCTTTTTCTGTTATTGATATCACTGCTGACATAGATTATAGGTTATACTTGTGGTTTCAGTGATAATCATATATGCATGATGACCCTATTGTAATGTGACATGATGCTATATGATGATATTTAGGTTATTTTGTATCCAAAGATATGTGATTACATTTATCTTGATGTTATTACTGATTCATTGATGTATGTGCCAGTGGTCACTGTGATGTTATTCTTTATTGTGCATATTTTCTATTTGATTTGGGTTTTTAACTGATATATGCTCTAAATACGTAAAATTTTATTTAATGCTTTAATTTTAATGAAAAGTTTAATTGTGATGTTATTGATGATTGAATATGAAAGAAATGGTTTCATAACATTCGAATACATAAGAATGAGTATACTGCTAAAACATCCTTTCATTAGTTGCATTTTGGATTATTATATATGTGCCGTCACTATTTATATTATGAGTAGCTACACTTGATGTGCACACGTTTTAGTGAACACTAGAC
Source organism: Chamaecyparis obtusa (assembly GCA_027943335.1). NCBI lineage: Eukaryota > Viridiplantae > Streptophyta > Pinopsida > Cupressales > Cupressaceae > Chamaecyparis > Chamaecyparis obtusa. The sequence continues at coordinate 582,451 of BSBK01008609.1, read as the reverse complement.
ATTGACTCCACCTAGTTCCATGGGTATGAGTGTGTCTTATCCTTGAAGTAGAAAATGAGATAGTTACATGGGCCATTCATGATTTTAGCCGATATCGTCCCCGTATGGATGATATATGTGTAATTGCTATATTCCACCTCCAGTTATCGTGTGGGTAAACTTTAGACTTACTTGCATAAATGCATTATGAAATTATTTGTTTGTGCTTCATAGAGTATCTACATGTGTCATGATTGAGTTGGATTTTAATATGCCAATTTTAGTTATTATTGTTAATTTATATTTATAAAAAAAATCATAGTGTTATTCTATTTTCATTGGAATCAATTTAATTTATGACATGGTGAGTTTGGGTTATTTTTATTGGGGTTTTAATTATTATTTAAGTGGCTTTTATTTTAGCCTTTTTAATTTTGAGCAAAAGTGACTTTATAATGTGGAAATAGAGTTCAATTTGAATATTTATGGATTTTGAACTCCAAAATATGCAAAAACCCTCTTGATGACAATTCAATCTTTTGCTTGTTGGGAGTGCTTTCTCTGTCATATTTTGTGGGCATCGAATCATTGGATTCGTATTGAGATTGCTTTGATTTTTTGAACATCTTGTTGGATTTCATGGAGTTTCCATATTTATTTCTTCATTTTGGTGTTTTCTCCATTTTAGGTAGGAAAAACCTTATAACTTGATTTGTTCTTTAAATTTTCAATTTGTGTCTTTGCAATTAGATTGTGGTATGAGACAATACTTATCCCCCACTTCCTCGATTTGTCTCAATGGCTGCTTGGGCTTATGTATTTACAAATTTTGAAATGAATGTGAAATTATTCTTATGTTGTCCACATTTTCTAGAATGGATGGATTTTGGTTTTGAGCATTTTTTTGAATTGTTGGGCATACAAGAAACCATAGGGTATTTTTAAATTTTCAAAATTTAAAGTTTAATTTTCAAAGCTTTTTCCATGGCCAACAATGACATAAATGGCTTGGGACTGGCTTTTGGCCCAATGTGCACTTTGTAAAAAGTTAGATTTTTTTGGTTTTCTTGAGTGATTATATTATGGAGCAATGAATTTAGTATATGAAATTTCATTTGTAAGAAGATCTGAGTTCATCTCCTTGTAATTTGAGCCATGTGAGTGTGGTTCTATGCATATACTTTACCTTTTTTGTGGCTTTCTTTTGCATTGTTTGAGTTGGCAACCATGAATTTTTAGATGTTGGTGTTGAGACCAAATACCTAACATAGGGGATTATGTCCACTTGATGAGATCTTTAGTGACCCGTAGTCTTGGTTGACACCAATTGAGTGCTCCTCATTTCATGAAGGAAGCTAAAACCTTGTACCTTGTCTATGGCTTGTGTTGTAGCCTTTAGTTTTGTATTATTTATTGGTGCACCTTATGCTTGTGTTGAGATCACTTCGGTATGTAAATGTATGGTGTTTAGATGAAATTCTTAAGTATAATTGAGTTATATGTGTAGAGATCTTGAGAGACCCATGCTCTTGGTTTGAGACCAATCAAGCTTACTTTACTTGCTTCTTTATGATTTGTTACCTTAAGTCTTTTATTTCATGGATTACATTTTACCTCATTGTTGAAACGAGATGAACATTTAGTGTTTGAGCAGTGGAGTGAAGTATCTCTCTAAGGCATGAAGGGACACAAAGGAGTCACTAGGATAACCCTTGGAGATTTATTAATAAGAATTGTTAACTTAAAAAATTAATGGAGCTTAAACATAACTACAAGAGTTAACAATAAGAGTCAATAATGATACGTGACCATATGAAGATGTTGATTTGAAGGTATGTCTTTTCCTGGCCATCTAAAGATGTTAATTTGAAGGCACAATGTATGGTTGTCTGAGGATTTTGATTGAAGATAGAATATTTGGCCATCTATGGATGTTAATTAAAGATACATATTAGATTTTTCATTTGTAGACGTTGACCAAAATCTTAAGTAGAGCTTCCTTGATGAGATGGATTTCTCAAATCTGTATGGGTCACCTCATACCCTATGATGACACTCCCACTCTTGAGTCTCTGTACTAAACCATTGTTTAGGTTTGAGTAGTGACCTTAATGATCTATTGACTTGGTATCTTCAGTCTAAGTGGTTGCATTGGGATTGTTATGTCATACCCTAATTATTGTGCACATGTATGTCATGTATGTAAGCCTACTTTCTCTATGTACATTATGTTGCTTGGGCCATGTGATTATCTCTGTGAGAACGATTGGGTGGGGCTAAGGGTACTACATGGTCCCGAGTGGCATGAAACATCACTGTTGGGGACTGACGTACAAGTGGCGTGCTAGATTTAATGGTATAGTATTGAGTATGATTTTCTATTTTCCATCCTTGTGCATTTACTTTCAATGATTATACTCTTATGTTATAATGCTTAGTATTTTAGTACATTTTTTATATTGAACATATTGAGTGAATTTGGCATCAATTTCATGTATCTAGTACTCCTCGATGTGGAGGTTATATGTATTGTGGTTGTACATTGGTGTCAAATTTTCATCTTTAGAAATTTTCCATGTTTTCAAAGTTCCTACGCAAATTTCCCGCAGTTGTGCACAAATACCCATTTCTCCCACACATATGTTCAATATTTCTGTGCATTTGTGCTCTACAAGTATGCTTTTATCTTCTGTACTTCTTTTCATTTAGGAACGTTTACATTTTCCTTGGGTTTGGGTGCAAATCAGTTAGGGATTTGGATACCCTTTATTCTTGTGATGCTTTTGATAAATCTGTAGTTCATAATTGATCAAGTTAGGTTCACATTTCATTTGGTGCTTTAAAATGAACCTTGTATAGTCAGTTTCAACAGTGAGTCTTGTACTATTGCACGAATTAGTCTCGTGTAGCTCATTGGATGTAGTCTGAGCCCTTGGGAGGCACCGCACAAAATGTGTGTATCCATTTTTATAAAGCTTTTTGGGGTTGTCATGGAACCCTTGGAGGTTCTTGTAAACTTTCGCTTGTGTATGATCATGTAATGATTGTTGTCTTTGTTAGCCTTTCTATGCAATGTAAGTTATGTTTATGCACTTATGGTATTGATATTTATATACATGCAAATTAATTTTTTATTTGTGCATGTATTACCCTATGTTCTGAGGGTTCGTTGGTTAGGCATTACATAAATTTAGATCTTGCATTGCATTGTTTCACTTTATTTAGCTTCACATTTTCATCTTTTGCAAGACAACAAAATAGTTAATTTAAGTGAAAGAACTAAAAGTGAGTTGTGGATATATAGAGAGGAACATGTAAAAACACTATGTTCATATGATTAGCTACTTCAAGGTGGAAGATAATTTAAAGCACTGTAATGTCCACCCCTTTACTGCCATTTATGTTTATGATGCCAACCCATTTAGACCACTTTTTATGGATATTAAATATTCAGTTACATTTAATGATTTAGTTCTATGATACTTTAATCATTTGATGTATATCATGTTAGTTAGATGATGATGGTTATTTACATTTGATGATGTTACTTATGTTATGGTTTTTACTAACCCGATACTTGCACATGTGTATGATTGGCATGTATGTTTTATATTTCTGTTTGATGTGCCTGATGTGGTTGAGGGACGAAGACGTAGTTACTTGCTTGTGAGATCCACACGATTGGCCGATCCCTGCCATTGTCTGTTATATATTTATTCATGTATGTACATGCTCATCTTTCATAAAAGATTTTAGGTACTAAACATCGACTTCCCTGAATTGCCAGGATGAGTGTGCCCTTTCACATTATCTCAATGGTAAGAGATGGGAGATAACATCTAGGTCTAAATCCCAACCTAAGCCAATTATTGTCCTCAAATAGTGGACAAGTATCTTATCTGCTACCCTCTAATTTCATCAAGGTGTCCATCATTCATGAACCCATTTTTTGAGCTTGATTATTACTTTATGGGTCTAGTTAATTTTTCCTTCCTTTTTTTTTTTCAGGTGTCTTGATGTGAATTTTGTGTTATTAATACATTAAATATTTAATCAAAATTAATTATGAGATTAAAATAATTACATCTTATGAATATGAAAATATTAAATATATAGATATTTAATTAATAAAAAATAATTAAATATCATTGATGATTTAAAAGACTTAATTAAAAGACAAATTATGAAAATAAAGGTTTATTTAAATATTAAATCAAAATCAAAATTAAATGTTCAAATAATATAAATTGATATTAAGTATCAAACTATTTATGAAGTGGTGCTAAAGATATTAATTATAATTAAAATATAATCATGCGGTTATATGCACACCAGTTAAAAGGAATTGATTTATTAGTTCTAAATTAGAAGGATGAATTAAAAGACTTAACCGAGGGATTAGTTATAATTCTTTTTAATAAATTAATGAATTGATATTTAATATGCTAAAAATATTAATTGATTAATTAAATATTAATATACAATTAAAGTTGCACCATCGGTTTAATAAAATTGAAATATTAAAGTAAGCTAAAAGTTGAGTGGTTAGCACACATGAAAATTATTGATTAAAGATAAATAATAAATAAAAGTGATGTAAACAAGGTTGGACTGGAGTTTGTTTTTTGTAATTTGGAGTTAAAGGGTTTCAATGATTTTAACACTGGAGTTCTTTTTCTTTGATGGAGAGTTGCATGTTTTCAACTCTGGTTGCTAGTTTTCCTTTATTAGGATTTTTGGGTTCATTATTTAAAAAAAAAGGTTTTCAAGTTTTGTGGGATTGAAGAAATTTGTGAAAGCTTAGGAGTATTTTGGAATTCTTTGAGTTTTCAATTTGGCTATTGTGATCCACATTTGCCCGTGAATTCAAAGTAGGGTTTGAATCCTTAAATCTTCTCTTTCAAAAAGATTATCTTCATTGTGCCTATAGATTTGGTTGTTGTATTTTGGGTTTTCTCTTATGTGTGTGAATTTGGAAAGGAAATTAGAATTCTTTTATTTGTGAAGATTCTTGTAAAACATTAGTTCTGATAATTTTAGTTTCCAAATTGAGAATATTTTTATTATTAATAATTTGTTGAAACCCTAGGTTTATCATGAGAAAAATGTAGAGGCTAATAGAATTGAAAACTTAATTGGTTTAATTTATATAAATCTTCTTTTTGAATACACAATCCTCATAGAAAAAGATTCAGTGAATCTATTTAATTAATTATTTATATATATATATATATATATATATATATATATATATATATATATATATATATATATATATATATATATATATATATATATGAAAGAAAAGTATTTAAAAAAGGCGGAGTTGTATTTTTATACAAAAAATAAATAAATAAATAACAATTTAAAACTTGAGGGGGATGGGAGTTTTATTTCGTGGCAGCCATTGTTGTTGACGATAGCAGGGTTGCACGACAACCGCTATTGTCGTAGCAGAAGGGCTAGATGGAAGCCACTGTTGTTGTATTAGCATGGGGGCGGGCTCAGTTCCCCTCCTCCCTTGTCCCCTACCCTTCCACCCCCACTTATTAATATAGATTTAATTTTTTTGTTTAATTTTAATAAATTTTATTAATTTAAATATTAATTAATATTAAATATTAGTATTTAATAACTCTCTTACTAAATATTAATATTTATTAATTAATAATTAGAATATAATATTTTCCTAATTAGTTTAATTATATTTTTTAGTAATTATATTTAATAAATTAATTTATATAAGGAATTTTATAAATTAATTTATACAGATTAATATTAGTGATTATTATTAGAAAAATTTAATTATATTGGTATTTAGTTATTATATATAATAAATTAATTTGTATAAGGTTAAAATTAATTTATAAAAGTTAAATTGATATTTTGTAAATTGAATTAGTATTTACTTTTAATCTAATGATGAATATTATGTTGTTAATCTAGTCAGTTATGACTTAAGATTATTGAAATTAATAACATTAAATAACCTCTTTTGATAAGACAATAAATACTTTTCATTTGTGTGCATGTTTTATGTCATGGTGTTTTATGCTAGAGGTTTTGTTTGTTGGTTTTGATTCTGATTAATTGATCATGTGAGTAGAGCACGCCCTAGGTGGAATTTTGTCTTTTAAACTTAAAATTATTTTTTGAATTTATTTCTTTTACACTTGAGTTCATATGGTGGAAAATTTAAAACCATTTTGGTGTCTCGATTATGAGAGTATTATTTTGGGTATATCTATGAGGTGATGTCATGTTTCTATTAAGTCTCGATTATTACTCTATTTGACCTTGAAGAGGTGACGACCATTATGTTGTTGAGATTATAATTACTTGGTCACCTCATTTCTTTTATTGTGGTTGATCTATATCTTAAGTGATGGTCTTTGATTATGTTTTAATCCATGTTGGAGAATGTTTCCATTGATGCTCTTGATGAATATTGATCTTGTGTTATGAGACCACGTGTATTTTGGTACTTGATTTATGGAGATGTCTAGTATGGGATGGACAGTTTAGATCCTTGTATCTAGGGGTGATCCCACAATAGTGGGTTGCACTTTTTTAGACATGCTGATTTTTGTTGAAATAACAGATTTTTAATAAAATATCATTATTTAAGCCTTGAGAGATTCCATTTGAAGGAATTAATTACAAATGGTTAGCTTAAAGCCTCTTAGATAAAAAAAACATTGATATAACATCTATACTCATCATTCATACCTACAATGGAGTCTCCTTCGCACTTATTAAAATGCTGACAAAAAATCACTTTGACTTTATCTTTTGACAGATCAAATGAATCCATTTGAAAAACTTATCTATGTAGTAAGGTACTACTAAGAAAATTCTTTCCAATTATTATAATGTTAATATATATTAAGTTTATTATGACTTTGTATTTTTAATTTTACTAAACATAGATATTTCACCATATGTCTACCGCTATGTTTGACACTTATGGAAAAATAGTAAATGAGAGAAAAAAAAATTCTAAAAAATATCTTTGCCCTAGGTATTGAAGTTCTCTTTCTATCCAAAAAAATAAAAATGAAATTGGACAAACACACAACAAGTTATAAGCTATGTAGTCAAGGTATGTCAAAATTACGGTTTAGTCAACTTCAAATGTTAATAAAATATGAAACAATCAAGATAATGTCATAAAACCAATTTCATGCCCTCCATATGGATGTTAAAAAACTAAATTCTAAATAATCACGTTGATATCTATTCTAGAAAAAAAGTTATGTTCTATGAAAACAATGTAACTCTTTGAAAATGACATTTTCAGCAACATACCAGTTTTTGTGGGAGAAACAAAAAACTAATCAAATCAATTCAAAATTTTTTTAAAAATATATATTTAGAATCTAGAAAGAAAATCTTAAAAGACTCTAATTTACTTCATCTTTCGATTCTAAATGGTTTAATGAGAATATGGATTTGAATCTTGAAGTTTTTTTCAAAATGTAGAGTTTAGTGTCCGTTCAGGCAAAAAAGTGTAACCCACTATTGTGGGTTCACCCATAGTATGAGATCACTAGTACAATTGGCCCCTATTTTCGATGAAAAAATGGTCAAATTTTCTACCAAAATTCATCGAATAATCTGCAAATGGTTCGGTCACTATTTTTCGAGTCAAAATTTTGACATATCGTTGTTAAGGTAGAATGTTCTACACCAATCTTAATCAAAATTCACATATGCACTTGGGAAGTTATTAGGTCAAAATTTCAAGCAAAGTAGGTCAAAATGTTTGGCCCGTCTGACCAGGATGCCAAATCCATGACGCTAAATTTTGACACAAAATGGTCGATATTTAGACCAGTCTTTGTGAGGGTTCGACCAAAGTTAGTCAAAATTTTGACTAATTATGGAATGTTAAAAAAAAACACCCGAAGATAAATATCCAGAGTAATCACCAACGACATCCTACTCGGTGATTAGTCTAGATATTTATCTTCAGGTGTTACTTTGCATTAATATATGTCGCTATGTATTTTGTTATGTTACTTTACTATTAACATAATGGTTTATTATGAACTTATTTGATGCTAGTTACTAGCTGTTAAATGAGGTAACTGCAAATCATTTTGTCCAAAGTATGAGTGGTAACATTATTAAAACCAAAAAAATTAGGATTGTTAAATGATTTAGCATTCAAAACATTATGGCTTAAAATCCTTCTGATGTCTTATCCATGCTCTTCAAGTCTATTGTTAAAGACCCTTTTATTATCATCCTATAAAACACATTCACAATATTCTGAAAATAGACTAACCAAACTTTAAAGTTGCAGTTCACAAACCTTTGAAAGTGAATGGTAGAAGTTGGAATATTCTTCATCAGTGACCTCCTTCGGATTCCAAAGCCAGACTACCTTGACATCCCTACACTATGAGGACAATGATAAAGAGTTAAGCATATCCTCCCATGGCCTACATTATTCAAGCCACGAGAGGGGATGCTTCTTTATGGCTGTACTCGTAGTCTACAAGTGTGGGAAGTAGATAAATTCCTACACTATGAGGACAACGATAAAGAGTTAAGCATCTTATCTTTAGTCCTAGCTATTGGGTAAGGCCTGAAAGACATACCTGTCGATCGTCGAGAATAATCACTGCCTTTCCTTTATGTACAATGCACAATATCAAATATAAGAGAAGGTAGAAAATATGAATGGATAAAAGAAATGAAAGATACAATAATATAATCTTGTTGTTTACCTTCTCATAATTGATCTCAGTCTCGCAAAAGTAATTTTATATGATCACTAGCACATTTCGTGCATGGATGAGAAATAGTATCCAAAGTTTCTAGATTCTAAGAAGAGGTATGAGTGGAGGCCAAAGAAGGGATATTTGTGAAGGTTTTATAGACGTAGGTTACTGAATCATCATCTCTGCACTAGTACTCAATCTGGAAACCCTTGTATGTATATAGCCACTCTAGAAAATCTCCACATCTAGAAAATCTCAACAAAAATCCCTTTTGGCCTCCACTGCATATACGTCTTCTCAGAATCTAAAAACTCTCCATCATTGATTCTCATCAATGTACGAATAAAATTGTGAGAAAATGCTTAATCCCTAATTCAATCTTTGACAATTAGAATTGTGACATAACACTTAAATAATATGGAAATCTCACAATGTTTAGAGATGCACTTGACTCCAAGTGCCATGTACAACAAAAATAATTTGTCCAATTTGGATAGTAAGTCTAATTTAATTTGTCTATGGACTGAGACCTTAAATTATTGAGCTTCTCTTTGTTTCAAGAATAGTTTAACATTCTCTACTTAACAGGGCCAACCATGTGAAGGTGGAAGCTCATCTGGCCCCTCCTAGGAGCGTCTTATGACTCTTTACGACATTTTAAGACCTCTAAGATGTATTCTTAGGGATCGTAAAGGGTCATAAGGGGTCCTGGACACAACAACTGAGAAACATAATGTAGGCATCACGGTCACAATTTTTTGGAGATAACATAATTGAGTGGTATACCCAGATGATGTAAAGCAACCACTACTCCTTTGGTTCCAAGTTGACACTGCAGGATCCAAAAACCATAGATAAGGAATAAATTTAGAGAGCGAAGGAGGGCCATAACGACCAAAATAATACAGGGCCATAAAGACCAAAATAATATAGGACAAACCTCAATTTAAATGAGGCAACTACAAACATTTTGATAGATTTTCATTATACAATAATGAAATTTGCATATACTAGTGTTTTAAGACCCCTCATTACATGATTTATTATTGTAATCCCCCCCCTGACTTACGCATCTAGAAAATGAAACTACAACCTATTAGGATTGAGACAAACCTTATAAAACAACATCAACTAAGAAGGATCACTTGCCAATATCTGTTGAATACAAGGTCCTCCAACCATTGCATTCAATGACTTCCTAGATGAAGTAGTTCAATGACTGCAATAATGATGGCCATGGTTGGAGGACATTGTATTCAATAGATGTTGGCAAGCGATCCTTCTTAGATGCTATTGTTTTATAAGGTTTGTCTCAATCCCAATAGGTTGTAGTTTCATTTTCTAGATGTGTAAGTCAGAGGGGGCTTACAATAATAAATCATGTAATGAGGGGGCTTAGAACACTATAAGTATATGCAAATTTCATTATTTAATAATGAAAATCTATTAAAATGTTTGCAGTTGCCTCATTTAACTTGAGGTTTGTCTTGTATTATTTTGGTCGTTATGGCCCTCCTCTGCTCTCCAAATTTATTCCTTATCTATGGTTTTTGGATCCCATAGTGTCAACTTGGAACCAGAGGAGTAGTGGTTGCTTTTCATCATCTGGGTATACCACTCAATTATGTTGTCTCCAAAAAATTGTGACCATGATGCCTACATTTATGTTTCTCAACTGTCGTGTTTATGTGCATGTTCTTTATGTGTTTGGCTTCTCTCCCTCACATCCAAAATAAGATTTTTGCACTCTGAATCGAGAATGCACATGTAACACAACCAGAATATGCATGGATATAAAGTGGAGCCGAGAAGACTTAGCACGTTTACATTGCTTGAAACCAAGAGACTGTCACAGTTAACATTCTCTATCCACAACAAAATGGGAAGATATCTTTCTAGCCTGGGTCTGGATCCTTCGGCAATTAGCTTCATAATAAATGAAGCAGCTGAGAGCTGAGCAATTAGCTTCCCAAGAAAAATCTCATAAATGAACTATGTGTACCCAATTCCTGTGCCCTCGATGTGTACCTAAATGATATATTTGAAACAACAAGGGTAAGGCTTAAAGAAGTTAATTTTGCATCACAGTATGTAGTTGTTGCAGCAAAAGAACATCAGGCGCCACCTTCAACACAATATGATCACCTATCCATAATGACCAAAATTCATAAAACATTCAGACCTGTCTAGTGATCATATTGTGCTGAAGGTGGTGTCTGATGCTTTGTTGCTACAACAACTACAGACTATGATGCAAAATTAACTTCTTTAAGCCTTACCCTTGTTGTTTCAAATATATCATTTAGGTATGCACAGAGGGCACAGGAATTGGGGTACACATAGTTCATTTATGATATTTTTCTTGAGAAGCTAATTGCTCGTCTCTCATCTAATTCATTTATTATGAAGCTAATTGCCGAAGGATCCAGGCCCAGGCTAGAAAGATGTCTTCCCATTCTGTTTAAGCCATATTCCTTGTTCTTGTCAAACTTCCTTGGTACGGTAGGCCTGCCCTTTGCAATACTCTTCTTCAATCTGTGTTCGATGATAAACATCTTCTTCTTCTTCTTCCTAGTTGCACCCAGAGCTTCCTTTTCATTAGGATTCAACTCCACTTCCCCCATCTCATCATCCTCGTCACCCTTAGCTACCATCCTAAGCCCTCTTTCCCTCTCCAGTTCTTCAAGCCTCTTTAATATATCTGGATCAATAAAGTCTACAACATTGTGTCCATCCATGATCTCAGGAATATCATCTTCTTTCCACTCTTCATTTTCCAAAATATCCCACTTCTTCAAGCTTGTAGAGTAAACTCCAGCCCCACCATTTTCATTCTCAATATCCTTCTCCAGATTCCTAGCCTCCTTGGCAGCACATGCCCGGGCATCCAAAACAACTTGAGGAATACAAGGGGGCCTCTCTTTCCCATCTCGCAACTTGGGCATTGCAACATGAATCTTATTGAGACAACTACTGATCTTCTTCGACTTCATCTTAATTTCCACTCTCTACTCCAAAAACCTCTCGCATGCCATATTCTTCACCGCAATCACCCCTTCTTCCTTCAAAGCACTCATAGAGAGTAGCGCATCATCATCCCCCCCTCCTGATTCCCAAAGAACCCACCCATATTTTTCCTAGCCTCAGATCTCATCTCCGCAACCAATTTTGCATCCTCCTCTAGTAGTGTCTCTAGTGGTTGCAAATCAATCTTATTACAAACTACAATAAGAGGCTTATTGGAAAACATAGGTTTTATGCCATGAAACAGAGCTGCTTGTTGCACAATACTATAACCACAGGACCCCAAAACATTAAGGAAAAACAAAACAACCGCCTTCAAATGAGCCAAGGCAATAATAATGAGCATCTTGATGGTGTTCATGTCCTCCAAGGGGTGGTCCAAAATACCAGGGGTATCAATAACCTGATACCTCAAGTACTTATAATTAGTATGCCCGACAAACAAAGACTTAGTAGTAAAGGCATAAGGTTGCACATCCACATTCGCCCTAGTAATCTTATTAATAAAATAACTCTTGCCAACATTAGGGTACCCACATATCAAAATAGTCCTGGTATTTGGGTCAATAGATGACAACCTTTCCATATGCTACCTAACCTGTTCAAGGTAAGACAAACTTGGTCCAATTCTCTTAATAATGGTACACATCCGTCCAAGTGTAGCAACCTTGAAATATTTGCAATGGTAAAGAGAATCCCCATATTTTATTAGCCTAACATAGTCTTTGGCCACTTTGGTAATGAGATTGCGAGTAGTATGGATCTGGCCAAGGGCCAACTTGTTCCTGAAAAAACAATAGAATGAACCAATGACATGTTTACAACAAAACTACAAAAAAAATTTACAAAACTGAACCAATGGCATGTTTACAACAAATTTTTTTTTACAAAACTGAACCAATGGCATGTTAACACAATTGTTTTTTACAAAACTGAACCAATGGCATGTTTACAACAAATAAATAGAATGATAATAATATGCTGAAGATTCTATTATGTTTAATACATGCCAAAGGATGAGTCCCAACAATTCTTAAACATACTTTATCTGATATGATGAATTCTTAATAAAGGTCTAATTATGTAGACTGCTAGCATGAATGAAGATTTGACCTACCCAAATCTTCCTTGTACCACACAAAAAACTGTGTGATAACTATGTCTAAGGTCTAATTCTGTAGACTGCTAGCATGAAGGAAGATTTGACCTAGCCAAATCTTCCTTGTACCACACACAAAACTGTGTGATAACTATGTCTACTCCAACCTTAATTGTTTAAGAATTCATCATATCAGATAAAGTATGTTTAAGAATTGTTGGGAGTTATATTAGACATTTGTTGTAAACATGCCATTGGTTTAGTTTTGTAAATTTGTTTTTTGTGTTAAATGCATTTAAATGGAACATTAAGCATAGTAATAATATGCTTAATCTATTAGTAATTGGCAGATTAAATGCAGATAACACCTTTATCAGTTTAGCATGTTTAATGCATAGTAATTACAAATTGATTCTTATCCGCATTGTTATAAATTTACTATTAGACTAATTCTATAGGGCACTGGACTTTTGCTTGCGTGCACGAACTTGGCCCTAACTCTACATAGTAATAATATGCTTAATCTGCCAATTACTAATAGATTAAGCATATTATTACCATGCTTAGTGTTCCATTTAAATGCTAGTATATAAAGAAGAAAATCAAAAGACAATGAAAATTTGTCTGACTAATAGTCTACAAAATTGGACCTTTATTTGGCTAGGTCAAATCTTCCTTCGTGCTAGCAGTCTACAGAATTAGACCTTTATTTTAAATGCATTTAACACAATTTTTTTTTTACAAAACTGAACCAATGGCATGTTTACAACAAATAAATAGAATGATAATAATATGCTGAAAATTCTATTCTGTTTAATACATGCCAAAGGACCAGTCCCAACAATTCTTAAACATACTTTATCTGATATGATGAATTCTTAATAAAGGTCTAATTCTGTAGACTGATAGCACGAAGGAGGATTTGACCTAGCCAAATCTTCCTTGTACCACAAAAAAAACTATGTGATAACTATGTCTACTCCAACCTTAATTGTTTAAGAATTCATCATATTAGATAAAGTATGTTTAAGAATTGTTGGGAGTTCTATTAGACCTTTGTTGTAAACATGCCATTGGTTTAGTTTTGTAAATTTGATTATAAGACTAGCATTTTGGGGAGACAAAGCTTTGAATATTTTCTTTTCTCATGCTATTTGATAAACAAACTACTAGACAGGGAAGGAATAACTCAGAAATAACAAGATATAAACTACCAAAGCTTTCACTATAGTTCATATTATGCTAAGAAAAAAATGGTATTCCACAATAACAGTTAATGTTTGATACATTTTATTATTGTAAAAGGGATGATCAACAAAGACACGTCGATGTGAATTTTACTGAGCTGAAGCATTATATATGCCACCTTAATATCCAAAGAATTGTATTACATAAAAAGAAATGAGTGTTGTGACATTTTCATACCATCACCCCATTCCAAATGGGACCCCCTCTTTCCGCTTCATTTATAGGAGTAGGTGGTCTAGAAGTCTTAATTAGTAACAATTTCAAGTCTTCGAGCCTTAGAGAAGAAGTTTGGTGAAGTCAAGGAAGTAAGTGTGAGATCAAAATCAGTCAAGTCCCTGAATCTAAGTCCAAGTTTAAAAGGGAGGGCTTCTAAAGGCATGAAAATGACTAAGTCTGGGATGACGAAGTACAAGTAAATTCTAAAGGGGCAGAATCTACCCTCTTCTTGGGATTTTTATCCCAACTACCCATTCATTTCCACCCAGGTGTAGGACTACAACAAACAAGGCATGAAGGAGGAGACAAACATAAATTTTAATTGCCATTTGGCCTCCTTGTCTAGGTCAGCCAAGGTAAGGATTTGAAAATAATTAAATTTAATAATCTTTATTGGCCTTAAGAAACTCAAGTCGGCCCTCCTGGGTAGTTGGGCCTCTTGGCCCACAAATCGCCTATATAAGGAGACTAAGTGACCTTATTTTAATATCATCTCAAAATCAAATTGAGCTCTGCAATTAGCAGCAAATTTCTCCTTATAAGGCATCAAATTTTCATCCAAATTGGTCGGAAGCAAATTTTACCAAGTTTGAGAAGATATTTTTTTTACAAGAGGCATAGAATTGCATCTCAGCATGCAGTGATTATCTTCATTAGATCAGGCAACAGACTAACTTGGGAGATGGCAGATGAACATGGGGGAGAGATCAAAATTTTGAGAAAGGTGAAATTTGGGTAGATTTGAGTAGATTTATTTCAAAGTCTGTGATGAGGAGGATGGTGAGAATCAAATCTAAAACTTGTTTGAACTAAAAAATTACTTATTTCTAGATTTTAGCATAATTTTCACCTCAAAGTTTACAAAGAAATGAAGAAAACTGGCTTCTAACTTGAGACAATCGATGATTTTATCTATTCTTTCTTGATATGATGTAATTTCCTTCATGAAATATTCAGATTTCTGACAAGTTGTTGCTGATAATCCCAAGAATTAACTAACTTTTTAAGGCTTAATTTTCTCCTTAATGTGTATTGTTTATATGTGTTGTTTAAGGACTGCTAGCTGAGACTATTCATGCCATATACATTATAAATTGGTTCGAACAAAAAGGAAAAAAAATAGAAGGTTAAGGCAGTAGAAGCTGCATAATTCACACATTGTTTATCAAAGCCATTACAAGCGTGTTAAGATTTCACAATTTCTCTTTTAACATTATAAGGTGTCCATCAACATTCTTGATTTGATTGATAGGTTTCATATCTTGTAATACAACTGATAAACAAGGTAAGGGTTTACAAATTTGTTCACAAATGAACTACTTCCCACAATGCCCAATTGTTCTTAAGTGACTCCACCCAACCAAGACTTCTTCCAATGCAAACCAATGATAGATTTGATGTCTTTAAGGTGTATAAGGGTATATTAAAGTGGTTTTAAGGTTTCAAGTGTTACCCACACTCCCAATGGCTAAATAGCTTTAGACTGTTCAAGAGACCTAATGGCCCTTCCTTGTAGCCCTGCAAAGACCTTCTAGGTCCTTAAACTCTTCACTTTCCAAAAACAATAATAAAACTAAATACATATTCAAATACCCTTTTGACCATACCTAAACATACCAAAGAATCATATATTGTCATTTTGGAACAACTCACAGTACCTTGACTGTACCCCTACAAATGCACCCAAAAGTGGGTAGTTTAAAAAAGAAACTCCTATCTGTAGGTAACCCCAAGACCCCAAACTCCAGATAGTGTTTTCAAATTTCTCAAAACCTCTAAATATAAGAGGAATTTAACCCAAACTATTGGGAACACCAAAATCCCCAAATCACCTCTCCTAAACCCTTGATTCAAGGGTTTCTTCAATCTCAACCCTTCAATGTCTTCCAAGATCAATTGGTGATTGATTAAACATTCATACAACAATATAAGATTACTCCAATCATAAAAACACCATTCTATTCAAGCCAAAATCCCGCTGCTATACTTGTGCCATGAATTTCAATGAAAAACTTCTCTGTTACAGCCAGTGATCACTTCATCTCATCAAAATTCTGCAACTTCAAGATGATAAAATGATTATACATGTTAGTGAACTTCATTTCATGGATTCTATGCCTTTGAGTCCATGGAATGGTTATTGTTTACAAATAAACTTCAAAACAATGAAAGAAAACATAACAAAGCAAGGTTAATCCGCTGTGTGTGAGGGTACAGTCATGTTAAATGACTCTCAAAGCCTTCAAAACGTGTGAATTAAGAATTAAGGAACACAAAAAAACCCTAAAATCCCCATGAGACATGAAGTGATTATCCTTCTCATGATGTAGTTCATGAAATTCCTCTCCCCAACATTGATATTAAGAGTAAATTTGAGGCTCATAAGACATAGGGACATTTTGTGACTCATTATTCAAAATGAAGTTCTTATCCTTCTCATGATGTAGTTCATGAAAGCCCTCTCCCCCAACATTGATATTAAGAGTAAATTTGGGGCACATAAGACATAGGGATATTTTGTGACTCATTATTCAGATATAAACACTAACATAGAGGACAACTTGTGACTCATTGTTCATTGAATGTAATTGGACCATATAAATGTAATTGGACCTATGGTTCATTTTTTATTTGATACATTTTAATGTAATGAGCCTAAAACTATAAAGGCAATGTAATAGAGGTGAATGGCATTATAAGTTCAAGAATGCACCTAGGGGGGTCATTAAGGGTCATCTTGTTGATCTTAGTCTAGTGAGGGGATCTAAAGACCTATAAGGTCTATGACAAATGTAATATGGCCTCTAAAGCCAATAAAAGGTTGTAAAAGCACTAAAAGTGCCAAAGTATGTGATTTGCCCATATTGGCAAAACTAGGCTAGTAAGGCTTGTAGGGAGATTTAGGAAGTTATAAGGAGTTTGATAGGGTTCTAGACCTTTAAGAAGGATAATAAAAAGATATGAACACCTTAGTGGTTATAAGTTGTTGAAGTTGACACTTTAGTGGAAACTAGACAACAAATCTCAGTTGTAACTAACCAGTAACAGTCATATAATTGACTGTTATAGTTGTGCAGGAGGGTAACCGGCTTTGGAAGACTATTTGGTGGGAAGTAGGTGTGTGTCAAGGGCATGTAGAGTTGGTAGTGAGTGGACCATGCAATGTAACAAAGTTTCATTCAAATAAAATAAAGTATTGTTCACAATTTTCTTCACTGATTCCACGGGTACAGTCAGGAAATTGGATCCAAATGACTATTTGATACGTGATTTTTGGATTGTTTTGGATGTAGGAACACTTATTTGAATTCCATTTATATTTCCACTCTTTCACTTCACTATTTTTATTGTATTTAAGTCTAGTGCCTTGGTTGATATTCTGGAGACAGTGACTGGCAGGGTACAGTCAGTTTAATAGTAGTTTGACATAAAATATATGAAGGCTACTTAGTTTATCTTAGGGATAGAGATAATTTAATTTTAACTTTGGTTGTGTTAAAGGAACTATGTTGACTTTATTTTGTGGTTGTTTAACATGAGAGTTTGTAAATTAATAGGAGTTCACATTTTTATGAGAACATATCATTCAATTAAGCAATGCCCATCTATATCTAGTGAGATGGACATAAATCATGTACCTCATACTAGTGTGCTTGGATACCTTGTATACACTATTTTGAATTAGACTAGACATTATCCAAATAGTGAGTATTTATTGAGAAACTTTTATGGCTAATCGTAGTAGGAAATACATGATAATAGTCAATAGATTTCAAATATTTATGGTAAATATATATGAAGTATTCAATATTTTATTGTAATTTGTACTATAATTCAATTATAGACAACAAAATTTAGTATCAATACTACAAATGAATTATAGACATAGTAGTGCTGGTGTAACTTGCAATAGTATCAACTTGAGGAAATGTAGCACTTGTTAGAGATTCAAGAATTTGTAGATATATTGCATGAGAGACATGTTTACAATAGGATGTTGACTAGTGGTTATGTGTTTTCTATTTAGTGGTGCAATCAACTACATGACTAAACAAGTTATGGTCATCCTTTTCATGATATATGCAAAACATATTACATCTATCTATGCCTACAAGAAGACAATCTAACTTTAGAGATTATGTTCAAATGTTGCACTAGCCTATGTCAAGGATCCACAAGGATTAATTGTGATAGTCAAAGTACTATCAAATTCACAATGAATCAATCTTTTCACATGTGAATGGAGTATATATCAATGCTTAGTTTTATTTTATTAATGATGAAGGGGAGGACAAGAGAGTTATCTTGGAGAAGGTAAATAATTTGTGTGAATCTTGTAGATATTTGAGAAATCTAGTGAACAAAAAGAAGTTTTGATAGGGTAGTGAAGCTATGTGCAATTCTATCTTAAGCAAGTACTTTATTGGCTATTAGTGTTTCTCTTTTGCTCTTGCAAGGTATATAACATGGGAGAGAATGTTGAGATTGTTTCAAATATTTTACAAATCCTGATGTATTATTTATTATGTACTCATGCAAAAGGGGTTTCTCACTTGAGATTATGCTTGATGCCATATAAAATATGTATTATGATGTGTTTATAAATATCTAATGTTATGTAAGAGGTGTAAGATAGTTGGAAAATATTATAGACTTGTGATTCTACAAGGAGTTGTCCTATCATAATTTCTCTAGATAGAATTGGCGTAAGAAATTATAATTGTAGTATAACCACAATGTTGTTGATTTCTGAATAATACACTGATTCTCTCTTTGTTAATGTATTTTTGAAAGAATTTTTATATAATAAATATTATTTTTATAAAATAAAATGAATGATAAATACTACACATTCTTAGATAAAACATCTATATCTATATCTATATAAAAATAAAATAAAAACTAAATATACTAAAATACATAACATTAAGGCTAAAGAAATAGGCCATATAATACTATTAGTATTTAGCTCAACCTCACAAAAGTGAAAAATAACATTTGAAGTTGACACTTCAAGGTGAAAATTGACTAATGCTTTCTCATTTTGTCTTGTAATGTGTTGACACAGTTGGCTTAATCAAGGGGAACAAAACTGAAAATTTTAGATTTATTGATGGGCACGAGAGTAAACACCAAACAAACATAAACTATTACTAATAATGGCTGAGCATCGTAGTTTCAAACTTGGATGCATATGAAATTCTATGGCTTGACTTGGCATGACATGACGTGAAATTTGGAGTCCTCCTTCATTTGGTGCCATCACTTACAATAACATATTCAAAATGGTGTCAACAACTATGTAAGGTTGGATAGCATTGAAAGATAAATCCAACAATTATATAAACAAAGGTATAATCTGGTTATATTAATACATTGACTCCAAAACCAAGGCACATGTCTTATCCAAAACAACAAAGAAAGTTGTCCATTTGGTCTCCGATTCCTTGCTTATGGTTGTCCTATCTATATGGTCAAGATCCTTAAAGATGGTGAACACAGGGTTCCATGACCACAAACAGTCTTTCCAAAGGGTAGGAGACAACCATTTTTCAATTTTGTTTTCTCACACACACTCATCCACTTATCTATTCACTAAACCCTCACTTTTTGGGTCAATAGCCTAGGGATTTGTAGAAATCACCTTCTCCTACAACTCACAATCATAATACCAGTTCTAACATCTTACACTACATCCCTATAGATATTTCCAACCATCAAATACCCCCTGTCTTCATCGGGTATCTTCCAACCATAATTGGTGCTTACCAAGTGCACCCTTCGCTGTGACTTCACCAGGCTTACCATTGCTTCTTCTCACCTTCCCTGCATAATATACTAAAACATAAGGATATGATACAAAATCACATATCTCCCACCCAAACACAGTAGTCACAAGGGTGGGAGAGTCCATCCATGAAGGAGATTGCTATCCCAAACTCCCTGACTGTGTCTTCAAACCAATCCTGTTCCTAACACCGGTCAATTTCTTGATTTTACTAACAACAAAAATAATGTAATGTTTGTAGAAATGTGTAAATATAATGCAAGGAAATGTTCCTAAGTCATAACCTAGCCAAGATCACATTCAATCAAACATATAGACTCAATGTTGTATTCACTGTTCCACGAGACAGTCCCAATATGTAGAGAAAACTCATTGTTTAATGTTTGTAAACCATTACATAGTTTCTTTCTCAGACTCCCAACTCAACATAATCCCTTTACTCATGTGGTTCCCCCTTGAAAATAGACTTCTAACTCTAATAAACCTCCAACAACCTCCAACATGACAGTGTAGAAGTTTTGTTCTTCAAATATGTTTGGGCCACTCTTTGAATTCCATGACTCTTTAAATTCAAATATGTTTTCTCACAATTTCCATGTGGGTACATACACCCCACCAATTAGATCTTGAATAACTTAAAGGAAAATCCAGACAAATTTGAAGTTTAAAAAAAAACCGATCATACCATAGGTTAAGGTAAGGAAATCCTTATAGGTGGTCCTCCTTTGCGCGTTGCAACCCTAGATCTAATTCGCCATGTCGGATAATAATGAAGTGAGAAATGAAATCTATTTTTTTAAAAGTTATGCCATGTTGGTCAAAATTTTGACCTACACGGTATTGGTCAAAATTTCGACCAACACGGGAAAGAATTAAAAAAAATGAAAGTTTTCCTTCTATAATCCAACCAACCAAAAACTTTTTATTTGATGGTTGAAAATTTTGGTATAAAAACTAGGTCAAATGTACTAGTGGATATTATTGTTATGCTCTAGCACTTGTCTTTGATGACATTCATGGTTTACTGATTTATGGAAAGTATTTATGGGTTTTGGTTTTACTTTCTCTTTGGTTCTTTGGCTAGGAGCATTAGGGTAGTTTATCTAGGAGCATAGTGGGGAAGTGGCTTACTTTGGAGGTGTCGGAGCCCTAAAATGGATGTCTGGGTATCCTTTGTAAGTCAACTTAATAAGTGATAACTTAATAAATTTACTGAAATAAAATATTAATAAGATAATTATGTTCCTCGCCCATGCCTTGAGTGCTGGTACAGGCTAAGGATGGGAGTGGGAGAAGATGGTTTCCTGTCTAGGGGACTTTGAGATCTGGCATGATTGGTTTCCTTATCTTCACGAGATGATTACTAGTTCCACATGGGTCTTTCTTGAGGGTTTGGGGTCTAGAGTGACCATTCTAGGGTAACTCAAATAGATGACAATGTAATGACACTTCCCTATATATGTCCTAGGTTCCTAAGTTGCATTTGGTACACCTAATTTGTGTCATGATCATTTATATTTGATAACCTTGTAACCACTTATTACCATTTTATCCTATATACCATTGAAGTAGTCTTTCTTGTTTGGTTTTTTTGTTGAGTGAGGCTTGGTGTTATCTCCTCATCATAATGGGAGTGAACTTATTGGTTCCACGTTGTCAGGTGGTAGTGATGCTATTACCATTGAGATATGAAGTTCATGACTTTGTGCTTGGATGATCCTTGATGCTGCTTCTATCTTCTTGGTCATTGCTTGGAGTCTTTCTTATTATCATCATGAGATGTATATCTTGTATTCCATTTAATGTATTGCTTAGTGACATTGATTTCAAATAATGTATATGCACTTGTATTATATTATTGTTATACCCATGACATGTGCAGTGGAAGTTGTATTATTATGTATTCCATGATGTATTAGTTGTACTCTATAGATTGTATCTTTGATTGCATTGATGTAATAAATGTATCTTACTACTCAATTGAAATGAGTATGTTAAGTGTACTTTATAGTTCGTGTTCTTTTCATTATGATACAGTAAAGGATTAGGAATACTCCAATTTGAGTTTTAAAATAAACCTAAGATATATCATGTGATTATGTGTTGGATTGTAAGTTTAGCAGATTAGTTAATTTATACGTAATTCTATGTCATGGAACCCTTGAGACTTGTAATCTATAAATGATTTACATTTATGAGTATGTATTGTCTTATGTTATATTGCTTCCACATTGTTATTCATTATTGATTTTAAACTCTTAAGAAAAAAATTATTCGGTAAACTTAGTAACATGTTTTAGGTTAATTTGTCATGGGTTCCCTGGCGAGGCATTACAAACACTTAGTTAAATTCTAGACAACATATAATTTAACATCATGAAGGATTCAATTGGCATTCACTAAAATTTCAGCATCTAATCTTTCCTACAAATAATATTTAATTCAACAAAACCCATCAGAAAAAACTATTTAAACCAATTGTGTAAAGACCGTAATCCATCTCACAAAAGACACATAATCTCTACAATGAAAAACTCAAAAAGTCGAACACATAATCAAAGTCTACTAAAACATAAAGACTTTTCCATAAAAATATTCCACCATTCTTCAAATAAGAAATTACATTAATTTGAAAAAAATTATTGTCGAATAACCTCAAAGTACAATAATTGGAAATCGACCATACTGTTGAGAGTACATGAATAATCCAATAAAACATGAGGTAATAATAATACATAAAAGATACTAACCATACTGTCGCATATGATACATCAATATATACAAATACAGATACAATAAAGTACAAGACCAAAAGGTTGAAATGATACAAGACATCCATATAAATGCCATCAAACCTCTATCCATCTACAAATCTTGAGACAAAAATGTGATCTAGGCACTTTTTCTTCTCAACCATGGAGTGGTTGGCTCCCCTGGGGCTCATCCTAAAATGAAAAGCACATCGACCCTACTCGAGTAAACTATCAAATCGACACTGATGGATCGAAAGGAATCTGGTGCAAGTTGTGAACTAACTACTTTTCTCATACATAAAAGTAGAACTAACACAAATATGACAGAGAGAAAAGAAAATAACCAACACAAAATAATCATGTGTTTCCATAGCTTAGGCCTAAGCATACATTTGCTAGACTTCTACTAGCAGGTAAAAGACAAAAGTATTTACCCTTCTTTGTTTATCCATATTCAACACCCTTTCCCAAGATATCTTTCTTAAAATAGAATAAATAGGACTAAAATAATATAAATTCATGAGTCCAAAACACTTCCATTCACTAGTTTACCCTTTTCTTTTAATGATATTTTCGCATAGTCAATTTTCTATGATAAATAATATGTGGTTTTTAATGACAATCTAGCATTTACGTCTTTTGAAGTAATATATTCTCAAAATTAGTAACATGGTAATTAAAAGAATCTATATTTCTTATCTATGTGATCATGCTAATGCTACCGGAAAGATACATGCACCCTATCATAGTTTTGTAAGAATGAAACAACAAAATTATTTCCCCAATTTCTAATTTAGTTTCGGTGTAATGGTTTTCAGACAAATTTCTTTATGTATACTGACATTTAATCACTGACTGAGTTTTAACAATGATAACTAATTTCAATTTCAAAAGTTTATTCCAATTTCTTCTCATCTCTAAATTTTTTATATAAATAAATCTATAAAAATGATTTGCTACAGGAGGGTGGTTTAATCATTTAAATCATGCGAGAAATCTTTCTTTCTATGTACCCAAACAAGTTTTCTCAAAGAGGTGGTTTAATCATTTAAATCATGCGAGAAATCTTTCTTTCTATGTACCAAAACAAGTTTTCTCAAAGAGTTGTTTATCGAATCAGGACAACATTAATTAAGTGATAGCATTGTTTAAACTCCATATCATGTAAGAAATCCAAACAGTTCTAATATTTATAAAAACTAAAATTTCCATCTTCTTTTTAACTATGACACATCATGTAGTTATGTTAACATTTCATCAAAACCTTTCAAATGAAGAAATTTACTTTCCAAGAAAAGAAAAATACCAGGCAAGAAATAAAAATGTTGGATTCTTTTCTTCCTATTGTGTTCTGGTCAAAATCCACGAGCATAACAATTCTATCCTCCTAGCACGATCTGGTTATAATTCACGAGCATAATAATTTTGTCTTCCTGACACGATCTTGTCAGAATCTCTTTTCTATAATTTCTCCTATGTTCTATGCATTCCAATTTTTTTCAATGACCAGCTTCCTTCCAATTTGCTTGGCCTGCACCTTTTTGTTCTTTGATTTTTTTCTCTGTGTCCCTTCTTCCTTTTTCCCGTCTCTATATTTTTCTGTTGCGTGTGTATATAAACTAATTCCCTCCCAATCCTTCACCGTTCTAAATCTCCGCTTAATCTGTGCGTGCAAAGAGGAGTACGTATGCCAGACTGTGTGTTTTCTCCTCTTTTGTTGCATTTTGTTCTTGCTGTCTCTCTTCCATGCGTGCGTATTTCTCTTCAATTTTCCTCTACTTTTATCGTTCTGCATGCATACCCCTTTGTTGTGTGTGCAAGTTCTCTTTTTTTCAAGTTCCATGTGTTTTCCCACTTTTGTGCCTATCCCACTGTCTTTTAAACTTTTGTTGTGATCTCCCTGTTTATCTCCCCAAACCGTGCATGCATGGAGAAGAATGTGTGCAAGACTTAGTGTTCCTCCTCCGTCAAGTGTGTCCATTCCTTCTATTTTGTGTATATATGTATGGATCAACTCTGACAGTTCCAGTCATACACGTTCGCCCCTTCTCTCTCTGACGCATAAATATAAACAATTATCGGTTTCTTTAACATAACCAACCCTTTATAAAAATGTTTATCAAGCCAAACAAAGGCGGTCGAGTACCGTAGTAGTGGTCTGACATGGTTGTCAACTCTCAGTCTTCATCACTCGTAGACGACATCAACCATGCAAGGTAGAGTTTACGGTTATATTAGATTCAATCACTCCTTTTCATCTTTACTAGCGTATAATTATGTGGATCTTTCCACAACAGTCTTCCTTCCATGTGGCAGTAAGGAAGCCATAGATAGGGGGTTTTGAATTCCATAACATAAGAATCAAACATATATAAATACATTTATATATACTATTTATTCTATAATTATTTTAAATAAAAAAACTAAGATTAATCTAGAATTGGATAATTCAAATTATTAATACTAACATAACATGAAATCAACGGATTCCTCTACTCCTGAGGTAATACAAATTTATCCTTAACACACATTCAAATTTACTCAAACATTCATTTTTTACGAGATAGAGAGAGAAAACTCATTAAATATAAAAATAAACAACTAAGTGGTGTGTGCTTGCGACCAAATTTTGCCCATCACATCCTTACCGAGGAGATAAATTCCTCTACCTCAATCACATTTCTGACTTCATCTCTTGTCAATCACACTTACACTGAAAAGATAATCAGTAGGTTAGTCCCATTAAACCCATAATCGAATTGAAAAACATTTAACATTTATAAATTTCCAATCTCATCTGTTAAGTTATAGCTTCATTCGTATTTTATATATATATATATATATATAATTTATACAATGATTATAAAAGAGTTGTGATTATATTATTATCTTATTATCATTATTATATTGATGAAATATAATAATGATAATAACATAATAATATATATAAATATTAATATCACATTGGAATAAATCAAACTATGTTCGATGTTTATATTAATAAGTAAAGTATCGACTAATGAGTCAATGTTATTAATAGACTCAGTAATTTGTTTGACTGTGATCATCACTAGTCGCTTATGCATTAACATAAGCGACTGTTGTCAACAGTCGCTTATGCTAATGCATCAGCGACTTAAGAGTCGTGTCCATTCAAATACAAAGGGCACGTCTGTTACCGTGACTGTTGCTAGCATACTTATATGCTATGATCGCAGATTGAAAGAACAATCAATCACAACGGCATAGCTTCTTCAATCTGCAATCACAGCATTATCAGTATCACAATATAGTATATTTATACAGTCATTATATATACATAATCAGTCATTATTACAGCAAAAAATATATTCAAAGATCTTATATTCCTTAACATCATCAATAATCATCATTAAACAACCTTTCATAATGCATTTCAATTTCCATACATAACATCAATTTCCATTACATCAATTTATTTCATAAGCTAATTAAGAGAAACATAAAAGTATCCATGTCTAAAACATTTATTCTAAATGACTTGGGTTGATACACACTTGACCAAGTCAATGTAAGTTTAAAATAGTCGCTAAAAAGACCTAAAACTAGGAGAACTAGACCAGGTTATGGCAAATTGTATGCATGATCAAAATCTAGAATTCAAAGAAAAACATCTAAGAGATTTTTAGAGCTCACGCCTCAAGGAATACTTTTGGAACAAATTTAAGAGATTCTTTTTGTAGGTAACACTATTAGTTGTTCCAACACGCATCAATTCAATATTAACAAATGAAAGTGAAACATTCGGACATCATTGTACAAAATCTAAGTACTCGAAAAGAAGAAAAAATCTTAAATATTTTCACAATATATACTTATAGTATAAATATGTTTTCTAAAAATACTAGAAAGAGACAGAGAAAAATTCTAATGATAAAATTAGGTATCAAAGCCAAACCGACCCCTTTCTCTTCTCTCCTCTCCTAGATTTCGTTAATTTTAAAATATACATGAAAACGATGTCCCAAAAAAATCCTAAAACAAACAAAAATAAGCATCACAAAAAGCCAAATCAACTCCTGTGTCCTCTCTTCCAATAGATTTCCTCAAATTTAAAATGATTTCTACAATAAAACTTATGTACATTTCTACAATAAAACTTGATAATATTCCTTATAGCATATTCTCTTTAAACTTGTGTTGTACTTCACCCAAAAACACTGAGATCTTTTGGAGTTTGCTAGGGCAACGACTATTGTCACAATAAAACAATCAACACACATCTTTACTCAAATCCAACATTAAATTACATATAAATTCAAGTTTCACCTACTCCTTGTGCAAAGGAGTCAAATTTGGGCGGTCCATAATGAAAACGACGGGGTAATAATCAATATTCAGTTTCCTTATTACCTTTAATTGTGAAGAGAATATCCATGTGCGTGTATATGCCTGTCAGCATATTCTGTCCTAATATTCCTATTCTCAGAATATTATGGAGATACTTTTCGTCCGCCATTAAATGCTGCGTCTGTGGCCTGTCGTGACGCCCATTATCCTCACATTCACTCTTATTTTTAGCCCATTTTCCGTTTTCCAGATATGCCTGCGCCCAATCCGTCTCAGAGCTTTTCTCTTGTCCAGATTCTTGCTTTGTCTCCCATAATTTAGCCTTTTGCTCCGCTTGAACTCGAGGTTTGCAGTGTTTTTTGTAGCCATGAAGTTCGGGAAAAGGCTGAAAGTGCAAATTGAGCAGACACTGCCGGAATGGCGGAACAAATTTGTGGCCTACAAGGAATTGAAGAAGCTAGTGAAGCTCGTGGCAGGGGAAGACACGAGAAACAGCAAAAGGCCACGCCTGGAACACAGGGATCATGATCCAGGGCAGGGTAAATGGGGGATGACTCGGAGTGCAGAGGAATCGAAGTTTGTTCAGCTGCTTAACGCCGAGATCGAAAAGTTTAATTCTTTCTTTGTGGAGCAGGAAGAAGAGTACATTATTCGTCATAAGGTATGGATTTGATGCACAGTTTTGAAGTATTTATAGAGCACGAGAGATTATGAACGGTTCATTTACTGATGTTTATGTTCTTTAATCTTTTCCAAAATCGTCAAAGAATGGAAAAGGAAAATAAGAATTTTAATGTTTGCAAGGTCAAATATTTTATCTATAAGACAGCATACTCGTCATTTTTGGATTCCAAAATTTCTAAACTACTGTTAGACCTGTTTTTGTATAATATTCATTAAATTACATTTAATCATTCGTCAAAAGGACGGATTTGCCACACAGTTTTGAAGTATTTGTGGAGTACGAGAGATTTTGAACGGTTCAGTTACTGATGTTTATCTTCTTTAATTATTTTCAAAATCGTCCAGGAATTGAAAAGAATATAATTTTTTTATTGTTTGTAGATCAAACATAATCTATAACGCGGCATACACTTTCATTTTAGCTTTCAAATTTACTGAATCATTGTTAACCCTGTCGTTGTTAAATTACACTTCATCGGAAAATTTACTGCAAATCAAATCCATTTGAACTAAAGCTTTTAAGCTCTAATCTGACTAAAATAACCTTCCTGATTGAGGCAGGGATGGGGATTATGATATCTTCGCAAATGATTTCTACACACAGAAACGAATTTTGTCTCCATTGATTAGTCCAGGTGGATGGGACGGGAATTGAGAATTGAGAATTGCTTTATAGGGTTTGATAAATATAGTATGTGTTGGAATTTGTTCATGTAACAGGTTGCTTTTAACTTTTAAATTGATTGTCAGCTGGAAGTTTGGATTCTTGTTTGGAAAAAGAGCAGAGACATTGATAAACGAGAGGTATTTTTTTACGATATCAATGTCAAGATTCAACTGTAAATTTTTTGAGTCAAATTTATTGACTCAAATTTCATGAGTATTGACTCATAAATTTGAAAACAATCCTAAACATTGATAATAATATTATAACAACATGTGCTGTTCTTATATGAAATTTAGGATTTTGGATATCCCTAATAACAAACAATATAAATTGGTCGTTTGTCTACTTCCACAAATGTTTAGATGAACAGTTGCTATTTCATATGATTACAGTAGGCACAATTATGTGCGTCTAAGAGATCTGAGAGCTCAATCTTACTGATCTTAAAAGTTTGCAAAACAGGAACTCCATGACAGGATTGACAAGCTCAAGACCAAAACTGGATCCAACGGTGCACCTCTCAGAGACAAAGAATACGAGGAAGAGATGATCAATCTGAGGAAAGACATTGTAAATTTCCACGGCGAAATGGTTCTGCTTGAGAATTACAGTGCTCTCAACTACACAGGTATTCCCCTTTTCCCCCTTTCTCAAATTCAAAACCCCAGATTCGTTAAATATGTCTATTGAGCGAGGCCAATACACAGGGGTTGCAAAGATCTTGAAGAAATATGACAAGAGAACAGGAGGCGTGTTACGGCAGCCATTCATCCAGGAGGTTCTGCAACAGCCATTCTTCACCACGGAGCTTCTCTCCAATCTCGTCAAACAATGTGAAGAAAACCTACAAAGTTTGTTCCCAGAGCATCCACTTCCACTTCCACTTCCTTCTCCCGAGCTTCAAACAACATCTGAATCTGAGCCTCGCCAGCAGCGCACTCAATCTCAAGAGAAGATCGAGAAGATCTACACAAGCACAGTTGCAGCACTTCGAACAATGAGAGATATACGCAAGAGAAGCTCCACATACAGTATTTTTTCATTACCCCCTCTGAATATGCATTTTCATGGTTTTGCAGATGAGAATGACAGTCCTATACACTCATCTCCACTCATACCCCTCTGTCCAAAAACTTAAACAACTGTATGTAAATCCGTTTTCACAGGATTCATCAAAAATCATACTTCACAGAGATTTACTTCCTTTTTCTTTCACTCTGGATTACGCCAGATGATTAGCTTTACTTGTTTGTCTTAATTGTTATTTTAATCTCCCCTTCACGCGTTTCCAATGAAAGAGTACAAACGAAGGAACTGCTCACTGCCCTGCCCCCGTGACACGAAACTCGGGAGAATAAAATAATGAATGTATTTGACCTGTTTTGAATTATATAGAAAGAAAATTCAAGATTACCTATTCGAATTTCCGCATCTTTTGGAATGTTCCTCAAGTATTCCTTGACTTTTTGTTGTTGAAGGTGCAACTACTCAAACACAAACATATATTAGTAAATTATATGTTTATAAGGTATAAGATTAGGTTGTGTCTGATATGATATTGTTTAGTGTGTGAGTTAATATATTTTATATGGGAATGGATAAACGACATTATTTTGTTTCAACATTGTCATTATTTACTATTTATTTTAGGAAATAAAATCTCATGTCTAATCTCTTATTTATTGTTTTAAGGGCGGGTCTTTATTGGACTCTAAGTTTATTTTTGACTAGTAGTTGTTTAATTTATTTAAAAATTATTTAGGATATTGGTGGTCTTATAAATATTGAATTTTTCTTTTAATTTTTAAGTAGTTATCTTAAATTTGTAAATAGTATTTATAATATTGTGTGTTTTATTAAAATTTAATTTTTTAAGGTAATTGTTAAAAATAGAGGGAAATAAATTTGTGGAATCACATGGCATTTTTGAAAGTAGGCAAGTTTTGTTTATTTTTAGTTCTTAAACAATGTTCTTCTTAATTTATTTTTTTCTATAATTAAAAATTTGCACATAACACTTCAAATATTCAAATATAAAAGAAAACACACTTAAGCACAACTACATGGAGACATGGGACGATTCAAGTTGATGGGTGCATAATTTGTTGCACTTGGGAATATAAACTTAAAAATTTCAAATCTTCAAATAATCTTGTTAACATTTTCACAAGTCATTGTAAGCTAACTAAAATGTGCATTATTTCAAAATGTGCACTATGATGGTATATTTAAAGACTAACCTTATGATGAGAATTTATCATTGAGCATCATAGGATCATTATCAAAGCATTGCATTAGTCTACTATCTTAGGCCCTTTGTGTACTCACTTGTTGTCCTTGACCATTATTCCAAACATGTTGAATTGGTCCATTTAGGAGTTCTAATAAAGAGATCATCACTCTCATAATTCAACATCTTCTTTATATGTGTTTATAAATTGTTAATCCTTACAAGTTTCATAACACACACACACAAAGACAAACAAAGTGAAATCAAGAAAAATTAATTGAATTAGATTTACGAGTCATAGGTTTACTTTTAGAATCAATCAACTATTCACTTAGAATGAGTTGCAATCTCATAACAAGTCATTTTGAGGATCAATCATTCACTTAGAATGAGCTGCAAGCTCATAACAAGTCATTTTGATTTTGTTGATCACCAGATCGATTATCTGCTCACTCAGAACGAGCTGCAAGCTCATAACAAGTTGTTCTGAACTTGTAGATCACTTCAATCAATTGTTCACTCAGAATGAGTTGCAAGCTCATAACAAGCCATTCTAAGCTTGTAGATCATTGCATTGATCCACCCTTCACTCAAAATGAGTTACAAGCTCATACCAAGCCATTTTTAGATTGTAGATCACCGAATTGATCAACCATTCACTTATAATGAGTTGCAAGCTCATAGCAGGTTATGAATTGTAGATCACTGAATCGATCAATAATTCAATGAGCCATTCTGATCTTGTAGATCATTGAATCAATCGACGATTCACTTGGAATGAGCTACAAGCTCATAACAAGTTGCTCCGAGCTTACATTTACACTTGTAAAGCTCACTTACACATGGAAGTGGGCAAAGGAAACACTTAGTAAAATTTAGGAGTAACACCACGAGTTATTGAATTTTGACATCATGACAAATATGTTTTTGACATAGCTATAATAAGATCTTTATCAAATTTGGAACTAGGGTGAGTGCGTGGAAATTTGAGATAAAAATGAAGGTTAAAATGGCCACTTATATTTTTAAAATAAGTTAAACCTAAATTTAATAAGTGTACATTAGAACTTTGAAAATATGATAAAAATAAAAATGTCTAGTGCTTTGAATCTATTTTATGAACCATTAAGGCTCCAAAATATAATTATGATTAAGAGGGTGAAATTTGTTAAGTGCAAACAAAAATGTTCTTATTTTTATCACTAAAATATAACATAACATTTTATGTGTATTTTGTTTTTTAATATTTTTTAAGTTTAGTTGGTACAAATATAGCTAAGTAATATAAGTTGTGTTTGTTTTTTAAATTATTGTTTTAAATTTATTTTTGAAGAGGATTCATCACGAAAATTGTATCACTAAGCTTTTGCATCACATAATGTACAAAAAATAATATAAATGCATATTTGGAATGTCTAAAGAATAAAATTTAGACTATCCTTTTGTGGTAATTTTATCGAATCTTATAAAGCAAGTAAATCTAATGACAATTGAGTTAAAAAATAAAAGTGAATATGTAACATAAAAGTCTAATCCTCGGGCATAGTCATCCAAGCCTAAAAGTGTAGGAATATTTTTTGATGAAATAATGTGGACAAATTGTGTAACATGCTCATATAACATAACGTAGATATGTTATATACCATACTTGCATTATATGTGACTTTATTATGCTTGGATCGTTCATAAAAGAAAAGCAAAGCTCCACCCTTTAGATACAATCTAAAGACTATAATCAGGGTAGCATCATGATTAATATATTTACAGTTCACAAGTATGAATGTTTTGACTTTGTTAACAAGAAGGTAATATTAATGCAATGAAATCTTCTTGTAATGTTTTAAGTTGAATCCTCATATAATTTCATACTCATGAATCACTTTGTGTTTCTCCCTTCATGCTTGAACATAACTGATTTTTCTCAAGACACTATAGGATTTGGATGCTTTGAATTGTTTTAGGCTCCCTAAGCAAAATTTATCCCACGAGGTTTGAACCCCTCAATAATTGGGCCTAGAAATATAGTCTAACAAAAAGGGGTCCAAATTTGAATGCTCTGAAAATTGAATAAATTTCAGTGGGAAAGTGCTCTCCTAGGTTGGACTTTCTCAAATTTTCAACATGTTTTGTGAGGGGTAAGTGCAAGAAGTTGGGTCCCAATTCGGCGGAAGTCTTGTGGACTTGAAAAATGCTGCTAGAAATAGGCACCCAGTTTTTAATAAAGGGCACCTGTTTTAGGCTCCGACACTTGATCCAAAAATTCAAAAAAAGGGTACCCATTTTTTTCAAAATGGGTGCCCGTTTTGTAAAAAAAGGGTACTTGTTTCAAAATGGGTGCCCATTTTCAAATTTTTTAAAAATAAATAAATTATGCCTAGAAACTTATTTTATACATTGATTTATTACGCTAAAGGCATTTTCTTATATGAGTAGATGAGCTCCCTCAATCCATCAATGATTGACACTTGCCTAAAAATAATGGATGACCATAAGATATATCACGACTACTCATTGTCTCTCCACGTGATTGCCTCTCAATGGTGGACAATGTCTGATGATTCAAGGCTTGTTTGCTGCTCAATCACCACAGTCCTTTTTTCGTTGTTGACTGGTCAGTTCGTTCATTGTTATTTATCATTGTTTGCTGCTTTTGTTATGTCGTGCCCAAAAATTTACCAACAAAAATGCAACAATTTTTTTTTTAGATAAGATGTTAGCGAGTGTCGATCATAGGTTAAGGATAAGTTGACTACGGTTAAGTCAGTCACAACCTAGGATTAAGTTTCAGAGTGTTAATCTTTGAGAGTATAAATGTACCACTATGGGTCTGGCGAGTTAAAGTTCATAACTATTGTTGTAAAAATATTGAGTTCGGATAGCGGAACCCTAATGTACACAATTCCATTTTAGAACTTCCGCTTAGGATGAATTCAAGATACCTAGGTCATAACTTTTGAATAAGGTTCAACCAACTTAATCCTAGGTTGTGACTGACTTAACCGTAGTCGACTTATCCTTAACCTATGATTGGCACTCCCTAACATCTTATCTAAAAAAAAAATTGTTGCATTTTTGTTGGTAAATTTTTGGGCATGACATTTGGTATCAGAGCCTAGGTTTCAACATTGGAACCTTTAAACCCATTACGTTTCAACTCACCTAACTTAATCTATTGTGTAGGATGCCTGTTGTCACACGAGCTGGCCGATGAGGCAGGGGTCGTAGAGCTGCACATGTTAATGCAGGACAGGGGGGTGGACCACCACCACCACCACCTTCACCACCTCGAAAACCTAACCAAGATATTATAGACGTCCTTCAAAATCTGATTGGGGTAATTCAACAGAGGCTACCACCCATAGTTTCTCAGCCATAGCAGTAGGTTTCTGAAAGGGAAGCAGAGATCCCAGGAGGTGGTAGAGCAGTTGGTAGAGAGAGGAGTAGGAGCCCTCCACCCAAGCTTGTTGAGGGCCGTGGTGATCATGAGGGTGAGTCAGTTCATTAGCTAGAGGTACCACCTGAGCATGAGATACAAGTCAGAGAGAGACCCCCTAGAGATGTTGGAGATGAGATCCGAGAGTTAATACGACTCTAGCCACCCTTGTTTTTAGGATCCACTGACGGGTTAGTAGCAGAGGCTTAGTTACAGAGTTTACATCGATGCTTTGGATTACGCCCTTACGAGAGTAATCTAAAGGCACGACTTGCAGTTCATCTCCTACGGGAGAAAGCCTCCACTTGGTGGCAGTAGGAGGAGTCCATTGGAGGAATGGTTATTGACACACTCACTTGGGAGTCTTTTGTAGCCCATTTTTGAGAGAGGTATCTCTCAGAGAATTTCAAACATAGACAGATAGAGGAGTTCCATGATCTCCAGCAAAGAGGTCTTACAGTGGCCCAATGTGAGAGTTGATTTCTCGAGCTCCTATACATAGATTATATGAAGGTGAGAAACTGCATATCCATCATTTCATTAAGGGACTTAATATGTCTCTTCAGGGTACAATATGCCTAGCCTTTCCTACCACATTTAGAGATACAGTTGAGATGACACTTGTAGCTGAGGATATCCGTACTAGACAGGAGTCCTGGGATCGGTCTCAACATCGAAACCCCTCATCTCAGCAGTCAGGACAACAGAGACCCTCTTGGAAGGGGAAACAAAACCATTCAATGGGATCCTTTAAGGGTCAATAGTCTCAGCAGTAGGGTTCCCAGTAGGAGTCTAGATAGAGGCATTCATAGGGTTATTAGGCTCTAAGCCCAAACAGTGGCAGTCTCAGGGCCCTAAACAGGATCAGAGAACACAGACCCTCATACACAGTTAGCTAGGACTCAGCAGTCCTCTAGGGATGGATACAGTGGTTCCAGTAGGACCGGAGGGTCACAACAGCCTAGGACACAAGGAGTACAGATTCAAACCCTAGGGCCATGTTACACTTGCGGTGGTATGGGTCATATAGCGAGAGAGTGCCCACAGGGACAGTCAGCTAGTGGTCAAAGAGGGGCCACCTCAAAGCCTACAATTGGAGATATGGGTAGGTCCCATAGAGTATTCGTAGAGTTGATAACTGCCAGGCCGAGCACCAGACCATGGTCATAGAGGCCACATGTATGATTCAGGGTATCAATGTTTCTATCTTGTTTGATTCAAGAGCTACAGACTCCTTTATATCTCCATATGTAGTGGAGTGTTGCAGGCTGGTGGCAGTTAGATAGGATTTCAGTTGGGAGGTCAAGTTAGCTTCAGGAGCTAGAGTGTATGTTAGTTCCTTAGTTTGTAGTTGTCAGATTCAGATTGGAGACTTAATCACAATGTCTAATCTCTGCATTACCCCTCTAGGTTCTTATGATGTAGTCCTTGGCATGGATTGGCTATATGCCCATAGCGCCAAGATGGATTGTCGACACAAGAGGGTTGAGTGCGTTGATGATCATGGTACTTCTATGGTTATATTTGGGGTACAAAGACCCATATCCCTTCACATGATTTCTGCTATGCAGCTGAGGCGGTGCATGCGGAAGGGATGTTAGTTATTTGCCATCACCATTAGTGATAGAGAGGAGGATTCAGAGGGGGAGCCTTCACTCGAGGATTATCCTATCCTTTAGGAGTTTGTAGATGTATTTCCTACCGAGTTACCTGGTATGCCTCCACCTAGGGCAGTTGATTTTCACATAGACCTTGTGCCAGGAGTAGAGCCTGTTTCTAGAGCACCTTACAGGATGACCACACATGAGATCAATGAGCTCAAGATTCAGTTAGAAGAGCTCTTAGAGAAAGGGCATATCCGACCTAGTGTATCACCTCGGGGTGCACCAGTAATTTTTGTGAAGAAGAAGGATGGATCACTCAGGTTGTGCATTGATTATTGACAGTTGAATAAAGTAACAATTAAGAACCGATACCCACTCCCCAGGATCGATGATTTGTTTGATCAGTTGCAGGGTGCCCGAGTGTTCTAAAAAATAGACCTAAAGTTGGGGTACCATTAGTTGTGGATTGTGGAGAGTGATATCCACAAGACTGCTTTTCATATGAGGTATGGTCACTATGAGTTCACAGTAGTACCATTTGGCCTCATGAATGCTCCAGCTGTGTTCATGAGCCTCATGAACGGAGTATTTTGTACATTCTTGGATAAGTTTGTGGTAGTGTTCCTTGATGACATTATGATATATTCCTGCAATGAGGAGGAGCATGAGGAGCATCTGAGACAAGTTTTGCAGCACTTGAGAGAGAATCAGTTATATGGAAGCTTTTTAAAGTGTGCCTTCTTTAGACCCGAGGTGCATTATCTTGGTCATGTTATATCCGACAATGGGATCTCTGTAGACCCATCAAAGATTAGGGCTATTACAGATTGGCCAACATCCACCAGTGTCACTGAGGTCATGAGTTTTATGGGCTTAGTAGGTTATTACAGACGCTTTGTGGTAGGATTTTCTAGAATAGGTCATCCCATCACTTCCCTTCAGAGAAAGGGGAAGAAGTATGAGTGGACAGAGAAGTGTGAGAGAGCTTTCCAGGAGCTCAAGAGAGCCCTCACTAGTGTATTGATTTTAGCAATGCCAGATCCTTTCAGAAATTTTTTTTGTATGTACAGATGCTTCATTGGATGGTTTAGGAGTAGTTCTTATGTAGGAGGGTCATCCTATAACTTTCAAGTCTAGGAAGCTAAAGACTCATGAGCTTAATTATCCTACTCATGACCTAGAACTCGTAGCGGTGGTTCATGTCTTAGTGAGATGGTGACACTTTCTTCTAGGTCACCGATTTGAGCTTCATTTAGATCACCAGAGTCTACAATATATCTTTACTCAACCTAATCTTAATGCTAGGTAGAGAAGGTGGATGGAGTTCTTATGTGAGTATGATTTTGATGTTCATTACATCAAGGGGAAAGAGAACGTAGTTACAGATGCCTTGAGTAGGAGGCGGCATGAGCTCTTGTCTATGACTTCTAGTATAGATTTGAGAGAGCACATTTTACATCACTTGCCAGAGGATGAGTTTTACATAGAGGTTTGTCAGTTTATCTGATCTCAAAGACGCCTTGAAGGGAGATTTGCAGAGTATTCCTTAGAGTTCGATGGACTTCTACGTCATAGGGGATGCATCTATGTACCTGCTACGGGTGACTTGCGAGATTTTATTATGCTTGAGGCTCACAGAGAACCTTATGCAGCTCATCCGGGAGTTAAGAAGTTGCATGTTGATCTGAGATAGTTGTATCATTGTCCAGGCATGAGATTGTAGATTTCCAGCATAGTTGCTAGATGCCTAGAGTGTTAGAGAGTGAAGGCAGAGCATAGTCATCTAGGTGGACTCCTCCAGCCACATGAGATTACTGAGTGGAAGTGGGATACTATATCTATGGACTTCATTATTGGTCTCCCCATGTCTTCTCGCCGCCATGATGCCATCTTGGTGACAGTTGACACATTGACCAAGGTTGCCCACTTCTCACCCGTGCATACTACATTCACAGCACAAGACGTAGCTCAAGTGTTTTTGCAAGATATTGTTAGACTTCATGGCATTCCTCGTAAGATCATCTCTGATAGAGACTCCTTGTTCACATCAGCTTTTTAGAGAGAGTTACAGGAAATGTTGGGCACTAGGCTCAATTTTAGTACAACGTATCATCCTCAGACAGATGGTCAGACTGAGAGAATTAACTAGGTGTTAGAGGATATGTTACTGTAATACCCCAAAATTGGCACCTATTTAATTTCATCAATTTTGGTGCATTATCTCGATTTTACGTCACCAAAGTCCTAGTTCCCTAGGCGATTTTCTCTCTCCTATCTGACTTAATTTGACTTGATGTCAATTGCAAAGACCATAAATTGCAATAATCAAACACTAAAATTAATTCCTAAGTCTCTTTGACTTTATTTGGCTAAATAATCTCTATGATAAGTTAATTTAATTATGAAGTCCTAAGTACTTTTAATTAAATTAAACTCCACCCCCTTTAGCTAAATACCCTTGAAAGGAATTAATAAATATTTAGTTAAATTGAATGGACATCTCTTTATTTGAATTTAACAATTCAAATTATTCGAAAGGTCACCTCCCACATGTGGCAAATTCCATTCTTTTAATTAAATAATTCATTGTCTTTTTGTCTCAATTAGGAATGAAGAGTCCACCGTTTCGAATCAAGAAACTCTTCATTCCTCTCCCGAGCTTTTCTATTTAATGAACCTCTTTTTCTCATTCAAGAGAGCAATTTTTGAGAGCATCCTTACTATAGCATTTTTTAATCTCATATTTCATTGTTTTCAAAGCTTTTTATTGCATATTTAGTCTATTATCTCATCTTAGTGTAATTGCATTTCATCTTTACTTTCAAGTATTTTAGATTAATTGCATCACATTCTAGTTTAATTTCAGCTTTGCATATCTTCATTATAGCTTTCAAATCCTCCATTGTTGAATTGGTCTCCCGGCTGTTGGCTCTCATTCTGAGAGTATTCAAACACCCCATTCACATAGGAGGCAACAGGTCGCCTCACCATGGAATTTGGATTGAGTTCTTCATACTCTCTCTCAAATTCTATCAAGTGAATAATGACCATTTTGTTTTGTGTCTGATTTAGAGGTCACATTCAGTCACATACATTTTGGCGCCCACCGTGGGGCAGAAAAGATCAATTTCTAGCCTCATTCTTGATTGGTTTTTCAGCTTTACTGTTGGTTTCATGCCTTGTACGGCCATTTACAGATTGAAAAATTGTTAATATAGTAATGGATGGATAGAATGATGAATCTTCTTTCTCATGCTTTTGGTTTGGTTCATTTTTATAAAGAAATGAATAAGTTATGATCATTTTGGTGAAATTGGGTATTTGCAGATTTGAGATTCTCTGAATACAGTCAAATTGAAATATCTGGTACGGACAAATTATGAAGAATCAGGATCTCTAATAATATGCATTGGAAAGATACGTGAATCATCTTTCATTTCCTTTTGGTTTGAGTTATTTTTATGCAGATTTGTGAAAGTTATGGACATTTGAGTGAAAACTTTTTTTTAACAATCTGCATTGGAGTTGCAGGCAATGATTTATTCATAGGAAATGATTTATGAATGGGAAAAATAAATGACTTACATATTTGGAAACTAGATTCATTAATTTTTACTGTGAAATTGGTTTGGTTTCATTTTGATTCTTTTTGAGAAAGATATGTGATTCCCTAGGCAGGGTTTGATGTTTTAAATCTGATTTATGACAGAAAGATTGCAGTCTGAAAAAATTATTGGTTGAGGAACTAAATGAAATCATAAGACCTTGTAACTTTGGGAAATGGTAGTTCTTGATGTTAGCTAAAAACTTCATTCTTTCCAGAAATTTTTATATTGTGATTTTATAGGTCAAATAAATCAATCTTTAAAGACTGTCTTGAAGACAGCAATGTTACATATCTTACGGTTTGTCATTGATTTGTCTTGATTCTATACTTTCGAATGTGTGCTAAATGCTGGATTGCAGATCTTTGGACCTAAGGTGAGTTCTTAAAATCTCTATAACACTTGGTTTGGGCATAAAATTAATCTCTCATGTGTTTGGCTTGAGTGTTTACATGCTTTCATAGAACACATTTTAATTGATGCTCTTAATGGGAAATGAATGAACATAGATTTTCTTTCATACAAGTTTATGTAAGTGAATGTTTGTGTTTAAACCATAAGTAATTCTTGGTTTCAAATATCAAAACATCTCATTGAGTGATTAAGGGCATGGATTCATTCCTTGTTTACATAGGGAGTTAAATGCACCACTTTGTGGACTCACTCTATGTTTGCTTGGAAAGTTAAATATTCCATTGGTTCAACCTTTTTTCATTTGTGAGTAGTATTGATAAGCAACTTTAGATTACTTGTGATTGATCTAGATTGCTATCTTGGGTTATTGGACTCGCTAATCCGCCGGCCCCTCATTTCCGCCCTGTGGTTGCAATCCCAGCGCCACATTAAAGGGGAGGGGTCTATAGGAAAGAAGCGTTAATTGTTCCACTTGGCAACCCTTTTGTGCTTTTTGGAACTCACTTGTTTTCTAGGGTGTGGACTCACTTTGAGTTTGTGTGAGGAGTTAAATGCACCACTTTGTGGACTCACCTCACATTTACTTGAAGGGTTAAATGTACCACCTTTAGTGCTTTTCAATACTTTTGATAGAGAATTACTTACTTTTTCATTTTTTAGAAGGCCTGCTTGGGGATTTCATCACCTCAAGGGACGACCTTAACTCCCGTGTTCCGGCGGAGTATAAATATCGAGAGGTGAATCCAAAGACACCTCTCTTGAGAATGAGTTAGATTTCACTCTTGGCTAAGCCTCAAAGAACTTTATACCTTTGAGAAGTGAAGGAGGAGATTTGGGTTACCGTCTCCCCCCGGCTGTTTGATTTCTAATTCTTCTCATCTACGGATTTGTGCCTCACGTACCTTGCGTATATCGAGGACTCCTTTTAGAAAAGCCATGTATATCCTTGTAGACAACTTGCTAGGATGTTGTTGTGTTTTAAGTGCCTGCTAAAACATTCTCAAGAACATACACAAGTAGAGTCCTTAGGGAGTAGAAATACTAAGTCACTATTCATGTTCATGCGCAAGGTTGCTTTGTCCCTTGCCCATTGCTTGAAGACTGTTTGCTTGAACTCCTTGATTGCTGTCTTATGTGCTTGATCAATGACATAAATCTAATCTGCCTTTTGTCCATGATTTGTTTTTCTATTTTCCTGTTGTTC
Organism: Chamaecyparis obtusa; assembly: GCA_027943335.1. NCBI lineage: Eukaryota > Viridiplantae > Streptophyta > Pinopsida > Cupressales > Cupressaceae > Chamaecyparis > Chamaecyparis obtusa. The sequence continues at coordinate 541,445 of BSBK01008609.1, read as the reverse complement.
ACCGTCAGAAACTAGTTGTCTTGAGTTAGGAATCGATCGATCTTTGCTTTGACTCGTATTGTCTCTCATTAGTCTACCTTATCTCTTTATGCCTTTTGTACCTTGCGTTGCGATTGTCTTATCTCGGCTGTTCTAGCCATCTCTTTTTGACAATTCGTACCAGGTTCATCTTGCATCTTGGCTGTTCTAGCCATTTATCTCCTTTCATTATCTTTGAGACAGAGTCTAGCTTTATCCCGAATCTTTGCTCGTTACATCTTCGTTTATGACTGTCACGACTCGAAGTGGCAAGACTTATCCCGTTCAGAACGCTGATCAAGATCAAAGTAAACCTTGTAATCAAGACATAGGTCATCCTAAATTTTTTATGAAATCTAAACTTCGTGAGGAATTCTCACATTCTTCGTCATTCCAAGAGTATTACAATCCATTGTTTCAGATACAGTCTGACTTACTATTTCAAGAATATTATAACCCATTGTTTGAAGACCAGCAAGACTCTGAAGGGTCACTTTCTAAAATTAAACCTATTGATCCTTTTCAACCTATCAACTCTTTCACGATCTCTCATAATACTACCAACAAGATGGGAGATCCAAAACCTTCAAAGTTGGTTTTCAATCTCAGCTCTAACATGCCAAAACCTTCAAAGTTGGTTTTCAATCTCAGCTCTAACATGCCAAAACCCTCAAAGTCTATCTTTAATCTTAGCTCTAGCATGCAAATAGTCAATGCCACTGAGAAGGCTACAACAGAAGCTCAACCACCTTCCAGATTTGCTAGAAACAAACCTTGGATCTCTCACTGTGACAAGATCATTGCTCCAGGGAGTGAGGATACTCCTAAACCCAAAACTCCCTTTGTCTTGCGAGGCCCTGCACCTCCCTCTTATAACTACACAAAATCTCCAGCTTGTGCGAATGTTATCCCTCGATCTCATGCAAAGATTGTTCTCAAAGGTCCTGAACCTTTGACATCTAGACCAAAACTATCTATAGATAAATCCCTCACTAAGGAAAATGTCCCCAAAGATCTCAATCTCGACCAGTTTCAATCTATGGTGGGTCATTTGACCTCACCTCATTATTTATCCTTCCCTGAAGAAGATGATCACGTGTTGAGCCACCCGCATAATGCTCTCCTACACACTGAAGTTATGACAGGCCCCAAGCATATCCCCCGCGTCCTCATTGAAAATAGTGCTAACCAAAATACTTGCTCTGCTAAGATGCTTACCCAAACAACAGACAGCTTTGTTCTTGCCAATAGAGAGTCCATTGAGTTCTATGATGCTAAGCTCAAAGAAATAGAAAAGACCTTGAAGATCAAAGATATTGGCATGGGGGAATATCAGATTGAGTCCGTCTTATCTTCGACAACTCTCCCTCCATCTCCACATTCCTATGAGGAACCTTCTGAAGATAGATTTGGTATTGGCTATCAGAGCGATGAGCTTGACCAACCTAGCTACAACTTTCACTCATGCAAGGATTCAGATAATGAAGAAACACAGATTCATCCTATGACACATGAAAGATCTTTGAATGTTCAAAATTCTGATTCAAACTACCAGAAAGAGTCTTATCTACCTTCTCAAGTGCTTCAAGAACATGATCTTGGGCCTCACCAGGAGGATTTTATACACTCTACTATTGAACAAAATCCTACTACTGCCGATTCCAATGATACACATACTGATTGGGAGCAACTATTGGATGCTTCCCTTATCTTTGGTATGCCTATTCTAGATTGTGCTACCACTTCTACTGTTGAACAAAATCCTACTACTGCTGACTCCAATGGCACACATACTGATTGGGAGCAACTGTTGGATGCTTCCCTTATCTTGGGTATGCCTACTCTAGATTGTTCCACCACTTCTGCTATTGAACAGACTCCTACTATTGCCAACTCCAATGGCACACATACTGACTGGGAGAAACTATTGGATGCTTCCCTCCTCTTGGGTATGCCTCAAGGTATGCCTATTCCAGATTACTCTGATGCTTCTACTACTGAACAAGATCCTGCTGTTGAAGAAACATTTCCTTTGATAGATGATAGTGATGAAGAAATTCTGCCTCCAACTATGTCTCTAGCTGAATGGGACTCCATATCAGATGCTACTATAGAAATACCAGTTGATGCTATGCACCTATATGCTAGTCTTAACAACTCAGAAAGAGGAGAAAGTTATGATCCTCTAGATCAAGCTATTGATGATGATCCTTTCCACCCTCCTATGGAGATCATTCCTATGGCTCTTAGGCCATCTGCTCCAAGCTATACTCCTACTGCTCCAGCAAATCATGGGTATGTAAGACCCCATTCTATTACAACTTCATGGAATCTTGGTAGATCCAGAATTGAAATGGTTCCTATTCGTGCACTCTTACCACCTGAAAGGGGACCTGACTCTTGGAATAGGTTATCTTGGTTAGGCTCACATAATATTCCTCCAAACTTATCTGACTCTTCTAGGACTACTCACAATCGACAACGCTCTATGGAAGATTACTTTCTTGATCTACCTGATGCATTCATGAATGATGAGGATGATACTGATATATTTGCACTTGAGCCCATCCCATCGATTTCTCTTCCCTCTTCATCTCCCAAAAAAGTGGCCCATCCACTTCCATTTCCACCTCTCCACCTAAACCAGTCATATAAGCCTCTTTCATCCACCATTCCTAAGTCTTTTGGAAGTAACTTGGATGTGCAACATAAAAATAAAAATAATGAGAATCCACTTATATCTCAAGGTCACCATGTCCCATCTAATCGACATGTGACTATGAAGAAAGGAAAGAAACAAAGGTGTTCAAAAGACTGCAAAGGTTCTCAAAAAGAAGAAGACAATCAAAAGCCAGAAAATAAAATAAAAAATGGATCTCAAAATCCATTCTATAGGCATTGTCATCAAAAGCACCTCAAAGTAAAGAAGAAAAAAATCAAAAGCTATGTGGATTCCAAAGAAAGAAAAAATCAAAGTTGTCATTTGAGCTTCCAAAATTCTCATGCTTCCCTCCATTCCATCACCCTTGCCTCTCATAATTTACACTCTTCACTCCATCTTGCCTTGTCCCAAAGTGCATATCAGCATCTCCTCATTACTAATGACATGACTAAGAGAAATCTAGAATGTACTCTCCCTAAGTGTTTAGAGCGTGGGAAATCTGACGAAGAGTTAAGATGTGTCCATGAGGATGTTTGTGGGTCTCACTTAAGTGATCTTTCCTTGACTATGGATCTCTCGATAGTTGGACACTACTGGTTGGATCTCTTGTTACTGCTACAACATCTGGTTCTGATTCTGCAACTTCTCAGCTGGCTACTGCTACAAATGACTGTGTTCTCAGAGATTCCTACTAAAGGAGAGAAACTCAAAGAGCCCATCAATGCTCTTCATCTAAGAAGTTCTATAGCTGACATTCTCAGTATGCTCATGTACATATTTATTGATCCTGAAAAAATCCTAAAAATTGATATATTGCAAAAAATCCTAAAAATTGCAAAATGTCCTGAAAAAATGATCATCTTAGTGAAAACCTGGCAAACAGGCGCTTTGATGTATCTATTATCCTGGTGAAAACCTGGTAAACAGGCGCCTTGATAATACAAAAAAAATAGAAAATTTGAAAAAAATACAAAAAAAATAGAAAATGTGAAAAATACAAAAAAAAAAATTGAAAACATCAAAAAATACAAAAAAATGAGATATTCAAAAAAATACAAAAAAATCAAAAAAAGAGAAAAGTACAAAAAAATTGAAAAAGAGAAAAATGTGCCATTGATGAAAACCTGGTAAACAGGCGTCATGGTAGCAAAAATAGAATCTCTGCCAAGATGGTGAAAACCTGGTAAACAGGCGCCTCTTGTTTTCCTGAAGTAACATCTCATCTCAGCATCGCTTGGCTCTTAGTTTCCTGCTTTAGTTTCCTTCCTTTCCTGCTTTAGTTTGTTTTCCCGCTTTCCTGCTTTAGTTTGTTTCCTGCTTTGGTTTGCTAGCTCATGCGCTTATCTTTGAGTTTTCCTCGACTCTTCATGGATTGGAACTGGTTCACACTTGGGGGCACCTGCCTGGTCTAGGGGGCATTGTCCTATCACTTTCGGAAACTCTTTTGAGCATTGGTCGCCAGTGGTTCTCACTATGCCTACCTGCGGATACCTACCTTTCATTCGATCTCTCTTCTTCGGGATTTCTCCCTTCTATCAATCACCAGTGATTCTCATTACGTCTGCCTACTGTCATTATCTCATTGAGACTTCGAATGTTATCTTTCTGAATTGTCTTCAATCCGCTTGCACACGAACTTAAACTGAAACTAAAACTAAATGTGTGTTCCTTTGAGGCATGTTGAGCTTTGTTTTCTTTGAGTGTTTGTTTGTTTGCTTTCTTTGCTTTCTGCTTGTTGCTTTAGTTCCAATGATCCAAAGAATTCATTTAAGAGGGGTGTCCGTCTGTAAGAGCCTCTATCTCGTATTGGATGGCCATGCGTACCTCGACTCCTTTTATATGGATGCTTTGGTGAGGTTGGTTCTTCTCCTTGTCTTTTGAGTGACTTCTTTCTGCTACTGATGAAATTGAACGCTCGTCCTGTTAAGTGAACGTAAGGGTCACTGCGAGCAATCTTTGGCAAAGGAAGGAACTCCTGCGTGCTTGGTGTGTTTGTTCGCAAGAGACATTCAGGTCATTCTAGAAAATGTGCTTTGATGCTTATGTTAACTTGCTAAATTAAAAGGAATAGGTGTTCAGGTCATTCTAGCTTCTTGTGCCTTAATGCTTACACCTCATTCCGACAAATTTAAGACTTATGTCATATTCATATTCTCATGTTGGGGAGAATTGTATGGTATCTTGCGATTGTCCCGTGCTTAAAAGAACTCAATGATGATAAATACGATGAGTCCAACAGCCGAGTTTGGAGGATTGCATTTGTTCATCCTAGGCCTGCATTTAGACTTGCATCTTTCATTCTAGGCTTGCATTTGGAGTGCTTTCTTGTTACTCTCTTGATTGCTTTCTTTTGGATCTTCTCATCAAAGGTTCTCATCTTTTGTCCCAGTCTCATCTTGGCTGCATCCATTTTCGGGATCGAAATCAAAATTTGACATCTCTAAGTGGCTCAAAATCACGTTTTAAATATTAGACTCCTTCTGGATCGGATGCTTGTGCAGTCAGCCTTCTGGTGTCATCTTCCTGCCAGATCCTCATCTTTGCATCATGTTCTCAGATCTTTGCTTCTTTTCATCAAGTCAACTCAAGTCAAATTTAGTCAACCATGGTCAACTATTGCTCAAAATTGGTCAATAGGACCTCTATTTTGCTCCGTTTCACTTCTGTAGCTTCGCAAATCTAGTCTAATTGCTTTTGCTCTGCAATCTCTTGTTGTTTATCATCCTTCTGACATGTCATCTTTCAATTTCGCTCCCGAGGGGGCAGGATGATTACATCATTTGAATCTTGTCGAATCTATTCTTGAATCAGTCTGATTTGAATCATCAGTCCTCATTGCTAGGGGCATCTTCACGCCTCGCATCTTGTTATCTGGAAATCTATCTCTTAGGTATCTGAGCAATCTAACTCAGATCCTCGAGGATCATTCTTCGTTCTGGAGATGGTTCTTGAAATCTTTTGGGTATTGGGGCAATCTAACCCTAATTCCTGGGAGTCAAGCTTTGTTCTGGAGATGACTCTCAAAATCTCTTTTAGACCGTTATCTGGGCAATCTAACCTGGGTCTCGGAGGACTAAGCTTCGTATTGGGGCAATCTAACCCTGATTCGGAGATAGTCCTAAATCTACATCTTCATCAATTGGTATTGGGGCAATCTAACCCTGATTCTGGTTCTCTTCTAAGATCGTTGTCTTCGCAATCTAACTTAGACTTCAAAAAATTCATGCTTTGATCTGCTTTCATCTGTCACTTCAGACTATTCTTTGAATCAATGCGCTGTTCGCACATCAATTCAAAGAGGGGCAAATGTAATACCCCAAAATTGGCACCTATTTAATTTCATCAATTTTGGTGCATTATCTCGATTTTACGTCACCAAAGTCCTAGTTCCCTAGGCGATTTTCTCTCTCCTATCTGACTTAATTTGACTTGATGTCAATTGCAAAGACCATAAATTGCAATAATCAAACACTAAAATTAATTCCTAAGTCTCTTTGACTTTATTTGGCTAAATAATCTCTATGATAAGTTAATTTAATTATGAAGTCCTAAGTACTTTTAATTAAATTAAACTCCACCCCCTTTAGCTAAATACCCTTGAAAGGAATTAATAAATATTTAGTTAAATTGAATGGACATCTCTTTATTTGAATTTAACAATTCAAATTATTCGAAAGGTCACCTCCCACATGTGGCAAATTCCATTCTTTTAATTAAATAATTCATTGTCTTTTTGTCTCAATTAGGAATGAAGAGTCCACCGTTTCGAATCAAGAAACTCTTCATTCCTCTCCCGAGCTTTTCTATTTAATGAACCTCTTTTTCTCATTCAAGAGAGCAATTTTTGAGAGCATCCTTACTATAGCATTTTTTAATCTCATATTTCATTGTTTTCAAAGCTTTTTATTGCATATTTAGTCTATTATCTCATCTTAGTGTAATTGCATTTCATCTTTACTTTCAAGTATTTTAGATTAATTGCATCACATTCTAGTTTAATTTCAGCTTTGCATATCTTCATTATAGCTTTCAAATCCTCCATTGTTGAATTGGTCTCCCGGCTGTTGGCTCTCATTCTGAGAGTATTCAAACACCCCATTCACATAGGAGGCAACAGGTCGCCTCACCATGGAATTTGGATTGAGTTCTTCATACTCTCTCTCAAATTCTATCAAGTGAATAATGACCATGTTGTTTTGTGTCTGATTTAGAGGTCACATTCAGTCACATACAGTTACATATGTATGTGATGGACAATTAGGTCAAGTGGGAGGAATACCTACATCTGGTCGAGTTTTCCTATAATAATGGGCATCATTATTCTATTGGTATGCCACCATATCAGGCTTTGTACAGTAGACCATTAAGGACACCACTGAGTTGGGAAAGGATCGAGGATAGGTTATCTATTGGACCTCAGTTGGTCAAGGATATGGAGCAGTAGGTGGTTTTGATTAGACAACGTCTTAGAGAGGCTTAGGATTGACAGAAGAAGTATGTAGATACGAAGAGAGTTGACCATGAGTATATGGTTGGAGATAGGGTCTTCTTGCGAGTGTGCCCGCACAAGAGTCCAATCTGTTTTGGAAAGGGCTCTAAGTTAGCGCCTCGCTTTGTTGGACCTTTAGAGATTTTGGAGAGGATAGGACCAGTTGCCTACCATCTAGCTTTGCCACCCAGCCTGTCATGCATCCATGATGTGTTCCATGTATCTGTGTTACAAAAATATGTTTATGACGAGTCTCACATTATAGATTGGGATGCCTTGCAGGTGGAGTCAGACGGATAGTTAGCCTTGGAGCCCATACGCATTTTAGCCCGACGGACCTTGGCACTTCAAGACAGAGAGTTGGACCAGCTTAGGGTCCAGTGGGATTGTTATGATGAGGTCACGACTTCATGAGAGGATGTAACACATATGAGATCACACTACCCATACCTTTTTTATGAACTCCAGGAGGAAGTTCATGCCTAGGGGGGAGGATGTGAGGCCTCACCCCGACCCAGCATAGCATTACTGATTCATTCACACTTTGATACTTTATGTTTTGATACATTGATACACTTTTGATTATCCTGATAGAGACTCGAGATATTATGTTTGATGATGATGATTATATTGTATGGATTACATTTTGATGTAGACTAGGACCTAGAACATGTGGTTAATTTTTATTATACATGTTTAGATATGTGAATTGATGAGAATATTGGATCATGATTAGACTTGATTATTTCATGGATGTTATGTCATGATGATTATGGAATTACTATGTTTAAAATATTTCTGAATGAAAATTGTAATTAGGAATTACATTTTGCATATTGATTAATGTTTCTAATTGAATATGTATATTGCATGTGATTTTATTATCTTGGACTATTGATGCTCGAGTTTAGTGTGCAGGAAAGAGAACCATGGAATCAATTGGAGAATCAGTAACCAACCATTTGTGCAAACTATAAAGCCAAGGTTGAACCTAATGAAGAGGTTTGAACCTCGTTGTTAAGTGATATAATTCATAACCGTAAAATTGTATGTATGTATTAGGTGTTTTTATTATGTAATTAGTGACATGTCAATGTTGTATTATGTCATTTTATAGTGTCACTTGACACTTGTTATGTGTGTATGTAATGACATGTCTACTAAGGTTGGCAATGTAAACCTAAGCCTAACTGACTCATTAGGAACCTAATTAAACCCCCCCTTGTTGGAGATACTTGCTAAGTTCCACCAATTTGATTATTTCAATTTAATTCTTTTCTAACCACTTCTAGAGGCCAAAAAGAGGTCCTAAGGGTCAAATTTAGCAAAATCCAAGTACCTTAGTGATAGAGGTATGAGTTAGGAATATTTTTAACACATCTAAAACCCCCTAGTGGCCTTGGTGACTATTTTTATGACCCATTTTCCACATGCTACGAAAATGGAGTAAGTCTTGACCTTTTACCCAAACCCATACTCCTTTCCAATTTGACATTTATGATAGGGGACAAGGAAAAGCCAAAGGACTTTAGGGTCAAGTCTGAATTTAATGTTGGTGGGTGGGTAGAAGTTGGAGGTCTTTTTAGAGGCCCTTTGTAGAGTTAGTGGGTGTTCACCCACTCTCTACTTTTAGAAACATTAGGGTTTTGGATTGAGGAAGCATAAGGGATTGGGCTCTTCTCAAAATTCATTTTCCATAACACATTGTGAAGGTTGGTCTCCATTGCCATGAAATTTCTTTATTTTTTTTTGTTGTAAGTAGATTAGCATGCATTTCATTCTCTTGCATATGTGATATGTAATTGTGTGTTGTTTTGTAAGGGAATGAGATTTTGGTTGATTTCATGCTTATGGTTTTATCTTTGCCTTGAATATGAGAGTTTTGTGAAGGGTGTAATGGCATTACTGACCCTTGGATAGGAAAGAAGTGGCCATGTATGGGGGAAGAGGTTAGTTGGATTCCATGATAGTGTAGAGTCTCTTCTCATGGAGAGAAGAGGGAAAAAAAATGAAAGGTGTATGGGCCCTTGCATACCATTTATTTGATCTTAATTTTGGGGGAGATAAGGAGAAGATTGGATGGAAAGATGTATGTGGTTTTAGCCTTGAAGAGGCATGTTATTTGTATGTATTATTTGACATTCTCCTGCATGGAAATCCACCTTCACCCCTTGTTATGGGTTCATGGTGAATCCATATGTGCAAGCCTTGGGAGGGTGTTCTTTGTTGTTGCATTCATGTTATGTGATTGTGTGAATGTCACCATTGGTTACAGGTTCTCCTAGCTCGGGGGTGGTCTCCTTGAGACCTAGGATGGGAGGTGAGCTTCCCATGGTTCCTCTCATGTATTTTCAAGTTTGAAGTCAAGATGCTTGTGGAAAAAGCTTGGGAGAATTCTCCATTTTGGTGTGGTTGTGTGAGAGCAACTTTAATGTTGCATTGTTAGTCCTTTTGTATTGAGATTCACCTCTTGTTGAGTGTTGTAATGTTCATATTGAGATCTACATCAAGTGATATGTGAAATGCTCTTATTCATTATGTAATAGCTTCATTAAAGGAAGAAACATTGTATGCTATCCATTGATTGTATAGATCTTCTATCTTGAAGATGTGTATTTGTATTTTAAGAGATTACCATAATGTAAATGAAGAATCTTTATTTTCATGCCTATTGCATTTTATTCTTTGGAATAATGAAGTTAATCTTCCATTGTAGAATTATATCCAATGTTGATAAGAAAGAAATGTAATAGTTCATAAAAAGTAAAGTTTCTTTGTATGAAAAAGCTTGTAATCTCTTCAATGTTGATTATAAATTTTCAAGTTAATGCACTCCACTTCTCCCTTGAAAATCCATATTTCAATTTCAATAGGATCAACACCTTAGTTTTGAAACCAATATTGTAATCTCTAGTTCCTCCAAAATGAAGCATGATAACAATGAATAATTAAACATGTTAGAATACTAATGTAAAAATCACATATTACTAATATTCAATTTATACTCTCCTTAGTGTAATGCACTAATAGAATAATCAAATGCATACAATTAACTCTTCTATAACAAACAAAGAAATCAATATGATAGAAGCCAAGACCAAACAATTACAATAACACTTCCTAGAATTTTTAGAGAGCAAAATTGCTCTTTGGAAAATGTATGGGAAGGGAAATAATTCTCTTTTACCACAAAGAATATTCCCTTCCCAAGATACCTTTCCTAATAGAGGTTAGTATACTAACCCCTAAGTTAATCAATGTTAGTAACTAACACCTAATATAAACTTGTTAATAGCAACTAGTCCCTAAATTAATAAAAGATTTCATAACATAACTTATTTTAAACTTATCTTCCCTTAAATGGGCGCAGGTATGTGGTGGCAGAGGTCACATTTAATAAAAAAAAAAACTAATATTAATAAAAGGATGAAAAGTAAGACTTACTTTTGAACTTGTGTCCTCGTGGGTCCCACCCACATATTTCTTCCCTTACCTTATTACACCATGCATAGGAAGTAAGGGGACTGACATGACATTAAATTTCTTTCCCTATGTCAAGTTTTCTTTCCTCCATGCATACTTGGAGTCTGAAATGGGAATCAATGCTTATTCCCTTGACAAGAAAGCCTTTCCCTAAGCCATGCGTAAGTTGTTGACCTTGGAAAAAGGTTGCCAAGTGTGGTGGGTCCCACCCACTTGGCAAGTGGGCCTTAGGGCTAGGAGGGTGATGTGATAGATTAATAGGTTAGTAGGTTAGATTAGGAGATGAGTAGGATAGGTTACTTTATCTTATTTTGACTTGTTGTTTTAATTATTAATTTATTGTGGTTAAGATATTCTATCCATTAATATAATTAGTTATTAATTAATGGATTATTGCTAATATGTTTAGATTTTAAATCAACTAGCTATTCTAATAGTTCATTTCATTTGACTTGTAATATTAGTTACTAATTCTACATTGTTATTAATTTTATTTTGGGATATAGTTCATTGTCAATAAAACTAATTATTAATCATTAGTTTATAAGGATAATGTGTTTAGAATTAACTAGTATTAAATTAACTTATTAAATTAATAGTTATTTTATTTAAATGTTATTTAGTTTAATAAGATCAATTATAATAGTTATTTGAGTTATTTAGATTATTAACTTGCTATTGGTTAATAGGATTATGATCTAATAAATCGATCCGTGTTGATTAATTTAATGTATTAGTAGGTTATTAGTATGAATTAGTAATGGTTAGTGTAAGTAATACCTTTCTAATGTCAAGATAACATTTTGTCCTAGTTAACTCTATTAGGTTTATTGTCGGATTTTAATTCAATTTCGATTGTTAATGTAGTTAACTCATGAACCATTATTGTAGGATAAATTATCAATTAAGTTGGTCAAACCTTATTCGAATGTTATGACCTAGGTATCTTGAATTCATCCTGAACGGAAGTTCTAAAATGGAATTGTGTACACTAGGGTTCCGCTATCCAAACTCGATATTTTTACAACAATAGTTATGAACTTTAACCCGCCAGACCCACAGTGGTACATTTATACTCTTAGAGATTAACACTCCGAAACTTAATCCTAGGTTGTGACCGACTTAATCGTAGTCGACTTATCCTTAACCTATGATCGGCACTCCCTAACATCTTACCTAAAAAAAAAATTGTTGTGTTTTTGTTGGTAAATTTTTGGGCATGACATGTTAATTGTCGCCCTATCAATTATTTTTATATTCTCATAGGTGGACGATTTTGATACGTTGACCATCCCCAAATTTTTCGAGCCATGGGATTTCCTGCAGGTTATTGGGCTCTTGCCATCCCAATATTTATATTCAAATTAATGTGTTTGTTAGGTAATACAATTTGTTAGCTTATTTATTTACATCCTCTTGTACTAGTAGTCTTACCAGGTGTTCCACAGAGAAACCAATGTTGTTAGATCGCTCTAGATTGCTATCCACGACCAATGTGTAGTGCCCACCCCTTTACTGTTATTTATGTTTACGATGCTAACCCATTTAGACCACTTTTTTTTTATGAATATTAGATCTTCAGTTACATTTAGCAATTCAGTTCTATAATACCTTAAATTGTTGATTTATATCATGCTAGTTAGATTATGATAATTATTTACATATGATGATGTTACTTATGTTATGATTTGTACTAACCCCATACTTGCATGTGTATGGTTGGCATGTATGTTTTATATTTTGTTTGATATGCATGATGTGGCTGAGGGACAAAGTCGTAGTTACTTTCTTGCGAGATCCACACGATTGAACGATCCCCGCCATTGTTTGTTATACATATATACATGTTTGTACATGCTCATCTTTTATGTAGGATTTTAGGTACCAGACACCGACTTCCTTGAATTGTTAGGATGAGCATGCCCTATCACATTATCTCAATGGTAAGAGAGGGTAGATAACATCCATGTCTAAATCCCAACCTAAGCCATTCATTTTCCTCAAATAGTGGACAAGTATCTTATCTACTATCCTTCAAATTCATCAAGGTGACATCATTCGTGAACCCTTTCTTTGAGCTTGATTATTACTTTTTGGGTTTAGTCAATTTTTCCTTTGTGTTTGTTGGTCAGGTGTCTTGATGTAAATTTTGTGTTAAATTAATGCATTAAAGATTTAATTAAGATTAATTATGAGATTAAAATAATTATATCTTATGAATATGGATATTTAATCAATAAAAATTAATTAAATATCATTGACTATTTAAAAGACTTAATTAAAAGTTTAATTATAAAAATAAAGGTTTAATTAAATATTAAATCTAAATCTAAATTAAATGTTCAAATAATAAAAATTGATATTATTTATCAAGTGGTGCTAGAGATATTAATTATAATTAAAATATAATCATGCGATTATATGCACACTAGTTAAAAGAAATTGATTTATCTGTTCTAAATTAGAAGGTTGAGCTAAGAGACTTAACAGAGAGATTAGTTATAATTCCTTGTAATAAATTAATGAATTGATACTTAATTATCAATTTGCATAGTATTAATATGCTAAAGATATTAATTGATTAATTAAATATTATTATGCAATTACATTTACACATTCAGTTAATAAAATTGAAATATAAATTTAAAATTAAAAAATTGAGTGATTTGCATGAAATTAAATAAATAATTCTTTTAAATAAAATATTGATAAAAATGAGGTTCGAGTTGAGTTCCAATTTCTGTGATTTTGAGTTATCTACTTTATTATTTTTTACAATTGAGTTCTTATTCCTGATTGTGAGTTACATGTTTGAGTTCGGTTTGCTGGGTTTTCTTTATTAGAGTAATTTTTGGGCCACATTATTCAACACACAGGTTTTAGGGAGACAGGTTTTGGCTCTAGATGGAAATTGAAGGAATTTTGTGAAAGCTTGGGATTGTCAAAGTTTTGGATCGCTCTTTGCGGCTTCTATCAATTTGTGGATTAAGGTAGGGTTTTTAAAACCTTGTAGATATGTTCTTTGAAAGGATTGTCTAATTTGTGTCTGCCAAGTTGGATCTTTGTATTTGGAATGGTTGGAATGTGATTCTTCATTTTGTGTGAATATTTTGATTTGAAAATTTATTGGGTTCTTTGATTGAGTGAATAAAATCTTATTGTATTGAACCTGTGTAAACCCAGATCTTTGTTTGAAAACAATAGGAAAGCTTGGAATTAAATCAACTAGGGTTTGATTTTAAATTTGATAAAAACCTTTGAAATTAAACCAAATTAGAATCATAGGTCAATTGGATGCATTGTACAATTTAGAGTGTAAATACAATATCAAGAAAAAGAATTAAATTGTTGCATTAAGAAATGAAAATCTTATAAATTCATTTGATTATATATATATATATATATATATATATATATATATATATATATATATATATATATATATATATATATATATATATATATATATATATATATATATATATATATATATATATATATATATATATATATATATATATATAAGCAGGTGCTTGTTGTTTTGGCACAGTAATTTTTTGTCAAAGAAAAATATATAAAAATTAAATTAAATTAAAAAATGGAGGGGGTGGGGTTTTCTTCCCCAATCCCCCCTAGCAGGTCAACGTTGTTGGATTACAGAGAGGGGGGTGAATCAATAATCCTTGATTCTTTGTACCTTAAAAACTTTCTTTGATTCAAACTCAGTGTCAACTCGGTCAGCCACACTTCAATATTAACCGATAACAATAAATTAACTTTATCAATTAGTACATTCATAATAAACATTCTACACATATAACACCAATATTTAACATGGAAACCCAAGTTGAGAAAAACCACTGCGGGAATTGTCACCCAAAAAATAATTCACTCTTCTAAAGTGAGCTTGGTTAAAAGTCAATCTGGTTAAAGATTACAATGCACATTGTTAAATGTGACCCTATTAGGGGATTTGCCTTAGATCTGTTAGGATCTTCACTCTATTAGGAGTGGCTTGGTTAAAGGTCTTCAAACACTCTTCTAGAATGTTAGCTTTCTCAAAGATTTACAATAAGACTGTTAAGTTCACTCGGTTAAGAGATTTTTCTATTAAAAATGTACTTAATAATAAACAATATATAAATTGATCTATAAATCTAAAACTACCTTTTTCTTAATCAGATCCCTCGCTCTTTATCTTAACTTCATTCCTTCACTTTCCACTAGCTTCATCACTTCATCAAACTGAGCTTTTTGACTCAGATTTTAACCTTTTCTTTCTTCACTGTATCAGTCGGTGACTCATCAACCCTTCAACTTGTCAGCCTTCTCTTCATACAATTTCATCCTTTATATAGACTTTGTTTTGCCTCTTAATCTCCTTTATTACATTTTTCTTTGATTAATTTCAACCGTCCAATCATCCTCATAAACTAATTCAATGAATTTAGACCCCGGTAAAATGTTTTATCATCACTTCAGAACTTGAAATTTCTTGGAACTTGTATCTTCAACTTTTGCCACTTAGATCTATACCATAGATCATCACCTTGAATTTTTCTAATCGTAGATCTCTTCAAATAACTCTTCCTTATGTTTAAGCTCATCATATCTCATCATTAAATGTCATTCTAATATTTGTATTTATTTTTTGTTCCTTTCTCGGTGGTTAACTTCTTTTCTTGAACCAAAATTCTATTTACTTCGCTCAGTAATTGAAACCTTCTACTCAATGTCTTGACTTCCTTTCTCTTTACCGAATGACTTTTTCCTTCTTGGTAACCAAACTATTTTGTTTACCGACTTGTCTAATGTTCTTTACTGACTTGATATAATCAAATGTTTAGTAGAAAACAATTATATAAACATAACCTTAACATTTCCTAATCTTTATTAGCTTCCCAATTAAGTTCTTCAACTTCACCACATTTCACTTCCTCTTCTTCCTTAACTCACTCAACATATATCATACTTTGAATGATATGACAACTCAATATAAAACAAAAATAAATTGCTTGACATCAATGGCAAGATAATAATTGATCTAATCCATCTACAATCTTGTATACCTCTTATCATTGTCGGTCTTCATCATGATCACCATCAGTTATAGTAACAATCTCCCTCTTTTACATTGATGGCAACACACTGTCAATTGATGATGGAAACACTTACTGACTTATCTTTGTCCTTTACTCCCTCTAAGATTTATCTTCTTCATTCTTTTTTTTTTTCTCCTTCTCCAATCAATTACATATTCTCTGGTGCAGGAGCACCTAGGCTATCCCTAAAAGCCTTACTTTATTTTGGCTTGTAACTGACTCTAGCCAAGTCAGGAAATTTTTTTGTTTGGACCTTAGAAGGTCTTGTTTGATGTGTGGCTAGATGAATTAGTAGTTAGTACTATCCAATCTAGTCTAGCTTAGTTTTCTTACAAAGTTAGTCCTTAGGGGTAGTCCTAAAAGTTGGGAAATGAAATCTAAACATGTCTTAATATTGAGAAAAGTGTGGGAGATGCCTAAAAAGGCCTTAAAGAGGTTAGTTAATTGAGCTAAGTGGGATAGAGGTCCTAGAAATCAGTTGGCATAATAAATGAAAAAGATGCTAAAAAGTTGTCATGGCAACATGAGCAATTTTTGCAAATGTTGCATGCAACTTGACAACTTTGGATTCCCCTCAATCTAGGAGTGGGAAATCAATGTAAAGGCATAAAATGGTGGGATGGGCATCTTATGATACCTTGTGGATCATTTCCCGAGGTAGAAGTTAGTGTGTGTAAGATTTTAGTTTGTGAATAGAGAAGATCTCTGGTTTTCCTAAGTACAGTCATATTTCTTCAATGGTTATAGTATGCCAATGAGTTAGAATGTGAAATGTAATGTTGGATTCATGATATAGAGGTAGTTTTAAGACTTTTCTTTTCAATCATCATATATTTTGAGTATTTCTGTTAGTCATTAGAAAATCTTTTATCAAGTAGGTAGTTCACTAGTTTAATCTAGGAATTTTTCTAGTTTCATGGCTCCCCCATAAATTATAACCGAGGGAAACCTAAGGGTTTGAGTGGAAATGGTTAGGGAGCCATTGTATAGTGTAAATATGGAGTTTGGGAGTTTGAAGAGTCATGATGCTATTTTTAAAGTCATGCCCTAGGTGAGACTAGTGTACCTGGCTAGGAGTGTGATAGAGAAGAAATGGGTGTATACATGCAGGGGAAAGAGGGTGAGTATGAAACAAGCATGGTTCTAGATAGATTATGAACATTTTGGGATATGTTAAAGAGATTTGGCATAGGCCAATCCATTTTTTTAGACTTTGAGAAATAAACCAGTGAAGACCTTAAAAATAGGCATATTAGCCCTATTGGCCCTATATTATAGGAAGCCACAGTACGGAGGCCCTAGAACCCTAAAACCCCCTGAATTTATAGTGTCTTCCAAAAGGGTATTCAAATATCAAATTGGTTTTGCAGTTCATTTGGGAGTTTTTGACAAGAAACTGGAAAAGGACCCTGCCAAGGGCTACAAGAAACCATTAGGCCTAATAGGTCTCAAACAAGCCAGCTTGTGGACCCGATGGAGAATACCTTTGCAACCTATCAAAATGAGGTCAAAAGGATTAAAAATGGATTTTTTCAAGATGAATGGACCCCCTACAACCCTAATGCCAAGTTGTAGTGAAAGAAGCACTTAGAGTCTTCTAAGTGATTGAGAAGCATTGAGACAAAACTATTGATTGTTGTCCTCCAAGGTTAAACACAAGGAGGCTAACTCTTGGAGTAGAGTTAGATTAGTCTTAGGATTTCAAAATTGAGGCTAAAAAGATCCTAGTAGAGAGAATAGGATCCAAAGAAGACAGGACAAGTGAGGTCCTGGAAAGCTTGTGTGAGCACACCTTGGAGCACATCTATCAGATTGGTATCAGAGCCTCATTTTGATTTGGCTTTTGGTGTATGTTCCAACTAGAGGACTTAGTAGGAGAGTAAAAAATGATGACTAATGATGAGTTAGCAAAGAAAGTGGAAGATCAAGAAGAGGAGAATAGAATACTCTGAGATAGACTGGCCCAACTAGAACAAAAAGTGGATGAAGTAAATGAGAAGGCCAAAGAGGTGAAATACAAGATAGATGGAAAGAAAAAAGAGATAATTTTGGAGGATGAGGTCCCTGAACCAGACCCAATCCTATTTGAAGAACCATTCTTGAAGGTATTGAAGGCCTTGAGTGGAAATGCATTAGAAGGTATTCCAATCTTCAATGGGAAGATGGAACCAGAGATAGTCCTAGATTGGATTGAAGGACTAGAAAACCACTTTGAGTGTGATGGTATCACATAGGCTCAAAAGTTTAAAGTGGATAAGGCTAGACTAAGAGGCCCATCACTCACTTGGTGGAAATTTATCCAAGATGAGAGAGAGAAAGAAGGAAAGAAGACCATAGATACATGGAAGAAAATGGTGGCTAAAATCAGAGATGCTTATGTGCCAGAGGATTATGAAATCCAATTACTCAAGAGGAGACAAAGTCTTAGGCAAAAAGACTTAGATGTGAACTCCTACAGTGAAGAGTTCCAAAGGCTTTGCATGAGGTCTAGAGTTGTAGAGGATGAGAAAGTAAAGATATCAAGATACCTTAATGGACTCAAGTGGAATATATAGGATGAGATTAGTCTCTTGACTCAAGACACCATTCAGAAATGTCACCAACTTGTTGTCAAGGTGGAAGAAAAACTAAGGAAGAAATAAGACTCTAGCACTTCTAGAGGTAGAGGTAGAGGAAGAGATAATAAAGGACAAAGAGGTGGATATGGTGGAAGGAGTTTTGAACCAAAGACTCAAGGAGAGGTCAAGTACATTGAGAAACAAGAAGGAGGCTCAAATAGAGGTAGTAGAGGAAGGAACTCTAACAATAGAGGAAGAAGTGGTGGTTAGGGTAGAGGCAATTAATTTTCCAACATGAAATGCTACCACTATAATAAGATGGGACTCCTTGCCTATAGGTGTCCAAAGAAAGGTAGTACTTCTCAAGGAAATGATAAAAGAGTGAAATTTGTTCATGAAGAAACAAGTGGAGGAGTGAAACTCCCTGAAGTACCTTTGGAGACAGAGGAAGGAGAAAACCTTATGATGAGAAGAACCTTTATTAAGGAGCTAGTCAAAGAAGAACCCATTCAGAGGAGGTCACTGTTTAGAGTGAAATGTAAAATGATGGGTAAGGTGTGTATAGTCATCACAGACTCAGGGTCTACTGAAAACATAGTGTCAGAGGAGGCATTCAAAAAGTTGAAGAGAATACCCCACACAAGCCCCTATAAAGTTACGTGGTTGAATAAAGGCCAACATGTTCTTGTTAATGAAGAATCTTGGGTGGAGTTTTCAATTGGGAGATATAAGGATAAAGTTTTATGTGATGTCTTACCTATGGATGCTTGTCACTTTCTCTTAGGTAGACTATGGAAAATTGATCAGAAGGCCATGTATGATGGAGTGAAAAACTCATACTCTTTGAAGAAAGACAATGTGACATTTAAGATTCAGTCACTATTAGAAGATGCAAAGGTGAAGTCAAGTGGTCCTAATGTCCTCATGGTGAGTGAAAATGAGTTCTTAGAAGTCCTAAAAGAAGGAGAAGGCATTGGCTTTGCACTGGTGTTAAAGCCTAAGGAGGTAAATGATGACAAGGCAATCAAGAAACCAAAGTTACCAAAGGAGATACAATATATGTTGCAGAAATATGAAGGTATTGTTAGTGATGGAAAACCATCATCACTACCCCCGAAGCGAGCTGTAAGTCATAGGATAGACTTCACACCTGGAGCTACCCTTCCCAATAAGGAAGCCTATAAGATGACCCCTCAACAAAGTGAGGAAATAGCTAGAAAAATCCAAGAGCTCTTAAACCAAGGTCTTATCAGGAAGAACATTAGTCTATGTGCCGTACCCACTGTCTTAGCACCTAAAAAGGGAGGAACTTGGAGATTATGTACTAATTCAAGAGCCATAAATAGGATAAACATTAGGTATAGGTTCCCTATCCCAAGGATAGAAGACTTAATGGACTACCTAGGAGAAGCTAAGTAATTTACTAAAATTGACCTAAAGAGTGGTTACCACCAAATTAGGATTCATGAGGGAGATGAGTGGAAGACAACCTTCAAAACCATTGAGGGTTTGTATGAGTGGCTTGTCATGCCATTTGGTCTTTCTAATTCCCCCTCCAAATTCATGAGGCTCATGAATGAAGTCCTCAAAGACTACATTGGCAAATTTGTGGTAGTGTATCTAGATTATATACTAATTTATAGCAAAACCAAGGATGAACATCTTCAACATTTAGAGGTTGTTATCAAGAAGCTACATGAGGAGAAATTGATGATCAATTTGGAGAAATCTGAGTTCATGAGGCAAGAGCTAGTGTACCTTGGGTTTGTGCTATCTCATGGAAATCTAAAAATGGACCCTAGCAAAGTGGAAGCTATCCTAAATTGGCCTACTCTAAGGACATCAACAAAGGTAAGAAGTTTCCATGGTTTGGCTCAGTATTATAGAAAGTTTATTAAAAATTTAGTGCAATTTGTGCTCCAATGTTAGATACCATTAAAGGTGGCATGAAGACTAAGTTCATATGGAATGATCAAGCTAACCATGGTTTTGAATTACTAAAGAAGAAGATTTCTACGCAACCAATCTTAACCTTGCCAAGTTTTGATAAATTATTCATAGTTGAGTGTGATGCCAGTAATGTGGCCATAGGTGATGTCTTGAGCCAAGAGGGAAGACCCATAGCTTTCCATTCTGAGAAATTAAGTGATGCTAAGAAGAAGTACTCTTCTTATGACTCAGAGATATATGCTCTAGTCCAAGCACTAAGAAAGTGGAGACACTACTTTCTCCCAAAAGAGTTTGTGGTCTTTTCTGACAACCAAGCACTAAGTTTCTTGAATTCACAAGATAAGCTCAGTCACAAGCATATGAAGTGGGTAGAATACTTGCATGCCTACACCTTCAACATCAAAAACAAGAAGGGATTGTAAAACAAGGTGGCTGATGCCTTGAGTAGAAGAGTTCCTATAGTCCAAGAGGTACAATTGCAAAGCATGGGTATAGACAAATTCAAAGACCTATATGAAGATGATGAAGATTTTGTAGAGATTTATAAGGTATGCCAAGAGTATAAGAATCACTTTCATAGTAAATTATCTGAGTATACTTTGCAGAGTGGTCTTTTATTTAAAGGAGGTCAATTGTGTGTCCCTAGAGGGTCTATAAGAGAGAATCTAATCCAAGAAAAGCATAGTGGTGCACTTAGTGGCCATTTTGGTGTTAACAAGACCCAAGAATTAGTTCAAAGGCTCTATTTTTGGCCTAGAATAAACCTAGAAATCAGAAAGTATGTAGAGGGATGTGTTGTGTGTCAAAAATCCAAGGGAACATCCACTAATACAAGACTTTATCAACCACTGCCCATTCCAAATAGACCATGGGATTGTTTGAGCATGGATTTTGTGGTAGGTTTTCCCAAGACCAAATAGGAAATGGATAGTATTTATGTTATAGTGGATAGGTTGAGTAAGATGGCACACTTTGTACCATGCAAGATAACACATGATGCCAGACACATAGCTTCATTTTCCTTCAAAGAAGTAGTCAGGATACATGGTTTACCATTGAGTATAGTGTTAGACAGAGACACAAAGTTCATGAGTCATTTTTGGAGGACTCTATGGCAAAAACTAGGTACCAACTTGTCCTTTGGATCAACATACCACCCTTAGAATGATGGTCAAGCTGAGGTGGTAAATAAGAGTCTTGGTAATCTCCTAATATTTTTAACTAAGGAGTATGGTCAGACTTGGGACCAACTCATTGGGTAGGCAGAGCATACTTACAATGACACAGTGAACATGACAACCGAGAAGAGTCGCTTTGAAATTATTTATGGCCTTCATCCTAGAGGCATATATGAGCTTAGAGATCTTAAAGATGGAGCCAAAGGAAGTGCATATGCTAAAGACTTTGCCACTGTTATGCAAGAAATACATGATATAGTGAAGAAGACACTCACTAAGAATACATGGAAGATCAAACATAAGATGGATGAAAGAAAGAAAGATGTCCAATTTAAGGTGGGATATCTGGTAATGGTTCATCTCATTAAGGCTAGGTTGTAGAAGGGAGTGCCTCATAAGCTTCAAATGAGGAGAATTGGCCCATGTACCATCTTAGCAAAGTATGGCACCAATGCATACAAGGTGGAACTATCGGAGGATAGTGGATTATCTCCAGTTTTCAATTGTGGCAAACTTAGTCTTATATAAAGGACCACTCCCTAACCTTTATCAGAGTTTAAATGAAGTAATTCAAGATGTGGAAGATCTTCATTTTCCATCCACACCACCAAAGGTATTCGAGGCAATCCTAGATTCCAGAGCCTACAAAAAGACTAGGCATAGGACTTATTATGAACACTTGGTGAAATGGCATGGACAAGAGAATGCAGATGCCACTTGGATAAAGGAATCAAAGTTCAAGAAGTTGGGCATTGATCTCAACTTACTCAATCCAAGGATGGATTGAATCTTTCTATTTTGGGGAGAATGGTGCAGGAGCACCTAGGCTATCCCTAAAAGCCTTACTTTATTTTGGCTTGTAACTAACTCTAGCCAAGTTAGTAAAATTTTGGTTTGGAACTTGGAAGGTCTTGCTTGATGTGTGCCTAGATGGATTAGTAGTTAGTACTATCCAATGTAGTCTAGCTTAGTTTGCTTTCAAAGTTAGTCCTTAGGGGTAGTCCTAAAAGTTGGGAAATGAAATCTAAATGTGTCTTAATCTTGAGAAAAGTGTGGGATATGCCTAAAAAGGCCTTAAAGAGGTTAGTTCATTGAGCTAAGTGGGATAAAGGTCCTAGAAATTAGTTGGCATAATAAATGAAAAAGATGGTAAAAAGTTGTTATGGCAACATGAGCAATTTTTGCAAATGTTGCATGCAACTCGAAAATTTTGGATTCCCCTCATTCTAGGAGTGGGAATTCAATGTAAAGGCCTAAAATGGTGGGATGGGAATCTTATGATACCTTGTGGCTCATTTCCTAAGGTATAAGTTAGCGTGTGTAAGATTTTAGTTTGTGAATAGAGATCTCTAGTTTTCCTGAGTACAGTTGTATTTCTTCAATGGTTATAGTATGCTAATGAGTTAGAATGTGAAATGTAATGTTGGATTCATGATATAGAGGTAGTTTTAAGACTTTTCTATTCAGTCATCATATAGTTTTGAGTAGTTCTATTAGTCATTAGAAAATCTTTTATCAAGTAGGTAGTTCACTGGTTTAATCTAGGAAGTTTTTTAGTTTCACGGCTCCCCCATAAATTCTAACTGAGGAAAACATAAGGGTTTGAATGGAAATGGTTAGGGAGCCATTTTAAAGTGTAAATATGGAGTTTGGGAGTTTGAAGAGTCATGATGCTATTTGTAAAGTCATGCCCTAGGTGAGATTGGTGTACCCAACTAGGAGTGTGATAGAGAAGAAATGGGTGTATACATGCAGGGGAAAGAACATGAGTACGGAAAAAGCATGGTTCTAGATAGATTATGAACATTTTTGGATATGTTAAAGAGATTAGGCATAGGCCAATCTAGTTGTTTAGACTTTGAGCAAGAAATCAATAAAGACCTTAAAAATAGGCCTATTAGCCCTATTGCCCCTATATTATAGGAAGCCGCAGTACGGAGGCCCTAGAAACTTAAAACATCCTGAATCTCTAGTGTCTTCCAAAATGGTATTCAAATATCAAATTATTTTTGCAGGTCATTTGGGAGTTTTTGAGAAGAAATTGGAAAAGGACCCTGCCAAGGGCTACAAGAAACCATTAGGCCTAATAGGTCTCAAACAAGCCAATTTGTGGACTTGATGGAGAAGACCTTTGAGAATTGTCAAAATGAGTTCAAAAGGATTACAAATGGATGTTTTCAATATAAATGGATCCCCTAAAACCCTAATGCCAAGTTGTACTGAAAGAAGCACTTAGTGTCTTCTAACTGATTGAGAAGCATTGAGACAAAACTATTGATTGTTGTCCTTCAAGGTTAAACACAATGAGGTTAAATCTTGGAGTAGATTTAGAGTTGTCTTAGGCTTTCAAACTTGAGGCTAAAAGGATCCTAGTAAAGATAATAGGATCCAAAGAAGATAGGACAAGTGAGGTCCTGAAAAGCTTGTGTGAGCACACCTTGGAGCACATCTATCATTCTCCCTCTTTCAATTGTAGTCAACAATAGAATATTCTCCCTCAATATCATATTCTCCCTCTTTGACAATAATGTCAAAGACACACACTCCTAAAAACTTTGTTCAGGTAGTGAATCATACCTAACATGTATTGATTTCTCATTGCATACATGAACATCTTTCACAACTTTAGGCATCACCCAAAGAGTGAACACTAGTATCAAATCACAAAATAGATATTCTAATGAATCATTGAATTGATGCATCATGCATCTTTCCTTAGTGAGTATTGGATAGGAGAAGAACCCCTAATTTACCTCTGAGATACTCAAAATAATCTATCGGTAGTGGCTTGGTAAATATATATGCTATTCACTCCTTTGAATTCACATACTCCAATATTACATGCTTGTCTTAAACTTTTTCTCTCAAATAATGATACTTGATAGAAATGTGTTTTGTCTTCGAATGCATCACTAAATTCTTTGATATATTGATAGCACTTGTATTATCACAGAAAAATAGTAACTAGATTAGTAATATCCTCTTGCATACCTTCAAGTAGTTGTTTGATCCATATAATGTTTGAATAATTCATAGCTACAACAACATACTCAGCCTCGATAATAGACTATGAAATAAAACTCTATTTCTTACTTAGCCATGTCACTAATCTTTCTCCTAAAAAGAAAGCTCTTCCATTTGTACTTTTCCTATCATCAATGTTTTCATCCCAATCAATATCAATGTACACCTTTAGATCAAAATCTCATCTTTTCTTGTATAGTAGACCGAAATATTTTATCCCTTTCATATATCTAAATTCTCTTTTAACTGCAGACATGTGTGTTTCCTTTGGATTGACAATAAATCTTACAACAATACCTACAACATGAGAAATATCTGGTCTTTTGTGTACAACATACTATAGCTTACCAATCATGGATCAGTAGAGTGTTTCATTTACTTCATTTCTCTCATCTTCCTTTGACAATTTGCAACCAGTAATCATTAATGTACCAACCAGTTTTGACTCTTCCATACTAAATGTCTTTAGGATCTTCTTGATATACTTTGATTGTTTTATGTAGATCCCATCTCTGACTTGTTGAATATGTAGTCTAATAAATAATTGTATCTCTCCTATCATGGACATATCAAATTCATTTATCATATTCTCAGCAAATGATTTACACATTGATTCATTTCCTCCAAATATGATATCATCAACAAATATTTTAGCAATCAAAATCTTATCATTACTATCACATTTCAGATACAAATTGTTGTTGTCACTTGTTCTTTGAAATCCAATCTTGATTCAATAAGAATGTAATCTTTCATACCATGCTTGGGGTGCTTTCTTCAAACCATATAGTTCCTTGTGTAGTTTACATACCATATACTTGTTAGAATTCTCAACAATTCCTTCAGGTTATTCAATGTAAACTTCTTCTTCAAGAATTCCATTAAAAAATGCAGACTTGATATCCATTTGATAAACCTTGAAACCTTTATAAGAAACATATGAAAGTAAAATTCTCATGCCTTCTAATCTAGAAAAAAGGGAAAATGTATCACCATAGTCAATAACTTCTTCTTGTTCATACCCTTTGCATACAAGTCTAGCTTTATTCCTTATCACATCTCCATTTTCATTTAGTTTATTTCTAAAAATCCACTTTGTGCCAATAACATTATTGGCATTAGGTCTCAATACTAGTGACCAACTATTTTCTTTTCAATCTAATCAATCCATTCTTTCATTACATTAACCCAATCTTCATTTTCAAGTGCATCCTTGACTAGTCTTGGCTCAAATTAAGAAATCAAACATGTATTATCTCTCAACTTAATTCTTGTCATGAATCCTACTTTCTTGTCTCCAATTATTTTTCTTGGTGAGTGGTGTCTTCTCAAATATTTTTCCAAAACATGCTTAGTAGACTGTTCTTTATCATTTTCATCTCTCATTGGAGGCTCAACTATTTCCTCGGTTTCTTCTTGTAGCTTGGGTAGAGTACTAGAAACTCCTTCCTGCACATACACAAATCTTTGATAATCTTTGGTTTCCTTTTTTCTTTCTTCTTCATTTCTTTCTGCCAATTCATCAATACTCATATTTTCACTTTCCACAATTTTGTTAGTAGCCTTATACAAACATTTATAAGCTTTTCTCTTTGTGGAGTATCCTAGGAATATACCTTCATCTCCTTTAGAATCAAAATTTCCATTCCTAGTATCTTTAAGAATGTAACACCTACTTCCAAAAATTTTAAAGTAGCTAATATTAGATGTATGCCCATACTAGAGTTCATAAGGAGTTTTATTTGTACCTTTCTTCAATTGTACTCATTTGAGAGTGTAAACAACATTACTAATGGATTCTCTCTAGAATGTTTGTGCAACCTCTTTTTCAATCAACAATGTTCGAGCACAATCAACTATTGATATATTCCTTCTTTCAGCTATGCCATTTTGTTGTGGAGTTCTCAGTGTAGAGACTTTCCTTTTGATTCCATTCTCATTGAAGGATATAGTAAGTTCATTAGAGATAAATTCACCTCCTCTATCTGATCTTAAAAATTTTAGTTTCTTACTCATTTCCTTGTTAAATATTGTCTTGTACCATTTAAACATTTGGAGTGCATCAGACCTTTTTTTTAGAAACATTACCGACATCATCCTTGAGTAGTCATCGACAAACAAAATGAAATACCAATCACTATAATAGATCTGTATTCTCATAGGACCATAGAGATCGGTATGAACTAATTCCAATACACTATTAGATGAGTAAGACTTACTTGAGAAACTTGATTTAGCCATCTTATCGATCTGACATTCTGTACACATAACTTTACCAGGCTTGCTTAATTTCAGTAAACCTCCAACTCTATTCTTTTTTCTTACCTTAATTAAGCTGACAAAGTTCACATGATAGAATCTTTTATGCCATAAACATACATCCTCAACTTTTAAAAAAAGAAACTCTTTGTAGTAGTATAAAGGTAGAATAAGTTACCTTTAGATTATTCACCGGTTCCAATCAGATATCCAACAGTATCATAGATCTTCACTTTTCTAATTTGAAACTCCAGTCGACGTGTTGTTCAATTGTGCAACACTCAACAATTTGTACTTTAGTCCTTCAACCTAATAAGCATTATCACATTTGATCTTTTCATTCAACATAATGGATCCTTTTCCTCTTACAAAACATGGAACATCATTTCCAAATCTAAAAAATCCTCCATTATATTCCTCCAAGTTCTCAAACTTATCAATGTCACCAGTCATGTGATGTGAACAACCACTGTCAATTATCCATGGGTTAGTTTTTCTAACATGAGAATAAAGGCTTTTTCATATTCATACCTTTCTTCTTCTGAATCATCCTTCATAGAAACATAGACAACTTCCACACTTTCTTCAGTGTCATCAGATTCATCATCGGTTATTCCTTCCTTAGCTAGATAGCATAATTTATTTCTTTTGTCCTTGTAATCTCTAAACCTTTGGTATCAGTTCTCCTTCTTGTCACTTTTATCAATCTTGTCATTATCAGGACACCTAGATGCAATATGACCAATCTTGTTTCAATTAAAATATTTAGAAACAATTTACCTTTATACTTTCCTTTTCCTCTTGGTAGCCTCTTTGCCAACAATGCTTCCAATTCTTCTTTTTATTTTTCTTCGGTTAGGATATTGTCATAGTCACTTCCACCTAAACTATAGTGATTATCTCTTTCTCTTCTTGAATTA
Source organism: Chamaecyparis obtusa (assembly GCA_027943335.1). Classification (NCBI taxonomy): domain Eukaryota; kingdom Viridiplantae; phylum Streptophyta; class Pinopsida; order Cupressales; family Cupressaceae; genus Chamaecyparis; species Chamaecyparis obtusa. The sequence goes on along the minus strand of BSBK01008609.1, from coordinate 513,802 downwards.
TCAATGCTTAGAGATGATTTAAAAGTTGTTTCAATCTTCAGTAAACTATGAAGAACCCTAGGTTGTAGTTATTTGAGGATTGGGAGATACATAGGAAGATTCTTCATTATTCTAATGTAGTTGTTGCATCGAATGTCCATTTGATCAAATATGGAGGCAAACCACACAATAAGACTCTTTAGAAGGTTTTTGAGCTGGACCATGAGGCAATACTTGAGACAATAAAGGGTAGGGAAGATCCAGCTGGTTCATTGGACTGCATGTCAATACAAAATATTGTAATGTCAAGTTGACACAAAGGAGGGAGTAGAAGGGGCCAAAACAATGGCACACCCTACTTGATCCACCTTGCTCAACAACACATGGAAGCAACAACAACACAGTGAGAGAGAGAAAGCAGTATCATTCATATATTAACTCAAATTGATTCATACATGTCGGGCTATAAGGCCTTCCTAGTTATGGCCAGATATTACAATGAATTAAAGAAGTCCTCAAACATGCTAGGATCTACGAATAATCTTGATTCTACTATCTCCTATCTTCTATCCCAAAACTAAATTTTTAAACTCTAACCAAACATCTATACTTGTACAAGAGACTACCGAACTGAGTCAGCCTTCAAATCCAAAATGAACTGAAGGAACAGTCAGATCTAGGACCACAAGCTTGCCAATGATGGATACCGACATTAAATCTGTGACCCATAATCAATGCATAAGTCAGCCTCAATAGAAACTCAAAATAAACTACTTGGTAAGCCAGGATGACCGAGCAACAAACAAGCATCGTTGAGCGCTAGTGAAACAACTGACCCCCCAGGAGATAACTGACCACACTTGGTAACAAAAGGAAACTGACCAACTACCGAGCCAACTCGATCAAAGCAGGAACTGAGAAACACAGACAAACTTCAAAATCTTTTTGGTGACATAGGATTGCCAAGGACCTGAGATGCTCCTGCATCAAAAACCTGGGGTTATTTAGAAATGATTCTCTGAATCATTCAATAGGTATGATCTGAGTTGCATCCAACTCAGACTGTGAAATCCATGAACTATCTTCAATTAGTCTATTCTTCCACTTTACCAGATATTCCATATACTATTTACCTCTTGTTCTTTTGCTAACTCTCTGCTCCAAAATCTTCTCAACTTCTTCATCTTGTTTCTTAGTGTTAGGATTAACAAGGCAGAAATAACAATTATGTGCAAATATAACTAATATCAGAAAATAATAAACCACACAGAATAGAACATAATGGCACACAGATTTAACGTGGTTCACCCAGTCCCTGGGCTACGTCCACCAACAGCGAGTCCAATATTATTATTATCCAGTGATTACAACCTGATTACAATCCGTAATCCCTTACAGCCCAATTCTGCCGCAAGTATTAAAATCATACATCATGAAAATCCCTAACCCTAAGCCATATTATACAATATTTTTCCGCTTTAGGGTTAGAATGAGTTATAAGTAGTCGGCCCAAAAAACCGAAAAAAGTAGTCGGCCTCAAAAAAATTTTCCTCGGGGGCTGTGCCCCCGAACCCCTGCTCTTGGGGGCTGCCGCCCCCAAACCCCCGCTCGGGGCCCAGCCCGGCCCCGAACCCCGGCGAGGTCGAGAGGAAAAATGTACAGTACTTTCCTGGATAGTACTTTCCTGATTAGTCACCACAAGCTAACACTTAGGGTATTCCATCGGTACTGTCATGTCTTCATCAGGTTCATGATACTCATACAAATCAACAATGTTGAAAATCGGTGATATGTCCATGTCATCAGGTAACTCAATCTCATATGCATTTCCACTGTCAAATTTTTTCAAAATATTGAAAGGTCCAAACTTCTTCATCTTCAGTTTCCCAAATGTTCCAACAGGAAATTGACCTTTCTTCAAATGAACCATCACTTTATCACCAACATCAAAAGTCTTATGTCTCCTTGATCTATTAGCTCTATCTTTGTATTTCTGATTACTCTCTTCCATCTTGATTTTCACGTCTTCATGTACTCAGTAAACTTCACTCCTTCAACACTTTTCTTACTTTCATCAGGAATGTCTCTCAAATTAGATATACCTCTTGGCTGTATGCCATTCACAATCTCAAATGGTGTTTTCCAGTACTCCTATTCATTGAATTATTGTATGAAATTTTTTCTTGTGCCAACATAGAATCCCAATTACTAGGTGTGTCTCCAACTAAACATCTCAAAAGATTTCCCAAACTTATGTTTACAACTTCTGTTTGTCCATCAGTTTGTGGGTGAAATGTAGAACTATATTTCAACTCAGTGCCAAACTTTCTCCAAAGAGTCTTCTAAAATTATCCAACAAATTTATTGTCTCAGTCAGAGATAATACTCCTCAGTAATCCATGCAATCTGACAATTTCCTTAAAGAAAATATCTGCTACATGTACTGCATCTGATGTCTTTCTACAAGGTATAAAATGTGCCATCTTTGAAAATCTATCTACTACAAAAAATATAGAATCATTACCTCTTACTGTCTTCGGTAAGCCAAGAACAAAATCCATACTGATGTCAGTCGAAGGTTCCCCGAGTACAACAATCGGTGTATACAATCCAGTATTCTGACTTACTCCTTTTGCAACTTAACAAATTCCACAACTTTTCACAAATTTCTGACCATCTTTATACAACTGTGGCCAAAAGTATTTCTCCTTAAGCAAATTCAAAGTCTTATCAATACCAAAATGTCCAGCCAAACCACTTCTATATTTCTCCTTTATCAAATTAGTTCTCATTTGCCCTCTTGGTATACATAATTGAATACCTTTAAACAACATACCTTCCTAAATGAAATATTCTTCCCATTTTGTACTTGGTTGATCTTGAATAGGTGCTCTACACTTTCTCCACGGCTCAAAAAAATTAGGATAATTTTTGTACAAATCTCTCATCTCATCAAAACCAAGAACTTCAATTTTCATCTCGGTCATCAAAGATCTTCTTCTACTCAATGCATCAGCAACTTGGTTAGTGACTCCACTTTAGTGTTTTATCACAAATGTATAACTCTACAAATACTCAACCCATTTCATATGTCTCTGATTCAACTTATTCTGACTACCCAAGTATTGTAAAGCCTTATGATCAGTATACAACACAAATTCACTCGGTATCAAATAATGTCTCCATTTCTTCAGTGCTTGAACAATAGCATAGAATTCTTGATCATACAAAGAATATTTCCTTCTAGCATCATTCAACTTTTCACTAAAGAAAGAAACAGGTTTACCTTCTTAACTCAACACAGCTCCAATTGCACTTCCACTTGCATCACATTCCACTTGAAATACCTTATTGAAATCAGGCAATGCCAAAATAGGCAATTCAACAACCTTCTGCTTTAGAGTCTCAAAACTCTTATCAGCTCCATGTGTCCACTTGAATTCTCTTTTATCTCCTCTCATAGTCTCAATCATAACATTACAAATTGAACTGAAATTCCTTATGAAATTTCAGTAAAAACTTGCCAAACCATGAAATGATCTTACCTCACTAGCATTCACAGGTTTAGGCCAATTCAAAATAGCTTCAACCTTTTCAGGATCCATATTCAAACCATCAGATGAAATTACAAATCCCAAATACACAATCTCCTCTTTCATGAATGAAATTTTTTTCAGATTTATCAACAACTTTTCTTCTTTCAATCTCTGCAAAACTTGTCTAACATGCAACAAATGTTCTTCTTTGGTCTTACTGAATATCAAAATATCATCAAGATATACAATCATAAACTTACCCAAGAATTTCTTCAAAACTTCATTCATCAACCTCATAAAAGTACTCGGTGCATTAGTTATACCAAAAGGCATAACCAACCACTCAAAGAAACCTTCTTTTGTCTTGAACTCAGCCTTCCATTCATCACCTTCTCTGATTTTGATCTAATGGTACCCACTTTTCAAATCAATCTTTGTGAAATACTTTTCTCTAGTCAAACTATCCATTATGTCATCCATTCTCGGTATAGGAAACCTATACTTCACTGTTATCTTATTGATTGCTCTGGAATCAGTACACATTCACCATTCTCCATTCTTCTTAGGTGCCAATACCATAGGTACTACACAAGGACTCAAACTTTCTCTGATCAAACCTTTCCCCTGCAACTCTTGAATCTATCGGTTCAGTTCCTAATTCTTGGTAGGTGTCAACTGATGAGGATCCTTATTCGGTAAACTAGCTCCAGGGATTAGATCCATACAATGATCAATGCTTCTTTTCGGTGAAAAACCATCAGGTACATTATCAAAAATGATATCACTATACTTGGTGAGTAACTTATCAATCTCCTCAGGGACACTATCCTCTATTTTCTTACTTGGTTTGTTAGGAATCACATCAAAACATACATCATTCTTCTTCAAATCCTTAACAAATTTTCTTCCTTCCATCAAGAAAAATTTCGCAGATGTGCAAACATTACTAAGAGGTTCTTCCATCAAAGGTAACAAGATTTTTTTTCTTCCATTAGCCACAATTGTATACTTATGTAATCTCCCATCATATATAGCATGTCTATCATATTTCCAAGGTCTACCCAACAAAATATGACAAAAATCCATAGGCATGATATCACATAACACCTTATCATAGTACTTTCCAATTTTCAAATTCACATAACATCGTTCACTTACCATGAGTGTATGCTCATCCTTGATCCATGAAATCTGGTAGGGTTTCGGATGTTCCAACCTTTCCAACTACAACTTTGTGACCATTTCCTCAGATACCAAATTCTCCGAGCTACCACTGTCAATGATTACCTTCCAAACTTTGTCAGAAACTCTATATCTGGTCTTGAACAAACTTTTCCTTACCGGATCTTCCTTTTTTCTTTCATTCCACAGTGCTCTTCTCACCATCAAGTTATTTTCCTTCTCAGGTTCATTTGGTGACTCTTCTTGCACCAAAGAATTTCTACTGCTACCAACCTTCTTACTAGCATGTGTACATTCAAAAGATTTATGTCCTTCTTCTCCACAATTGTAACAAGTTCCTCAGAAATTACCTCTTCTATAACCACCTCAGTAGTTACTACCTCTGCCTCTAGATGAACTTTCACCTTTCCACTCGGTCTTGCCTTTATCCAGATTTGTCTTTTTTGGTTTAGATCTACCACTTTCACCATTAGACGTACCTCTTCCTCTAGGGAATCTACCACCTTGACCTCTTTGTCTCTGCTCATGTCTCTTTTTCAATTTCTCCTCAGCTTTCAATGCAAATTGATAAGCCTCTTCAATGTTCTCCAATTTGACCAAACTGATTTCCTCTTGGATGGAATCTCTCAAACCATTTAGGTATCTAGAAATTCTTTCCACATCATCCTCATCATGTCCAAATCTGATATCTAATCTATAGAATTCCTCAGTATACTCTTTTACCAAGCTATCTTTCTATCTTAGACTTTGCCTTTCTTTTTCTGATCCAATTGTAGATGCTCCCACCACAAGGGTGCATGACCTTTCAACTTTGTGCCTACAATTTTCACCTTCTTTTGCTTAGATACATTTTCATACTCAAAATACTTTTCCATCTCAGTGATCCAGTCTATCAATTCATCAGAATCCAGTTTCCCACTATACTCAGGAGCATTGAAATGTGGTGTCGACTTCAAACTTTCCAAAGCCTTCAAGAATCTTTCCTCATCCTGATCCATCATAGGTGTAGGTTCTGCTTCACCTTGTTCCACTTCAATTTCATCATCACTGACATCCTCAAGATGTCTGCCTCTTCTTTGGGTTGTTTCAACAGCTTCTAAACTAGCAGCAAGTTGTTTGAACATGCCTTCCAATCTTGGATCCGCTTCTCACCTCCCACAAACTATCTTGAAAACCCTATGCAATTGCAGGTTAGATCACTATCTTCCACCCACAACAATTCAACTAGGGGTTCGCAAGAAGGAACCTACAAACCTAGATCCGTAGACCTAGATCCAGATCTCACCTCTCTCTGATACCACCTGACGCAAAGGAGGGAGCAGAAGGGGCCAAAACAGTGGCACACCCTACCTGATCCACCTTGCTCAACAACATGCGGAAGCAACAACAACACAATGAGATAGAGAAACCAAGATCATTCATATATTAACTCAAATTGATTCATACATGCTGGGTTGTAAGGCCTTCCCGGTTATGGCCAGATATTACAATGAATTATAGAAGTCCTCAAACATGCGAGGATCTATGAACAATCTTGATTCTACTATCTCCTATCTTCTATCCCAAAACTAAATTTTTAAACTCTAACCAAACATCTATATTTATACAAGAGACTACCGAACTGAGCCTTCAGATCCACAATCAATGGAAGGAATGGTTAGATATGGGACCACACACTTCCCAATAATGGATACCAGCATTAAATCCATGACCCATAATCAATGCACAAGTTGACCTCAACAAAAACTCAAAATAAACTACTCGGTAAGCCAGGATGACCGAGCAACAGACAAGCATCGTTGAGCGCCAGTGAAACAACCGACCACCCGGGAGATAACTGACCACAATTGGTAAACAAAGGAAACTGACCAACTATCGAGCCAACTCGGTCAAAGCAAGAACCGAGCAACACAGACAAACTTCAAAATCTTTTTGGTGACACAGGATTGCCAAGGACCCGAGATGCTCTTGCATCACAAGTTTATTTAAATGCATGTACATATAACATGTATGTTTGTATAGGAAAAAATTCCTTCATCCACATTGGGTGGAGTGTAAATTTCTCATGCATTACCCCATATGTATAAAGGGAAGTTTGTAACTTGTAATGACTATGTTTCTCTTATATTTTTTGGGGCAAGACCAAAGGTTTTCTCCACTCAGCTCTTTCCTAGCGGTGCCCCTAGTGAGCTGATATGTAAATAGGTTTTTTATTATTAATAAAATTATTTGGTTCCAACCTATTTCCTAGAAAAAAAAGCATGTATATTTGTAAAAATCAAAGTTACATTAATATCATTAATATACAAAGATGAATATTTTTATCTGATTTGTTGATTTTTGCATTTTTTGAAACTTTATGTCTTTTGCATTTTTTGACTCTATATGACACCTAAACACTAAAACATGTCTAATAAAGTCAACCAACATGTTTGACCCCTAAAGAATCATCCATAATGTGACCAAATCAAATTTGCATCACAAATAACCTATATGCTACTAGCCCTCTATATGGGGTTTTTGAACCATAAATTCATAGAAAGTGGATGATCTATATGAATGATCCATCAAGTGCTACAAGATCATGTTGATACTACCCACAAAAACCTATCCCAGTTTTGGGAGATTTAATCCCGTTTGAAATTGGCAACCTAATCTCGATCGTTGCTAGAACTTGCACTGTGACTTAGTTGAAAGTTGTGACTGTGTATCTTTCAAATGGTTCATCATATCGTCAAAATATCTATGCCAACAACTCTAATTTACTAGGTAAACATTAGGAACAACCTCATTTTTCTCCCCAAGTCACTCGAACGTTCTTGAACACTCTAGACCGAAGTGACCCTTAAGGTGCACATAGTACAAAAATTAGAAATATTTGACAGGACATTCAGAGCTCATAAAATGTATCAATGATTCGTAAGGTACTACAAGATTTTGTTACTACTTCCCACAAAAACCTCTCTTAGTTTTGGGAGATTCAAGCTCGTTTGAATGGGCAACCCAATCTTAGTCGTTGCTAGAACTTGCACTACGACTTAGCTGAAAGTTGCAACTATGTGTATCTTTTAAATGGTTCATCATGGCCTCAAAATTTCTACACCAAGAGATCCAATTGGTCAGGTAAACACTAAGAACAACCTTGTTTCACTTCTCAGGTTGCTTAAACATTCTCGACCACTCTAGACCAAAGTGACCCTTAAGGTGCACATAGTATAAAAATTAGCAATCTTTGATGGGTCATTTCTCAGAGCTCATGCAACATATCAAAAATTCATGAGGTGATATAGGATCATGTTTTTGAAACCCACAAAATGTACCTTAGTTTTAGGAGATTCAACCCTGTTTGAAATTGGCAACCCAATCTCGATCATTGCCAGAACTTGCAGTATGACTCAGTCGAAAGTTACATTGTGCATATCATTCAAAAAATTTGTTGTGGCCTCAATCCATATATTCCAATAGCTCCAATTGGTCGGGTAAATGATAGGAACAACCTCATTTCACTCTCCAAGTTGCTCGAACGTTTTAGACCACTCTGGACCGAAGTGTCCCTTAAGGTGCACTAAGCATGAAAGTCATCAATATTTGGTGGGTTAGTTATCAAAGATCATGTGATGTATCAATAATATGTTAGGTGCCACATGAATTTGTTTCCATTTCCCACAAAAACCTCTCTTATTTTTTGGATATTTGACCCCTTTTGAAATTGGAAACCAATCTCGGTCATTGCTAGAACTTGCACTATAACTCAGTTAAAAGTTGTAACTGTGTGTATCTTTCAAATGGTTCATTTTGGCCTCAAAACATCTATTCCAATAGATATATTTGGATGGGTAAACACTAGGAACAACCTCATTTCACTCCCCAAGTCAATCGAACATTCCAGACCACTCTAGATTGAAGTGTCCCTTAAGGTGCACTAAGCATGAAAGTTGGCTATCTTTGGAAGGTCAATTCTCAGAGCTCATGTAACATACCAATTATCTATCAAGTTTTATAGGATCGTGTTTCCACTACCCATAAAACCTTTCTCATTTTTGGGAGATTCAACCCTGTTTGAAATTGGCAACCCAATCTTGGTCGTTGCCAGAACTTGCAATATGACTTAGTTGAAAGTTGCAATTGTGTGTATCTTTCAAATGGCTCATCATGGCCTCAAAAAAACTATGCTAATAGCCTTTATTATTTGGTTAAGCACCATGAAAAACCTCATTTTTCTCCCCAAGTCACTCGAATGTTCTTGACCAATTTGGACCAAAGTGTCCCTTAAGGTGCACTAAGCACAAAAATCAATGATCTTTGGTGGGCCATTTCTAAAATATCATGCAACATATCAATGATCTATGAGGTACTATGGTATCATGTTTCCTCTACCCATAAAAACCTATCTCTATTTTTGGAGATTCGACCCCATTTGAAATTGGCAACCCAATCTCGATCATTGCTAGAACTTGCACTATAACTCAGTTGAAAGTTACAATTGTATGTATATTTCAAATGGTTTGTCATGGAATTGGACTGCCTGTGCTGAAATCTCTAGTTGGTTGGGTAAATGCTAGGAACAACCTTTTTTCTCTCCCCAATTAGCTTGAACTCTCTCGACCACTCTTAACTGAAGTGACCCTTAAGGTGCACGTAATACAAAAATAAAAAATCTTTGACAAGTTGTTTCTCAGAGATCTTGTGACATATAAATGATCCATCAAGTGATACAAGATCATTTTTATGATTTCCACAAAAACCTATCTCATTTTTGGGAGATTCAACCCCATTTGAAATTGGCAACCCAATCTTCGTCATTGCTAGAACTTGCACTATAACTCAATTGAAAGCTAGAACTATGCATATCTTTCAAATGGTTCATTGTGCACTCAAACCATCTATTCTAATATCTCAATTTGTTTGGATAAATACTAGGAACAATCTTGTTTCTCTCCCCAAGTCTCTCAAACGTTTCGAGCCACTTCGCATTGAAGTGTCCCTTAAGGTGCACTAAGCATGAAAGGCAGTGATCTTTGGAAAGACATTTTTCAGAGGTTGCATGACATATCAATGATTTTATAGGATCTATGAGATCTTACTATTGCTTCCCAAAAAAACTTCTCTTGGTTTTGGGAGATTCAACTCCATTTGAAATTGACAACCCAATCTCAGTCGTCGCCAGAATTTGCACTATGACTTAGTTGAAAGTTGCAAATGTGTGTATCTTTCAAATGGTTCATTGTGGCATCAAACCATCTATGCCAAAATATTTTTTTGGTTGGATAAATGCTAGGAACAACCTCATTTTACTCCCCAAGTCTCTCAAACGTTCTCGACCACTTTGGATCGAAGTGACCCTTAAGGTGCACATGGTACAAAAATTGGCAATATTTGATGGGTCATTTCCTGAAGCTCATGTGATGTATCAATAATCCATTAGGTTATAGAGAATTATGTTGTTGACTCCCATAAAAACCTATCTCATTTTTGGTATATTCAACCTTTTTTGAAGTTAGCAACCCAATGTCAGTCGTTGCCAAAACTTATACTATGACTCAGTTGAAAGTTAGAACTGTGTGTGTCTTTCAATTTTTTTTTTGTGGCCTCAAACCATTTATGAAAATAGATCCTTTTGGTCAGGTAAATGAAAGGAACAACCTTCTTTCACTCTCCAAGTTTCTCGAACACTTTGGACCGAAGTGTCCCTTAAGGTGCACTAAGCATGAAAGTCAACGATCTTTGGTGGGATATTTATCGAAACTTGTGTGACATATCAATCACTTGTTAGGTGCTTCAAGATCATGTTACTTATTCCCACAAAAAATCTCTCATATTTTTGGGATATTAGACCCTATTTGAAATTGGTAACCCAATCTTGGTTGTTGTTAGAACTTGCAATGTGACTCAGTTGAAAGTTGCAACATTGCATATCTTTGAAATGGTTCATCATGCCTTGAAACCATATATTCCAATAGCTCTAGTTGGTAGGATAAACACCAGGAATGACCTCATTTCCCTCCCCAAGTTTCTCAAATGTTTTAGACCACTCCAGATCAAAGTGTCCTTTAAGGTGCACTAAGCACAAAAGTTAATGATCTTTAACGGGTTGTTTCTCAAATATTGTGCATGAAAGTCAAATTATAAATATTGATGCAATAAGGTTGTATTTGGGTGTCTTAAGTTTAAAATATGTGGTTTAGAGTCATTTTGAGTAAATACAATAAGTTTTGTTTCATAAGCACAAAAAGTGCAAAAGTTGCATTGCAACTTTGTTACTTTGCAAATGTTGTCAATAATAAATTGTGCAATATGATGTAATCCAATGGTTGGGGTGGTTGGAATTGGTTCTAACCATTGGAACTTGATTTAAATTTATTTTTTAAACCTCTCTTTGTCGAGGTTAGAGGGTTGATGGTGACTGGGAAGAAGAAACATCAATGAAAGTCTATTTTTTGAGAAAATGTGGTTGTGTTTTTGCTAATCACAAGTTTTTTTATGATTCATATTGCTTTTCTTTGGTCCAAATATTGCATGGATCTAAAGGAGGGTGAATATTATTTTATTTTCAACTGATTTGATCAATTTTAATGGAGGAATAAGGAAGTTAAAGGCATTTCTTCCAAACTGCCAGGAAACCCTCATTGTCAAGGGTTTGTGAAGAAATTAGACAATTTGGGATATGTTTCACCATTAAAAAAATATGCAACTTTGGGATTTGGAAGGTCTTTTAATTCTCTAAACTGTTATGATGGTCTCAAGTTAGGAGGACATGTTTTTTGTTATAAATTTGATGCCTTGGTACTGTCTATACCATAAAAATCATTTTTTTCCTATGGTTGTGAATGCAAGTAGGTGGTGTTTTGTCAATTTGAGAGGTTTAGGAACTAAATAAGGTGGAATCATTAGCTTGGAGGAAAATTAAACATTTTCAAAGTGCTAGTTGAGTTTGGAGATCTTGTTTGAGCGTAGTCTCTTTGTAAAAGAGGCCTAATTGCCCCCCCCAAAATTGTGAGCAGACAAAAGATCACCAATCTATGCCAAAGGACCCCATGCCAAGTATTACATATGTTAAAAAAATCCAAAATTTTGTCTAAAATGCGTCTCTATTTTGGTCTATGGTCAAAGGGTAGGAAGTTATGGTTAAGAAACTCTCTGAAAAGGGCTATGAAGCCTAATTGTCACTTTGAAGCAAATGGTACTAAATGGTTTGATGGGCTTGTGTCAATAGTGGTTTTGAGTGGATTAAGGTCTTTTGAGATTGTAAAAATCATAAATTCCATGTACCAAACATTGGTAAGGTTTGTTTCCATATTTGGCTCAAGTTGCCTAGTTGGTGTCTACAAAGAAAATGGTGCAGAACGTTGTGTTGGGTCTGTATGAATGGTTCCCTTCAATTGTATGATAAAACTCATCTATACTTGGTCCTTTCATGTTGAGAGTATCCAAAATTAATTGGTTTCCAAATCACTAAGGTTGTTTTGTGTCTTGTTACACCTTGATTACAAGTGAGGTGTCCCTTTAGTTGAACAAATGGTGGATCTTGGTAGTCTCATCCATGCCCACACTGTCTAATCAGTCCTTGGTGTTCTTCTAATGGTTATTATGGTTTTAGGACCTTGAAATAAAATGACTACTATGGAACTACATCAACCACAAGATTGTCCAACTGATTTCTTAACAAACAATGAACTACAAAGCCAACAAAGAATAGTATATTATGTTAGATAGTCATATATTGATGTAAATTGAATCACCTTCTACATAAACCATTTGAGCTGAAAGTAATGGTACTAAACCTATATGAAATGAAACATACATATTTACATAAAGTTTGAATCATGCAATAAAAATATACATAGACACGTGAAAGCATCAATATAAGGCATGAGAAATCTACAAAGTATAAGACATCCACATAAACATGAAGTAGTATACATCAATGCACATGACACATGAATTGCATACTTAAAAAAAGAACTATAAATATTTGTAGAGCATGAAGCCAAACATATATATATATATCCAATAATGTTATACATGTAATATATCCAATATAGTTAAATTGGCTTCCTGAAAGCCAAAATGATGTAGAATGTGTCACATATACAATATATAAAAAAATGTCTAATAATTCCATACAAACATACAATATATATCCCTAGTCTATTCCTATCCTGCGAGGAGAAAAAAAATCCAAAGCTTCCTTTGAATGTCATGTGGATGGATATGCAGTCAATGTTGGAGTATTTCGAATGCACTCACTAATCCTCCTCTCTAGATTCTTCTGAAGCTCCAGCTGATAAAATCAAAAGTATAAACATCAATAGCTAATATATATCAAAATTGAATTATATGATAGAATAAAATAGAATATTCACTTACCACTAACAAATATTCACTATGCTCATCCATGAGAGGGGTATGTTGATGATCTGGAGTAACAAATACCTACAAAAACAATCAAAATAATAATTAAAATACATACATGAATATCATTAAATTTTTTGATCCAAACTATTAAAAAAATAATTAAAATTAAGTACTCTCTTTCATACTTTAGTCAATGCTTCAGAACTCACTATAGTTGCAATAACCCCATGATCCTAAGAGTCATGAACAACAAGACGAGTATCTGATGTCAACAACTGAAAAAAAATGACAAGAGTATTATCTAGTTATCAAGAATATCTATATTTTTTTACAACCCCACTAATGAATAAATGGTACCCCTATAAAAATGCCATGACATCCTTCAGGGTGTGGTGTCAATGTCAAGGGTCTAGCAATAAACTAATACACATGTACGGTAAGTTATAAGACATCCATTCATATAACAATGTACTACTCACGTGTGATAATTATAATGCTTTATTAGATATACATGTTCGTGACAAAGAAAGGTGCAGGAATATGACCACTACCATGAACAATTGGACTCTAAATTTTGATCATAATTTTTCTACTAATATAGTTATTCATTCATTTATTAATTAAACATAATCAATTAAATCAAATTAACATGCAAGTAAAGATACCTCAGTGAAAGTCAGATGGTGTCCTTTGTTGTATGGTGTGAATGTCAAGGGTGCAAAAATAAACTAATGCACATGCAAATAAGTTATGAGACAACCATTCATATAATTACATACTACTCACATGTAATAATTGTAATGCTTTATTACATACATACCCGTGGACTTGATGATGTCGTGTAAAAGGGGGTCAGTGGAACACTACCACTACCACCGATACTCTGACCCTAAATTTTGATCATAATCATTAGATGCTAATTTAGTTATTCATTCATTTATAAATTAAATAGAACCACAAGAATTAAATGAACTTGCAAGTATTTACCTGTGTATCAATGCCAAATGTCGTATTGATAAAATCACCAATCATCATTCCATCATCATCTTCATGTCCATCTGAACTACCATATGTGCATAGAGATCTACGTGACCAAAATGTATCCAACCCCTCGAAGAATGTCCATGCTCACTCTCAACTAAAGGATTGACACTCTATATGAGAGTCTGTGTCAAAGCCCTAATTGTGTCTAGTGTGTCTACCTCCACATGTTCCTTCATAGCGGAAGGAACAATAAAATGTTTGATATGTTGGTTTTTAGTGGGCACCCTAGGTGTGTTAGGGTCATGTTGTGCTCTCGGTCTATCAAATGATGACCCCCGCCTCTACCCCGAGATTCTAGAAAGTCAAAATAATTTGGGACCTTCTGGAGGAAAAACTTACAATAGATTTATAATGGAACCTTGTGATTTTTATAGGGAGGGGTATCAAAAACCATCCACCATCTATCCTAAACGTTGTTTTTTATTTCTTCATGCACACACCAATGGATCAGAAACCTCCTTGTTGTAGTTTTAAGAGTTTCATTATTTTTTGGATTTACAAAGAGTTTGCAAATGCCATCTTTTGTTATTTTTTTTGTTTTTTATATCCTCATATGATAATTTATGTGCAAGATATTATTTTTGTTCTTCTCATTTGTTTAACCATATATTAAGTTTCCCACTAACTGAGCCTATTTGGATCAAGATTGATTCCAATGATTTTGCAAGTATTGCCCTTCTAGGATTTGTATGAATAGATTGCTTCAACCTCCCAATCAAAGCTTCTAATTCATTTTTTCCAGATTCAATTTTCTTAATCAAATTATCATGTGTTCTAGGTGGAGGTCTCTGGATTGATGGAGGAGGTTGGGGTACATTTTCTTCGTTAATTTCTTTATTAAATTATTCATTAACTTCTTCATGAAGAGATGGTGGAGGGTTTGGTTGAGGTGGGTTATTCTTTCCTAGAAATTAAAATAAAAATAATTTTAAAAGCCTACTTAAACTTAAATTTTAATAAAAGAGGCTTTGAGAACAAAATCTGATTTCAAACCCATATTAAACTTAAATTTCAATCCAAAAGAGAGGCATTGGCTCTAAATTCACTTACTTCTTCCACTTGTGCAACCTCTTCTACATGGTGGAGATATTTTTTATGCAATCTAATGAACCCACAAAGAAAAATGTGTTCCAACAATGGCATGCACCATTTTGTAGCTCAAAACCCTCCTTGCTTGCGAATGAAATGAGAAATAAGGCATTTGAACTTGCTGATTTTTTTAAATATTAAATTTTACATAGGGCATATGTCCTATGTCTTGCAATGCCCGCGACTTAGGCTTGGGAATTACAAGCCATAGGGTGTGTGCCCTATAAGGCATGCACCGTATTGCTTTTGGGGGACCAAAAAAATAATTGGCATCTTTTTGGTCCCCCATCTTTGTGCACTTACCCACATGCTAGAATGAGTTATTTTGTTTTATGTTGTTCTAGATAGTAGTTGTAATAGACATGCGCTATAAATATGATTATAATATCAGCTCAAAGAATCAAGATATTATTGTATGTAGACCTTTATTTGAATAAAAAATTTAACCAAGACTTGTGGGTTGAAACTGGTTATTTTCTAATTAAAAATAGTGTTTGCATGGTTGTCCCAATGTAGAAAGGCTTTCATTTTGTGCACCGTGTGAACTAGTATCAAGGGTCCACTAGTCTTTGGGGAAGCTCAGTGATTTCAATTTGTATTTTTATATAGAATTGTCTTGTTGTTGGTTGAAGTGATTTAATTCTGTGTTAATGCTTTATTTTTATTGCTATCATCAGGAAGTGATAGTTCATATTGCTAAAATTATTTTAATTTTTTGTAGGATAAATTTCATCCTCGATCAGCTTGCTACCTACATCCTTTGTGCAAATTTCCACAACACCTTTCACAAGCTTATGATCACTATATTGACACTTGGACCAAACTAAAATTTAGTTTTTAAGCATTAAATTGATCTCGCCTTTTACCCCATTTTTGTCCTATCATTTTATTTCCATTGGTTGGGAGATGTGTTAAAGTCCTGTTAGCTCAGTGAGTTGAGTTAGGACCAATGGATTATGAAGAAATATCACGTGACTATCGACCTCACCTAGGTGAATACTCCTAATTTGCATTGTTTAAATCATATAGATGCATTATTTGATTTTGCAAGTAGATCTTAGAAGAAATTTTACCATTTATATTTATTTACACCCATTTTTCTGAGTCAATTGAATAGAAAGAAGAAAGTTTGAAAGAAACAACACAAAAAATTTTAAGAACGTTGTATTTTCAAGGGAGTTCAAATTTATTAATTTTGGCAAAAAAATGCTTCAGACCCCTTGACCCCACTGGGGTTGTTGCCCATAGACCCCCACTTTCAAATTTAAAAACCAAAAAGGAAATTGGTGGGTAAAGTGCGTTGGACAAAGGTGATGTTTTTCAAACCCCCTCTATCTAATCAATGCAACATAAATTATCTCAATCTTCCATTTACATTGTCACAAGCATCTTTAATTTTATTTCTATAGATGAACAAGAACATATAATTGATGATTTTTAAGAAAAATAGAATTGTGAAAATTAAGATTTAACCATGTGTTATTCAAATTGTTGCAAGGAGGAAGCTAAGTGCACATGCCAAGTTAATCAAGTGGACATGCTAAAGGACATACAAGCTATAAGTGAGCCTAATCAAAATAAAGGTGAACATGAGCCGGTCTCCTTTGTGACTCATTGACAACTTCATGCATCAAATTAGGAATATCACGATATGCTTGATGATATTAACATGTCTTATCATTTTATTGGATTATACATACAACATGTTTCTTCATGCAAAATGCTTCTTCACCTACTATGTATGGTGAATGGATAAATTCATTCTCACAACAACCACAATATCCATTATTATCAGCTTCATCTTTACCATCTTCATTGTACCCATCCTACTTAATTCCACCTACTATATATCAACAACAATTCTTACCATTTTCATTATTATATTCATATAATCTACCATCCACATTCACATATCCACCAAAAGTAAACACGATGTCTCATAAAAAATTGCATAATAAAGTGGTTAAAATTGCATATACTAATGTAAATTCATGGATCCCTTTAAAATTTGTTAATATGATTGAAATTGGTCATATTGATGCAATTGCATGGTGTGATTTTGATTTTCTTGAATTAGAAGAACAAAATGATCACTTACAAGATATGCAACATAGTTCTTATTTACACAATAAACCACAACCTTTAGAAGTTGTTCACATGCATAAAGAGAAATTTCAATTTGAGTCTAATTTTACCATTGAGCTCATAAAAGCATCTGTTGCAATTAATCTCACAATTGGATATGCTGGTTTATGTGCATTAGTGATTCGATCATTGTGTGAGATAAATAATCAAAGATTACAAGATCTATCATATATAAATATGTTTATATTGAAATATATAGTTCTCTGGAGGCCTATAGTTCAAATGTGTATTTCTCACACACTTATTGATTTAGGATTGCCAATAACTGATTTGATTCTTAAGCACAACTAGATGGATTTGATTGTATTAATGACCATATCAGTCATTCTTGATCCTTTGGATTATCATAAGACAACCATTCGTTGAAAAGGCTCAGGATATTATTATATATTTGTATTTCTTGATTCTTTGAATTATTCTAACGTCCTCATATTTTTGCAGTACATGAAATTAGTTGGGGAGGGATGGACAAGGGGTGGAATCCACTGAACTTTGGAAATAATTGATTCTTGATAAAGTCTTCATTGATTGTTTAATTGACACTTTTAATAAAACCAAATTTGTGAGCTTTGGACCAAATCATGGTATGCATTCTTGTGTTGGTTAGCATTTCATTTATATTATGTTTACACAATATTTATTGTAATATATTGAGTATTTATTCATATTAATAAATCTACCTTTCAATTAAACAAATAAATAAACTACATATTAATCGTAGAGTTATTAAAAGGACAATTTTGTAGTACTATACTTAATATACTTGGTCTTGTTAATATGGTTGTGGGTTTCTTATTGTGATTACCCAACAATTTTGCATTAGTATCAGTTGATGATGCTTCTCTTCAGGGGCACCCATAAATGCAATTTCTTAGCCTTGCTAACCAGAAGATCAAGGTCAAGTTATTTTTTGTTACACTCTTGAAAATCACATGATGATTTTTGTGCCAAACATTTATCACTAATGGGAATAAATTCTTTCTCACCATCTTTGGTACTAGGCCACACGGAGGACACAATACAATTTGGTAAAATGATGAATCTTTCCATACCATGTTCTTGGCTAGCACATCTAGTGGAAACTTGAAGGATTGTGGAGGTCCTACAATGAGATTGATTATATTCTACTGCAAATATATGCACTTCACCATAAGGATTGCTTCATCTACCTATCTAGAGTTATATGGAGCCATTGAGAGATTACCATTAGTATTTCATTGCATATCCACGTTATGTTTGGAAGTGTTGGCACTTTCAAATTCTGAAGGAATTTGAAGTGATTTGACGATGCCACCTAGGCACACTCATGTGAAATTTTTTCTAAGTGACCTAGTTTGAGAGCTAATAACTTCATTTCTACTAATTGTCATGCAAAAAACCTTTGGGGTCATGTTCATTTCTTATAAGTAAGCATGTTTGTCAAGATACAAGCCCCCATAGTTAGTTTTGATAAGTTTTTCAAACACCTAGTTTGAGGGTCTAACAAAGGTCTACATCCATAACATTTTCAAATTAATTAGAGTAGCACACTTTGGAGACCTACATTTTGCATCCCATTGAATGTTATGTTAGATCGATTGTTCCTTTGTATTTACAACACATCAATCAAACCCTATATCTATTTTGGGACCCTAGTGACTTCATTTGCTATGTTTGCCAGGCTAAAAGAAAATGCAATTTATTTTGTTTTTCAGTATGTATAGTGATAAGTCAACCAGAGGGTCAACTTTGCACATTAATATTTTGATGCCAGAAGCTAGATGAATTTCATATCAAGGTGTTTGATTCATTAGATTGTACTCGTGTAAATGCGCTTCCATGTAATTTGTAAAGTCTCAAAGCTTGATTCTCTATTTTTAAAAGGTCAAATCTAAATGCATTTTACTATGTTTATGCATTCGAAGTTCCACAAATTTTTAGAATGCTCATATCTAGCACATGGGATATAATTAGGCAAGACTCCTTTGCACACATACTTTATCATACATGAATAAATCCACATGCCAGGTGACAGATTCTCATGGTTAGGCTCAATATTCTTTTAGAACACATTCTTGGTAGGGTTTACATGTCTTTTGACATGTCTACTTGTAGAATGAATGAAATGACCCACTTTGAGTGTTAATATCTCCAAACCCTATTTTCGTCAAGCAAATCCAACTCTCATGTAATAAGTCAGTACACCTTTCAGTTCTTAGGGCTTGAGGAGGTTGTCTAATTAGTTTTTCAAGGTAGTTTAAGAGGCCATTTAGTATCTTTTGGTCACCCTGTAGAAGTATCAAAAGTTGGTTTTTAGTGGCAGTCCATTTCAATTCTTTCACTCTCGAGGCATTCAAGACCACTATCAGACTAGATCAAGATGAAAGTTAGTTTCAAAATGAGTTATTTTTAAGCAAGATCCATTAGGGACCCAAGATTCACAATGAAGTGACAGGGACAATTTTAATGTGATTTTAGAAGTCTATTATTATTTAAAATTATTTTTGATATAGATAACAATATTTATATATAAAATTATACAATGAAATATTTTAAATCATTTTATTTGTTTAAAATTTTAAAAAGTGGAAATATTTGAATCATCTTGATTTAAAATATTATTAAAATGACTCACGATGATAAAAGTTGGTGGCCCCGTATAAATGAGAGAAGGAAAAAAGGCTTTAAAATATAATACTTTAAAAACTCCCATTTGCACGCGTCAATTGAGGGCACATTGGCAAGGTTTGTGGACCCCATCACTGATTTCATAAGCAACCGCAAAAGGCAGAAAGTAAATTAAAATTTATTTAAGTGTTTTAAAGTCCTTTGGAATGCAAGTGATAAATTAATGGTGGGTCTCGTGTGAATGACAACCAAATTTTAAAGGATATTAAATGATTTCAAATGCCAAGCGCAACAACGCATGGAGGAAATTGAAATAGAAGAAATTGGTTGTGTAACATATGTTGTGTCTTGAGACGCCCAAATTTTAGGATAGCATTGTTCTATTTCAATGGTGCCAACAATGCTACCAGGGGAAGTAGTGTGTTGGTTCTTACATTTATATTTTCAATTTTTTTAAGAGGTTGCCTTTGTCTATCAACAAATATCTTGTCTTTGTCTATTAACAAATATCTAAATCAAATATGATAAGAATTGCTCCTTCACTTTGGGGTTCTACAAGATTTTGGTGGGTGAATCTTTGCAATATTCATACAATTCTTACAAGAAGCAACAAATATTTCTTGCTAGTAGATATCTATTAGTATGAAAATTAGATCTTCCATTTATCCACTCTAGAATTGGCTCTATTCTAATCTATTATGCACTTTAAATCTTACTAAGAGAAAATATTAATATAAAACCCACTCCTACAAAAAATGAAAGGAAATATTGATTTAAGATTGTTTGAGGATTACTGAACATCTAAATTGCATCGACCAATACGTAACTCCGATGGCAACATAGTCACCTACAAATGAAGAAAATCATAATTGCATATAATTTTCTAGATGTTGATGCATTGTATCACACCTATTGCATATCAATCCATGACTCATACTTATGAAATCACTATCATTCGCTCCATATTGCAACAAAACACAATTTGAATTTAATCTCTTCCTGGAAGAGAACCAAATTCATGCATTACACAATTGTGGTAAATTCACAATGACAATCTTAATCTATTATTAATAGATTATATCATACAATATGAAGAAAATAAAATAAGAGATGAAACATGGTGATAGTTTCATTAATTATATTCCATATGCACATTACAATCCATTTGAAATGTGACTTATTAAGACCATTGCATAGCCATGTTCAAAATCTTAATCTACCCAGTATAGACACATATAACCCAAAATGTGTTAGAGATTCAGAACCTTTTGTCAATCAACCTTGATTTCCCTTTATAGAAACAGGGGAAACAAGATCCAGGTTGACAACATGTAGAAAAAGTTGATTAGATACAAAAGAATATGCCTAAAATCATCCTTTAAACCATTCACATGAGATTGAATAAGGAGAAAAATAAAAAATCAAATTAGTTATCTTTATATGGTACGTGAATCTGGCACTCATATTCATTGGAAGGTAAAGACAAACAAATGTTGAAGTGGAAGCTAGAAGATATGTCATTTGTCTATTTCTTTCAACAAAAAGCTATTATATCTTTTGATGTATTCATCATACTTTGGACTGGTGACAAGTGCATTTAGTTTGTTGATATGCCTCACAACAAATTCCAACTCATACAATCTATTTAACTAGGTATGCAAGTGCTTTACCAATTTTTCCACATCATCAGTTGTCTTGTTAATTGATGGGAATAAAATACACCTTGGAAGATCCATCTTCCATTCTTCCTTTATTTTATCTTCCCCATTATCTTTAAGGAAGATCCATCTTCCATTCTTCCTTTATTTTATCTTCCCCATTATCTTTAAT
The DNA here is from genome assembly GCA_027943335.1 of Chamaecyparis obtusa. Lineage (NCBI taxonomy): Eukaryota > Viridiplantae > Streptophyta > Pinopsida > Cupressales > Cupressaceae > Chamaecyparis > Chamaecyparis obtusa. Next base: position 492,035 of record BSBK01008609.1, on the reverse strand, counting down.
GAATGGAGGGGGAGTTACACCCTTTAAAGCATTAAACCTCTTGTATGCCTTCACTATATGTAGATGGTATTCATGGTGTTGTAGTAGTAAATCACCCATTTCAAGAAATCTATCATTTGTTTCCTTGAAGATCTCAACCCATTGAGTATTATCCTCAATATGATCCTTGACAAATTGTATAATTGGCAATTTTTTGCATAATCCTTTAGCAAAAAATTTCAAGCAGAACCATTTTCCTCTGCTTCTATTCTTGTTGTTATAAGTATTAAAAGAATGAAACCAATTTAATGAAATAATCCAAGAAAGTGAAGTTCAAGAAGGGATTTACCATAAGTCAAGTATGAGATAAAGTTTCAAGATCAATCACCAAAACCTGAGAATGCTCCAAGAATCCCAACAAAGAGCCAAGAGATTTTGAAAGGGGAACACAAAGAAAACCCCTTGTGTATTATGAATGAGGCAAGAAAAGTCTAAAGAGAGAGATATAATATGAGCAAGAAGCTCAATACAATAATGAGAGAATTAATATGTGAAGAAGAGATAAAATTATGTGAAGGAATGTGAAAAATTATCTCAAGTGTGTGGAGAAGCACCTCTTAAGTAGAGATGAGTGAAGGAGTTTGCATGTAACTCCCATGTGAATGAATGCCACATTCATACTAAGTGTGTGCCAAGTGTGAGCATCCTCATAAGGAGGAATAAATTAATTTCTTTATTAAAGGAATTACAAGAAATGAGTTATCATCCCACTTGGACTAGAGGACAAAAATGACATGTAGAGATTCCTATAGGAATACCCTAAAATAAATAAAAGGAGGATACCTTGGTTTATCCTCAAATTAAATAAAACAACCAATGAAAGATTACTAATTCTAACACTTGCTCCCTCTCCAAACCTAGAATAATATTTTCTTGAGAAATATTTACATTGGTCTCTAAAAGAAGACCCTTTCTTCAAGTTACCTCTACATTATCCTCAATCTCCTTTATTGTCTTCCTTAGATTAATAATCAATTTATTTTGTTCCTAAAACTTTTCCCTATTAATATTTTTTCAATGCTTTCTTTGCTTTGCAATTCGCATCGGTCATTTGATAGGACAAAAAACCCACTTGGATTCTCTTTAAAACACTATCTTTCTGCCACTAATTTGACATGCATAATAATTAAGGTGCAAATCAATATCAACTCAATTTTGAACCACAACTGTCAAGGTGAAAGATCAATGGTGCTTAGTGAGATTCAAATTTACTTTTTCAAGTTCAAATCCCTTTATGTCATGTTGGGGTAGTCGTTGAGATAGATGGAGCCTTCCAATGGGCCAATGAACTGAGAAAACACACCTTCTTCATTCCATGTGTTGCCATACAATATTAGTACTCACAATGTGTTTCAACTTGACAATGCATTAGAGCCCAAGGAAGAGATCAATGAGTGTCCAAGTGATTCATTCTTCACCTCGTCTATCTTCAAAGTTTCCACATAGGACAACTCAACCCTAACATAGGAAAATTGGAGAGCCCTAGCGAGATGACAAGCCAATCTCATAAATTATTTCATATCATCCATCATTTTATCACTCTCCAACTCATTGAAAGCCTTTAAGAATCTAGGTGAGTCTCTGAGAACACTCATTTCACTAAACTCTGCCCCATTGGATTGACACCTATTCTCCTCAACATACTCATGAGCTCAACGAAGGAAAAAAAACTTCATAAGAGAAAACAAGCACCCTTTTAAATTTTCGCCACTGCATACTCGTTAACTTATTGGAACAATTGGACGGTTCTGAATGAGTCAATGCAAAACCACGTGTATCCTTATTTCATATGCCATGTCACAATCAAAAACACATTGAACAACCTATAAACCTTTAATTAGCTCTCGAGTAAACCAATGTAAACACCTTGGGATCACCATACATTCTAATTTTTTAATTTAGCTCACCAATGCGCTAGAAAACTTTACAGACCTTGACAAGAAACTAAGTTACCAACTTTCACCAAACCTTACCCATGTGGGTGTACACATGTACATACTTAATAGATCGCCAAATTAATGGGAGAAGTGAAACACCATAACAAGCCAACAAGTAGACCCAAATTTCATCTTGGTTGTTCAATTTCTCAACTTGCTTACTCGTTGAAACATGTGGACCAGCTAAATGAGCCAATGGGTAATGAATACATTTGACATGTATTTCCATGGTATGAATGTTAGAATTAACAAGACAGAAATAATAGTTACATACAAATATAACCATATCAAAAAATAATAAACCACACAAAATATAACATAAGACACAAATATTTAATGTGGTTCACCCAATCCCTAGGCTACATCCACCAAAAAAGAGTCCAATATTATTATCATCTAGTGATTACAACCTGATTGTAATCTGTGATCCCTTATAGCTCAATACCACCACAAGAAGCTACAAAAAACATACATAATGAAATCCCTAACCCTAAGACATTTTTATATAATTTTTTTTCTTGTTTAGGGTTAGAATCAGTTACAACATGTCAGCCCAAAACTAACCCCGAACCTTGACAAGGATACATGGAAAGTGTATAGTACTTCCTTGATCAGTCACCATAGACCAAAAATCTCCCACTTGATGACTGATTAGGCTCCATGCTAAACAACAAAAATCCACTTGGAGACTAATCCTGTAGAAATACCACTACCACATGAGTCTCCCACTATATCGAACCACCCTGGACTCAGTTGTTCCTTTATTCTGTTCAGTCTAAAAGGCCAATCAAAGCTGAAGAGGAGTTCAAATTCTCCCTTGTTACTACCTTTGTAAACATATCTATTGGATTATCATTGGTATGTATCTTTTCCATCTTTAATTGTTCATCATCCGAAATTGACCGAATGAAATGGTACCACAACTGTATGTGTTTTGTCTTTGAATGGAGAGCATAATTCTTGGCAAGATGAATGGCACCTTGGATATCTGTAAAAAAATAATTGTCCATCTATGGATGTCCCAATTCCTCCATGAAGAATCGATGCCATATCATCTCCTTGGCTACCTATCTAGCATCAATATACTCTCCCTTAGTAGTGGATAAAGCATTCACATTCTGTAACTAAGAAATCCAACTCAGTGCTATCCCACCAACAGTAAATACATATCCTGTAGTACTCTACCTAGTATCAAGATCCCCTACCTAATCTGAGTCAACATATCCTTGTAAATCAGTAGTAGGGCATCCAAAATGTAAACATTTACTGGATGTTCCTCTCAAATATCTAAGAATCCATTTGACTGCATTCCAATGATCAATCCCAGGATGACTCATATACCTACTAACAACTCCCACTACATGTGGCATAACTGGTCAAGTACATACCATAGCATACATTAAACTTCTTACAGCTGAAGCATAAGGTACCTTGGACATTTTAGTCTCCTCTTTTGGTGTCTTTGGACACATCTCCTTAGTCAATTTCAAATGACTAGGCAAAGGTGTCCTGACAACTTTGAAATTCTTCATAGAGAAATGTTGCAACACCTTCTCAATATAAGAAGTCTGAGATAGAGTCAGTTTTATGTGCTTCCTATCTCTGTATATTTTCATACCAAGGATTGGTTTTTCTTTCCCCAAATCCTTCATAGCAAATGAGTGTGGTAAATTTTGTTTCAATCCCTTACTGTGATCCATGTTAGACCCATCTACAAGCATATAATCAACATATAAACATAAAATATTATAGCTATCATCATCCAACCTCTTAAAATAAACACAATGGTCTGAATGACACCTAGTATATCCATTCTCATGCATAAAATTGTCAAATTTAAGATACCATTGCCGAGGTACTTGCTTCAATCCATATAAACTTATCTTCAATCTGCACACTAAGTGCTCCTTACCTTTGACCTCAAATCCCTATGGTTGTTCCATATATATTTCTTCATCCAAATCCACTATGAATAAAAGTTGTTTTAACATCAAGGTTCTCTAAATGCAAATCTTCAACAACCACAATACTTAAAACAGTACGAATAGAAGTCATTTTAACAATTGGAGAAAATATCTCATCAAAATCAATGCCCTTTTTCTATGCAAATCCTTTTACAACTAATTTGGCTTTAAATATTTTCTTACCTCCATCCTCTTCTTTCATCCTGTAAACCCATTTATTCTGTAAAGCCTTTTTACTTAGAGGTAACTTACATAAATCCCAAGTTTGATTTTCCAGCAAGGAGTCTATTTAGTATATCATTGTAGAATCCCACTAAAGCTTTGTATCCACATGTATAGCTTCATCATAACATTATAGTTCACCAGCATCTGTTAATAAAATAGAATACAAAGAGGGAGAAAATCTTTTGGGAGGTCTACTTAACCTTGTTGACCATCTAACATTTATTGGGGTTTGTGAAATTTTTTTTGCGGAGTATAAGGAGCTAATGGAACATCATTTTTGGAGTATCACCCAGTACTACATAATCATTTTCTTTCTTTCATGTTGTATCAATAGATCTTTGTACAACACTTTCTTATTGAATATGACATCCCTACTTCTTACAATTTTATGATTTTCAAAATCCCAAAGCCTATAACCAAATTCATCAATGCCATATCCAAAAAATACACATTTCTTAGATTTAGCCTCCAACTTGGATCTATTTTCATAATCTATATGTGCAAATGCTTCATAAGAAAAGGTTTTGAGAAAAGAATAGCTCACCTTCTTACTAGTCCATGCTTCCTCTGGAATACCACAACCTAAAGGAGTAGAGGGACCTTTATTGATTAAATATACAGTTGTATTAACAGCCTCCACCCACATGTTTAAGGTTAGCCCAGCATGCAACCTCATACTCTTTGCACACTCCATTATTGTCATGTTCATGCGTTCAACCACTCCATTTTATTATGGAGTTCTTGGTATAGTTTTTTGCCTACGAATACCATTAGAGGAACAAGAATATTCAAATTATGTGCTACAATAATCACCACCATTATCAGATCTAGACATTTTAGCCTTTTACTAGTCTCATTCTCAACCAAGCATTTCCATTTCTTAAAAGTTTGAAATACATAAGGTTTCTATCTAAGGAAATAAATCCATACTTTTCTTGTTGTATCATCTATAAATGTAACATAATACAAAGAGCCACCAAGGGGAGATACTCTCTTATGTTTTACATACACACAACTTTCACAGAAATCCATATTGACACTTTCTAGACCTGGTAAAAATTTCTTTGAATGAATTAATTTCATACCTTTTTCACTCATGTGCCCAAGTATGTTGTGCCATAGTGCTGTGTCAGAATCTACAACAACTATTTGATGTTCTTTCTTCTCAACTACAACTGTTCCTGAACATTCATTTTTCTCTAAAACAATTAAAGTAGAAGGAACAATATGACCTGTACAAAGATATAAGGTGCCTACTTTCACAACTTTTTCTACTATTAAGGAACCTTTTGAAACCTTTCAATTTCTATCATTAAAAGTAACTGTGCAACCCTCATCACCAAGTTACCTTGCTGAAATTAAATTCCCACTCGGCCTTAGAACATGTCTTACCTGTTGTAGTAGCCAATGATTCTCATTCTACAACTTAATCTTAATTTTCCCCTTTCCAACAATTTGAAAGGGTTCATTATCTCCTAAATAAACCAGCCCAAAATCCTCTTGGACATAATCAAGAAAATAACCTCCATGAGGTGTAGCATGAAATGAAGCCCCTGAGTCTAAAACCCATGAATCATCAACACTTTCTAAAGAAAGAAGCAAAGCATCCTCTTCGAATTTATTACTTACAACATTTTCCTCCTTGTTTCCTTCTTGTTTATATCCTTCATTGTTCTTCTAAGACCAACAATCTTTCTTATTATTCCCTAGCTTCCCATAGTACCAACAATCTCTTGGTCCTTTGGATTCATACCTCTTTCCTTTTGATTTTCCTCCTGATTTCCATGATTTCTAAAATTGTTTCCTCTCTCATTCGTTCTACCTCTTATTTGTGTGTTCAAGAAAATTTTAGATGTAGATCCACCTGATAGTTTCCTATGATTTTCCTCACTCAGGATCACACCGATAGCATCATCAAATTTTAGGGTATTAGAATCAGAACTAGAGTTACTAACAACCATGATCGAGCCATTCCAACTTTCAAGAAAATAACACAAAATCAAGAGAGCCCTAATTTTTTCATCAAAAATAACATTTACATAAGATAATTGACTGGTAACTATATTAAACTCATTCAAATGATTAGTAACAAATCCACCTTCTTCCATCTTCATATTAAACAAACTCTTCATGATAAACACCTTATTTGAAGCAAAAGGCTTCATATAACTTCTCTAGGGTTTCCATAAAATTTGCAGTTATCTTTGCATGTGTAATATTTAATTCCACCTATTGTGCCAAGTATAAATGAATACTACCAAGTTCCTTCATATCTAAAATATCCCAATCCTCATCAGTCATTGTTGTCAATTTCTTGGATTTTCCTTCCAATGGCCGCCATAGATCCTTTTGATAAAGATAGTCCTCTATTTATATTTTGCATAATTGAAAGTTCTGTCCATTAAACTTCTCAACCTTCAGCTTACCCTCATCTTCTATTGCTCCCATTCAATTGTGAGACTCCCACTAAACTATGATAGCTTCTTGCAGAAGATAACTTAAAAAAACCTTGCTTTGATACCACTTGTTATAATTAACAAGACAAAAATAAAAGTTACATACAAATATAACCAATATCAAAAAATAATAAACCAGACAAAAGATAACACAAGACACAAAGATTTAATGTGGTTCATCCAATCCCTGGTCTACATCCACCAACAATGAGTCCAATATTCTTATTATCTAGTGATTACAACCTTATTACAATCCACAATCCCTTACAACTCAATATTGCTGCAAGAAGATACGAAAAACATACATAATGAAATCCCTAACCCTAATCCATTTTTATACAATCTTTTTTTGCTGCTTTAGTGTTAGAATCGAGTATAACACGTCAGCCCAAAAATAGCCCCAAAAACTATCCCTGAACCCTAGCGAGGATACATGGAAAGTGTACAGTAGTTCCCTAATGAGTCACCATAGACCAACAATCTCCCACTTAGTGATATCTTTTTTAGCTTTAACTATCCATCATCCAAAACTGACTGAATGAAATGGTACTGCAACTCTATGTATTTTGTCTTTGAATGGAGAGAAGAATTCTTGGCAAGATAAATGGTACTCTAGATATTTGTAAATAAATAATTGTCTATATGTGGGTGTCTCAATTCATCCATGAAGAACTGAAGTCATATCATCTCCCTGGCTTCCTCTATAGAAACAACATACTCTGCCTTAGTAGTGGATAAATCATTCACCTTTTGTAACTGAGAAATCCAACTCATTGTTTTACCACCAACAGTAAATATATATCCTATAGTACTCTGCTTGGTATCAAGATCCCTTGCCAAATCTGAGTCAACATATCCTTGTAAATCAGTAGTAGGGCCCCCAAAATGTAAATATTTATTGGATGTTCCTCTCAAATATTTGAGAATCCATTTGACTACATTCCAATGGTCAATCCTAGGATGACTCATATACCTACTAACAACTCCCACTACATGTGCAATATCTAGCCAAGTACATACCATAGCATGTATTAAACTTCCTACAGCTGAAGTATAAGGTACCTTGGACATTTTAGTCTCCTCTTCTGGTGTCTTTGGACACATCTCCTTAGTCAATTTCAAATGACTAGGCAAAGGTGTGCTGACAACTTTGGCATTCTCCATAGAGAAACGTTGCAACACCTTCTCAATATAAGAAGCCTGAGATAGAGTCAATTTTTTGTGCTTCCTATCTTTGTATATTTTCATACCAAGGATTTGTTTTTCTGCCCCCAAATCCTTCATAGAAAATGAGTGTGATAAATGTTGTTTAAATCTCTTAATCTGATCTAAGTTAGACCCGACTATAAGCATATCATCAACATATAAACATAAAATAATGTAGCTATCATCATCCAACCTCTTAAAATAAACACAATGATCTGAATGACACCTAGTATATCCATGCTCATGCATAAAACTGTCAAATTTAAGATACCATTGCCAAGGTGCTTGCCTCAAGCCATATAAAATTTTCTTCAATCAACACACTAAGTGCTCCTTACCTTTGACCTCAAATCCCTATGGTTGTTCCATATATATTTCTTAATCCAAATCACCATGAAGAATTTTTTTTTAACATCAAGCTTCTATAAATGCAAATCTTCAACAACCACAATACTTATAGAAGTCATTTTAACAACCGAATAAAATGTCTCACCAAAATGAATGCCCTTTTTCTGTGAAAATCCTTTTACAACTAACTTGATGTTAAATATTTTCTTACCTCCATCCTCTTCTTTCAACCTGTAAACCCATTTATTTTGTAAATTCCTTTTACCTGCAGGTAACTTACATAAATCCCAAGTTTGATTTTTTAGCAAGGAGTCCATTTCGTCTATTGTTGCAGACTCCCACTGAAGCTTTGTATCCATCTGCACAACTTCATCATAACATTTCAGTTCACCATCATCTATTAATAAAATAGAATACAAAGAGGGAGAAAATCTTTCTTAAGGTCTACTTAACCTTGTTGATTGTCTAACATTCATTGGGGTTTGTGGTATTTTTGTTGTTGTTGCAGAGCATAAAGAACTACTAGAACATCATCTTTTGGAGTATTATCCAGTACTACATAATCATTTTCTTTCTTCTCATGTTGGAGGCTAAATCTATACAGTTCAAAACAGAGCTATTTAACTTAGGCTAAATCTATACAGTTCAAAACTGCATCTCGGTTAAATAGCATTTTAGTTAAACAACATCTCGATTAAACAACATCCCAGTTAATCAACACCTAATTTAAATAGGATTTGAGGTAAACAATAACTACATTTCAGTTAAACAACACCCAAGTTAAAAAACACACCAGGATGGCTCGGATATAGGGCATTTTTTTCTAGGGGACATTAATTAAAAATATAGTAGAAAATTTGAAAATATAAAAAATATTAATTAGGCTTGCATAAATATTGGGATAACTATTCCTTGGCCTTTCCAGGGACAGCCAACCATCCCTTGCTATTTTTGAGATACGAATGATATAGATTTCAAGAAAAAAATTAGGCTGACCTAGAAAAGTTCATCGAAGACCCAGAAGAAATCTTGAAAAACCCAGAAAGAATCTGAAGTCAAAATTAAATTCTGGCTGGTACAGAATGTTAAACAACATCTCAGATAAATAACATAATAGTTAAACAACACATTAGTTAAACAACACCCTAGTTAAACAACATCTCAGTTAAACGTCTACGTTAAACAATATTTCAGTTAAATAACACCCAAGTTAAACAACATCTCAATTAAACAACATACTAGTTAAACTACATTTTAGTTAAACAAAGCCTCAATTAAATAACATACTAAGAACAATTAAATAACATATTTTTTAGTTAAAAAATATCTATGATAGCTTCTGTATAGCATACCTATACTGATTGAATAAAAATATGATCTTGTCATGCATGACAAAACATATTGGATCACAAAAAATCAGGGATGATTAAAGAAATATAGTAGTGCACAACTCCATTAGAAAACAGAGATAAATCATCTATGGACATGTTGTTTAACATTATGATGTTTAACTAGCATACTGTTTAATTGCCACACATGTTCTTTAATTGATAGAAATGTTGTTTAACTAACATGTTGTTTAACTATGAATGAATACTGTTTAATTGTGGATTTTTTGAAACCTCAATTGGGTCATTGTCAGATTTTTTGGGTACTTGATGCAGGAGCATCATGGGTGTAAGAGCAATCTTGCATCACCCAAAATATTTTTGGTTTCTTTTCAATAAGGGATATCTTTTGCAGAGCTGCTATTTATGTGAACTTACTATTTTTAGTAAGTTGGTCATATGATTTCGGAATGTTCTAATTTCACAGGTGGAGGTTCATCTTAGTCATATCAGCCTACCAGTTGAGTTTTATTGCCACATCATCTGTATTGGTGAAGTTATTGAGGTTTTTGGGTATGAAATCTTTCAGGTCAATTTTGAAGGGCTTATAGGCTCTGAATCGCGATCGACCCCCCGATTGATTAGAGCTTGCATGAGTTAGGCACTGTAGATCAAGTCCTTCCATTTTTGAAAAGTGGCTATAATAGAAAAACAGAGCTACGGTTAAAAAGTTATGGCCTCCGGAAGTTGGGCTACCTAAACCATATTTTGTAATTATTTGGGGCGACCCTATGTAAAAAGAAATGAAAATAAAATAATTCTTAGGGAAGTTGGCCTTAAGGGCTAAATTTCTAAAACCTTCTCGAGCGATGGAAATTGCCTATATAAGAAAGGTCCGTAGTGTTGTCTAGGGCAATTATGGGTAGATTTGGGTAATAATTCGAGGCTTTGTCGTACAAAATATTGTAAAGGAAAATGCCCATGTGGCTTTGCACATTGTAATTTTTAAATTTGTAATTCCACATTTGTGGAGATAATAAGAAGCCCATTTTCTATTCTTGCAAATTGTTGTTGTTTCTCTATTTTTGTTATGTGTTTGTGGTATTAAGGGGAGCATCCTTCATCAAGTGGTATCTGAGTGGGAGTTCCAGAGTGTGTGAATAGATTGCAGATTATGAGGTAGTTTGCAGCAGGACCGTGGTTTAGGATTTCAGCGAGCAACGCGAAAATGCCTCCACGAAGGGAATGTGGCAGAATATATTATGGTGTGACAACTAAGGTTAGAATGCTCTAGAGACAAGTGCGAGCATTGCAAGAAGAGATTCACGAAGGAATGAATCTTAATGTCAGAGATGAAAGTGATGATGAAGCCGAAGAAGAAGGAAATTTTGATCAAGAAGGAGAAGGCAAAATTTTGAATCAAGAGGAAGAAAGTCTTTTTTGGGCCATTTCCAAGATCGGGAAAAGACCTAAAATTGAGGTTCTTGCATTTTCAGGAAATCTTAACCCAGAGGATTTGATCGACTAGATCAATGAATTAAAATAATATTTTGAGTATGAAGATGTTGAGGATCCTGATCGGGTCAAGTTTGCAAAGGCCAGATTGAAGGGTCATGCGAAGATCTGGTGGCAGGAGATTCAGTTTGAGCGAAATAGAAGAGGAAAGGATAAAATCACAAGATGGGATCAGATGGTGGATAAGTTGAAGTGACAGTTCATTCATGTTGATTATGAGCTTGACCTACTGAAGAAAATGCAAGGTTTGAAGCAAGCAGGAAGATCTGTTTAGGAGTATACAAAGGACTTCTATCGAATCCTCATTAGAACAAGCCATGCGGAAGATGATAAGGAGAAAGTTGCCTATTACCTTAATGGGTTGAGGCCGAGCATTCAAGAGGAGTTGAATTTGGTTCGAATGAACAATATTGAAGAGGCATGCCAGTTTGCCCTAAAACTAGAGGAAAAGTTGAACAAGAAGTTGGAGAGCAAACAAAACAGAAGAGGTCATGGTGGAAGATCTGGTGGATGGTCAAAAGGTGGCTGAAATGAAGATTTGAAAAAGAAGGATGAGGCCAGTAGCAGTCAAAATCAAAGAGGAAACAATTCCAATCGTTTCCATGATTAGACTAATAGAGATTAGAGAGGAAGAGGAAGAGGACAAGGAGTAGGAAGAGGAGGCTTTCGTGGAACATGTTTTCACTGTGGAGAAGGTCATAGGGCATATGAATGTCCTCAACGCCAAGGAAGGAAAGATAGGAGAATTGAAGGCCAGGCTAGAGTTGCACATGTAGATGAAGATGCCAGATCATCACATTCTGAAGATGCTAAAAGAGGAGAAACACTAATTAATAGAAGAGTCCTTTTGAGTGATGAGAATGAACCTGAGAAAAGGAGGAACCTATTTCGCACCAGGTGCAAGTGTGAGAATAAGTGTTGTGATGTGATTATTGATAGTGGAAGCACTAACAATTTGGTGTCAGAAGAGATGGTCATGAAGTTGAAGCTCAAGAGACAGAAACACCCACATCCATACTGGATTGCTTGGGTGCAGGATGACCACAAGGTCATGGTTAGTGAACAGTGCTTAGTAAAGTTCAAGATTGGCGGCTACCATGATGAGGTACTATGTGATATCATACCTATGGATGCATGTCATATGTTGTTGGGTAGACCATGATAGTTTGATAGACGTGTTGTATATGATGGTCGTGTGAATACCTATTCCCTGACAAAGGATTAAGTGCGACATAAGCTAAAGACATTGAAGGACGCATAAGAAAAGGTATGTGGTAATGTAAGAATAACTTTTGTTGATGGAAGAAAATTCTTAGATGTTATAAGGCATGAGCATGTGTGTTTTTCTTTAATTCTAAAAGCTGGTAAAGAGGAAGTAGAAGATGCACCTGTAGAAGTTTTAGATTTGTTGAATGAGTTTCAAGATATTGTATCCGATAATGTTCTTGATGGATTACCACCAGTAAGGAAGATCAGTCATCAAATGGATTTGATTCCAGGAGCTAGTTTTCCAAATAAGGCAACACATAGAATGACACTAGTAGAAAGTGAAGAGTTGAATAAACAAGTACATGAGTTGTTACAGAAGGGGTTGATTTAGGAGAGCTTGAGTCTATGTGTTGTACCAGCAATATTAGCACCAAAGAAGAATAGAGAATGAAGGATGTGTACAGATTCTGGGGCTATAAACAAGATCACAATCAAGTACAAGTTTCAATTGCCATGAATGGATGATATTATGGACTATTTGAGTGGAGCTATGTATTTTTCAAAGATAGATTTGAAGAGTGCATATCATCAGATTTGAATAAGAGAAGGAGATGAATGGAAGACTACTTTCAAGAAAAAAGGACTATATGAGTGGTTAGTCATGCCTTTTGGGCTAACCAATGCACCGAACACTTTCATGCGGCTCATGAACGAGGTTATGAAAGAATTTATGGGTAAGTTTGTCATTGTTTACCTAGATGATATTTTGATCTTTAGTAAGACATTGGAGGAGCATATGATGTATATTCGTATGGTGTTTGAGAAGTTAAGAGAATAGAAATTGTTGATTAATTTGAAGAAGTGCAGTTTTGTGAAGAAAGAGTTAGTGTATTTGGGATTTGTAGTTTCAATAGAAGGTCTAAAAATGGACCCAGAGAAAGTGTAGGCTATCCTTGAATGACCTACCCCAAGGAGTGCTACTAAGGTAAGATCTTTTCATGGTTTGACTAACTTTTATAAAAAAATTATTAGGAGTTTTAGCAGTATTTGTGGACCCTTGACTGAAATAATGAGAGGGGATAGAAAAGAGTTTAAGTGGACTACTGAGGTAGATAAGAGTTTTAAACTATTGAAATAGAAAGTTACAGAACAACCGATTTTAGCACTTCCAGATTTTAATAAGGTGTTTCAAGTAGACTGTGATGCTAGTGGTATTGCAATAGAAGTTGTTATGAGCCAAGAAGGTAAACCTGTTGCTTATTTCAGTAAGAAGTTAAATGATGCCAAGAGAAAATATTCTATTTATGATTAGGAATTTTATGCTATAGTTCAAGCATTGAAGAAGTGAAGACACTATCTTCTTCCTAAGGAGTTTGTTTTGTATGCTGATCATCAAGCTTTGTAATATTTGAATAGTCAAGGAAAATTAAATCAAAGGCATTTGAAATGGGTTGAGTTTTTGCAGAGTTATACATTTGTTTTGAAACACATGAGTGGAAAATCTAAAAGGATTGCAAATGTTGTAAGAAGAAGACAAATTTTGTTGATAGAGATGTAGATTGAGGTGGTTGGGTTCAAGGAACTCAATAATTTGTATCCAGAGGATCCTGATTTTGGTGAAGCTTGGAAAGCTTGTAAAGAACCTGTTACTCTAGACAGAACAAAGTGGTTGGATTTCATCATTTAGGATGATATATTATTTATAGGGAGTCATTTGTGCATTCCAAGAAGTTCTATGAGGGAGAATCTCATCAAGGAGAAGCATAGTGGAGGATTGGTTGGAAATTTTGGTCATGATAAAACCCTTGCTTTGGTTAGTGAGAATTATTACTGGCTACAGTTGCGACAAGACATCAAGAAGTTTGTACAAAGTTGCAGAGTATGTCAGATGGAAAAGGGAGTAAAGCAGAATACATGGTTGTATCAACCATTACCTGTGTTGGTGCTCGAAACTACAGATTGGAATTCCTATGGGTTTGCCTACCCAATGCTAAGAAAACCAATTGCTTCAGCCAACTAACAGGTCTTTGCCCTAGGGAAGGGGCTAAAAACCTCTGCAATTTAGGCTCTGCAAGACCTAGGCTGGTAGGCCTTTCCCTTGAATTTTGCCTTTGACTTCCAAGGTACTTTATAGCAGATAACAAGATCCTCCAGCTACTAATCCTCTCAAAGTTTGGCAAATAAGAACTTGAAAGTTATTTAGCACTGGTAACAATGGATTATAAATATGAAATTGTAATAGACTGCTGAAATTTTATTGAATATATAAATGATTTTAATAGATAAGTCTTCACAGCAATGCAAATCAAAACCAATTGATTGAAATCCTGTATGCAATAACAGACTAGTGCCTTGTTTCCTGTTGGGTAATAGAGTCAAAATCATCCAACCTTAATTTTCAACCTTAGAGACTAATTCACAAGGAATTAATCACCTCATGTGATCAGTAAAATGAATATAAAATTTAGGAAAAACTCTAAGCTATCTCAGAATCCTCTCAAATGACAGACCTATTGATTTATGCATCAATCAAAAGGATTTAACCATGCAAGATGAGCAAATAAACTGAGAATAATTGCAAAGAATCTGACTCAGAAGTATATGCATTAAATGATCATACTGAAGAAGTTCTAAATGATTTATCTAAGGGACTGATTGCAAATGATGAAAATCTATATCCAATAAGAGAACAGGTCTACTCATGTATTGATATCAGAAAATAATTACAAATAATTCAAGTTGCAGTGCTGATTAGAAACTATCTCTGGTTCTAATGGTAGTGAAAAACACCAGAATTATCCCCCTTTTACATCAACCTTGATACCCTTTTATAGTACTCTGTTCAAAGGGTGCAACAAGCGAAGGGTTGATGCAACGGTTCAATGCCCAATCCTAATCCTAAGACCAGCAACTGAACCATTAAAGATTACAAATAAGAATGAATCAATTATTCCTAAACCATAGTTAACAAACTGAAAAGAAAATTGATGCCAGAAAATATAATTATTAAAGTTTTTGCACGAACATGATTTGAAAATGCCACAAGCTCTTTAATATCTTTATGTTTCATATCCCGGTCGACAAATCTTCTTTATATTATCCTGCAACACACAAGTCGAAATATCAATTTTTCATAAACCCTTAATCGACAGAACTGAAATAATAATAATACTATATGCAAAAAATAATCCATGTATGCAATTGATTGAGTTTTATTTAATTTGTTGATGCCACGTGGAGTCTCTTTATTGAGCGTCGATCATCGACCGCAAGCATAATATTCCCCACTTTTCGGTGGGACCGGACACATGTCCGCATCGCGCATGTTCGCATAGCGCATGTTCGCATAGAGCCTCTCCATCATATGTGAATCAACGCCCACCGTAGGATCAAAAAAGGTTATCCTTTGAAAAGTCTTTGCTGTTCTAACCGGGCCCGCGCATACATGTCATCCCGTTAACAAATGATAAAATGCCAACTGGATTCCCGTCAATAAGGAACTTTGAATCTCGGTGGGACCAGACACGTGTCTTGATCGCGTGCTTTCGCATAGACTTTCCTGAATGTATGCGAACTTACGGTAGCCATTAGATCTGCCATAGTATACTTTATACCTTTCGTTTGGGCCCGCGTCAATCAGAAGCTCTGAGTCTCAGTGGGACACGTGGCCGCATCACGTAAGTTCGCATAGAGCTTCTCCACCGTATGCGAATCAACACCCACCGTTCGATCAAAAAAGAGGGGACTTAAATTTATGAAAACCGGGCCCGCGCATATATGTCAACCTGTCAACAAATGATAAACCGCCAACTGGATTTCCGTTCGATTGGGTTTATGGAGTCACATGGGAGCAGACACATGTCTTGATCGCGTAAGTTCGCATAGATTTTCCCCATCGCTTGTGAATTAGTGGTGATTGTTGGATTTGCTTTATCATGTATGGGTCCCATTTAAACAAGATATCTCCCTGTGATGAAATAAATAAATATTAAATGGAATATTTAGATGCGCAAAAAAACATTAGAACGGCTAGTTTTTTGAATTCAAAATTTTGTAAGCCCTTTGCAAATTAGAAATTTGAATAACTTTTAAACTATAATGGATGAGAAAATGAAATTTTTACCATGTGCAATTCAAATGATAAAGAACATAAAAACATTAAAATAATGAGGAAAATATAAGGTTTTAGAAAATATGAAAATACATTAGGAAATACTTCCCTGACTGCTTTAGGTGTTTAAAATTTTATCCTTAAAATTGTGCAACACCAACCTGTACCAGAGAAACCATGGGAGGATATTAGTATGTACTTTGTTCTTGGTTTACCAAGGACTTAGCGGGGACATGATTCAATTTTTTTGGTGGTTGACAGATTTTCAATGATGCCACATTTCATTCCTTGCAAGAATATTAATGATGCTATTCATGTAGCATAATTGTTTTTCGAAGTAGTGAGACTACATGGTTTGCCGAAGAGTATAGTTTAAGATTGGGACACTAAGTTTGTTGGATATTTCTGGCGCACATTGTGGAAGAAGTTAAAGATAACTTTGAAGTTCAGTTCATCACATCATCTAGAGATTGATGGATAGACAGAGGTGGTGAATAGGAGTTTGGGGAATTCACTGAGATGTTTGGTTGGGAATAAGCCAACATGATGAGATTTGATTTTACCACAGGCAAAATTTGCATACAATAATTCTGTCAACAAGAGCATTGGTAAATCACCATTCCAGATTGTATATGGAAGTAGTTCCAGAAATGCATATGAGTTGAGAAAGATAGATAAAGGAGAGATAAGTAGTGTTGAAGCTGAGGATTTTGCAGAACATTTGAAGAACATCAATGAGAAGGTGAGGAAGAACATTACCAAGATGAATGCGTAGTATAAGGCTAAAGTAGATGAGAAAAGGAGGCATAAGGAATTTCAGGTTGGAGATGAAGTCATGGTTCATTTATGGAAGGAGCAATTTCCAGTTGGTACATATAACAAGTTGAAAATGAAGAAGTTTGGGCCATGTAAGATACTGAAGAAGCATGATTCAGGAAATGCATATAATGAGGTAGAATTGCCTACTGAGTTGAATATTTCAATAGTATTTAACATTTTAGATCTGATAAAGTATCATGAAGGGGGTGTTGAAGATGAGATCATAGAAGCACAGTGGAGTATTCCAGCAACTACTTCAGCTACCAAGGAGATTGAAGATATATTGGACAGTGTTGTTGGCAGAAGCACAAGGAACAAGACATATGAAGAATACCTAGTCAAATGGAAAGGGTGACCTGTTGAAGATTCATCATGGATGACAAAGGAGGAGGTTAACCATCTTGGTTTTCCTCTTCACACCTGAGTCGTGACAATGTCACTTCTCAAATTACTGCGGGTGTTTGATGCAGGAGCATCCTGGGTGTAAGAGCAATCTTGCATCACCCAAAATATTTCTGGTTTATTTTCAATAAGGGATTTTTTCTGCAGAGCTGCTATTTATGGGAACTTACTATTTTTAGTAAGTTAGTCATATGATCTCAGAATTTTTTGATTTCACAGGTGGAGGTTCATCTTAGTCATATCAGCCTACCAATTGAGTTTCATTGCCACATCAATTGTATTGGTGAAGTTATTGAGGTTTTTGGGTATGAAATATTTCAGGTCAATTTTGAAGGCCTTAGAGGCTCTAGATTGCGATTGACCCCCAGTTGACTAGAGCCTGCTCGAATCAAGCACTGTAGATCAGGTCCTGCCATTTCTGAAAAGTGGTTATAATAGAAAAATAGAGCTACGGTTAAAAAGTTATGGCCTTCGAAAGTTGGGCTACCTAAAACCATATTTTGTAATTATTTGGAGCTGACCCTATGTAAAAAGAAATGAAAATAAAATAATTCTTAGGGAAGTCGGCCTTAAGGGCTAGATTTTTGGAACCTTCTCAGGCGGTGGAAATTGCCTATATAAGAAAGGTTCGTAGTGTTGTCTAGGATAGTTCTAGGTAGATCTGGGTAATAATTCAAGGCTTTGTCCTACATAATATTGTAAAGGAAAATGCCCATGTAGCTTTGCATATTGTAATTCTGAAATTTGTAATTCCACATTTGTGGAGATAATAAGAAGCCCATTTTCTGTTCTTGCAAATTGTTGTTGTTTCTCTATTTCTGCTATGTGTTTGTGGTATTAAGGGGACCCATTGTCATTCTACTAATGAAAAAATCTCTACCACTTATTCAGTAATTCATTCAAACACACATGCGCGCAAAGGGGTTCAATAGCATACCATAGGCTTAAAATAAACTAGAAATCCTTGCACACAACAATACCCCTATAATTTGTTCAATTAAGATGCATAATTAATGTAGTTGTAACAATTATCTCCAAAACCAAAATAAGAAACTCAAAAAGGAAAAACTGTAGAGACCCATTATCATTGTACTAAAGAAAAAAAATTCTACCACTTACTTCAATAATTTAGTCAAACACACATGTAGAGGCTTACAAATTGAGATTATAGAGGGTGGAAAATTTTCATTTTCAAAGCTCTACCTATAAAGATTATGCAGAGAAATCCTTCCATCGTTATCGGTAAATACATTTTGGGTACATTTTGGGAAATTCTTTGTATGGGAAAAATTAGAAATGCAAAAATAGACAATTACCTTGTATTGCAGGAAAAATAATATACCGTACCAACCATAATTTAATTTTGACTTCAAACTCTTACTAGGTTTTTCGAGATTTCTTCTAAGTCTTCGACAAATTTTTCTAGGCCAGTTTTTGGGTCAACTAGAAATTTTTCTTGAAATTTGTGTCAGTTGTACTTCATTGGATATTGAAGTCTATGAGTTAAACATGTGTCTCAGTTAAATAGCATGTGTCTTAGTTAAACAACATATGCCTTAGTTAAACAACATGTATTTCAGTTAAACAACATGTGCCTTAGTTAAACACAGTATATAAGTTAAAAAACATGTGTCTTAGTTAAACAACATGTGTCTCTAGACAACCAACCATCCCCTACCATTTTCGAGATACGACTAACACAAATTTCAAGAAATTTTTTTGTCTAATCCATAAAAGTTTGTCGAAGACCTAGAAGAAAAATTAAAAAATCTAGATAAAATCTAAAGTCAAAATTAAATTCTAGTTGGTACAAAATTTGAGGCACAAAAATTGAGGTACCCAAAAACTTAGACAACGACCTAGTTGAGGTTTCAAAAAACCCACAATAAAAAACTCAAACAGGAAAAACAATAGACCCATCGACATTCTACTAATGAAAAAATCTCTACCACTTATTCAGTAATTCATTGAAACACACATGTGTGCAAAGGGGTTCCATAGCATACCATAGGCTTAAAAGAAACTATAAATCCTTGCAGATAATAATACCCCTATAATTTGTTCAATTAAGATGCATAAAAAGGGGTTCAATAGCATACCATAGGCTTAAAAGAAACTAGAAATCCCTGTAGACTATAATACCCCTATAATTTGTTAAATTAAGATGCATAATTAATGTAGCTGCAAGAATTTATCTCCAAAACAAAAATAAGAAACTCAAAAAGGAAAAACTATAAAGACCCATTATCATTGTACTAAAGAAAAAAAAATTCTACCATTTACTTCAGTAATTCATTCAAACACACATGTAGAGGCTTACAAATTGAGATTATAGAGGGCAGACAATTTTCTTTTGCACAACTCTACTTGTGAAGATTATACAAGTAATCCTTCCAACATTATCGATAAATACATTTTGGGTACATTTTGGGCAATTCTTTGTATGGGAAAAATTAAAAATGAAAAAATAGACACTTACCTTGTATTGCGGGAAAAACAATGTACCACACCAGCCAAAATTTAATTTTGACTTCAAATTCTTTCTAGGTTTTTCGAGATTTCTTCTGAGTCTTTGACAAACTTTTCTCGGTCAACCAAATTTTTTTCTTGAAATCTGTGTCAGTCGTACATCATTGGATATTGAAATCTATGAGTTAAACAACATGTGTCTCAGTTAAATAGCATGTGTCTTAGTTAAACAATATATGCCTCATTTAAACATGTATTTCAGTTAAACAACATATGCCTCAGTTAAACACAGTATATGAGTTAAACATCATGTGTCTCAGTTAAATAAAATATGCCTCAATTAAACAACATGTATTTTAGTTAAACAAGATTTGAATTAAACAACATGTATTTTAGTTAAACAACATGTGTCTCTAGACAACCAACCCTCCCCTACTGTTTCTGAGATACAACTGACACAGATTTCAAGAAAAATTAATGGTTGACCTAAAAAAGTTTGTCGAAGACCTAGAAGAAATCTTGAAAGGTATAGAAAGAATCTAAATTCATTTTCTGTGTTAGCCATAAATTTTTCTTGAAACCTGTGTCAGTCGTACTTCATTGGATATTGAAGTCTATGAGTTAAACAACATGTGTCTTAGTTAAACAACATGTGTCTTAGCTCAACAACATATACCTTGAAATTAAACAACATGTATTTTAGTTAAATAGCATGTGCCTTAGTTAAACACAGATTTATAGTTTCTTTGAAGTCTATGGTATGCTATTGAACCCCTTTGCGTGTGTGTGTGTGTTTGAATGAATACTGTTTAACTGTGGATTTTTTGAAACCTCAATTGGGTTATTGTCATATTTTTTGGGCACCTCAGTTTCCATGCCTCAAATTCCATACCAGCTGTAATTTAATTTTGACTTCAGATTCTTTCTAGGTTTTTGAATAGACACGAGGACAACCAACCATCCCCTATTATTTATAAGATACAATTGACATAGATTTCAAGAAAAATTTTTGGTTAACCCAAAAAAGTTCATCAAAGACACAGAAAAAATCTTTAAAAATTAAGAAAGAATGTGAAGTCAAAATTAAATTATTGCTGGTACATAATTTGAGGCACAAAAATTTAGGTACCCAAAAAATCCGACAACCTAGTTGAGGTTTTGAAAAACCCACAATAAAAAATTCAAACATGAAAAATAATAGACCCATCATCATTCTACTAATGAAAAAATCTCTACCACTTATTCAGTAATTCATTCAAACACACACATGCACAAAGGGGTTCAATAGCATACCATAGGCTTAAAAGAAACTAGAAATCATTATACTCAGAAAAAATTCCACCATTTATTTTAGTAATTCATTCAAACACACATGTAGAGGCTTACAAATTGAGATTACAGAGGGCAATAAATTTTCATTTGCATAGCTCTACTTGTGAAGATTATGCAAAGAAATCCTTCCAACATTATTGGTAAATACATTTTGAGTACATTTTGGGAAATTCTTTGTATAGGCGAAATTGGAAATGCAAAAATAGACACTTACCTTGTATTACAAGCAAAACAATATACCATACCAACCAAAATTTAATTTTGACTTTAAATTCTTTCTAGGTTTTTTGAGATTTCTTCTGAGTCATTGACGAACTTTTCTAGGTAAGTTTCTAGGTCACCTAGAATTTTTTCTTGAAATTTGTGTCATTTGTACTTCATTGGATATTGAAATCTATGAGTTAAACAACATGTGTCTCAGTTAAACAATATATGTCTTAGTTAAACAACATGTGTCTCAGTTAAACAACATGTGTCTCAGTTAAACATGTATTTTAGTTAAACAACATGTGTGTTAGTTAAACACAATCTATGAGTTAAACAACACGTGTCTCAGTTAAACAACATGTATCTCAGTTAAACAATATGTGTCTCAGTTAAACAACATGTATTTTAGTTAAACAACATGAGTCTTTGGACAACCAAGCATCCCTTACTATTTCTAAGATACTGACACAAAATTCAAGAAAAATTCCTAGCTAGCCCAGAAAAGTTCATTGAAGACCCAGAAGAAATCTTGAAAAATCTAGAAAGAATCTGAAGTTTGTTTCTGGGCTAGCTAGAAATTTTTCTTGAAATCTATGTCAGTCGCACTTCATTGGAAATTGAAGTCTATGAGTTAAAAATGTGTCTCAGTTGAACAACATATGCCTCAGTTAAACAACATGTATTTCAGTTAAACAACATGTGTCTTAGTTAAACAACATATGGCTCAGTTAAACAACATGTATTTTAGTTAAACAACATGTGCCTCAGTTAAAAACATATTTATAGTTTCTCTAAAGCCTATGGTATGCTTTTGAACCCCTTTGCGTGCATGTGTATTTGAATGAATATTGTTTAAATGCGTGTTTTTTGAAACCTCAATTGGGTCGTTGTCAGATTTTTTGGGTACCTTAGTTTCCATGCCTCAAATTCCATACCAACTAGAATTTAATTTTGACTTCAAATTCTTTTTGGGTTTTTGAATAGACATGGGGACAACCAACCATCCCCTACTATTTTTGAGATACGACTGACATAGATTTCAAGAAAAAAAATTTGGCTAACCCAAAAAAGTTCGTTAAAGACCCAGAAGAAATCTTAAAAAATCCATAAAGAATCTAAAGTCAAAATTAAATTATGGCTGGTACAAAATTTGAGGCACAAAAATTGAGTTACCCAAAAAATCTGACAATGATCTAGTTGAGGTTTCGAAAAACCCACAATAAAAAAACTCAAACAAGAAAAAGAATAGACCCATCATCATTCTACTAATGAAAAAATCTCTACCACTTGTTCATTAATTCATTTGAACACACACATGTGCCAAGGGGTTCAATAACGTACCATAGGCTTAAAAGAAACTAGAAATCATTACAGACAATAATACCCCTATAATTTATTCAATTAAGATGCATAATTAATATAGCTACAACAATTTATCTCCAAAACAAAAATAAGAAACTCACAAAGGAAAAATTGTAGAGACCCATTATCATTGTACTAAAGAAAAACAAATTCTACCACTTACTTCATTAATTCATTCAAACACACATGTAGAGGCTTACAAATTGAAATTATAAAGGGAGATAAATTTTTATTTGCACTGCTCTACCTGTGAAGATTATGCAGAGAAATCCTTCCAATGTTGTCAGTAAATACATTTTGGGTACATTTTGGGAAATTCTTTGTATGGGTAAAATTGGAAATACAAAAATAGACACTTACCTTTTATTGCAGGAAAAATAATATACCGTACCAACCAAAATTTAATTTTGACTTCAAATTCTTTCTAGGATTTTCAAGATTTCTTCTGAGTCTTCAACGAACTTTTCTAGGTCAGTTTCTGGGTCAGCCAAAAAAAATTCTTGAAATCTGTGTCATTCGTACTTCATTAGATATTGAAGTCTATGAGTTAAACAACACGTGTCTCAGTTAAACAACATATGCCTCAGTTAAACAACATATATTTAAGTTAAATAACATGTGCCTCAGTTAAACATAGTATAAGAGTTAAATAGCATGTGTCTCAGTTAAACAACATGTATCTCAGTTAAATAACATATGCCTCATTTAAACATGTATTTAGTTAAACTTGATTTTAGATAAACACTATGTATTTCAATTAAACAACATTTTTCTCTGTTAAACAACATATCGATTAAACAACATGTGTCTCTATCTATTTCACACAGTACATAGCAAGTATAGTAATCATCTTACCTGCACTATTTTAAAATTATCTTATTAAGCTAGAGTTAGTTTGCAATGCTCACCACTGTACAAAAAATGCAATGAATAGACACATGTGGTAGATGTTGGGAATCACGCTTAATTTTCTAAAATACAAGGTAAGTGTCTATTTTTGCGTTTCCAATTTTTCCCATACAAATAATTGCCCAAAATGTCCCAAAAATGTATTTACCGATAACGTTGGAAGGATTTATCTACATAATTTTCACAGGTACAACTGTGTAAATGAAGATTTCCTGCTCAGGTGGGGAATGTTAACATGTAGCTTGGGTGGGAAGAGATGCGGCAAGCTAGGTGAGAACTCGTCGCCCTTAATTTGGACAATCTATTTATTTGGCTTTCTTATGATGTTTGTTTGGAAAATGATCTCTTGTACATGTATCTCAAATGCCAAAGAATTGAGGTTGTCTGTCAAGTGTTGCATATTATGTTGGTTTTGTTGGCTTTTGGATGCTCTTCAAGGTATCTTGTCATGTTCGATTAGATTAACAATGTTCTCCTTATGAAATGTATAGGGTCCACTTCCACCAAAAATATTTCAAGCATGCTTCCAGATTATTTGAAATATATTCATTGTGTATATTTTGTTAAATAATTTGCAAGGTTTGAATTTCCCCGTTGGTGTGTAACTAATTGGGGAAATTTTTTGACTCTTTTTGGTCACCCCATTTGCTTGGGATGTCTTAGGAGGGTTTACTCATCTCATAATAGGTGGGGTTATAGAGGATGAAACAGAACAATCACCATTCAAATCAGGGCTCTTTCAGTGCAACAAAGGTTCCTCACTCCATGTTGATTGGTTGGACCATGTGGGTTGACCCAATAAGAATAGTAGAACGGTTACTACTATCTACTAGAGAAGGGATATGGCTACTCATAGCCACTAGAGACCATAGATAATATAGAAAAAGAGTTAAACAACATATGCCTCAATTAAACAATATGAATCTCAATTAAACAATATGAGTTAAACAACATTTCAGTTAAACACATGTGTCTTAGTTAATGAAGGTTTCATTAGGTGCACATATATTTCAGTTAAACAACACGTGTCTCAATTAAACAACATGTGTCTCAGTTTACTCATCTCATAACAGGTGTGGTTATAGAGGATGAAATAAAACAATCACCATTCAAATCAAGTCTCTTTAAGTGTAACAAAGGTTCCCCACTCCCTGTTGATTGGTTGGACCATGTGGGTTTACCCCATTAGAATAGTAGAGTGGTTACTACTATCTACTACCAAGGGGATATGGCTATTAATAGCCACCAGAGACTAGAGATAACAATAAATCAATTAAACAACATATGCCTCAGTTAAGCATATATTTCAATTAAACAGTATGAGTTAAACAACATGAATAAATAATAATATAATTTACTTATTGGTTTCTCAACTTTGGACAAGATAAAAAATCAAGGGCTTTGATTAGGTAAAAAGAGCCAATAGAGTGTTCTAATTCATATTCTTCTATCCCACATTCTTTTGTGAGATAGGACAACATGATAAAAATAAGCTATAGTTAACATAATTTGAACAAGGAAATTAAAACTTTTGACTAGAATATAAATGAATAAAATGGATTGTCAATGCAATAAAACCCGTGAATATATCTATATGTACATTCATATTATATTTAAAAAGATCACTATATATCTTTGTTGGTTGGTTGGACCATGTGGGTTGACCCACATGCTATTTAACTCATATACTCTATTTAATTGAGGCACATGTTGTTTAGCTAAAATGTTGTTTAACTGAAATACATGTTGTTTAACTAAGACACATGTTGTTTAACTGAGACACATGTTTAACTCATAGAATTCAATATCTAATGAAGTATGACTGACACATATTCTTGTTAGATTATGAGTTGTCGTTAGTGTCATGCATATAGTCAGTGAAAGAAGAAAATAGGCTAGTCAGTCAACACACTATGGTAATCGAGCACAATCTTGACCGAGGACACACATTGAGCTAGATGATCAACAAGCACTGAGTATAGTTACAACCAAGAATTCATATATACCAAGCATTAATATTTTACTGAGTCATGAATGTAGTATATAATGGGTAATACAAGAATGTCATAGAAGTATGGAATGGCACAAAAAACAATGCAAACAATTTTTACCAAGATAGAAAATGGTTTACATATTTCAAAGTGAAGATTAAATGTAGATGTAATCATTAAATGATTGATGATCCCTATGTATTATTATTTTAGGTTATTTATTTGGATCACAGATATGATGTTTTCTAGATGATAACATAACCCTAATTAGGTCAAATCTTTTGATATAAGAATTGTCAAGATGTCATTTTCATGAGAGAGAGAGAGAGAGAGAGAGAGAGCATGAATTATCTGCCTATACAGACATCTAAAGATCATACAGGGTTGTGAAGTTAAGGTTTTGATAGAGAATTCAAGGATTATATTTCAAAGCACACTAGAGGCTATTGAGTAGTATTCAGAGAATATATCTATCACAACAAGGTGATATCAATTAAGTACTTATCAGATATAAAATCAAGCAAAGTAAGTTGCTACATATAGATCAAATTTATTTTTACTTTCTAACAACTGTGACAGACTTAAATCTCTTAACATAGTAGACCTAACAAGTCTTTTGTAAATCTCTTAACTTAGTGCACACTTTACAGTGTTGCTTAAATCCTCTAACCAGACCAATCCTTACAGGTCTTTATTGTTACTCCTAATAGGATAATATCATTAGAAGTGATCAACAATGTAGCTTAACTGGAAAAATTTATTATTGCAGTAGTGAATATTTGTGGGTATCATCCTTACCGTAGTTTTTACCTTCTAACAAGGTTTTCTGCAATACCAAAATAAATCTGTCAAGTGTATGAAGTTTCATGAATGTTTACATGTTAGATTAGAAAGCATTTCTTATTTTCAGTTATGTTATGAATGGATGGAAATGTTAACATGACATTCGATTAATGTGATACATTTTCTTAAGGGTTAAAATCAAAAAAAATTTAAGGTTGCTAATTCACCCCTCCCCTCTCAATAACACACCTTTCCATAATCCCAATAATTGGTATCAGAGTTAGTTCTCTTGTTGAAAGAGTTTAATGAATAAAGAGGAAAGATCTTAGAGATGGAAAGGTATAATCTTGATAAGACAATTGAAAATAAGAAATTGGAGATGCAGATTCTCATGGAATAGCTAAAGGACATCAAGAAAAAACTGAGAGAGTCACTGATCAAAAGAAAGGAATTGACATTTCAACATAATGAGACTCAATATCAGGAAGAAGAGATAGAGGAATCATCTGAAGGATCCAGAAGTATATCTGATGCATCTGAAGGAACTATCTCAGATCTATCTGAAAAGAATCAACACCTTACCAAACAAGTGAAAGCACTGCAATTTGGACAAGAGACTCAAATGGTAAGAATGATTTAAGTTATGAATAACACAAGACAAGTTGAACAAGAAAGGAATATGGCTATTGAAGAAAAAAGATAAATGACTGAAAAGTTTGAAGAGAAAGAATCTAAAATACTAAGGCTGATTGAGCATCACTTTGAAATTTCCAATTAGATGGTTGTCATGACTCAAGAAGTCAACTGAGTAAACAATGAGTTTACTAGGAAATTGGAAGATATTGGTGAATTAATAGAAGAGAATGAAAGAATGAATAATTAAGTGAAGATGCAACAACAACATAATGAGATGATAAATAAAATTGAGGAAAGTACCAAAAGGATGAATGAATTCCTAAATAGTCAAAGAAGTTTGGACATCACCACTAGACTAGGTTATACCGAGCAGGGAGAGTCATCAAAACAAGTAGAAAAAAGAATGCCTATTCAAATCCAAGAGAAAAGAAACTCGCATGCTATCATTGTGGAAAACTAGGTCACACATCAAATGTCTGCAAAAGTAAAGCTAAAGGTATTCCTAACTATACTCCTAAATTTGATGGTTATTGTTACAATTGAAACAAGTATGGGCATCAAGCATATGAGTGTAGATTAAAGATGAATAAGTCACCAAAGAGATACTGTATGGAAAAGCATTATCGCACTTGCAATAAGCATGGACATACATCACAAGAATGCAGAGTACAGATGAAACAAGTTTGGAAACCGAAAAAACAAAAAAACACCTATCAATGGAGAAGGCAAGGTAATTCTTATACTTGGGATTACAACACTTGGGTTAGTTGTATATAATGTGGAAGATATGGTCATATTATAGAAAATTGTATGAGATTACACTGGAGAGGAAAATATAGGAACTGGAAAAATTCTAGAATGGCATGTCTCCATTGTCACAAGGTTGGCCACTTAAGTAAATATTGCAGAGACCGAGCACCAGAAATGAATGTGGATATGAATGAGAATACCATTGATGGAATCAGAAGGAAAATGAGTCAAATGTGGAGAAGATCAAGTGAAGATAATGCAGGAACAAGCACAACATTCGATGACACCTCATCCTTTGGATTAGGTGATTTCACCACCTCTACCTAAGCAAATCAAGTAAGTATGAGAACTAAATTTTAATCAGTCATATTTTAAAACAATTCCTTATATCTATTACATGAATACCAAATAAACATAAAATAAGATGCACTAGATTGTTATATGTTTTAAACTTGAAATGAGTATAGTCAGTAAAGCATGACCAAGTGAAAGTTTGTTAGTTGGTGAAAGTGTTAAGGTTAACTAAGTTGCGTAGTCAACCTTATAGCATTAGTAGTGTTAATCGGGATGATGTATCAAAAGGAGATAACCAAATGTTTTATCGTTAACCGAGTTTTGGTTGGTGAAGTATTTAATGCAACATATTTTAAGTGGGAAAGGTTTTTTGGTATAAATACAAGTTGGGCCAACTCATTTTTCATATTACAAAACCAAAGTGAAACTAGAGTGAAAAGAGAGAAGATTTGATCAATGAGATTCCAAGCTATATACTGTGATTTGAGCATTTCATAGAAATTTTGGAAGCTACACAAGTAAGTTTTAAGTAAACCAAGCTATTTGAATACAATTTTCACGAAGCCCTAATTTTTTATAAGCGATGGAAACCACATTGAAGACTACTCAATCAAAGGCCGATAATGAGAAGAAGGTTACACTAATCAAGAGGGAAACATATGAAGAACCTAACTACAAACTACACACCAAGATCACATCACAGTTCGATGAGAAAGACACATTCTCATCCATACCGCCTAGGGTTTTTTTGGTAAAGGATACCCGGTCCTACATTCACTGCAAGATCAGTGAAATTGGAAATTTTGAGTTGAAATCCACTTACCTAGAGTCATACGTGAATGAGAAATTGAACGATGAACATACACATCTAGAAATCAAAGGTTTAACCAATGCCCTTCACTTCCCGAAGGTATTCAAAACTAAGTGGATCAGGATAGTACCCAGTAGAGTAGACGAGGAAAAAATGTAGCTAGATGAACCGATAAAAATCACAAAGGACATTATTCACATGGTCATTGGTTACCCAGTGTGTGATAAAGATAAATCCCTAAGGCACTCACCGAAGAGTGAGATTGAAAATTTGACTAGAGCCGAATGTGACGATAGAGGTATGCAGATCAATACAATCAATGACCCTAAGACTAGATTCAGAGCATACATGATTTCTTACAAGGTATTCCAATCTAGTAGACTAAACAACATTCATTGTGGCGTTGTTGATATAGCATATAATATTGTGAAGAAAGGATTACAGCTAGACGTCACTGAGTTGATGTTGAGGAAACTAGAGGAAAACATATGAATGATCCAAGTTGCTAAATCCAACACTTGCAAGTTTGGATCATTACTAGTATGTATATTTTTCTACTTGTATCATTCATTTCCTTCAATCAACGATGTTCAATGGGATGTTAACAAACTGGTTATCATACAAATCAAGGAATTCATAAAATTTTTAGGTTAGAACTTTGAACCTGTCGTGGATGATTATTTTAGAAAATTTAAGGAAAGAATGCACAAAAGAAGTAGGATACCAGAAAAATTGGTGGAAAAGTATAAGGATGATTTTTTTTTCTAGTGGACATTGAGTCCACTCTCATTAAGGTAGTTAAACTGAGGACTGGATGGTTACCAACAATAGATTATGAACTTGACATTGACCAAAAAACTAGGTCATTAAAGGAACTTCTTGCAGAGCCTAAGGATAAGAATGCAACAATATTTGGAACCTACGAGGAAGAAAAACAAATAATGGGTATGTGCAGGATCATGAGGGGCCAAACTATGCCCTTAAGTGGCAATGAAAAATCAGACAATCAGGATTAGTCAACTTGGCGTGAAAAAATGAACTAGTTATCAACCTAATATCAAAAAGTTGTAAGAATACAATTTGTAGGAAATTGAATATAGTTTCTAAACTACTAAGCCTTTTCTGAAAAAAAATTAATATGATTGGTAAAAAGTATAGATTGCAATGCAGCACTACAAACATTTCAGCCAAAAAATAAGAAGTACGTGTATGTCTGACCACCCTAATCAAAAGCAAATGATAATATTTTTTTATAATATTCTATATATAAGTAGCTGACTCATGCTTGGATGTGACGCATATTTTTTGGTAATTTTATTCCAAATAGATAATTAATTATGATTTTTTTGCTACAGCGCTTTCAGAATTTAAAAACTCTCGTGTCTAACCACCTTACTCATTGAAAACTTATCATAATTCAATTTTTAAAATTTTTTTCTTATACTAGATGAAGCATAGAATGTGACACATCTTTCAGATTTCAAAAATGTTATACCGTTTGAAAGATATAGTCATTTTTCAATCAGTATCTAAATCAACACTTTAGAGTTAGCTCGATTAGAAAATAACTAATAATTACTTAACGAATTCAAAATTTGACAGCAATTATATCGATAGAAAGTTGATAATCTCCTTAAGATACCCTTTTCATTTTATCAAATTCAGGTGAAAAAAAAGTCATCAGCTACATGGTCGAAGTCTGGAAGTGAGAGAAACAGAAGAAAAACACGTTTTTGTGACACTTGAAGAGTTGACCAGGTAGGTTTGGTGCACAGACCAATACCGAGCCTAATCGGGTACCCGATATTTTTGGGTACCCGAATCTGGTGGTAGAATTTCAAATTTTTGCTTTGCCTCCACTTTCTCTAATTTCTAATTTCAAAATTTGGTTCCACTTTATCAATTATAGTTATATAATTGATAGTTATATATTTGATAGTTATTAGTTATATATTAAATATTATATAATATCAATTATATATTAATTGTTATATATTAGTTATATATTAAATATTATATAATATGAATTATATATTAAATGTTATATTTAATATTATTTAATATATATTAATATTAAAAACTATATATTAGACTATATATTATATATAATATTATATATTATATATTAAATATTATATAATATACATTTTACATTTTAAATATTATTTAATATGATTCAGAGCATGAGCATGAGTCCCTATAGTGGCATAGTAGTGCCTTTTATAGGTGCCAAAAACCCTAGCTACGCAGAAATGGAGGCTTTGAAGAATAGTTCACTGGATGCGGATTATAGAAGCAAAGGGCAAGAGAATCACTCTGTTTCCACCACTTGTGGCTATGAAATGGTATCTTTCCCTGCTTTTTCAACTGAAATGATAAATTGTAAAGGTTCTTGAAATAGATTCTAGTCGTGCCAGACAATTGTACCACGCCTATTGATAATCCAATAGTTGAACAGAGTCATTGGGAGGTTAAACAAGAACAACCGGATGGATCTTTGAACCAGTCGAAGATTATGGAGAGCGCGGAAGGGTTTGGTAAAATGAGCAGTTTTACTAGAAATGATGCACATGCCGTAGAACTGACTGCATTAATAAATTTAAAGAAGAGATCAGTGGCGACACGACATTATGAGGAAAGCCTTGTCATTTCGATGGTGCCCCCCCCCCCCCCCCCCCCGGCGATAGTATGAAGAATGTCTTACCACTTCAATGCCGGCACCACCTCTGTCTCATACATTTTCCATTGCTTCTCATCAATACTCTAAAATATGGCAGGGATTGCGGGCACATTATTACCCCTAGGGATTGGGATTGAGATATCACACGTTAGGACCCCTAGGGAGTCCCCATGACCCCTTATGACACATTGGAACGCTCACATGTGTCTTAAGAGGTCTGAGGACCCCTTCAAACACATTTGAATATTCCAATGTGTCAAAAGGGGTCATTGGGACTCCCTAGGGGTTCTATTATGTCTTATCACACGTTAGGACCCCTAGGGAGTCCCCATGATCCCTTTTGACACATTGGAATGCTCAAGTGTGTCTTAAGGGGTCCTACAACCCCTTAAGACACACTTGAGCATTCCAATATGTCAAAAGGGGTCATGGGGACTCCCTAGTGGTCCTAGTATGCCTTATCACGTGTTAAGATCCATAGGGAGTCCCCATGACCCCTTATGACACATTAGAATAGTCAAGTGTGTCTTAAGGGGTCCTACGACCCCTTAAGACACACTTGAGCATTCCAATGTGTCAAAAGGGGTCATTGGGACTCCCTAGGGGTCCTAGTATGTCTTATCACACGTTAGGACCCCTAGAGAGTCCTCATGACCCCTTTTGACACATTGGAATGCTCAAGTGTGTCTTAAAGGGTCCTACGACCCCTTAAGACACACTTGAGCATTCCAATGTGTCAAAAGGGGTCATTGGGACTCCCTAGGGGTCCTAGTATGCCTTATCATGTGTTAGGACCCCTAGAGAGTCCTCATGACCCCTTTTGACACATTGGAATGCTCAAGTGTGTCTTAAAGGGTCCTACAACCCCTTAAGACACACTTAAGCATTCCAATGTGTCAAAAGGGGTCATTGGGACTCCCTAGGGGTTCCAGTATGCCTTATCACGTGTTAGAATCCATAGAGAGTCCCCATGAACCCTTTTGACACATTGCAATGCTGTAGTGTGTCTTAAGGGGTCTTAGGACCCCTTAAGACACAATTGAGTGTTCCAATGTGTCAAAAGGGATCATGGGAACACCCTAGGTGTTCTAATGCATGATAAGGCATACTAGGACCCTTAGGCAGTCCCCATGACCCCTTTTGACACATTAGAATGTTCAAGTGTGTCTTAAGAGGTATTAGGACCCCTTAAGACACACTTGAGAATTCTTATGCATCAAAAGGGGTCATGGGGACTCCCTAGGTGTCCTAATGCGCCTTATCATGCATTAGGACATCCAGGGAGTCCCCATGACCCCTTTTGACGCATTAGAACACTCAAGTGTGTCTTAAGGGGTCCTAATACCCCTTAAGACACACTTGAACATACCAATGTGTCAAAAGGGGTCATGGAGACTCTCCAGGGGTCCTAACATGTGATAAGGCGTACTAGGACCCCTAGGGAGTCCCCATGACCCCTTTTGACACATTAGAATGCTCAAGTGTGTCTTAAGGGATCCTAATACCACTTAAGACACACTTGAGCATTCTAATGTGTCAAAAGGGGTTCTGGGGACTCCCTAGGGGTACTAGTACACCTTATCACGCATTAGGGCACCTAGAGAGTCCTCGGGTATGTGCAAGATCATGAGGGGCCAAACTATGCCCTTAAGTGGCAATGAAAAATCAGACAATCAGTATTAGTCAACTTGGCGTGAAAAAATGAACTAGTTATCAACCTAATATCAAAAAGTTGTAAGAATATAATTTGTTGGAAATGGAATGTAGTTTCTAAACTACTAAGCCTTTTCTAAAAAAAAATTAATATGATTGGTAAAAAGTATAGATTGCAATGCAACACTACAAACATTTCAGCAAAAAAATAAGAAGTACATGTATGTCTAACCACCCTAATCAAAAGCAAATGATAATATTTTTTTATAATATTCTATATACAAGTAGTTGACTCATGCCTAGATGTGATGCATATTTTTTGGTATTTTTATTCCAAACAGATAATTAATTATGATTTTTTTGCTACAACGCTTTCAGAATTTAAAAACTCTCATGTCTGACCACCTTAACTCATTGAAAACTTATCATAATTCAATTTTTAAAATTTTTTTCTTATACTAGATGAAGCATAGAATGTGATGCATCTTTCGGATTTCAAAAATGTTATACGGTTTGAAAGTTATAGCTATTTTTCCATCAGTATGTCAATCAGGACTTTAGACGTAAGTGAACTAGAAAATAACTAATAAATACTTAACGAATTCAAAATTTGACAGCACTTATATCGATGGAAAGCTGACAATCATCTGAAGAAACCCTTTTCATTTTATCGAAATCGGGTGGGAAAAATATCGTCAACCTAATGGTTGAAGTGTTGACATAAGAAAAACAAAGAAAAAACACGTTTTTTGCACACCTTCAGCGTTGACCATGGAGCTTTGGTTTCCAAAGCTATTACCTGATTTTGCTTTAATTTCAAATTTGAAAAGTTTCCCCCTCCCACTCTTTTTTTATTTCCCTTTAATTTTGATGTTTTTTTCTTTCATCCTGACAATGAATAATTTATATATTTTATATTTAGGTTTTATATTTTATGTTTTATATTTTATATTATATAGTATATATATTATTTATTATTTATTTATATTATATATTCGATAATATCAATTTAAACGGCCTAAGTATATAGTCTGTTCAGATTTATATTAAATGCAATATTTTTATATTATAATATAAATGTTACATAATATATATATGTATATATTTCTAATTATATATTAAATATTGTTGTGTCTATAATATAATAAAATATAATATAATGTCTAATATATATAATATATAAAATGAATAGGACATTAATATATTGTATATTTGATAATATATATTAAATGTAATATCTAATATATCTTATAATATATATATTATATATTTAGTCTATTAAATATTGTATTTTTTCAAATATTTTATATATTATTTTAATATTTAATTTAAGTTATAACAGATCCTCTCATGAGACAACAGGTCGAATCAAGGTCGCTAGACGTCTTAAGGGGTAATTAGGGTTTGTGAGGTAACTTCGGATGTACAGTGACCATTTGGAAGGCAATAGGGCATGTCCGAGTACCAATGTACCAAATTTTAATGACTTTTTCCCAGTCCAACTTGAAAAGGGTGCATGGGGTGCTCTCAGGAGACCACATGTCCAATCAGTGTTGCTAGGCGTCTTAAGGGGTCATTAGGGCTTGTGAGACAACCTTTGATGCACGGTGACCATTTGGAATGTATTAGGACATGTTAGAGGACCTAACTCCACAATTTAGATGAATTTTGATTAGTCAAACTCGAAAAGGGTCCATGGGGTGCTCTTGGGAGACCATTGTGTGATTTGGGGTCGATAGGTGACTTAAGGGGTCATCGGGGTTCCAAATGAAATGTTCAATAAACGGTGATCCTTTGGAATGCATTAGGACATATCAGATGACCTACGTACCAAATTTGGATAACTTTTTCCTAGTAGAACTCGAAAGGGGTCCATGGGGTGCTCTCGGGAGACCACATGTCATATCGGGGTCGGTACCTACCTGTTAAGAGGTCATTAGGGCTCCAAATGAAACTTTGATGGAATGGTCACCCTTTGGAACACATTAGGATATGTCATAGGACCTATGTACCAAATTTGGATGACTTTTGCTTAGTAAAACTCAAAAGGGGTCCATGGTGTGCTCTCGGGAGACCACATGTCGAAATGGGGTCAGTAGGCCTATTAAGGGGTCATTAGGGTTCCAAATAAAACTTTGATGGAATGGTGACCCTTTGGAATGCATTATGACATGTCATAGGACCTACATACCAAATTTAGATAACTTTTTCCTATTAGAATTCGAAAGGGGTCCATGGGGTGCTCTCGGGAGACCTCATGTCGAATCGGGGTTGGTAGTCCTGTTAAGGGGGCATTAGGGTTTGAAATGAAACTTCGATGGAATGGTGACCCTTTGGAATGCATTAGGACATGTAAGAGGACCTAATTCCATGATTCATATGACTTTTTCCCAAAATAACTCGAAAGGGGCCCATGGGTTGCTCTCGGGAGACCTCATGTCGAATCGGGGTCGGTAGGCCTGTTAAGGGGTCATTGGGGTTACAAATGCAACTTCAATGGAATGGTAACCCTTTGGAATGCATTAGAACATGTCATAGGAACTACATACCAAATTTGGATGACTTTTGCCTAGTAGAACTCGAAAGGGGTCCATGGGGTGCTCTCGGGAGACCACATGTCGAATCAGGGTGGATTGGCCTGTTAAGGGGTCATTAGGGTTTGAAATGCAACTTCGATGGAACAGTGACCTTTTGGAATGTATTAGGACATTTCATAGGACATACATACCAAATTTGGATGAGTTTTTCCTAGTAGAACTTGAAAGGGGTCCACGGGGTGCTCTCGAGAGCTCATGTCGAATCAAGGTCGGTAGGCCTGTTATGGGGTCATTAGGGTTCCAAATGCAACTTCAATGGAATGGTGAGCCTTTGGAACACATTAGGACATATCATATGACCTATGTACAAAATTTGGATGACTTTTCCCTAGTAGAACTTGAAAGGGGTCCATGGGGTGCTCTCGAAAGACCTCATGTCGAATCAGGGTCGGTAGGCCTATTAAGGGGTCATTAGGGTTTGAAATGCAACTTCGATGGAATGGTCACCCTTTGGAATGCATTAGGACATGTTAGAGGACCTATGTACCAAATTTGGATGGCTTTTTCCAAGTATAACTTGAAAGTGGTCTATGGGGTGCTCTCGGGAGACCACATGTCAAAACGAGGTTGGTAGGCCTATTAAAGGGTCATTAGGGTTCCAAATGCAACTTTGATGGAACGGTGACCATTTGGAACACATTACGACATGTCATAGGACCTATGTACCAAATTTGGACTAATTTTTCCTAGTATAACTCGAAAGGGGTCCATGGGGTGCTCTCGGGAGACCTCATGTTGAATTGGGGTCAGTAGGCCTGTTAAGGGGTCATTAGGGTTCCAAATGCAACTTTGATGGAAAAATGACCCTTTGAAATGCATTAGGACATGTCAAAGGACCTATGTACCAAAGTTGGATGACGTTTCCCTAGTAGAACTCGAAAGGGGTCCATGGGGTGCTCTTGGGAGACCACATGTCGAATCGGGGTCGGTAGGCCTGTTATGGGGTCATTAGGGTTCCAAATGCAACTTCGATGGAACGGTGAGCCTTTGGAACACATTAGGACATATCATACGACCTATTTACAAAATTTGGATGACTTTTCCCTAGTAGAACTTGAAAGGGGTCCATGGGGTCCGTGGGGTGCTCTCGGAAGACCTCATGTCGAATCGGGGTCAGTAGGCCTATTAAGGGGTCATCAGGGTTCGAAATGCAACTTTGATGGAATGGTGACAATTTGTAATGCATTAGGACATGTTAGAGGACCTATGTACCAAATTTGGATGGCTTTTTCCTAGTATAACTCGAAAGTGGTCTATGGGGTGCTCTCAGGAGACCACATGTCGAAATGGGGTCAGCAGGCCTATTAAAGGGTCATTAGGGTTCCAAATGCAACTTTGATGGAATGGTGACCATTTGGAATGCATTATGACATGTCATAGGACCTATGTACCAAATTTGGACTAATGTTTCCTAGTATAACTCGAAAGGGGTCCATGGGGTGCTCTCGGGAGACCTCATGTCGAATCGGGGTCGATAGGCCTGTTAAGCAGTCATTAGGGTTCCAAATGCAACTTTGATGAAAAAATGACCCTTTTTAATGCATTAGGACATGTCAAAGGACCTACATACCAAATTTGGATGACGTTTCCCTAGTAGAACTCGAAAGGGGTCCATGGGGTGCTCTCGGGAGACCACATGTTGAATCGGGGTCGATAGGCCTGTTAAGGTGTCATTAGGGTTCCAAATGAAACTTTTATGGAATAGTGACCCTTTGGAACACATTAGGATATGTCATAGGACCTATGTACCAAATTTGGATGACTTTTTCCTAGTAGAATTCGTAAGGGGTCCATGGGGTGCTCTCGGGAGACCACATGTCGAAACAGGGCCGTTAGGCCTATTAAGGGGTCAATAGAGTTTGAAATGCAACTTTGATGGAATAGTGACCCATTATAATACATTAGAACATGTCATAGGACCTATTTTACCAAATTTGGATGACTTTTTCATAGTAGAACTCAAAAGGGGTTAATGGGGTGCTCTCAGGAGACTACATGTCAAAATGGGGCCAGTAGGCCTGTTAAGGGGTCAATAGCGTTCAAAATGAAACTTTGATGGAATGGTGACCCTTTGGAACATATTAGGAAATGTCAAAGGACCTAATTCCATGATTCAGATGACTTTTTCCTAGTAGAACTCAAAAGGGGTCCATGGTGTGCTCTCGGGAGACCACATGTCAAATCGGGGTCGGTAGGCCTGTTAAGGGGTTATTAGGGTTCCAAATGCAACTTTGATGGAATGGTGACCCTTTGGAATGCATTAGGACATGTCAGAGGACCTACATACCAAATTTTCATGACTTTTTCCTAGTAGAACTCAAAAGGGGTCCATGGGGTGCTCTGGGGAGATCTCATGTCGAATCAGGGTCAGTAGGCCTGTTAAGGGCTCAATAGGGTTCAAAATGCAACTTCGATGGAATAATAACCCTATGGAATGCATTAGATCATGTTAGAGGACCTACGTACTAAATTTGGATGACTTTTGCCTAGTAGAACTCGAAAGGGGTCCATGGGGTGCTCTCAGGAGACCACATGTCGAATCAAGCACGATAGGCCTGTTAAGAGGTCATTAGGGTTCCAAATGCAACTTCGATAGAATAGTGACCATTTGGAACACATTAGGACATGTTAGAGGACCTAATTTTTAAATTTAGATAACTTTTTCCTAGTAGAACTCGAAAGGGGTCCATGGGGTGCTCTCGGGAGACCACATATTGAATCGGGGTTGGTAGGCTTGTTAAGGGGTCATTAGGGTTCCAAATGCAACTTCGATGGAATGGTGACCCTTTGGAATGCATTAGAACATGTCAAAGGACCTACTACCAAATTTGGATGACTTTTTCCTAGTAGAACTCGAAAGGGGTCCATGGGGTGCTCTCAGGAGACCACATGTCGAATCGGGGTCGGCAGGCCTGTGAAGGGGTCATTAGGGTTCCAAATGTAACTTTGATGGAATGATGACCCTCTCAAATGCATTAGGACATGTCAAAGGACCTACGTACCAAATTTGGATGACTTTTACCTAGTAGAACACGTAAGGGATCCTTGGAGTGCTCTTGGGACACCACATGTCGAATCAAGGTCACCAGGCCTGTTATGGGGTCATTAGGGTTCCAAATGCAACTCCCATTGAACAGGGACCTTTGGAACACATTAGGAAATATTAGAGGACCTACGTACCAAATTTGGATGACTTTTGCATAGTAGAACTCGAAAGGGGTCCATGGGATGCTCTCAGGACACCACATGTCGAATCGGGGTCGGTAGGCCTATGAAGGGGTCATTAGGATTCCAAATGCAACTTCAATGGAATGACAACCTTTTGGAACACATTAGGACATGTCAGAGGACCTACGTACAAAATTTGGATGACTTTTGCCTAGTAGAACTCAAAAGGGGTCCATGGGGTGCCCTCGGGACACAACATGTCGAATCGAGGTCAGAAGGCACGTTAAGGGGTCATTAAGGTTCCAAATGCAACTTCCATGGAATAGTGACCCTTTAGAACACAGTAGGACATGTCATAGGACCTACGTACCAAATTTGGATGACTTTTGCATAGTAGAACTCGAAAGGG
Organism: Chamaecyparis obtusa; assembly: GCA_027943335.1. Classification (NCBI taxonomy): domain Eukaryota; kingdom Viridiplantae; phylum Streptophyta; class Pinopsida; order Cupressales; family Cupressaceae; genus Chamaecyparis; species Chamaecyparis obtusa. The sequence continues at coordinate 452,425 of BSBK01008609.1, read as the reverse complement.
GTCCTTGGGGTGCTCTCGGGACACCACATGTTGAATCAAGGTCGACAGGCCTGTTGAGGGGTCATTAGGGTTCCAAATGCAACTTCAATGGAATGGTGACCCTTTATAACAGATTAGGACATGTTAGAGGACCTACGTACCAAATTTGGATGACTTTTGCATAGTAGAACTTAAAAGGGGTCCATGGGGTGCTCTCGGGACACCACATGTTGAATCGGGGTCGGTAGGCCTGTTAAAGAGTCATTAGGGTTCCAAATGCAACTTCCATGGAACAGTGACCCTTTGGAACCCATTAGGACATGTCAGAAGACCTACGTACCAAATTTGGAGGACTTTTGCCTAGTAGAACTCAAAAGGGGCCCATGGGGTGCTCTCGGGACACCACATGTCGAATCAGGATCGACAGGCATGTTAAGGGGTCATTAGGGTTCCAAATGAAACTTCAATGGAATGGGGACCCTTTGCAATGCATTAGGACATGTTAGAGGAGCTACATACGAAATTTGGATGACTTTTTCCTAGTAGAACTCAAAAGGGGTCCATGGGGTGGTCTCGGGACAAGACACGTCGAATCGGGGTCGGTAGGCCCGTTAAGGGGTCATTAGGGTTTCAAATGCAACTTCAATGAAATGATGACCTTTTAGAATGCATTAAGACATGTTAGAGTACCCCTTAAGACACACTTGAGCATGATAAGACGTACTAGGACCGCTAGGGAGTCCCCATGATCCCTTTTGACGCATTGGAATGCTCAAGTCTATCTTAAGGGGTCCTATGACCCCTTAAGACAGACTTGAGAATTCTAATGCATCAAAAGTGGTCATGGGGACTCTCTAGGAGTCTTAATGTGTGATAAGGTGTACTAGGACCCCTAGAGAGTCCCCATGACCCCTTTTGACACATTGGAACCCTCAAGTGTGTCCTAAGGGGTCCTATGACCCCTTAGGACACACTTGAGGGTTCCAATGTGTCAAAAGGGGTCATGGGGACTCTCTAGGGGTCCTAACGCGTGATAAGGCTTACTAAGACCCATAGGGAGTCCCCATGACCCCTTTTAATACATTGTAATGTTCAAGTGTGTCTTAAGGGGTCTTAGCAAAATTTGTCAAAAGGGGTCATGGGGACTCCTTAGGGGTCTTAAGGTGTGATAAGGCATACTAGGACCCTTAAGGAGGTCAAATGACCCCTTTTGACACATTGGAATGCTCAAGTGTGTCTTAAGGGATCCTAGGAAAGACACACTTGAACATTCCAATGTGTCAAAAGGGGTCGTTGGGACTCCCTAGGGGTCTTAACGCATGATAAGGCATACTAGGACCCCTAGGGAGTCCCCATGACCCCTTTTGACACATTAGAACACTTAAGTGTGTCTTAAGGGGTCCTAATACCCCTTAAGACACACTTGAGCATTCCAATGTGTTAAAAGGGGTCATGGGGACTCTCTAGGGGTCTTAACGCATGATAAGGCATACTAGGACCCCTAGGGAGTCCCCATGACCCCTTTTGACACATTGGAATGCTCAAGTGTGTCTTAAGGAGTTGTAGGACCCCTTAAGATAGACTTGGACATTCAAATGTGTCAAAAGGGGTCATGGGGACTCCCTAGTATGCCTTATCACACGTGAGGACCTCTAGAGAGTCCCCATGACCCCTTAAGACACATTGGAATGCTCAAGTGTGTCTTAAGGGGTCATAGGACCCCTTAAGACACACTTGAGCATTCCAATGTGTCAAAAGGGGTCATGGGGACTCCCTAGAGGTCCTAGTAAGCCTTATCATGCGTTAGAACCTCTATAGAGTCCCCATGACCCCTTAAGACACATTGGAATTTTCATGTGTGTCTTAAGAGGTCAGAGGACCCCTTAAGACACACTTGAGCATTCCAATGTGTCTTAAGGGGTCATGGGGACTCCCTAGGGGTCCTAGTATGCCTTAGGACCCTTAGGGAGTCCCCATGACCCCTTTTGACACATTGGAACGCTCAAGTGTGTCTTAAGGGGTATTAGGACCCCTTAAGACACACTTAAGTGTTCCAATGTGTCAAAAGAAGTCATGGAGAGTCCCTAGGAGTCCTAGTATGCCTTATCATGTGTTAGGACCCCTCGGGAGTCCCCATGACCCCTTAAGACACATTGGAATACTAAAGTGTTCCAATGTCTCTTAAGGGGTCATGGGGACTCCCTAGGGGTCCTAGTATGTCTTATCACACCTTAGGACCCCTAGGGAGTCCCCATGACCCCTTTTGACACATTGGAATGCTCAAGCATGTCTTAAGGGGTCGTAGGACCCCTTAAGACATGCTTGAGCATTCCAATGTGTCAAAAGGGGTCATGGGGACTCCCTAGGGGTCCTAGTACGTCTTATAACACCTTAGGACCCCTAGAGATTCTCCATGACCCATTAAGACACATTGGAATGCTCAAGTGTGTCTTAAGGGGTCGTAGGACCCCTTAAGACACACTTGAGTGTTCCAATGTGTCAAAAGGGCTCATGGGGGCTCCCTAGGGGTCCTAGTACGCCTTATCACGCCTTAGGACCCCTAGAGATTCCCCATGACCACTTAAGACATATTGGAATGCTCAAGTGTGTCTTAAGGGGTCCTACGACCCCTTAAGACACACTTGAGCATTCCAATGTGTCAAAAGGGGTCATGGGGACTCCCTAGGGGTCCTAACGTGTGATAAGGTGTACTAGGACCCCTTGGAAGTGCACACAACCCCTTTTGGAACATGAAACACTTGAGCATTCCAATGTGTCAATAGGGGTCATGGAGACTTCCTAGGGGTCCTAACACATGATAAGGCATACTAGGACCCCTAGGAAGTCCCCATGACCCCTTTTGACACATTTCAACACTCAAGTGTGTTTCAAGGGGTTGTATGACCCCTTATGACACACTTAGGTGTTCTCATGTGTGAAAAGGGGTCATGGGGACTTCCTAGGGCTCCTAGTACACCTTATCATGTGTTAGGACCCCTAAGAAGTCTCCATGACCCCTATTGACACATTGGAATGATCAAGTGTTTCCTAAGGGGTCCTACAACCCCTTCAGACACACTTGAGCATTCAAATGTTTCAAAAGGGGTCATGAGGACTTCCTAGGGTTACTAGTATGCATTATCACACGTTAGGACCCTTAGGAAGTCCCCATGACCCCTATTGACACATTGGAATGTTCAAGTGTGTCCTAAGGGGTCTTATAACACCTTCAGACATAATTGTGCATTCAAATGTTTCAAAAGGGGTTATGGGGACTTCTTAGGTGTCCTAACACATGATAAGGCGTACTAGGACCCCTAGCAAGTCCTCATGAACCATTTGACATATTTGAACCCTCAAGTGTGTCTGAAGGGGTCCTATGACCCCTTAGGACATACTTGAGGGTTCTAATGTGTCAAAAGGAGTCATGAGGACTTCTTAGGGGTTCTAACATGTGATAAGGCATACTAGGACCCATACGAAGGCCCCATGGCCCTTTTTGACACATTTCAACAGTCAAATATGTCCCAAGGGGTCGTATGACCCCTTATGACACACTTGAACATTTTCATGTGTCAAAAGGGGACATGGGGACTTCCTAGGGGTCCTAGTATGCCTTATCACATGTTAGTACCCCTAGGAAGTCCCCATGACCCCTATTGACACATTGGAATGCTCAAGTGTGTCCTAAGGGGTCCTACGACCCCTTTAGACACACTTGAGAATTCAAATCTTTCAAAAGGGGTTATGGGACTTCCTATGGGTACTAGTATGCCTTATCACACGTTAGGATCTCTAGGAAGTCCCCATGATCCCTGTTGACACATTTGAATGCTCAAGTGTGTCCTAAGGGGTCCTATGATCCCTTTAGACATAGTTGTGTGTTCAAATGTTTCAAAAGGGGTCATGGGGACTTCCTAGGGGCCGTAACGCATGACAAGGCATACTAGGACTGCTAGGAGGTCCCCATGAACCATTTTGACATATATGAACCCTCAAGTGTTTCCAAAGGGGTCCTACGATCCCTTGGGACACACTTTAGGTTGTAATGTGTGAAAATGAGTCATGGGGACTTCCTAGGGGTCCTAACGCGTGATAAGGTGCACTAGGACTCGTACGAAGTCCCCATGACCCCTTTTGACACATTTCAACACTCAGGTGTGTCCCAAAGGGTCTTATGACCCCTTATGACACACTTGAGTGTTCTCATGTGTCAAAAGGGGTCATGGCGACTTCCTAGGGGTCCTAATATGCATTATCACGTGTTAGGACCCCTAGGAAGTCCCCATGACTCCTATTGACACATTGGAATGCTCAAGTGTGTCCTAAGGAGTCCTACGACCCCTTCAGATAGACTTGAGCATTCAAATATTTCAAAAGGGGTCATGTGGACTTTGTAGGGGTACTAGTATGCATTATCACAAGTTAGGACCCCTAGGAAGTCCCCATGATCCCTATTGACACACTCGAGCATTCCAATGTGTAAAAAGGGGTCATGGGGATTTCCCATGGGTCCTAACGCATGGTGAGGCATACTAGGACCACTAGAAAGTCCCCATGACCCCTTTTGACACATGTGAACCCTCCAGTGTGTCTGAAGGGGTCATGGGGACTTCCTAGGACCCCTTTAGACACACTGGAGGGTTCACATGTGTGAAAAGGGGTCATGGGGACTTTGTAGTGGTCCTAGTATGCCTTATCACATGTTAGGACCCCTAGGAAGTCCCCACGGCCCCTTTTGACACATTGGAATAATCGAGTGTGTCGGAAGGGACCCCTTCCGACACACTCGAGCATTCCAATGTGTCAAAAGGGGCCGTGGGGACTTCCTAGGGGTCCTAACACGTGATAAGGCATACTAGGACCCCTAGGAAGTCTCGGTAACCCCTTTCAACATACAATTTAAATATTATGATCATAAAGTTTATATATATATATATATATAAGATATTATTATATAAAATATATATTAATATATAATTATATCTATAATACATATTTAAAAATATATAAAATATTTACATAATACACCTTAAACGTTATATATATAATATATATATAATTTGTACATATATTTTTATAATATAAACTTTAAATATAATTATATACAATACATATTAATATATAAAAAATATATTAAGTTATAAAATATTATAATATAAAATATATATGACATACAATTTAAAACCCCTAAGATATTATAATATAAAATATATAAATTAATATATAATTATATATATAATACATATTTAAACATTATATACAAAAGTTCAATTTTTTCATATACTCCTGCCCTCCCGCCATTTTTTCATACTTGGGAAAATCGGGTACCCAATTTCCCCGATTTTGAAAAGTTCAAATTTTTCATATAATCCCGCCATTTTTTCATACTCAGAAAAATCGGGTACCCGATTAAGCTCGTGCTTTGGTGTTAGGTTTGCCTAGGTGTACTGACACCCAGGGCTACTAAAAAGTCAACAAGGGCTTTCATGCACTTTTGGACGAGTGAAAAGTGAATATTTTTCACATCGCCACTTTTTGGCCCCTCGTGATCTTGCACATACCCTAATAAAGATAGATTTGGTCAAAGTAAAAGTGGGAAGAAAATAAAAGAAAATGATGGACACATTGGAAAAACAATTTGGTGAAGAATAAGTAGCGAAGTCGGTTGAAGAGGCAACCGAGGAACAATTTCTGATTGGTAACAGTGAAGAAGAGGAGGAGACTAAGTCAGATAAAGTGAAGTAGAACTGGTGAAGGAAACAAAAGGCAAAAGAAAATAGATAGAAACTCGCATACAAGAAAGGACAAGGTCCTCTATAGGAGTTTCTCCACCTTTGAAATGTGGAGTTTCTAAAATTACAAGGCCAAAACTAACCAAGACATATAAGAAAAAGAGAGGTACTCAAGTAGCTACCGAGGCACCTAAGAAAAGAAGGAAGTTAATAAGAAATAAAGACGATATAGACTCAAATGAGGAGGATACCAGTAAATTCAAGGTATTTATAAATAAATCACAGTCTATTGATGACATTGTAAAGGAAATAAAAGACAAGGGAGGACTTGGTCACCCTAAAATAAACAGATATGTACACATGACTACCAAGGATCGGGACAAACTGGAAGAAGCTATTATTAGCATGATGATCAAATTTAAAATATTACCAGTTGAATTTGAAAATTATATTTCAAAGGCATTATATGATAAAGTATCAGCAAGATAGATATATGCCTTTCATATCGAAGAGAAAATGAGAGAAAGATCATTGATTTTGGAAATGCCAAATTTATCTATTAAAGAGATTGAAGATATGATGAAAGAGCGAGAAATGAATATTCTACAAGGTAAAATCCAAGAAGCTAATGAGGAGAGAAAGGAGAAATGGAATAAAATTCTCAAGTCCAAAGTTGAAGCAAAACAAACTGCACTTGCAGTTATTCCTGAGCAAGATGTCACAAGAAGAGGTAAAGGTGTACACTCTGATGATGTTTTTGATAAAGGTAAAACAAGGTTTTGAATGGAACTTGAAACCATTTACAAAATAGATGAAAAAATATTCAATTTATCCCATACATAATTTGAAATCTTGCTATACAACAAAGAGCAGGACCCCAACCAACCCAAAAAGATAACATAAATAAAAAACAAGTAGCAAAAAAACAAAAACTAGCAGAGAACCCAACAACTACCCAGCAACCAACCAGTAGAAACTAATTTTTATTTTTCATGGCCTTCTCCGCCTATTTCTATAGATCCTCCATCTTCTGAATGGAGTCTTTGAGACCTTTCAGCTCCTTTCGGGTTTTTGGAAACTTGCTTTTGAGGCTACTTCTTGTTCTAGTTCCCAACCCTGAGCTCCCAACACCATCATCCAACATTATAGTGGTATTCTCTAGCATGCTATTCTTCAAATGGTTATATAGATCCTTAAGGTTCATCATTGAGACACTAAGGCCCTCATTGCTGTGCTTAAGAACTCCGTTGATGATGTGCCCGTTGTAGCTGATTTTCTCATTCAAGTCTTTCAGCTTCTCATCCACCATAGCTTTGATTTCTGCTGTCATTTCCTCATTCAAATTATTATTTTTTACCTTCATCAATAACTCCATTTATAGATTTTTCATCTTTTATCTTAGGGTTTCCATAGCATCTTCCATGGCCTTCAAGTGATGCTTCATTTCTTGCATTTCCTAGCTAATCCACTTTTTTGTGTTGATGTTATGGCCTTCCTTACTCTTAACCTCCTTCAAGATACAATCATCCAAATCAAAACCAATGGGAGCCTCCTTATGACTTTCCCCACCCCCATGGCTTGAATGTCCCTTCGACTCCTCCTTGTCACTGACATCATCTTTTCTTTCCTTTGGTCTTTCTTCTTCCTTATCTTCTTCCTCTTCCTCCACCTTATCTTCTTCATTTTCCTTTTCATCAGGTCTTCTTCCTCACCTCCAGAATTATCTGTCTCCTCATTATCTTCCTCTTTCTCGCTTTCCTCAGAAATCAGGTCCTTAGCTTCCATAGCTTCCTCCTCATTCTCAAGCTCCTCCTTAGTATCTTCATCTAGGATAGTAACCTCATTCTTATCCTGAGAAGAAGGGTGAGGTTCTTCAGATTTGTCTCCGCTATGATGGGAGATATTTTTGTTTTTCCTACCCTTCTTCTGGGTGTTTGCCTTGATCTCTTCCTATTCATTTATCTTTCTCTTTCCTGTAACCATTTTGGGGATGGGTTTAGGGATCATATCCCTGGCATAATCTATAATGAGAAAGATCAAACCCTCATGAAGCAGAGGTTTGCTTGATTTTTTCATGTTCTCTATTATGCTATTGTTCAGGGAGCTAAGCAAAAAGTAAGAAAAGGAAACTTTCTTTTTATGCCTAAAATGATTAGCCAAAACAAAATGCAAGTTATAAATCTTAGTATAGCGACCATCTAGAGTAAAATAATCTATCATCACCCTCAGAATTTTTGCCCAAATTTTCTTTATTTTCACAATTTCAACATAATTCCCCAGCCCTTTGCTCACCAAATCTTCTTCATCAACATTTTTAGTGAAAATCTTAAAAGATTCAGGCCATATTCATTTGTTATCCCTATATAAATTCACTCCCTCAAGAGACAAAACAATTATCTAAGAAACAAGACTCAGAGTGAGCAAAAAAGATTTACCCCACAAATTAACTTTTCCATTAACCCATCCCTCTACAAATTGTTTGGTTACCTTTTTATCGAATCCATGAAGCTTTTCCATGTACAGGGTAACACCACCTCTTTCTAGTTTTTTCCATACTTTTTTCTCCAATCTCCATTTCTCGCACTACAGGGGCTCCTCCCTTCTCAGACCACCTCCCATTTTCTCAGAGCTTTGAAAATGTTGGTTTCTCAGGTCACCAAAACTATAAAAAACAATGTTCATCTGGCTCTTACAAATCAAGCTACTTAAAATCACCCAAAATCCATGTGTCATTAACTCCGTAATAATTTTCTCACACCTTACCTGACAACTAGCTCTCCTCGATAATTTAATTGTCCTTGTCATCAATATTTTTTATAATGTTTCCCTCCATGTGATTAAGTTTATCATAATTGATAAGACTTAAGATCTCAGAATTAAGATTTTCTTCCCCATTCCAAACTTTTGTGACATCATAATGGGACCCCACATTAGCTATTCTATCCATAGGCTTTCTTCCTTCCTGGTAGATGTGGGTTATGTAGCTTTCCTCAAAAATTTGAATTGTCATTTGAATTGTTTTTAATAATATGGGCTATAGTCCAGGAGGTCGCACTTTTACCTTTATACAGTTAATGATATTAAGTGAAGCTCCTTCTAGCCAAAACTTCACACAACCTAGCTATTTTGCTAGCAACATGACATGTAAAGTTGCCTCAACTTCAACTACATGATTAGTTTGGATTCCCAGTGGGGCTGCCACTGCTCCTAGACAATTTCTAGCCCAATCTCTTATTAATCCTCAGAATGGTGCTTCTAAATTTTCCATGAGACTTCTACAAACAAGATTAGTAGTCTTGTCATGTGGAGTACATTTATCTCTAAAGACTTTATTATTTCTCTCCTTTGAGATTCTCCAAGTGAAGTGAGGAAGAAAAATATCCCAAATAGCTTTATCTTCTTTGCTAGGAAAAGGACACTGCCACTGAAGAATGAGATCCTGCAAGTTATGAGGTTTCACCCATTCCAAGTGAATTCTATTAAAGTTGGAATCCCACACATTTCTTGTATAGGAACAATGTATCATCACATGATTACAGGATTCAACCACTTCAAAATAGAGAAACCATCTATTGGGAATATGGAAGCCCCTTCTTGTGAGGTTATCCATAGTAAGGATATTATTCTAGACAAGCAACCAGTAAAACATGTTAATTTTAGGGATAAGGTTTTTGTTCCATACCTGGGAGAAGAGAGGTTGCTCTTCATGGGAAATTAGGAGAGAAAAAGTAGAAGAGATAGAGAATTTACCATTTTTTTTAGGGCCCCATATCAATTCATCTTGCTTATTTTCTCTAATGAACCAGTTGTTGAGTTGTTTATTCACCTCTTTAATTTTTTCATCCTTATAACTTAGGTCTATCTAGTCATCATTGATCTAGTAGTCAGACACCATTTCCCCAATTGTCTCTTTACATTCCTTAATGGCATTTAACCATTCCTAGTTTTCATTTAAGGGATTTTCCATCAGCCAATTGTCATTCTAGAACTTAATCTTCCTGCCATTTCCCAGCTTCCATCTAACACCTTTCTAGACCAGATTCTTTCGCTTACTAATAATGTTCCAGATAAAGGATCCCTGAATATCTAGCTGAGAGTCTAAGGTATTATCTAAAGAGGTAAGATGATATTTACTTTTTATTATTGAGTTCCATTCCTTTTCCTCTTCAAAGATCCTCCAGCATTGTTTCGTCAGCAAAGCCTTATTGGTATTAATTATGCTTCTAATGACCAGCCCCCCAATTTTCTTAGGTTTACAAACCTTCTCCCAAGAAACAAGACTCAGTCTTTTTTTTCCTCTACCCTAGTCCAAAGAAATATTTTTTGCATTTTTTCAATCATTTCAGCATACTTCTGAGGGATTTTAAACAAACTGAGAGCATAGACCGAAAGATTTTAGTGTGTTTTCTTCCACAATTGAACTTTACCAGCTTGGCTTAACATAGCCCCTTTCCAACTAGCCAATTTATGATGGAATCTATCAATTATGTCATTCAGAAAGAGGCTTCAGGTTTCAGGCAAAGTGACAGCCTCAGGTAGGATGTAGGGAGCATCCCAATCTTACAACCTAAAATAGAAGAGATCTTTTTCCTTCTATCTTACAGAGTATTGCTGAAATAAATAGAGCTTTTCTCCCAATTTATAAGTTGGCATGTTGCATTTGAGTAGATATTAAATGCCTTTTTCATATTCCTTGCTTCTTTAACAGAGGATTCCCCCATTATAATTGTATCATTTACAAATTGTTCATGTGAGCACTTTTGACAAGATGAAGGTTGGAGACCAACAATCTACCATGTCAACACCAATCTGTTAATATATCTCCCAAGAATTTTAGCCATTATTGTAAAGAGGATGGGAGAGATAGGTTCTCCTTGCCTCAATCCTCTAGAAGGGTGAAAAAAATTTGAAGAGCCCCCATTAACAATAACAGAGGAAGAGACCGTAGTAGCCAATTTCATAATCAATCTGACCACCCCCAAGTAAAATCCAAAGGCCTAAAGGATTTTTGATAATAACGCCCAATCGACTCTTTCATAGGCTTTCGACAGATCTAGCTTCATCAGGAAACCTTATTTTTTAGATTTTTCCAAGGAGTGAATATTCTCATGCACAACAATAATGGAGTCCAGAATCTGTCTCCCTGAGACAAAGCCATTTTTTGGGGGGGATATGAGAGAAGGAAGAAGATTCTGCAATCTAGAAGTAAGAACCTTAGACATGATATTGTACAATGAATTACAGAGGCTTATGGGCCTAAAACCATCAGTGGTATTTTCCCCAAGTTTCTTCGGGATGAGACCTATTAAAGTGGAGTTGAGTTCTTTTAAAATTGTCTTGGATCTGAAAAACTCTTTGACTACAGAGCACACATCATTCCTAGTAATACTCCAAAAATATTGAAAGAAGAACATCTGAAACCCATCCAGTCGAAGGGAATTTTGTCCTTCAAAAGAGAACACCACCCTTTTAATTTCCTCATCCTTAGGAATGACTTTAAGGAAGTCATTTTCCTTGGAATCCATAATTCTAGGAATAGAATCCAACAAAATTTATTGATTCTCCATATTAAGGTTAGGATCCCTAGATAGAAGAGTGACAAAGTAACCCATCATTTCTTCCCTTATCTCCTCTTCTTTGATGATAGTTCCCCGGGAGGAAGATAAGGACTAGATTTTATTAATGGCCTTATGTTTTAGGGAAGTAAGATGAAAGAATCTTGTGTTTTTATCTCCCGATTTCAGCCATAGAGGTCTAGATCTCTGTCTCCAAAAAGTCTCTTCTTTGGAAATAATGTTGTGGTAATCAGTAAGAATTTTGTTCTCCTCTTTTTTAAGGTCTTCAGCTAAGCCACTCCTTTGGATTTTATCCTAAGTAGCTTTCAACTCTAGTTGAATCTTTCTTTTGGATTGAAAAATGTCCCATAGACATCCTTGTTCCATTGTCTAACTTTGGATTTAACATTAGCCATTTTTTTGGCCACTTTGAACATAGATTTTCCATTCAAATTTATGTTCCACCATTCCCTGGTTCTATTCTCAAGGTTAGGGTGGGAAAGCCACATCTTTTCAAATATAAAAGGGGAATTTCTTTTACCATTAAAAGAGCTTGCAGAAAAATAAATGGGATAGCGGTCCGATCCAATTCTGTTAAGGGAAGAAAGAGAACAAGAGAACTTCGTATACCAGTTTGGGGAAATGAGCACCCTGTCAAGCGTAACCTGAATAAGATCTTCACCAACTCTTCTATTAGACCAAGTATAATTGATACCTTCTAGGTTAACATATAGTAGACCCTCATTACTAATAAACTCCATCAGATCAACCCTACTCTCCACTTGAGTAATATTCCCACCAATTTTATCCTTATGCTTTAGGGGGGTGTTGAAGTCTCCCATAATCAATTAGAAGTTCTCAAAGATAGACTTCATGAGGTCATGTAGCTACTTCCAAATTTTAAGTCTTCCAGCCTTCGTGTTTGGAGTGTAAACATTAATGAGGATCCAGGAAAAGTTATCCTTAAGGCTGCTAACTTTAACAGCTATAAAATGTTTTTCTTCTCTCAAGAGCCAGTAGTTGAAGCTACGAATATTCTAGAAGATAACCATCCCACCCAAAGCCCCTTCAGAACTACTACCAAGACTTCCCCCTTTTTTGATCAGATTAGTTTTAACAACCTTCTCTTTTAACATTTTAGTTTCTTGAATCAAAAGAATGGTAGGCTTAGAGTCTCTAACTAAATTCCTAACTACATCTTGCTTATGGGGACCATTAAGTCCTCTAATATTCCATGGTAATATCTTCATTTAGGGGTTGGAGAAAAAACTTGGTGAATGGTGATTTGTCTACCATCTCCAATGTTCTTCTTTACCTCAAGCTCCCTCTGGTCTTTATCAGACATCCTTCCTCTTTCTCTCTTTGGCATTCCCATGTCAAATTTTTGCTGACCTCTTGTCTGGACACCTCCTTTTTTCTAATATCCATTCTTCTTTCTAGATTTGAGAGCAGAAATTCCAAGAGGGGAATTTACATTTTTCTTTCCTGAATTAGGTTTCTACTCATTAAGAAAACCATTTTTTTGGGGAGATCCAGACCCATTTTTGAAATAGTTTTTCTTTGGATCCCGTACTTCAATCCAAGGATTTTCCTTATCCTCATCTGCTAGATATTCGTTAACTTCATTCATACCCCAGAGGCCAAGTGGAGTAGAGGAGGAATCCTTGTTGTTTCTAGATGGAGAACCACTGTTGTTATCATTGATCCCTTGTTGAGGATTTACTATTTCCACTCCTTTCTGGGATTCTTTTCCTAGGTAAGATCCCACACTATCTTCCACCCTTGAGATCATTTGAGTTTCTTTTCCAATACAAGATTCTAGAATCTCTTCAGATTTTTTATTCAAATTTTTCAGATCATCAGCACTATCTACTACAACTTGATTTTCAATCTTTTAATCTATATTCATTTGAGTTTCATATATGTTGTTCTCCTGATGGGAAGTCGAGTTCTCTTCAGGGTTAATACTCACTGGATTCTCTTTAGTGTTGCTTTGAAGATTCTAGTCCTCTTGGGACTTTTGAGGAAGGGGATCTTCCTTAGGTTTTTTCCTCCACTCCATTCTCTTAGCTCTTTTTAGCTCCTGTTCATTCTTTTTATCCTTTAGGGGTTTCATAGGACATTGTTTCACCCAGTGACTAGGTTTCTTACAGGAAACAAACAAAGGGAAATGATTCATATTCAACTTCTTGAATCCATTTACCCACCTTCAAGTTGAGTGTGATAACTTGAGGAAGTTCAGTGCTCTCCTGGATGTTAACATAGATCCTTGTGAACACTTGTCTAGTTTGGGTCATTGTCATTGGATATATTGTGAGAAGCTCTCCAAAGGAACCTGCTAGAGCCACCAGAATGTCCTCATGCCAATATTCCATAGGAAGGCCAGGAAGATGAACCCACACCAGTGCAGTTGTGAAAAAACTATCATTATAGTCCAGGTTAGTCAACCATTTATATAGGGATAAAGACTATTTACCCATCATCCAAGGACCCCCATTGGAGAACTCAAAGGAAAAAAATCCTTTTGGCATTTCCGCTATGTCGAACCATCCTTTAAGTTTCCATTTCTGGTGAGCAAAAGATCTCACAAGGTCTATGTTTGGTTGTGGACCCATAAAATTTACAATTAGAGTAGAAGCCATGATTGAAACATTATGGTCCATAAGTGGGTCAGGGATGTGTATACCAAACACACCCTGTAGTGGATCAGATATTATGTTCACCTTAGGGAAAGAATATTTTCCAGAAGGTTTAATGCCAAAAAGATCTGACCATTATCTCTTACCTCGAGTCAAAGGGGTGCCATGTGAAGAACCTCCTTGAGGTATCATTGACCCTCCTTCTATCTTAGAATTTTTAACCTTTTCCACCTCTGGTCGCAAGACATGACTATTGTCCTTACTGGGATGGGCTAGACTTGACCCACCAACATTTTCCTCCTCATTGGATGACAATCTCTCAGCATTTCCCACATTCCCTAACGCAGATTCCACAACTGATCCAGGTTTCTCTAGCTTCCTGCCTGAGCTCAAATTCACAAAAACCCCTCCCGCTCTTTCTCCCCCTCCTTCCCTCTCCCTCTCCATTTTTTTTTACATTCTAATGATGTTGATATTATGACGCAAAGGTTAATTAAAGAGCTGATTCACATATCAAACGTGGAGAATCCATAGGATGACACATATGGAAAATATTTTTATCTTGCTGGCTACACCGAACAAGAGGATACACCAGAGAAGTTACTAATAACCAGGAATGAAGAAGTCTTTATTGAAGATATCACTAAAGGTGATCCTGATGATGAGGCAAAGGAGGATGAAGATGTCACTATGGCTACTAAAGATAAAGATGAACAATAGACTACCGAGCTAGCTAGTGTAAAAATAGTAGGTAACTTACCAATTTTGGTACAAGCCATTGATATTGCTACCACAAAGCAACTTGGGGACACTACACCCAAGAAATAGATGGATACAAAAAAAGACAAGGGTGAAGAAGGAGAAAAAGAGAACACCAAGACTACAACTAAAGAGGTAGATGATAACGGAATTGAAAATGAACCTAATGTAGATGATTCTACTACCGACACAAGGCTAGAATCCCAATGACCTCACACCGAGGGAATTTTAAAGGGAAAAGAAAAAGAGGAAAGTGTATCTACCAAGCCATAGAAGTCAAATCAAGAGAAGAAGGCTCTAGTTCCTTATGGGAAATCCCCCACATCTAGAAAACAATAAAAGAAAAAGAATAAGAAACATAGAAAAGGTCTGGTCACCCTGGATGAAGTAATAGAAATACCTTCATGTGAACCTAGAAGCTTGGACCTCGAAGCTCTTAGAAGGTATGTAGAACTATGCACCATAAAAGAAACTTAGGAGAAGCTAAGACAGGAAAGTAAACATAAACATGTGCTAGAAGATGTGAGATAAATCCCGATGCAAGTTGTACCTAATGTCAATGTCGATGAGGCCACTCCTATCATTGACCAGCTTGTAGTACTTACCGGGCACATCAATTCTCCTAATACTGATGCAAAAAGAAGATAGTAGAGAGAGAAAAATTAAAGATACAGTTCAAGATAACCGAGAAGATGAGCCAAGCAATGGAAATTCACAAGGTGAAGCTATTTGAGAGTGTAAGTGAAATAGAAAGTCTTATTAAGTAGATACTCACAATTTTGAAGAAGATTTGCACTATAAATTCATTCACTGCAGAAATACAAGAAAAGCTTAAGAAACTAGATGATGATCTACAGAGTGCATAAAGCTTGATAAAAGAACCCCATGTATTTAAATTACACTATGAAAAAGTCAAGCATATACATGGGTTAAGGAATGAACTGAGGAGAGAGGAAGACAATAAAAGATCAAACAACTGAGTTACATGCTGAGTTGTTACCCCACATAGAGGTGATGCAAAGACATGTGAAGAAAGAAAATGATCTTGTAGCCACTCCCAAGTTATGAATGGTAGATCACATTTTTGACAGCATGCCAAAGTTGGTATGGAGAAAATTGCACTAGAAAGTCTGAAAGAGGAATGGGATAACCTCTTAGCCAAATTAAAGAAAACCCACCAGAATTTTTTTGATAATTTGTAAGTATATATAGTTTTGGCATTATTACCAGAAAGGGGGAAATATGTATAGTTATTTTATACTTACCGAGGCATATAGACAGGAGGAGTCTACAATTTTGAAGTATACAAGTTTTGAAAATTTTGATTATGGCATACATATGTGTTTTTGTCAGTAATTCCAAAGGGGGAGAGTGTTAGATTATGAGTTGTCAATAGTGTCACACATATAGTCAGTGAAGAAAGAAAACATGCTAGTTGGTCAACACACTAAGTATGGTAACCGAGCATAGTCTTGACCAAGCACACACACTGAGCTAGATGATTACCAAGCACCAAGTACAGTTACAACTGAGCATTCATATATACTGAGCATCGATATTTTACCGAGTAATGAATGCAATATATATCGAGTAATACAAAAATGTCATAGAAGAATGGAATGGCACATAAAACAATGCAAACAGTTTTTCCCAAGCTAGAAAATGGTTTACATATTTCAAGGTGAATATTAAATGTAGATGTAATCATTAAATGATTGATGATCCCTATGTATTATTATTTTAGGTTATTCATTTGGATCGTAGATCTGATGTTTTCTAGATGATACCATAACCCTAATTAGCTCAAATATTTTGATATAATAATTTTCAAGATGTCATTTTCATGAGAGAGAGGGAGAGAACACATGAAGTAGCTGCCTATAAAGACATATGAAGACTTGACAGGGTTGTGAAGTTAAGGTTTTGATAGAGCATTCAAGGATTACATTGAGAAGCACACTAGAGGCTACCAAATAGTATTCAGAGAAGATATCTATCGTAACAAGGTCATATCATTTAAGTATTTATCATATCTCAAATCAGGTAAAGTTGCTACATATAGATCAAATTTATTGTTACTTTCTAACAACTATAACAGACTTAAATCTCTTAACATAGTAGACCTAAGAAGTCTTTTGTAAATCTCTTAACCGAGTGCACACTTAATAGTGTTGCTTAAATCCTCTAACAAGGTAGATCCTTATAGGTATTTATTGTTACTCCTAATAGGGTAAGATCCTCAGAAGTGATCAACATTATAGCCTTAACCGAAAAAAATTATTATTGCAGTAGTGAAGCTTTGTGGGTGTCATCCCCACCACAGTTCTTACCTTCTAACAAGGGTTTCTACAATACCAAAATACATGTGTCAAGTGTATGAAGTTTCATGAATGTTTACATGTTAGATTAGAAATAATTTCTTATTTTCAGTTAAGTTATGAATGGATGGAAATGTTAACATGTTAGTCGGTTAATGTGATACATTTTATTAAGGGTTAAGATCAAAAGTTTTTAAGGTTACTGATTCACCCCTCCCCTCTCAATAACTCACTTTTCCATAATCCCAACAATTTCAAGAAATATTTCTGGCTGAACCATAAAAGTTCGTTGAAGACCTAGATGAAATCTCAAAAACCTAGAAAGAATCTAAAGTCAAAATTAAATTCTGGCTAGTATAGAATTTGAGACACGAAAATTGAGGTACCCAAAAAATATGACAATGACCTAGTTAAGGTTTCAAATAACTCACAATGAAAAACTCAAACAAGAAAAACAATAGACCCATCATCATTCTACTAAAGAAAAAAACTCTACCACTTATTGAGTAATTCATTAAAACACACACACGCGCAAAGGGGTTCAATAACATACCATAGGCTTCATAGAAACTAGAAATCCTTGTAGACAATAACACCCCTATAATTTGTTCAATTAATATGCATAAGTCAACGTCCCTTACAAATAACTATGGTGTACCCATTACACACTAAGGTGTGATTTCTAGTTTTATAATCATGAACACAAGTGGGGAATGTTAACATGTAGCTTGGGTGGGAAGAGATGCGACATACTGGGTGAGAACTCTTCACCCTTAATTTGTAAAATCTATTTATTTGGATTTCTTATGATGTTTTTTGGAAAATTCTCTGTTGCACATATATCTCGAATGTGAGAGAATTGAGGCTGTCTGTCAAGTGTTGCATATTCTTTGTTTTGTTGGCTTTTGGATTCTCTTCAAGGTAGATTTCCATGTTTTATTAGATTAACAGTGTTCTCCTTATGAAATTTATAAGGTCCACTTCCACCAAAAATACTGCAAGCATGCTTCAGGATTATCTGAAATATATTTGTTGTGTATGTTTATTTAAACAATTTGAGGGGTTTGAGTTTCCCTGTTGGCGTGTAACTAGTTGGGGGAAATTTTTGGCTCTTTTTGGCCACCCCATTTTCTTGGCATCTCTTAGGATCGTTTACTCAAATCATAACAGGTGTGGTTATAGAGGATGAAATAGAACAATCACCATTCAAATCAGGGCTCTTTCAATGCAACAAAGGTTCCCCACTCCATGTTGATTGTTTGGACCATGTGGGTTGACCCGATAAGAAACGTAGAGTGGTTACTACTATCTACTACTAAAGGGATATAGATATTCATAGCCACCAAAGACCAGAGATAACAACAAAATAGTTAAACAACATATGCCTCAGTTAAACAACATGTATTGCAGTTAAACAGCATGTGTCTTAGTTAAACAACATATGCCTCAGTTAAATAATATGTATTTTAGTTAAAGATCATTTTAATTAAAAAACATGTGCATCAGTTAATGATGGTTTCATTAGGTGCACATGTATTTCAGTCAAACTATATGAGTTAAACAACATGTGTCTTAGTTAAAGAATATGTGTCTCAGTTTACTCAGCTCATAACAGGTGTGGTTATAGAGGATGAAATAGAACAACCACCATTCAAATCAGGGCTCTTTTAGTGCAATGAAGGTTCCCCACTCCCTTTTGATTGGTTGGACCATGTGGGTTGACCCCATTAGAATAATAGAGTGGTTACTACTATCTACTACCGAAGGAATATGGCTATTAATAGCCCCTAGAGACTATAGATAACAACAAATCAGTTAAAGAACATATGCCTCAGTTAAACAACATGTATTTCAATTAAACAATATGAGTACATCATGAATAAATAATAATATAATTTACTAATTTCTTGATCACCTTTGGGCATGATAAAAAATCAAGGGCTTTGAGTACGTAACAAGAGCCAATAGAGTATTCTAATTCATATTCTTTTATCCCACATTCTTTTGTGAGATCAGACAACATGATAAAAATAAGCTATAGTAAACATAATTTGAAAAAGAAAATTAAAACTTCTGACTAGAATATAAATGAATAAAATGGATTTTTAATGCAATAACGCCCATGAATCCATTTGCATGTACATTCATATTATATTAACAAAGATCCCTATATATCTTAAGAATTCAAGGAAAATTAAAGGTCCATACTCCCAAGGTAAGTTATTTAGTTTTAAATTTGTGAGAATTCTTCCTTGAATTTTAGTTTAGTTAGCCTCCTTGTATTTTTTATAATTATAGAAGTGATTTTATAAAACGCTTAACTACATTAGGACTAAGGTTGGTATTAATTTTTTTATTGGGAATAGGTTAAGGTTATGTTTAGAGATACAATTGGTATTATAGTTAGTATCAGTATTAATGTTATAATTGGGTTTAGGTTTAAGATTATGCTTAGGTATAGGGTTAGGATCATGTTTAGGATTAGGGTGAAAAGGGTAAAAGAAGAAAAAAATACCAGCTAAAACAAGCATTCCACATTAATAAAAATAAAAGAATGAATGAATAAATAATAATATAATTTATTATTTCATTAACTATAATACTAATAAAAAATATATAATATATTAATTAAGAAAGTTTAATATAATATTATATAGTAATATGATAATATAATTTATTATTGATTATAATATAATAATATAAAACATCACTAATAAAATATAAATCACAAATGTTCAAATACTAACAACAATTTAATATCTAAATCTTATTGGTTGCTCACCTTTGGGCATGATAAAAAATCAAGGGCTTTGAGTAGCTAACAAGAGCCAGTAGAGTGCTCTAATTCATATTCTTCTATCCCACATTCCTGTGTGAGATCAAACAACATGATAAAAATAAGCTATAGTTAACATAATTTGAACAGGGAAGTTAAAATTTTTGACTGTAATATAAATGAATAAAATGGATTGTTAATGCATTAATGCCCATGAATCCATCTTCATGTACATTCATATTATATTAACAAAGATCCCTATATATCTTAAGAATTCAAGAAAAATAAAAGGTGCATGCTCCCAAGGTAAGTTATTTAGTTTTACATTTATGAGAATTCAACCTTGAATTTTATTTTAGTTAGCCTACTTTAGACCCATCGTCATTCTACTAAAGAAAAAAATCTCTTTGAGTTAAGATTCTTTCTGGGTTTTTTGAGATTTCTTCTAGGTCTTTGATGAATATTTTTGGGTCAGCTTGAATTTTTTCTTGAAATCTGTGTCAGTCATACTTCATTGAATATTGAAGTTTATGATTTAACAAACATGTGTCTTAGTTAAACAATATGTGTCTTAGTTAAACAACATATGCCTCATTTAAATAGCATGTATTTCAGTTAAAGAACATGTGCCTCAGTTATTACAGTATATGAGTTAAACAACATATGTCTTAGTTAAACAACATTTTAGTTAAACAAAATCTGTCTCTATTAAATAACATATAGATTAAACACCATGTGTCTCTATCTTTTTCACACAGTATAGAATAAGAAGAGCAATCATCTTATCTCCACTATTTTGAAATTGTCTTATTAAGTTGGAGTTAGTTTGCAACACTCGCCATTGTACAAAAATGTGATGAATAGAAAACCATCATTTCAGTTAAACAATGTGTGTCTCTGTTAAACATGTCTCTATCTATTTCACACAGTACAGAGAAAGTACAATAATTATTTTATCTGCACTATTTAAAATTGTCTTATTAAGTTAGAGTTAGTTTGCAACGCTCGCCATTGTGCAAAAATGTGATGAATAGACACGTCTAGTAGATGTTGGGAATCACACTTATTTTGTCTCCAATACAAGGTAAGTGTATATTTTTCTATTTCAAAATTTTCCCATACAAAGAATTTCCTAAAATATACCCAAAATGTATTACCGATAACATTATAAGGATTTCTCTACATAATTGTCATAGGTGGAGCTGTGAAAATGAAGTTTTCATGCCCTCTGTAATCTCAATTTGTAAGCCTCTACGTGTGTGTTTGAATGAATTACAAAATTAAGTGGTAGAATTTTTTTTCTTTAATACAATGATAATGAGTCTCTACAATTTTTACTTTTTGAGTTTCTTATTTTGGTTTTGGAAATAAATTGTTGCAGTTACATTCATTATGCATCTTAATTGAACAAATTACATGGATATTATTGTCTGTAAGGATTTCTAGTTTCTTTGAAGCCTATGGTATGCTATTGAGCCTCGTTGTACACGTGTGTTTGAATGAATTACTAAATAATTTGTAGAGATTTTTTTATTTAGTATAAAAATGATGGGTCTAGAATCATACTTTATTTGCCTACAATATAAGGTAAGTGTCTATTTTTGCATTTCCAATTTTTCCCATACAAAGAATTTCCCAAAATGTACCCAAAATGTATTATCGATAACAATGGAAGGATTTCTCTGCATAATCTTCATAGGTGGAGCTGTGCAATGAAGATTTCTTGCCCTCTATAATCTCAATTTGTAAGCCTTTGCATGTGTGTTTGAATGAATTACTGAAGCAAGTGGTAGAATTATTTTTCTTTAGTACAATGATAATGGGTCTCTACATTTTTTTCTTTTTTGAGTTTCTTATTTTGGTTTTGGAAATAAATTGTTGCATTTAAATGTGCGAGGAATGGTAGGGCCGAGATGAGATTATATACATAACATGAACCAATTCCAAAGTCTCTGTTGCAACTTCTACTATAGTCCCAACCTAACCCTGGGGTGGGTGGAACCCCTTTTGTCCCCCCACCCACCCCTTGCCTCCCATTACATTGGAACAATGTTTTTAATTCTATTGCCCCCCACCCACCCTTAGGAAGATCTCCCCCACCCTAGGAATGATGAACTCCCACAACTATCTCTCCCAACCCAATTATAGGACTATTTGCCAACCCCAATTTTTAAATAGTTGGGCTCTCCTTGCCTTGTATATGAGCACATTAAACAACATCTACTGTATAGTTCCTATGGTGCATAGGAACTATAAGGTTATATGAACTTAAAGTGAGCTGAAATATAGGAACAACACCAAGAGGGAACCAACAGATGACATCCTATAATATGCATGATAATAAATATGGGTAAACATCATCAGTTGAAACATATATGAGTAAACAAAAAATTCCAAAGAATGTCGGATCTCCAAAGCCTTATTGGAGAGTACTCCCTTTCTCTTACTAAAGTCAAAAAATGTTTATCAAACATCAAACAATCTCTTGGGGAGATACCATTTTACACAACTTTTGAGGATGGTATGGTGACTTATTTGAGGTCATAAACCACTAATAAATCTCAGCTACCAACATCCATGACCATATCCTCAAGGTGACCTACCATTCTTGCTGGTGAGACTTATGCAACTCAAAGTGCTACTTCTGAAATTGTCATTGCAAATACTATAATTTTGGGATGTTTTGACATGAATTGAAATTTGAAAACCATGCTTTTAACAAGTGATGTTTTCCTTAGTGATGTGGTTGCATGTATTTTAACTAACCTGATTCTTCATTTAGAAGAGGTGAAGTCTTCTAGAGAAGATGTAAACAAGCAAACTACTAAATCACTGCTAATCATAGTCTCTATGATACACCTTAGTCAATCTACTATTCTACAACATCCCATAGATAATGACTCCTATGATTTAATCATTCTCTCTATATACATTCTAACATCTCCTGATGATTTGTTGAAAAGAATTTGGTTACAATCTTGTCAAGAGAGCTTTGTAAAGATGCTTACTAACAAGTAGTTCTGGGAAATAGAATAGAGAAAAGAAAAGGCTCAGATTTCACATGCAAAACCAAGTGAATATATTGATTTATACTTTTGAAGAGAAAAAAGGGTATGAGTCAGCTTGAATTAGAAGATGATGTAAAGTGCGCCACTGGAAAAATTTTCATAGATGGTGATAGAAAAAATATAGTAAATCAGGTTTGACAACTTACTCACTTCACTGATCTTATTTGTGTAGAAGCATATATTATAGTTCATTGATATGATATTGTCTTGGATGTTACAGTAATCAATCACATAAAGGAAATACTTCATAAACTTTAGAATTCGCTACTATGGGTGATCTCAAACTGGTTGAGTGGCCACAAAATTATACATTGGCTCTAGAGTCAAAAAAGAAGATAAAATAAAATCATTTTATAATCTCTTGGGGAGCTACCATTTTATACAATTTATGAGGATGGTAAGGTGACTGATTTGAGGTCATTAACCACTAATAAATCTCAACTTTCAGCATCCATGACCATCCATGACCATCTCATCAAGGTGACATTATGGACTATATCTCCCTAACTACTTGCCTTGATACTGCTTTTAGGAATATGTGGGATGAGTTTGAGTAGGAAAATAAGGTGGCTATGAACAGAGTTATTCATGATGATGAGGAGTTCCTAAACCATATTGTGTGATAAAAAAATATGAAGTGCCTCACACTCTTATCTGTGCTTGATAGAGACTAGATTTTTGGCTACGAATATGTATGCAAAGAGTTTAGTTGGTGAGTATGTTCTTGTGAATGTTAGTGTTGTGAAATAATATGACAATAAGTTGAATGGTTATATTAGGATAATAAGTAAAACCCAATGCATTGCATTGAGTTTGGGCGATAAGATCACACTAAAAAAAAAGGTATAAGTATGTATTTATCGGTGGCTACTCAACTTTTACTTCTAGGTTTTTTGTAAGAAAAAAAATCTCCATTAGTATCTTTATCTACTTACAATTTTTTGTAAGTAAGAGTTAGAATTATGACTTCTTAAATTGGATGATTGGTCATTTAAGCCTATTGGTTGATCTTTCAAAACTAGAAGAAAAATCAACCTTGATATGAAAAAGTATGTAAATAAACAAGATAAATGTAAGTATTGACCCTTCTTACCAAAAACCTTTATGAATGGATACAATTTTTTTATCCACAAATATGCTTGATTTCAATGCTTATGCTTACCTAAAGTCTATTTTGAACCCTTGGTATGGTATTAACCCTTATGCGCACTCAAAGTATGGTTTCAATGCTTATGCGTACTCAAGGTCTGGTTTCAACTCTTATGCGTACTCGAAATCTAGGTTCAACCTTTAGTATGGTTTCAACCTTAAAAAATAGAATTGGGGAAAAATAGGAATACAAGAAAATGTTGGTCCAAGATATTCATTCCTATGCCATTAAGTTCTACGAAGTTGCTAGTATTGTGGTTCATTTTCTCATGAACTTATTAGGGGACCACAATTTAGCATCTATAATTGATGTGGTTATTTTCATGCGGGAGATTATCCAGACTAGTGCTAAGCTTAGAGCCTCCATATTGATAAGGTTGTTAGGCACATTTTATCATATTCGGGCTTCACAAGTGTGCTCATGTGCTCTTTGGATTATTGGAGATTACTCTCTTTATCTTATTCAAGTGGAAAAGGTTTATCAACCCTCAAACAATTTCTTGGGGAGCTACCATTTTACACAATTTTTGAGGATGGTAAGGAGACAAATTTGAAGTTACCAACCACTAAAAAATCTCAGCTAGCAAAATCTGTGACCTTCTCCTCAAGGAGACCTTCTATCCTAGATGTGATTCAATGCTTGGCATCTTGTCATTAACTTCCTTGAAGTTTCTAGTACTCTGGTTCATTTTCTCATGGAGTTCTTAGGGGATCACAATCTAGCATCTACATTTGATGTGGTTATTTTTGTGAGAGAGATTATCTGGACTAATCCTAATATTAGATCTTCAATATTGACTAGATTTTTAGACACTTTTTATCAGATTTGAGCTTCACAAGTGTGCTCATGTGCTCTATGGAGTATTGGAGAGTACTCCATTTCTCTTATTGAAGTGGAAAATGGTTTATCAACCATCAAACAATCTCTTGGGGAGCTACCATTTTACATAATTTTTTAGGATGGTAAGGTGACTAATTTGAGGTCATCAACCACTAAAAAATCTTAGCTGCCAACATCCATGACCATCTCCTCAAGGTGACCTACGATTCTTGCTGATGGGACTTATGTAACTCATAGTGCTACTTTTGAAATTGCCATTACAAATACTATATTTCTGGGATGTTCTAACATGACAGGAAATTTTCAAACCATGCTTTTAATAGGTGAATTTTTCCTTGGTGATGTGGTTGCATGTACTTTAACTAACTTGATTCTTCATTTAGAAGAGGTGAAGTCTTCTAGCAAAGATGTACAAGCAAACTACTAAAGCACTTCTAATCATGGTCTCTATGATGCACCTTAGTCAATCTATTATTCTACAACATAACATATATAATGAATCCTATGAGTGAATCGTTTTGTGTATATGCATTCTAACATCTCCTGATGATTTGTTGAAAAAAATTGGTTACAATCTTGTGGAGAGAACTTTGTAAAGATGCTTACTGACAAGTAGTTCCAGGAAATAGAATAGATAAAAGAAAAAGCTCAGATTTCACATGAACAACCACATGACTTGATTGATTTATACATTTTGAAGAGTAGAAAGGGTATAAGTCAGCTTGAATTAGAAGATGATGTAAAGTGTGCCACTAGATAATTTTTCATATATGGTGATAGTAAAAATATATTAAATCGGGTTTTACAACTCACTCACTTCATTGATCATGTTTATGTAGAAGCGTAGGTTATAGTTCATTGATATGATATTGTTATGGATGTTACAATAATCAATTACAAAAAGGAAACACTTAAAAAACTTTAGAATTTTCTACTATGGGTGATCTCAAACTAGCTGAGTGGCAATAAAATTATACTATGGCTCTAGAGTCAAGCAAGAAGATAAAAGAAAACCATTTTATAATCTCTTGGAAACTACCATTTTACACAATTTCAGAGGATGATAAGGTGATTTATTTGAGGTCATCAACCACTAAAAAATCTAAGCTACCATCATCCATAAGCATCTCCTAATTGATGGGGTTATTATTGTGTGGGAGATTATTCAGACTAATCCTAATCTTAGAGCCTCCATATTGACAAGGTTATTAAACACTTTTAATTATATTTGCGCTTCACAAGTTTGCTAATGTTCTATGTGGATTATTGGAGAGTAATCCCTTTCTCTTATTCAAGTGGAAATGTTTTATCAACAATCAAACAATTTCTTGGGGATCTACCATACTATGTAATTTATTAGGATGATAAGGTGACTGCTTTGAGGTCATCAACCATGGGACTGGGAGAATATAGTTCAGGGAGGTAGATTAAAATATTGGTAGGATATAGATATGCCTTAGGTGGTATTTGAGCGGAGAAGGCGAGAAAGAGAAGTACAGGCCAGTGGTGAAGCCCAAATCAGTTTGTTTTATTTCAGCCTTTGAATAAAGATAGTTGGATAAAAGGTATGGATAGGGTGAGGGGTGGCCATTGATGGATAATAAGTATCGAGCTTCCTTCCATTTTAAGTGATATCCTTTGGGGCCCCTTCTACCAACTGACCCAAATACCTATTCACTTTTCTAGAGTGATTTAATAATACAGACATAGTAGAGGTAGACCTCTGGATGATTGGTGTAAAGAACAAGACATTCTTTTTCTTCCCATAACTAATTGGGCCCCCCCACCCCTAAAAGATAATTTCTCATTGGGAATCACTCACTTGAGGCTATAGTTAGCGAGGGTGAGTTTTGAGTTTTCATGTAGAGATGGAACCACTCAGACACCAAAGATCATTTGGTTCTTTCATATACAACTGCGTGCAAAATCAAAAGGAAAGGCCAATAATCATATCATCAACCTAAGGAATTGGATGTCGCCATTTTCCAGATGCATCTATTGTAAGAAACAATGGTTCTCCAATCAATATTGATCAGAATTGGGAACAAGTGGGAGAATGGAGTCATTAATGATGTACCAGAAGTTGAAGGAAGTCACCAGAGGAGAAGATCATGTGGAATGCAGTCAAAGCACTTAGCCATCTATACAAAACACAATTTTCCCTACTATTCTAAGGATACATCCTATTGAAAAGGTTGATACATCTTCGACACATCCCTTAGAGAAAAAAAAGGCAATGAACTATTCAAGAAGGAGGTAGCCATCCTTCCCAAACATCGGAGAGGGAAGGGGCCATGCCTTTCCAATAAATCTCATCCAGTGTATAAGAACAATTGGTTCTCTTCGTCAGATAGTCATATAGATGCAACTTTTTGGGTGGCACATTAACATTAAAAAACTGAATGACGAGGATTAGGGGAATGAATATTGGTCCTGTCGGGAGTAGGAACTATGAGGGATGGGCTTGTCAGTACGCAGATCATAACACTACCCTGAGAGATTGTTCATTATTTCCCTCTTCTATCCTAACCACATAATTTTCTCATTGATAGGAGGCTGACAATGAATGGGATGACAGGGGAATCAGATGGGATCACTTATCGTGCATTTCCCCACCGAGCTTATGTGAGAAACTACATTTTGTTTGAATAGGATAGGGGCACAAACAAAGTCAACAAACCCAGTGATCAGGTTGGTCATGCCTATGCACCAACCGAGCTTGTATGAGATTTCAGGCCAATGGGGGCTAGCTAACGGATATGATATTGTCCTGGATGTTACAGTAATCAATTACACAAAGGACACACTTCAGAAACTTTAGAATTGGCTACAATGGGTGATCTCAAACTAGTTGAACGACCACACAATTATACTCTTGTTCTTGAGTTAAGCAAGAAGATAAAATAAAATATAAAACTAACTTCAACTAAAACTGGTGTTATATCTCGTAACATAGTTTATGAGACTACAAGTTTACTGGACCACAATGTTGTTATTCTTACTGACATGGAGATTTGTATTGTCATTAAAAAACTTGGATACGAATGTAAAAAAAAAATTAAAATTGAACATAGCAACAACCATAGTGGGGTGGTTTGTTGCATATGGTTGTGCTTGAGCTGATTCGAAAGGTCTACAAATCAAACCCTAGCAAGAAAGAGAAATACACCAAGATCATCATTTCTTTGTTGAATTCATCATCTATAATTGTTGTGTATCAGTGTGCATGTGTTGTCAGGCTGTCATTTTCCCTGACTACAATCATAGCTATAGAAAATACCTAATGCCAACTCTTGTAGTCACAGAGTGACAACAATGCAAAGCTCATTGTACTAGATTATTTGCAAGAGCTAAAGGCATCATAATGGGATGTTATGGTGGACTTGATCATGGATGTTTTGATGGAACTCTCAAGTCCTAATTTAGATATTTAGGTCAATACACTTGATATAACTTTGGTATTGATCGCTCCTTGAAACATATATGAAGTTTTCATGATACTAAAGAAGGAGGTTGTCAAGACCTAGAGCATAGAATTGGAAGAAAAGGGGAATACAAGCAAATGTTGGTCCAAGCTATTCATTCCTATGCCATTAAGTTCTGTGAAGTTGCTAGTACATGGATGTTATAGTAATCAATCACACAAAGGAGATACTTCGGAATCTTATGGTGAACAAGGATTTCTCTGCATAATCTTCACTGGTGGAGTTGTGCAAATGAATACTTACCCTCTGTAATCTCAATTTTAAGGAATGTAAGTTAGAGATAACGCACATATCAATGGGATAGGAAATACTTTTGGGTTTTTTATTTATTTCTTATTTTTGTATAACTTTAGCTCCTGCTTTTAATAAATTGAACATACCAATCGCACAAAGGAAACACTTCAGAAACTTTAGAATTTTTTTACTACGGGTGATCTCAAACTAGTTGTGTGGCCACAAAATTATACTATGGCTCTAGAGTCAAGAATGAAGATAAAAGAAAACCATTTTATAATCTCTTAGAGACTACCATTTTACACAATTTCTGAGGATGGAAAAGTGACTTATTTGAGGTCATCAACCACGAACAAATATCATATTCTAGCATCCATGACCAACTCCTCAAGGTGACATTATGGACTATATCTCCCCAACTACTTGCCCTGATACTGCTTTTAGGAATATGTAGGCTGAGTTTGACTGGGAAAAGAAGGTGGCTATTAACAGATTTATTCATGATGATGAGGAGTTCCTAAAACATATTGTGTGATCAACAAATATGAAGTGTCTCACACCCTTATCTTCTCTTGATAGAGACTAGATTTTTGGTTGTAAATCTTAATGCAAAGAGTGTATTTGGTAAGTATTTTCTTGTGAATGTTAGTATTGTGAAACAATATAACAAGAAGTTGAATGTTTATATCAGGATAAGAAGTAAAACCTAAGGCATTGCATTGAGTGTGTTGGTTTTTACATTAAATTACATTTGCATTACATAAAATCTAACAATGACCTAGTTGAGGTTTTGAAAACCTCATTTGACAACAACATTGTGGTTGCATGTACTCAACTAACCTGATTCTTCATTTGGAAGAGGTGAAGTCTTATAGCAAAGATGCAAACAAGAAAATTGCTAAAGCACTTCTAATCATGGTCTCTATGATGCACCTTAGTCAATATACTATTATACAAAATCCCATAGATAATGAGTCCTATGAATGAATCATTCTATGCATACACATTCTAACATCTCTTGATGATTTGTTGAAAATAACTTGGTTACAATCTTGTTGAGAGAGCTTTGTAAAGATTCTTACTAACAAGTAGTTCCGGGAAATAGAATAGACAAAAGAAAAAGCTCAGATTTCACATGCACAACCACATGACTTGATTGATTTATACCTTTTGAAGAGCAGAAAGGGTATGAGTCAGCTTTAATTAGAAGATGAAGTGGAAGATGTTGTAAAGTGTGCCACTAAATAATTTGGCATAGATGGTGATAGTAAAAATATATTAAATAGGGTTTTACAACTTACTCACTTCATTGATCATGTTTTATGTAGAAGTCTATGTTATGGTTCATTGGTATGATATTGTTCTAGATGTTACAGTAATCAACAGCACAAAGGAAACACTTCAGAAACTTTAGAATTTGCTACTATGGGTGATCTCAAACTGGTTGAGTGGCCATAAAATTATACAATAGCTCTAGAGTCAAACAAGAAGATAAAAGAAAACCATTTTATAATCTCTTGAAAACTACCATTTTACACAATTTCTGAGGATGGTAAAGTGACTGATTTGAGGTCATCAACCACTAAGAAATATCAACTGCCAACATCCATGACCATCTCCTAATTGATGTGATTATTGTTGTGTGAGAGATTATCTAGACTATTCCTAAGCTTAGAGCCTCCATATTGATAAGGTTTTTAGACACTTTTTATCATATTCAGGCTTCACAAGTGTGCTCATGTGCTTTGTAGATTATTGGAGACTACTCCATTTCTCTTATTCAAGTGGAAATGGTTTATCAACCACCAGACAATTTCTTGGGGAGCTACCATTATACACAATTTCTTAGGATGCTAAGGTGACTGATTTGAGGTCATAAACCATGGGGGTGGGAGGATATAGTTCAAGGAGGTAGATTATAATGGTAGGATATAGATACACCCCAGGTCAGATTTGAGCAGCGAATGCAAGAAAGTGCAGCAAAGCCCAACTCAACGGGGTTTGTTTCAGCCTTTGAATGAATATAGTTGGATCAAAGGTGTGGATGGGGTGAGGGGTGGCCATCAATGAATAATAGGTATTGGGATTTATTACATCCAAGTGATATAATTTGGGGCCCCTGCTACCGACTGACCCAACTACCTATTCACTTTTCTAGAGTGAGTTTATAATACATACATAGTAGAGGCAGACCTCTGGATGGTTTGTGTGTAGAATGAGACATCATGTTCCCCCCCACAACTAATTGCCCCCCCCCCCCACCCCTAAAAGAAAACTTCTCACTGGGAATTACTCACTTGAGGGTCTAGTTAGTGAGGGTGAGTTTTGAGTTGTCATGCAGAGGCAGAACCACTAAGACACCAAGATCAATTGGTTCTTTCATGTACAGCTACAAGAGAAGTCAAGAGGAAAGGCCAATAATCATATCATCAGCCGAAGGAATCAGATGTCCCCATTTTCTAGATGCATCTGTTGTAAGAAACAATGGATCTCTATTTAATATCGAGCATAATTGGGAAAAATCATGAGAATGGAGTCATCGTCGATGTACTAGAAGCCGAAGGAAGGTACTGGAGGAGCATATCATGTGGAATGTGGTCAAAGAACTTAGCCACGTATATCAAACACCATTTGGGATACTTTTCTAAGGATGCATCCTGGTGAAAAGGTCGATCCATCTTCAACACGAGCCCTGAGAGAAAAAACATGGGCAACTAACTATTCAAGAAGGAGGTAGCCTTCCTTCGCAAACTTTAGAGAGGAAAGGAACTAGATCTTTCCAATAAATCTCATCCATCGTCACACAAAGAAGAAGTCATATTCCCCACATTCGACTTGATTATTGAATAAGCCCCTGTGTTAAGAAGGCCCTGATATTGACTGCCCCCATCAAGGCATGAAAGGTGGATATCTTGAATGAATAAGAAATAACGGTAGGGGCTAGGGGTGTTGAACACCTATAGGTAAACCATGCTACAGGAACAGTCAGTTCTCTTTGTCAGCTAGTCATATGGCCTCAACTTGTCAGGTGACACATTCATACCAAAAAACCAAATGACAAGAAGCAAGGGAATGAAGATTGGTCCCATCGAGAGTAGGAACTATGAGGGATGGGCTTGTCGGTACATAGATCACAACACTTCCCTGATAGATTTCCCATGATTCCCCTCTTTTATCTAGACCACACAATATTTTTATTGATGGGAGGCCAAAAATGAATGGGATGAGAGGGGAATCAGATGGGGTTACGTACTATGCCTTTTCCTATCGACCTTAGGTGAGAAACTGTATTTTTTTCAAATAGGATAGGGGAACAAACACAACTGACAAACCCAGTGATCGGTATAGTTGTGCCTATGCAATAGTCGAACTTGTACGAGATTTCAGGCCAACGGGGGCCAGCTCAGGAATATGAGATTGTCCTAGACTTTACAGTAATCAATTACACAAAGGAGCCACTTCAAAAAATTTAGAATTGGATACTATGGGTAATATCAAACTGCTTGAACGACCACACAATTATACTCTTGTTATGGAGTCAACCAAGAAGATAAAAGAAAATATAAAACTATCTTAAATTAAAATTGGTGTTATATCTCATAACATAGATTATGAGACTACAAGTGTATTGGACCACAATGTTGTTGTAATTAATTCTTAATTACATGGAGATTTTTATTTTCATTAAAACACTTGGATATGAATGTCAAAACCAATTAAAATTGAACATACCAAAAACCATAGTGGAGTATTTTTTGCATATGGTTGTGCTTGAGCTGATTTGAAAGGTATACAGATCAAACCCTAGGGAGAAAGAGAAATACACCAAGATCATCATTTCTTTGTTGAATTAATCATCTATATTTGTTGTGTATGAGTGTGCATCAACGCTTGTCCACATTTCATTTTCCTTGACTACAATCATAGTTGTAGAAAATACCTAATGCCAACTCTTGTAGTCATAGAGTGACAACAATGCAAAGCTCATTGTACTAGATCAGTTGCAAGAGCTAAAGGTATAAAAATAGGATGCTACGGTGGACCCGATCATGGATGTTTTGAGGGCTCAAGTCCTAATTTAGATATTCAGGTCAAGACTTTTGATATCACTTTGGTATTGATCACTCCTTGAAACATATATGAGGTTGTCATAACACTAAAGAAGGAGGTTGTCAAGACCTAGAGCATAGTATTGGAAGAAAAGGGGAATACAAGAAAATGTTGGTCTAAGCTATTCATTCTTATGCCATTAAGTTCCATGAAGTTGCTAGTACATGGATATTATAGTAATCAATCACACCAAGGAGATACTTTAGAAACTTTGGGTGAATAAGGATTACTCTGCATAATCTTCATCGATGGAGTTGTGCAAATGAATACTTCTCACCCTCTGTAATCTCAATTTGAAGGAATCTAGGTTAGAGATAACACACTTATCAATGGGGCAGGAAATACTTTTAGATTTTTTTATCTGTTGCTTATTTTTGTATAACCTTAGCTCCTACTTTATATAAATTGAACATACCAACAACCATAGTGGGGTGATATTTTACATGTGGTTGTGCTTGAGTTGATTCGAAAGGTATGCAGATCAAACCATGGGGAAAAAGATAAATACACCAAGATCATCAGTTCCCTTTCAATGATGGTATAGGATAAGAGCCAACATTATTGTTGTTTACCTGTATATGTTGTTTACCTATATATATTGTTTACCCTGCACTTTTTTACCTATATATTTTGTTTATCATGCATGTGGGAAATGTTGGATTTTTCTTTTTGTTGTGGTATTTTTTGTTGTTCATTCTTCTAGATAATCTCCCACACAAATATAAACACATCAATTATAGAATTTGTAAAAAATAGTTTGGCGTTGGTTCATGTTACGTATATAATCTCATCTCGGCCCTACCATTCCCCCTACTCCCGGGGCTTTGGGTGACCTCCCCCACCTCTTAATAGAGGCTGGAAATGGTAGGGGAACTTCAAAGGGATGGAGACAAAGGCCAACGAACCACCAAGATAATTTTTCCTAATTTCATTCCAATGAGTTGGGTTAGAAGCTAGATCCCTGAGTTGGCACCCATTAGCCTGAAATATCGTACAAGCTCAGTTGGGGCATAGGCACAGCTAGCCTGATCACTGGGTTTGCCGGCTGTGTTCATGCCCTATCCTATTTAGATAAAATATAGTTTCTCACCTAAGGTTGGTGGGAAAAGTTGTGGTATGTGATCCCATATAATTCCCCTGTCATCCCATTCATTTTTGGCCTTCCATCAATGAAAAAAATAGTGTGGTTGGAATAGAAGAGGGGAATCATGGGCAATCTCTCAGGGCAGTTTTGTGATTTGCGTACTGACAAGCCCAACCCTTAGAGTTCCTTCTCCTGATGGGACCAATATTCATGCTCCCACTGCTCATTGTTCATTTTTTGGTGTTAATGTGCCACCTAACAAGTTGCGGCCATATGCCTAGCTAACATAGAGAAGACTACTTACTTTGTACTATGTGAAATAGATAGAGACACATGTTGTTTAACCAATATGTTATTTAATAGAGACACTTACTATTTAACTAAAATGATGTTTTTCTATTCATCATATTTTTGTACAGTGAAAAGCATTACAAACTAACTCTAACTTAATAAGACAATTTTAAAATAGTGTAGATAAGATTATTATTGTACTTGTTATGTATTGTGTGAAATAGATAGAGATGTGTGTGTATTTTGTGGTTCCTGTCAATCTGTAACACAACACTTCAATAAGACATTATATTGTTAGTTTAAATCCAATTTAAATCAAAGTAAAAACCATTAAACTAAGCAAAATTATCCTATTGCTCTCTAACTAACATAAGTATGTAGAAAGTCTAGATTTACTCTCAGATTAAGACTCTAAATAGTGACAATGCATGTTAGAATGAGAGATTCAAATCAAATTAAACTAAGAAATGTGATTCATTCATTGAAGCCATTAATTCATTCACTATTAAGCTATGAAATCCAAATATTCTCTAATTAGCTATGAAAATGAAATGTGCAGTATGTAAGTGTAAATCAGTTAACTATTCATTCATCCTTGTTGAGGTTTGAAAACTCATCTTTTATAGAACTTTAGAGATTTGGACAGTTGAGATGCATCAATGAAGAATGGTTGAGATGCCTCCAAAATTGATCCATGTGATGAGCTATCATTGGTTAAAAGTGTCTGTGTTGTCCCCTTGAGATGTGACATGTCATTTTTGAGTCTTTTATTCATTTATTTTAATTAATTACTCTAGCCATGCATTTAATGTAAATGATTTAATTTATTAAGCCTAGAGGTAATTAATGTGATTTTTGCTCAATTATTGATGATTAATGCTTGATTTATGAAGTTTTATTGATTTTATCAAATTTATTGAATTATGTTAATAATAAGGAATTTAATTAATACAGTTAGGAATTTATCCTGAATTAGGGAAAATAGGGCCTTAGGTTCTATTAGCCCAATTTTAGGTGATTACATTTTCCCCTCTTTGAATTTCTTTGTGAATAACATAGGGATTCAAATAAAATTGATTTAGTGCATGATTCAGTAGAGCTGGTAGATTCAAGAAGATTTTAGAGAGCAACAAGAACCACTCTGAACTGAAGTGATTTAGAGAGCAATGAGGATCACTTTGATTTTAAGGAGATTTAGAGAGAAGTGAATCCACTCTGAAAGATTTAGAGAGAAGTAAAGAGAACTACTCTAAATTTTGAGAATTCCAAGCTTGATCGAATGAAATCTCATGTGATTCGAAAGTCATCAATTCTGAACTTGATTGAATGAGAATTGACCATACTGATTCCGAGCTTGATTGAATGAAGATTGATAACAGATTTGGATAGAAATTTCCAGTTATATTTGATTTGCAATAACTGAACATGATGACAAATAACCAATTTGATTTAAAGCAATGAAATTAATCAATGTCAGAAAGATTAACAACATCAACTTGATTGGCGATAACTGTCATGCCCCTAGTATTCAAAGATTTGATTGAAATTTTTAAATTTTGGTATCTTATGCCCCCTCGGGACTGAAATTAGAATGAATTTTGATAAAATTGGCATTTCAAGCATTTACAAGAGATACATGATTGATTAAAATGGATTTGGATTAAGTACAAATCATTCAGAATGTGTCATAATTTGATTAGGATCGGTTTTAGTGTCAAAGAAACATTGTTTAACCAAGTTTGACTGAGAACATATGAGGGTTGACCAACTTTGACTGATGTTTGACCAATTTCCTAGCTTGTGAATTCAATGCATGAGTGAGAAATTCACTTTTAACATCTTTTGATAAGCTTTTCATGCATTAATTATGCTTTACACAACTTTCTTAACTTATGTTTGACTAAAATTTGACTTTCGTTAACTGTGCATTTGACTGATAATCATTATAGAACTTATTTGCCATGTTTGCAGTGTCATTTGTGCTCATTTTTCCCCTGTTTGACTATAGTTTGACCATAGTTGACTTTTGCTGTTGAAGGATGACTTTTCTCTGTAACTTCATTTTTACTACATTTAAGTGATATAGATCACCTATTTCGATTTCAGTCCCAATATGAAGCTTCTGTGACATCTTGCCATGAATGTGCCCTAGGTCACCAGGGTCACGTGAGGCTTAAATAGGTCCAAAAGGGTCATTTTACTATTCATTTTCACTTTTATCCTTAGTAATTTTTGAGCTCTGATTGGCAAAATGGTGTTCCCTACTGAGCGACATCGATTTGAGCTAGTGCATTGACACAACCGACCAGCACACTACACGACACCATTTAGTAGTCGATTTCGCCTCCATTCAAATTTGAAATTTCAATTTTTAGCCTTTTTCATGCTTTTTATGCTCAATTTAATTTAGGATTGTATCCTACAAAGAGGATCGCACCCGATCAATCCCGTGTCGTGTTTGACTTTTTACCAAATTCTGGATCGCATCCTGCATTTCCTGAGTGGCACCCTGTCGGGTCGCATGCAGTGATTTTAGTCCAAATTTAAAGTCAGTCCACTAGATTGTCGCATCTGGTCAAAATAGGGTTGCATTTGGGTTCTAGATCGCATCCCGCATATCTTGAATCACATCATGTATGCGACATGTCATATTTGGTTAGGGTGTCGCATCCCGTGTATCCTGAATCACATCTAGGATCCAAGATCGAATTTGGTTTTTTTTTCAAATTTAAGTCAACTTTGCTTGTCTGCTTGATCTTTTAAAGAAATTTCACTTCAAATTTTCACTTCTAATGCTGACATAGTGCCCCTTTTTACTTGTGTGCAGTCCCAGTTCAACATTGTTTCCTTTCATTCACCTAGACCAACTTAGGTCTTAGATCTCCATGAGCACCTAACTATTGTTGAGCAGCAAGTTATAGTACGATGTAGATTATGGAGCTTAGGTGTTTTACCTGATATTCAAGTAAATTGAGGGTTGTTGACTGCACTTTCCAAGAGATGGCATTCGGAGCACAACACCTTCCACCTGCCCACCGATGAGATGACCGTAACTCTAGAGGATATCTGGAGGATTCTATGTATACCTGTGATGGGCATATGAGTCAAGTATGAGGCCGGAGCTACTATCATGATGGAGGATGCATGACGTTTATTCCATGATAATAGTATTGCCCGATGGTACCTCTCTTGGGATCACATGGTATCTCACTATGAGAGATTACCAGTATTCCTTGCTGGATTGATTGGTGGTTTGATGATGCCCAATCATGATCAACATGACTTCATGTGTGGTTGGTCACGTGTGATTGAGGAGATGATCTGACGACCTCGTTGGTTTTCCTAGGGTAGCTATATCTTGGTCCATATGTATAGAGAGCTTCATGAGATTGTATATCAACATTCACAGACCATAATTGTCGGTATACTAGTTTTGTAGATCTGGGCCTAGGAGCATATCCCAGTTACATGGCCCATGGTGGATAGATAGAGCGATCCAAAGCTCCTGTATATTTATATGTATTCACGTATGCTTTAGTAGCCCCACCTGGACAAGCTAGACTATTGGTGTCGTGTGCTTAATGACATTACTAATGTTATATGGCGGTCATACCTAGATTGTGAGGAGTGGACATCTGACATTCAACATATGCCATATTTATTCCAGTCATGGTATCTCATTGGCTAGACCAAGTACATAGTTGAGAGATTTATTGTCACTTGAGTTATGTGATAGTATGGTCAGATTCAGGCCATGCCCCAGGAGATAGTTGTATATGCCCATATCAAAGATGAGGAGGCACAGTGAGGATGCCAGTTGATCTATTAGACTTCTTTATATGATATTTCTCAAATGGTTCCAATAGCTTGAGATTATCTATCTGAGGTTTATGATGGTGGGATCACTAATGGATTTCACACACATTATTTCCAACATCCTTTCCCATGGTTCACTTCTCCTGATGAGATCACTCCTCTCCTTGAGGATGCGCTAGAATATGATCCTTTCGATGACGGTCCTAGTCAAGGTCATGCTAGAAGAGGCGGAGACAGGGGCAGAGGCAAAGGTCAAGATAGAGATGGTGCCCAAGGAGGAGGTGGTGGCAGTGATGGAGGAGGTGGAGTTAGAGGAGATGGAGGAGGTGGCGGTGGAGGTGGAGGAGGTGGAGGGAGATGATGGGCACCTGGAAATGATGTGGGCCAGCAAAATCATTAGAGGAGACTCGGGGTACACCCACCTCAGTGAGATACAAGTCCTCTTCTACACAGGGATCAACATGCATAGTAGGAGAGAGCAGTAGAGGGCATTGGTGGTGGTGATGGAGACATTCAATAGCCTCCTAGAGATCCTCCTGCAGGTGTTTCTGATGGAGATCCATTATCATGATGTGAGTAGGATAGATTGGCCTTGCATCTCAAGGTTGCTACATTGAGAGCTCATTTGGTAGAGAGAGACACATAGCTGGCTGATATCATGGGTGATAGGGATCAACAGTTGGTTGTTCTTAGAGTGGAGAGGGAAAAATTCACCCATATGGCCACCCATCAAGGACAGAGGGCCACATACTATTTTGAATTATTTTGTGCTATTGTACCTATTGCGCAGAGAGCCCCTTTGTACTCCACCATTGCATAGTAGTCCGAGGGTGCTGTGCCTCCACCCATTCCAGGTCGATCATATGCTCCTCCTCCTAACACTCCTTGAGAGGATGAGGGCAAGTTCCAGACATGATACTTTTTATATTTCATATTTTGTTTCTCACAGACATTTGTACCTTATTGATGTATCTTATATCTTGTACCATTTTTTATTGATGTACACTATGACATATTTTGGACTTTTATAAATTGATACACTGTTACTTTGGCTCAGTGATGCTCTGATACTATTCATATTATGCTTCACTGATATTGTGATACTTTGATACTCTTCTGATACTGATGATTCATTGATATGATGTTGATGCACTATCTGATTTATGTTGTTTATATGTGATGTTCTCTGATTTCTGTACATGTGTTATAATCTTTGATATGTTTCTCATGCTTTGGATATTGATCTCATCCTTGTCATGTGGATCCTTGGTCATGATGATTAGATTTAGATAGATGATGATATGTTGACATCATTATATTATTTCACTGATATATGCATATATTTTTTTGTTTTTAATGCTTTGTGGATGTATGAATGCAAACTCATGTTATGCTTTATAATAATATATTCCTTTTATTTTATGCATACACATGTATGGATGAGATGTAATATGATGCGATGTATGGATATATCCTTGTTTATTTATGTATGGATGGTTTTGGATGCACTATGCATGCATATTTATGGTACTGACATGGATATCAATGATAAATACTCAGTCATTTCATTTAAGTTTTTATGATGATCATATGATGTACTTGGTCAAACTTTGGAAAATGTTTATAATTTTAGGATTTTTAGTTATATTAATGTTAGATAATTAGATTCACACATTCATGCTGATGCAATTTAAAATGAATGCAACTATATTAAAATGAATTTGAATGTAACTAAAACATGAAATGCATCTAAATGAATCTAATGCAAATTAATATGAAAATGCAACTAAAAATGAATCTAAATGGATAGTCACTATTTATTCAAATTGAGTGTATTATCATCATAGAGCGTTTGTAAATGGGACCTCATAGGTTAGTACAATTTTCACTGATAGATTTTACAATCATGAAAATATGAATACTTCCTTCTCATTTATCATGTTGAAAGTTAACCTAAACTTCAAAGCATATAGGCTAGAATATTTTGTCAGTTACTTCCTATTGATATAAACCTTTTCTATTAGTGTGAACAATTTATGCCTGCAATGACCTTTTATTTTATATTCATATCCTTGGGTATTTTCTTGATTTGTTATGCACCTTACTAGGAAGTAGTTTTTTATTTTTAGTTTAAAATAGGAAAGGAAATAAAACCAACCTCACTAAGGATTTCATAGGAAATAGGTTGAGGTATACATGGCATTCCAATCATTATGGAGGCACTTATCATAGACACCCTTTCCCTATAATCACCTTAGATCATCAGATTTATAACCACAAGCAAAAGACAAAGAAAATGTTATGCCCCCAGTCCTTTCTTCTCTACTCAGTTTTAGACATCATCAAGTCACTCTAGGAAACATAACAATCATAAATTGATAATAAGAAAAACTCATTATTCCTTCATTATAGTTTCTCTAATTAAGAATAGTGTACTTTCTTTAAGAATAGACAGTTGTTATTATAGTGTTTAGAAACACATTTGTTTAATTTGCAAAAACACATAAGAATTATCAATTATAGAATTTTCTTTAATCAATGAATGTCTCACCTATTTAGTGTTTTGAAACACCCTTATCATCATGACATAGTGTTTAGGAACACTTTTAAGGTCCAAGTATTAAGAAATACTATGTGTTGGTGGCGTTAAGAAATACCTTTGTTTTCATAGTTTAACGTCTATTGTGGCCTAGAAATAAGAGACACCCTAGCATAAAGTCCTAATAGTGACTAAGAAACTTTGCAACATGCATGGTTTTGATCATTTCCCCCTAGGAAATTTTTTTTACCTAGGACCTCGATGCAAACAGATTCCATCCTTAGGAAGATATGATTTTTTGATAGTATGTTTCAGGATTTTGGCTTGTCATGAAAGTGACTGAAGGATATGTACAAGCTGAACTTTACATCGTCCAAGTATGCAAGCATTGTCTTGATAGATAAAGCATTGATTACAAGTAGAGTCTATTTACCAATTTTTCACCACTTAGCCAAACTTTTCTATTTTTGATATCATGATGCCTATTTACTAGGTTTTCACCAAGACACTTTTTCTCTTTTCCAATTTTTGTACTTTTTTTTTTGGACTCACCAAGGCACATGTTTACTAGGTTTTCACTGAGATGGTCATTTTTTAGGAACTTTTTCCATTGTTTTTATTTCTTGGGATCAATATTTACTATTTTTTGTTTTCTTCAAGAACTTTTTTTTTTGTTTTTATACTTTTTCATGAACTCTTTTCACTGTACAGGTGCTACCTCAAGAATGTTAGGCATAAAACCTTTTCAAGTGAAAAGTATTGATTGGATCTAGTAGAACATCCCCCTTAGGTGTGTCCAATTGATAGGCTCTTGATTGAAATGATGTTGTGATGACAATGGGACCCAACCAGTTGGGTTCAAACTTTCTCTTTTTCTCTCAATGTCATTGATTCTTCAGGTTTAATCTTAGGACTAGATCTCCTACCTGAAAAGTTCTTGGTTTCACTTTCTTGTTGTATCCTCTTGACATTCTCTTTTGATAGACTTTGAGATCACCTTTTGCCTACGCTCATCTGGAAATTTTAGTTCTTTTAGCTTGGAGATTTCGTAGTCCTCATTAGTGACTAGAGTTTTCAGTGATACCCTTAGTGATGGGATCTCTACTTCAACTGGTAATACTGCCTCATACCCATATACTAGTGCAAAAGGAGTTGCACCAGTTGGTTTTCTGATGCTGGTGTGATACACCCACAATGCTGGATTTATTTGCAAATGTCAGTCCTTACCTGATTTACTCACCATTCTATGCAATATTTTTAATATGGTTTTATTTGATGCCTCAGCCTATCCATTACCTTGAGGGTAATAGATCAAGGAATAGTGTTGAGTGATTTTAAATTGAAGACATAGTTGATCCATGTCTTTGTTTTTGAATTGACCCCCATTGTCAGTCATAATTGCCGATGGTATTCTATATCGACAGATGATGTAGGTCAAGATGAACATTGAAATTTGTTTTCCTGTTGCATTAGATAGTGGCACAACTTCCACCCATTTTTAAAAATATTATGTTGCAGTAATGATGTATTTATATCCATTTGATGAGTTTGGGTAACTCTGTCCATCTAAATCAAAATCCCATTGCTGGAATGGCCAATGTATTATGAAATGGATTAGCTCCCTAGCTAGAGCATGTATCAAGTTTCTATGGACTTGACATTTCTTGCATGTTTTATAATACTAAACATCATCTTTATCCATTGTGGGCTAGTAGTATACCACTCTCAAAAAATTCTTAGCTAATGAAAATCCATTTGAGTGAGACCCACACACACCTTCATGAACTTTCTTTAATGCATGATTCGACTCTTCATTTTTTAAACAACTAAGTAGTGTACCATCTAGACCACATCTATAAAAATTTTTAGAAATGATTATTTAACATGATGCTACTCTTATAAGGCATATCTTTTTGTTTCTTGAGTAGTTTTCAGGGAATTTTTGGTCTTTTAGATAAGAATAGATATTGGTATATTTGGATAAAACTTGGGTTTCAATGGTATAGATAATCTGGGATTCAAGTGAGTCATAAGCTGGAAAGGGGAGTTCTTCCACCAGGAAGTCATAGAGAAATTGATGTTCTTCTAATTGTAACATGGATGCTAAAGTAGCCATTGCATCTGCTGCTCTATTTTCTGATTTGGGAATCTGTTCAAATATAGTGAAGACAAAATATTTCTTCAAGTCATCCACAATTATTTTATAAGGAATTAACTTATCATTTTGTTTTGGTAATCACCATTCACCTGATTGATAATGAGTT
The DNA here is from genome assembly GCA_027943335.1 of Chamaecyparis obtusa. Taxonomy (NCBI): domain Eukaryota; kingdom Viridiplantae; phylum Streptophyta; class Pinopsida; order Cupressales; family Cupressaceae; genus Chamaecyparis; species Chamaecyparis obtusa. The sequence continues at coordinate 409,783 of BSBK01008609.1, read as the reverse complement.
GTGAATATCCATAGATGTGTAATTCAATGATTTTCCATTCTATTGCAAGTTTCAATCCATTCATTAGAGCCTCATATTTTGATGTGTTGTTTGTACATGGAAATATTATTTTATATGCCTTTGGAATTTTATATCCCTGTGGGGTAATGAATAAACATCTAGCTCTTGATCCTTATTGTGTGAAGGAGCCATCAGAATACATCTTCCATGAGTTTTCTATTAAGTGCATGATCGCTTCATTAGGGAATTCAACATGTAATGGCACATCATCCGTTAATGGTGTTTCAGAAAGTTGATCAGCTATTACTTGTCCTTTAATGGCTTTTCTGTCAACATATTCAATATCGAATTCACTTAGTACCGAGACCAAATTTGCTCGTCTGCCTGTCAATGTTTCTTTACTCAACATATATTTAAGTGGGTTTATCTTAGCCACTAGTTTCACCTTATGTGCCAATAAGTAATTCCTAAACTTTTGAGATGCAAATACTATTTCTAGACATGCTTTTTCAATCATGGAATAGTTCAACTCATAAGTAACCAAAGTTCTACTGATGTAGTATATAGCTCTCTCCTTCTTAGCCTCATCTTCTTGTGTAAGAAATACTCCTAATGACGTATATGTTGTTGATATGTATAATAATAAATGTTTCCCATATATTAGAGCTATTAGGATAGGAGGATTCATCAAATATTCATTGACTTGTGCAAGATTTGTTGCACATTTCTCATCCCATGCAAATGTAGTTCCTTTGTGCATTAGCTTTACGATTTTCCTTGGAGCATCCTCATTTGACTAATGTTTCTAGGTGGTTGCATCTCGAGAATTTCTTTCACTCGCTAGATCAACTTCGATTCATTTTGCCAATACTATGAATCCTAGCAAATTTCTCAATGATACCCCAAATGCACATTTCTTGGGATTAAGCCTTATTTGGAACTATTCCATTCTATTGAAGATTTTCCTTGGATCTTATATATGTGTTGTTCTTATCTTTGATTTTTCCAGTGGATCATCCAAATAGTCTTCCATGTTTCTATGCATCATGTCATGGAATATTGTGGTCATTGCTCTTTGATAAGTCACACATGCATTCTTGAGACCAAACAACATCATATTCCAATAGTATGTTCCCCATGCACATGTGAATGTGGTGTTTTCTTGATCTTTAGGAGCAATTTTATTTTGGTTATATCCGAGAATTCAATCCATCAATGAATACATCTCATAGTCTACTGTAAGATCTACAATCATGTCTATATTAGGAAGTGGAAAGTCATCATTTGGGAAAGCATTGTTTAAGTCTCTAAAGTATGTGAAAATCCTATAGATTTGTCTTCCTTGCAGATAGGAACTATGTTTGATATCCATTCTGCATAGTCTATGGCTCTTATGAATCCAACCTTCAATAATTTTTCTAGTTCTGCTTTGACTAGCAATGCAATGTGTGGATTCATTTTCCTTAGTTTTTGCTTAACAGGTTTCACATCAAGAGAAATAGACAAATGGTGCATTATCAAATATGTATCTAGCCCAAGCATATATAAATAAGACAAGGCAAAATTGATCTTGTTTTCTTTAAAGAACCTAGTGAATTAGAGTTTTTCTTCTTCTGTTAATGACTGAGCAATGTGAACAAGTTGCACAACTTCTATTGTTCCCAGATTGATGGGTTGTGTTGGTTCAATCAACATTAAAGATCTTTCTTGAAAATGATCTAGGAGGATATCAAGAATCCCATCCATAGGTGCCTCTAGGAGGTTTTCACCATCGGATGCATCTTTTTATTTTTCTCTTTTAGAATCTGATACTACTACTACGTGATTTTCACCATCATATCTCTTGTTCTTTTTGTTTTTTTATTTTTAGACCGAGAAACTTGATATCCTCCTCAGTCATGTTTTCTCTCTTTAGACTGGTGAAAGACAAGAAAGGTTCACAAGCGTTTAGATAAAAGGATAGGGTATATTCATTTTCAAAAGATAACGAGCTTGTGGATGTAGACTCATTCCAGTTTATTAGCTCAAGATGTATTAAGGACAAATATTTTTTGGGTTCAAGAGACAACAACTCATTATTATCAATATCATTAATTTGTAAGATGTTTTCCATTAATTTTTCTTCTAAAGAGATGTTAGGATTATTAGAGTCATTATCATTATTATTAGAGTACATGTTAATGTTATGTAAGTATAACTCTAGCGACCTAGCATTAGAACTCTCTCCCTCTTCAATTAAGACTCTAGGAACATATTTATGTATTAGATCTACCTCTATATTCATCGTAGCATCAGAAAGGATATCTCATTCATATTCATGTGAGTCCACCTGACTATAATTTGAAACTCTGAAGAAGTGGGAAATAGTCATTGGTACCTCAAATTCCTTATCAAAATTGTTCTCTCTCTCTCTCTCTCTCTCTCTCTCTCTCTCTCTCTTGTAAAGGTTCTTGTGAAGATGTCATGTTTGGTTCTTCATCAAAGTGAGGTGTGTCAAAAATAGGATGTCCTTGCTCTTGTTCTTTTTCAAGTTCTTCTGTTGGTCCTTCTTATGGTTCTTGTTCATGTTCAAGATTAGTATTGAGTTATGATAATGGATCTCCTTGAAAGAGTAGCAACCTTTCATAGGAAATAGGTTGTCCTTCCACTTCTTCTTCTTCATCTGAGTCTCCTGATCTGTCAAACACTGGACCATTTTATCCTACAAGATGAGATGTTGTTTCCTTGAAGCCTACTCCAATTTTGTCTTTAGGGTTTCTTAAATCCATATGTATCTGATCCATGAGTCCTTTTTTATTTTGTACCAATGGTCCTTTTCCTTTGTAACTAATTTTCTTCACGATCTCATAGCCTTTTCCATATTTTTTAGTAGCTATCTCAACATTCTTGATATTTTTATCTTGATCATTCTCTTTGTATAGCCATTGCAAGACAATTTTTTCTTCATTTTCTTTAGAAGGTGTAAATATAGATGAAGGTCATCCTTGAGACCTATGAGATATTGGGATATTTGTCAGGGACATTGCAGAATCTATCTTATACTCGCTCATGCCTATTTCTTGAATGTTGAATTTCTTATCAAAGCTTCACATGACCATTTCCTTGGATGTTTCTACATTTTTAGGAATTTCTTTGTTGTGTGGGACCATGCTATCTATTTGTTTGAGACTGTTACAGGGATATGTTGTGTCAGCCAGAATAGTCACCTCAATTCCATTGTGAGGGAATTTTATGCATTGGTGGTAAGTAGAAGGTACAACTTGCATTGAATGGATCCATGACTTTCTAAGAAGAATGTTATAAGAAAGTGGAAAGTTAAGGACTTGGCATATCACGTCTCTTTATATTGGTCCCACTCTAATAGGCAAGACAACCAATCCTTTGGAGGATCTCTCTTCTTCATCATAAGCTTTGATTGTTGTCTTCCTTCTCAGATCAATTGTGTGTTCATAAAATCCCAATTGTTTCACCAAATTATAGGTACATATGTTCAAACCAATGACTCCATCTATCAAGACACGCTTAACATGGTGTTTATGAATGAGAACTTCTAGATGAAAAGGTTGATTATGTGGTTGGCTTAATGACTTATCATCCTCCTTAGAGAAAGATAGGTAATGTGGAGAATTTAGGTGACCAACCATAGTCTGGAATCTATCCACATCTAATTCTTTAGGTACATTGGTATTGAGAAAGGCTTGATCAAGGATCTCGCTATGACTCAGAGAGATTTTCAACAGCTTTAAAATAGAGATTTGGGCTTGCGTGCGCTGCAACTGGTCTACTAGATTGAACTTTGGAGGAAATGTCAGCTATTTAGCTCTTGTTGTTGTAGCTGGTGTGTTTGATGTTGAATCTCCTTTGAGAGTGAGCTTAGCTTGGTTCCTCATCATAACATTAGAGGATTTAGTTTTATTTTTCACTCCTTTTAGAGTAATCACATAAATAGACGGATTGCATGGTTCCACCATATGAATCATGTTATCATTGTTAGTATATGTGTAATTGATTTTGTTACTCTTAGAGGATTCTCCTTTTTCATAGTTAGGAAGTGGAGTCTAGAATGCTTTATGATCATTATTGGTATGATGGTTGTCCACTTTAAATTTCCCTTCTTCAATTAAATCTTGAATAACATATCTCAATTTATGCATTTAGTAGTCTTGTATCCTTTATTGCGATGAAAATTACAGTAGTCATTATCATTCCTCCACATTGGTTTTACTTTTAGTTCCCAAGGTTTGGAATCAAGAATTGTGATGATTTTGTTTTCCAACAGTGACTTCAAGACCACTTCTAGTGTATCTCCCAAAGGTGTAAATCTCATCTTGGGTCTTGCTAACCAAGTCTCATTTCAAGTATTAGGTTTATTAAAAGTCTTATTAGCTTTTGGCGTCACTGTCAAATTCAAGTTCTTGTTCGCTTGGAGACTTGACGTAAGATTGAAGACTTCTGGTTTTGGTTTCATATTAGGAGTATCTACAAATCCATCATTAACCATGTTCTTGTTTCCATACTTTTACTTATCTTTATTGGGATAGTACTTGTCTTTGTTCTCTTTATTGATAGCGATTTCTCCCTTTTTTATTAAGACTTCTTCAATATTGATGGCACTATCTATTATTTTATCAAATCTTGGTGGGCCTTGTAGTTGTATAGGAAAATTCATCTTAGGTACCAAGTTCTTGATAAAGATGTCCATCTTTTCACTATCAAGTATTTGTTGAGCGTATCATGTGAATATCTTCCTCCATTGTTATAAGAAGGTCAAGAATGATTCTCCACTTTTCTATTTTGTGTTGCATAAATCCAACATAGTCATAGTGTGTTGGATATTGTAGGAGTATTGTTGGATAAATTTCTCAACTAGTTCCTCAAATTTTTTGATTCCCGTGGGTAGTTTTGAGAACCATTCCATCACTTTTCCACCTAAGCTTTGTGGAAATAACCTCATTAGGTAAGTTTGTTCATGCATGAATTCCATACTTGATGTGCAAAATTCCTTCACATGATCTTGAGGGTCAAAATTACCAGTATACTTGTCATATTTTGGAATTGTAATATGTTGAGGAAATGGTAATATTTTCAATCCCTTATCAAATGGGAAAGGACAAATGTTCTCCAACGAGTGTTTTTTTATCATTTTATCCTTTTCTTTCTTCAAATCTTGGATTTTTTCTTGCATGACATGTAATTTCATGTCAAAATAGATATAGGACCAAGATCTTCCTTTTGCTTGAGTTGATTCACATCATATTCCATAGGTAAATTTACTCCTTGTGATGAAAGTTCTAAGAAGTATTTTTCTTTGTTCTTATCCAATGTTCTTTCAAGGATTTTATTGAATCTTTTTCTTCTCAAATACCTTTGGAATTCTTGTTCCGTAGGGTCTTCATCATCGGAGTCATAATATGCTTCTTGAATTCATTCTTCTTCTTGGTTGTTTTGTTCATTGTGTCTCTCACCCCAATGGAATTCATTTTGATTTGACATGTTTGTAGCGTTACGAGTCATTGTGTGGGTAGTGCTATGAGTAGATCTAAATAGTGGATTAATTCATGAAGTTTCTCCCCTCTTTTAAATGTTATTAATGGAACTTCATTTAAGAATGGATTTCTTTCCAATTTGTAAGAATTATGTCTTGTATTAACCATGAAAGCTTGATTAAGGAATTTTTACATGTCCTTATGTGTAAGTGGGTTTGAAAATGTGCAAGTGTCTAAGTGTGAGTCGAAGGTTACAATAGTAGATTTGAAATTTTTTTAGGATCCAACGTCAAAGGGTTAGAGTGCCCTAATAGAAAGTTGGGAACCAAGTGTAAGTGGTTTTGTTTGAAAATGTCTGAAAGTTCCAACATCAAAGGGTTAGAGTACCTTGATAGTGAGCTAATAACCTAATTGAATCTGATGTGACAAAGGACAACACAACTTGACCAAAGTGGGGTATAGACCAAATAAGGATAACAAGACACTCAAGAATCGACTCTCTTAGGCTTAAAAGTATACCGATTTTGATCACATAATCTAACAAAAGGCCAAAAAGGGTACTCAGAAATACAAAAATCCATCTTGTAATAGGTACAAAAAATGATCATGGTTCCAGATGTGATCCTCCAAATGTGACTGACATTTTATGGTCCCAGATGTGACAAATGAAATATGGGGTGCAATCCCTAATCTAGATGCAACCTAGGGTATATAGGATGTGAATCTACCAAATATGATCTAGAATTTGGGATATGACACAAGATACTAGATGCGACTATCTGATGTTTTGTCTCAAAGGAAATTATGTCAAGTTTGTAAAAAATTGTCTTCTTTGTCCAATTCCAGGGAGTTTTAAGTGTCTGAAAGTTCTTGTGATTTGTTCATTCAGGGGATTTATCTTGGATTTGTACTTCAAACACATCAAGTAATTTTTTTAAAGAGAAAATACGCCTATCATTTCCTAAATTAGGTTGAGATTGGAAATACTTATTCATTGACTTGGGAACACACTCAATGACTCCTCAGATTATGACAGTCCAACAACACACAATGGATGTTGGAGGCCATATTATTCGAGTAGTAACATCAAAGAGGGCTTGATATGATGAAATTCTTGGGGAAATTACTGTTTTCCTTACACAAGAATTACCAACCTTTCAGAGGTAGTTTGAGTAGCATCTAACTTATAGTTTTTAATAAGGGCATCTATTCACAACTAACTCCCATAGTCCCACAAGCAGGATTGAGGCCTATAGTCCTATGAGTACTCAAATCTATGTAGTCTCACAAGCGAGATTGAAGCAGCTCCACTATACCCAAGATCTAAGCATGTTCATGGAAAATATCAATTCAAGGTTTCATGAACAAGATCAACTATCTCTTTCGAGATTTTCATCTCAAGGAAGCGTCAAATTTTATAGTGGGGTGGAAGGGTTGGCTTCTACTTGTCCCCACTTGGGTCATTCCTGGAAGATTTTACCTCAACCGAAAGGTCCTCTAATTAGGAATGCAATAAAAGAAAGAGGATTGGCGGCTTAGAGGTCTGGATTTCTAATTCTCCATGAAGGAGAAGAGCATAATCTCTTATCTCATGCCATTCTATCCTATCAAGCACATCATGCAAGATTTAAAAATAAATTTACCCTAAATTACAATCTAACTTTTGAGTTTCTGATTTTCTGAAAGGGAAAAGAGCATAATCCTCTGATTAGGTTGTAAATTGACTTCAAATTGTAATTCAATTCCTAGAAATAACAAGAATAATATTTTGATTTTGATTTTTTTCTTCAAGGCAACCTGCAAACAACCATTAGTAGTCTCTACTGCTGATGTCTTGGACAATTCGACCCACAGACCACTGTTAAGCTGTCATAATCCATAAAATTCACAAGAGTCACCCATCAGACATCAGAAAAATCAAATTCACAATAGAACTCTCCAGATGCAATCCTATTTTAACTAGATGTGATCCCCTTTCCCAAATCCGATTAAGGATCCCAGATGCAATCCAAAGGGCACATGATATGATACCCGACGAGATGCAATCTAGGAAACCTTGGATGCGATCCAAGAAATCCTAGGTGCGACCCTATTTTTGAGATGCAATTCAATTTCTGAGATGAAATCCTTTGTTGACAGAAACATGACAAAAAATTAGTTCACTATGCAAAAATTAGGGGCACGACCCCACGGTGGGCACCAAAAATATGTGTTTATTTTGTGGTGCTTGTCAATCTACAAGACAACACTTCAATAAGACATTATAGTGTTAGTTAAATATAATTGAAATCAAAGTAAAATCTATTAAACTAAGCAAAATTATCCTATTTCTCTCTAACTAACACAAGTATGTAGAAATTCTAGATTTACTCTTAGATTTAGACTCTAAACAGTGACAATGCATGTTAGAATGAGAGATTCAAATAAAATTAAACTAAGAAACATGATTCATTCATTGAAGCCATTAATTCATTCACTATTAAGCTATGAAATCCAGATGTTCTCTAATTAGCTATGAAAATGAAATGTGCAGCATGTAAGTGTAAAACAATTAACTATTCATTCATCCTTGTTGAGGTTTGAAAATTCATCTTTTATAAAACTTTAGAGATTTGGACGGTTGAGATGCATCCATGAAGAATGGTCGAGATGCCTCCAAACTTGATCCATGTGATGAGATCTCATTGGTTAAAAGTGTCTTTGTTGTCCCCTTGAGAGGTGACATGTCATTTTTGAGTCTTTTATTCATTTATTTTAATTAATTACTCTAGCCATGCAATTAATGGAAATGATTTAATTTATTAAGCCTAGAGGTAATTAATGTGATTTTTTCTCAATTATTGATGATTAATGCTTGATTTATGAAGTTTTATTGATTTTCTCAAATTTATTGAATTATGTTAATAATCAGGAATTTAATTAAGATAAGTAGGAATTTATCCTGAATTAGGGAAAATAGGGCCTTAGGTTCTATTAGCCCAATTTTAGGTGATTACACGAGACACATGTTTAATCAATATGTTGTTTAACAAAGAAACATGTTATTTAAGTAAAATGTTGTTTAACTCATATATTGTGTTTAACTGAGGCACATGTTGCTTAACTGAAATACATGTTGTTTAACTAAGGCATACATTGTTTAACTAAGGCACATGATGTTTAATTGAGACACATGTTGTTTAATTGAGACACATGTTGTTTAACTCATAGAATTCAATATTCAATGAAGTACGACTAGCACAGATTTCAAGAAATTTTTTTGGCTAACCCAAAAAATTTCCTTGAAGACCTAGAAGAAATCTTGAAAAACCTAGAAAAAATCTAAGTAAAATTTAAATTCTAGTTGGTACAAAATTTGAGTCACAAAATTGAGGTACCCAATTAGTACTTTGGTATTTTCTACTTGTGATTTATATAACTTATTGCTCCTTACGCAAATTTTTTTACTGACTTCCAATCTTGGTGTTTCAAAAACACATTTTTTCTTCAAAATAGTACATTCTACCCTTTATCCTAAAGAGTATATACTGAAATCATATTCATATGCATTCTTGGCACATGTAACACATCTATAATCTAAAGGTTCTTTCCTGACTCCCTCTAAATTGTGATTGTCCCTCTCCTAATTGGAGTACACTTGGGCTTCTTATTTATTTGAATGTAGAAGTCTATCTCTTATGTCTTGTAGCTAAAAAGTACTCTTTAACTCTTGTCATGTGATAGGACACCCCACTAGTAGTGAACCACACTCTTGTGGAGGTAGAGCGAGATATGCAAGCTATAAGATAAAAATCTTCTTCAAGTCTTGAAGACAATTCATCAATGTCTATTGAAGTTTCTTTCTCATGTTTTTTCTTGTCACTCTTTCTTTTGTTCATAAATTAACTGACATAGTGTCCCTACTGATCATAGCCAAAACACTTGATTTTTCTCAAGTCCTTTTTTCTTCTCTCCTTTAGAGTTAGGCACTTTTCCTGAGCCATTTCTGAAACCCTTGAACAAAAGGAAAATAGAACCAAACCAATGTGAAAACCTTTGAATTCTCTTTTGATAAAACCTTGTGCTCAGCTAAATTCTAACTTTAGTGCTTCAAGGCTCTGATACCATGCGAATTTTCTTTTTCCTAGAAGATTCTATTAGCCTAGTATTATTCATCATATACCCAACAAGTTAGCATCAAATGAAAATTATAGTGGAAAATGAGAGAAATCAAATACACAGATACAAAAAATGTAATTCATTCAAACACACATGCACGTAAAGGGGTTCAATAGCATACCATAGGCTTCAGAGAAATTAGAAATCCTTGCAAACAATAATACCCCTGTAATTTGTTCAATTAAGATGCATAATTAATGTAGCTGCAATAATTTATCTCCAAAACCAAAATAAGAAACTCAAAAAGGAAAAATTGTAGAGACCCATTATCATTGTACCAAAGAAAAAAATTCTACCACTTACTTTAGTAATTCATTCAAACACACACACAAAGGCTTACAAATTGAGATTACAAAAGGTAGGAAATCTTCATTTGTATAGCTCCACTTGTGAAGATTATGTAACCCTTTACATTAGGATAAAAGATAGGAAGAGTAAGCACAAAGCAAAAAGAGATAGCTAGAGGAAAAGGAGGAAAGCATTAGAGACCCCCCAACACAACCAACCAAAAAAAATAGACAAATAGACAAAAAAAAAGGCACGAAGCCCAAAAACAACACAACTAAGACATTTTTTCCATAAACTTCATTATCTCTTCCTTCAACAAAATGAATTTCTTGATAGAATCCCATAGAGCCATGATTTTCTTTGAGTTATCAGCCTTCTTATTTTTTTGTGCTTTCTCTAGTACGAGAACCAGGGCCAGTAGGACTAGTGCCTTTATCAGCTTCTTCTTCAAAAAGAATGGAATTAGTGTTCCCTTCCAACATAGAGAGAAGAGCTCACAGGTTATCAGTAGTCACCTTCATGTCCTAAAAGTTCTATTTCATAATCCTACTAAGGGTATCTTCAATGCTATGGATTCAGCTAGAGGTAGTCTGCATGCGAAAATTAACAATAACATTGATTTTTAGTTCAAGCTTCTCCATCAGCCCTTTGTCTTCTTCATTAGCCAAGGTCTCAACATCACTTTTTCCAGTGCTCAAAGGCTTGGCAAGCAACAGAGAAATTTTTTTCACTCTGTCCTCCAGCTCTGAGTACTTGAAACTAATGTCTTTGATTTCTTTGTACAACCAGGAGTTCATCTGCATATCCATCTCAACATGCTCTTTAACAACTTGCATGAACCCATTATTCACTTTTCCCTTCTCAGTAAATTCCTCCTGACTTCTCCCAAGTTCTTCCTTGTCTTTAATCTTTTTTTCAATGCCCTCTTCTTTGTTCTCTTCGGCCTTCTCAGTGATAACCCTAGAATTTGTGCCCTCCATAGAAGGTGAGTCCTCATAATCCATAAGAACAAGGGGTATGGAGATTTTCTAAGGGTTATTACACGCCTCAAGGTGAGTCATGGGGTTGATAATTGGGGGCTCAGTCACAACCACCATTGGGGAGCTAGCACCTTCTTCATTTTTCTCTTTATTACTAGTCTCCTCAAGAACGTAATTGTCATCCGAACCTTCAGTCACCATATCTCCACATTTGGTACTGTTGGCTTTATCACTCTCCATTTCTGAAGAGGGCTCACTAGCATTACCCTAAGAATCATGATCCTCCTCATCATGGTAGTCACTGAGGTTTTTATCATCATCTTGCACCTCTGTGTCATCCTCTATTTCCATTCCAGCCTCCTCAAAGAGGAATTTAGCTACTTCAACCATGTCAATATTTTTAGCTTCCTCCCACACCTCTCTATCTTCTTTAGTGTCCATACCAATCTCCTCCATGAGGATTTTGGCCGCTTTAGCCATATCTTCAATAGGTTTTCCTTTCTTTTTCTTTTTAGAAGTGTTACTATCAGTCATGAGGGATCTTTTACCCTTCTTCTCCTTATTATTCCCAAAGTCTAGGGTGTCGTCCTAGAGCTTAAATTTGGCATATTCATAAATGAGAAGAATAAGCCCATCATGAAGAATAGGCTTCTCATAAATTTTCTTGTTCTCCATAATATTAGTGCCAAGAGATTGAAGTAGAAGGCAGGGAAAAGAAATTTTACTCTTGTAACGAAAATGATTCACAAGAATAAAATGAAAATTATAGACTCTGGTATAGCGGCCCTCAAGTGTAAAATACTGCATAAGGGCTTTGACAAGTTTTCCCCAGAGAAGCATCATATTCTTGTGAAGAACATAATCCCCAGATTATTTCACAAGGAGGGATTTTTCACCTAGAGACTTAGGGTGCATTCTAGTAGCATTCTAGGTCATAACCCTACCTCTATAATAATTCAAACTAGACATTTCTAATCTCGTAATCTCATAAATAAGCTTCTCAGTGACAGAAAAGTTCTTACCACAAAGGGTTACTTTTCTGTTATCCCAACTATCCACAAAATCTTTGGAGATGTCCTTGTCATATCCATGTAATCTCTCCATGTAAGAAGTGACCCCACCCTCCTGGAACTTTTTCCAGACTTTCTCCTCTTTCTTCCACTTACAAATAGTTGGCTCTTCCCATTTCAATTTACCACCCATTTTAACAGAAGCCAAGAAACTAGTCTTAGTCTTAGAGAAATTAACTTTTCCCAATTCACAAAACAAATGCAGAATAAGAGAGCACTAACGAAGGCCGCCACTTTAATGAGATTAAAGAAGGCATAATTCCCACACTTGCCTTTATTACTGCCCTATCCTTGAAGCGTACAAGGTGATTTCTTGATGTTTTTTTCACAAATTACCCTTTCTTATCATCATAAATTCTAATTATCCCTGGATTTTGGTAGATCTGGTCATGCCTTATGAGATTAAGGACTTCATCATTTAAGCCTTGATTGCCTTGCCAGTAGCTGACATCATCAGTGTGAGCTCCCATATTCACCAGGCTATTAACCATAATGTTTGATTCGTTGAACGCATGTGTAACATGAGTGTCCTTGAAGTCATTTAGATACCTTTTAATTTGGGTTATGATGTGACTTGTATTCCATGATGATTTATGCTTACCATTTATATAGTTGATGGTATTCATAGAATCACCTTCTAGCCACAGTTTAGTACAATTATGATCTTTTGCAAGCTTGCAAGCATAGAGGGTAGTTATAGCCTCTGCCACGTGACTAGATTGGGAGCCAATAGGTATATAAATTGCATCTAAACAAGAACCTTGGGGATTTCTAATAATGCTCCCACATCCAGCAATGCCTGGGTTACCCTTCGCCGAGCCATCAAAATTGGCTTTGTACCATCCAGGAGGGAGTGAATGCCAAACAACACCAACATGATTACTGACAGTAGTCATGGTTATAGAAGAGAAATTCTAATGATTTATAACATCCTTGTTGGTAATGCCTTCCATAATGTTAGGCCTTTGATCACAAGTCAATGGAATGTTTGCAGCAATACTTCTAATAGTTTTAGAACCAACCAAAACAGGCGTAGAAAGGTTGTTTCTAAAAATATGGTTGTTTTTTTCTTTTCATATCCTCCAAATAACATGGGGTGAAGTGTAATTCCAGATTAGTTTTCCCAAGTTGTGAGAAAAAGTAGAGCACCATTGGGATATGAAATCCTTAATGGAGTTTAGGAGCACCCATCTAATATTCCAGTGCTGCATCACAACTGACCAAACCTCCCTAGAGAATTGGTAGTGTAATAGTAGGTGGGAGGAAGATTCTACATCTTGCATGTAGAGGTAACATCTATTGGGTAGCATCCATCCTTTCTTAGCCAAGTTCTCAGTAGTAAGAACTTTATCCTTAGCAAACAACCAGTTAAAGATGTTAATTTTGGGAATAAGGGAAGGAGTCCAAACCTTAGCCCAAAAGGGCTCAGAATCATAAGAGGAAGATAAAGAGTACGCAGATGCCACCATGAAGCTGCCACTAGGATTGGGGGACTAGATGAGTTGGTCATTGCAATTCTCATTGATAACCTAGGGGGTCAAGTCAAGATCAACAAATTTCAATAGGAGGTCGATGTCTTTGAGATTAATCCACTTGTTGTTTCTCCAATAATCTGAGACTTTACTTTAATTCTTCTAGTACAAATGTTAGAAAGATGGGCCAATTCAATAGACTGGATGAGAGGTTTTTCTTTAAACCACAGATCTTCCCAAAAGTTGATCTTCATGTTATTACCAACTCTCCACCTGGCACCTTCAGAAGAAACAATTTTAGCTTTCAGTAAATTGTTCTAGATGTAATATCCATGAACATTGAGAGGGGAGGAAAGGAAAGCTTCAATGCTAGGGGTGGTAAAAAGATATTTGGATTTGAGAATTGTATTCCATTATTTTTCCTCACCAAAGTCTCTCCAAATTTGCTTAGCCAACAAATCCTAATTAATATCCTTAATTTTCTTGAGGCCATGACAACTGTATTTAATAGATTTGCACACATTCTCCTAGGCCACAAGATGGGTCCTATTTTTCTCCTCCTTGCCAAACCAGAATTTTTTTTTTTTTAATCTCTCAATGGTGTCAACAATTTTAGAAGGGAATCTGAAGAGGCTCAAAGCATAAACTGGAAGATTCTGCAATGAGGCTTTAAGTAGGATAATCTTCCCAACTTGGCTAAGGAGGGTCCCTTTCTAACCAGCCATCTTATGGTTGAATTTATCAACAATACTATTCCAGAAAGAATCTGGGGGTTTCAGACCCAAGGGAAGACCTAGGTAGCTAGAAGGGAAAGAAGAAATCTTACAACCAAGAATAGTCACCATTTTTTGTTGTTTGGGCAGGGGGGTATTGAGAAAGAAAAGAAAGATTTTCTCCCAGTTGATAAGTTGAACCGTAGCTAAAGAGTGGGATTTCAGGGCCTACTTGATAGTTCTATCTTCTTTAATCAAGGAAGATCTCATTAGGATAGTCTCATCAAAAAATTGTTCATGAGAGCAAGGCTGGCAAGAAGAAGAGGGGAGCAGACCCTGAATCAAACTAGCATGGACCCATTTGGAGAATAATCTCCCAAGGCTCTCATCCATTATGGAGAAGAGGATGGGGGAGATAGGATCCCCTTTCCGAATACCTCTAGAAGGGAAGAAGAGTTTGGAAGCTAAGCCATTTACCAAAACCGAAGCCTAAGGAGTGGAGATAAGTTGTTGGATGAGGTTAACAACTTTCCCAGAAAAATTGAAAGCCTAAAGAACTTTGTAGAGGAAGGTCTAGTCCACTCTATCATAGGCTTTAGAAAGGTTAACCTTCATGAGGAAACCTTGTTTCTGTGACACCTCCAGTGAATGGATATTTTCATGAATAGTAATGATAGAGTCTAAGATATGTCACCTCAGCACAAAGTCATTCTATTGGGGGGAAATAATCTATAGAAGAAACGCCAGAATTCTCATAGTAAGGACTTTAGATATGATCTTATAGAAAGTCTTGGATAAGCTGATAGGTCTGAAGCTATCCATAGAATCTGCACCTGGTTTCTTGGGGATAATAACAAAGAAGGTAGAATTAGCTTCCTTTAGTGGAGAGTCAACTCCAAAGAATTCTTTGACAACAGTGGAGACATCTCTTTCAACAATGTGCCAAAAAGATTGGAAAAAGAAGGGGGGAAATCCATCAGGACTTGGAGATTTTTCCCCCTCAAAGGAAAAGGAAATTGCTTTATTCTCTTTAGAAGAAGAAATCTTACACAACAAATCATTGGCATCTCGATCTAAGATACAAGGGATAGAATCCAACAAAGGATTCTAATTCTTAATGGAAAGGGAAGGATCACTTGTGAGAAGAGAAGAAAAATACATCGAGATTTACTTTTTGATGTCCTCCTCCTTAACCAACTTACCTTGAGGGCTATTAAGATAGTTAATTCTTTTGGCAGCCTTATGTTTTTGGGCTATCATATGGAAGAAATGAGTATTCTTGTCCCCTAATTTTAGCTAGAGAGCCTTGGATCTTTGTCTCAAGAAGGCTTCTTCCTTAGAGATGATGTTATGATAGTCAACCTGTATTCTATTTTCCTTCTGTTTGTTCTCCTTAGTTAGGCCCTCCTTTTGGATAGTATCTTGTAATTCCTAAAGGTCCGATTGAGTAGAGATTTTCACTTTGAAGATGTCTCCAAACACATCTTTATTCCACACTTTGATTTTATTTTTAATTCTCTTAAGTTTTTGGACAACTCTAAACATAGTCATTCCCTTCACATGGACATTCCACCAGTCAACAATGTTCCTTTCCGGGTCTAGATGTTGCATCCTCATTTTCTCAAATCTAAAAGGAGAGTTTCTTTTACCTGATAAAGGGTTAGCCTATAGGTCTATAGGAGAGTGATCAGACCCAATGCAGTGCAGAGTTGACAGTGAGAAAGTGTAAGAAAGGATCTAGTCCATGGATATCAGAGCCTGATCTAGAAAAACATGAATCAGGTCATCACCAGTTCTGCGATTTGACCAGGTAAAGGTTGCTCCTTTGAGATCAAGGTCCATAAGGAAATGATTATTAATAAAATCCATCAAATCCACACTACTATCATTCTAGGAAGAAGCTCCCCCAAATTTCTTAGAGATGATAAGAGGAGTATTAAAGTCTCCAACAACCATCCAAAAATCATTCTTGAAATTGCTTCTCTCAACTTCAAGCTTTCTCCAAAACTTATCTCTATCACTTTTAGAGTTGGGCACATAGATATTAGAGAGAACCTAGTAGAAGCTATCTCTAATATGGGTAAACCTAATAGAAGAAATGTTCCCTTCTAAATTGATAATATCACTAGGAATAGTATTAAGGTTCCAGAAGGAGGCAGTCCCCCCTGATGCCCCTCCAGAGCTACAACCCACAATACCACAGTTCTTAAACACTTTAATCTTTTCAACTTTATCTCTGGCCATTTTATTTTCCTAGATAAGAATGATATTAGGATTTTGATCCCTAACCAAATTTCTTAAAAGTTACTATTTAAGGGGGTTGTTTAATCCCTCCATATTCCAAGAGATTATCTTCATTTCTTACTTTGGGAGAAATCTTGGATGGTACCTTGTTGCCCATCCATAATACTTTGTCTACTTTCCTATTCTCTCACAAATTTATTAGGTCCTCTGCCTCTACTACAATTAGATGTTCCAACATCAGCTCTCATTTCTCTAGTTGTAATACCTCCTAGAGGAATACCTAGGATAGGTTCACCCCATTTCTTTTTATTGTGCACCACCTCAGTTTAGGGGGTGTCCTCACTTTCTAAGAATGGGTTAGATTCTTCATATGAGTCCGCCCATCTTTTCTTTGTTTGTGGGGTTTCTGGACTCAAAATACAATCCTGGATGTTGTTACCATCTTCTGTATCCTATGAGGATCTCTTAGTTATCCCACTAGTTTGGTCTTCCTTAGAGGCAGGAATGACTCTTATTTCTCCTTCTTCAATGGGGCCTTCAGGATCCGAAGTCATCACCTTATCTAGACCTCTATTACTTTCAGGAGAAATTTTATCTTGGGGGGGGGGGTTCAAGCTTAAATTTTTAGCAGCTATTGAAGCCTCAATGAGGTCTATTAAGCTAGTCACTTTAAGATTCACCGAATGTTTTTCCTTCCACACCTTCTTGGTAGCTTTAGGCTTTCTAGGTTTTAAGGGGTCATTCATTTTCCCTATGGCTAAATTTTTTACAGACAAAAAAAGAAAAGGGAAGGGACTCAAATTTGACTGGCTAGTTCCACACACGAAGTTTGGAGTTGATAATAATACTTTGAGGAAGGTCATCCATTTGAAGAATTTTCACACACATCCTAGCATAAACTCTTCTAGATCTGGAAGCTATCATAGGGTCAATAGTGAGGAGTTCTCCAAAAGAGATGGCAAGCCCTCTCAGGACATCCTCATGTGAGTATTCAAGAGGGAGACTAGGGAACCTGACCCAGACCAGGGCTGAGACAAAAAAAGTTGAGTCACTGAGTTCCAGGTTGGGAGCCCATTTATGAAGAGCAAGAGAGTAACATCCAACAATCTAGGGGACACCACATAATATTTTAGATAAATCTTCCATACTCAAAAATTCAAAGGAGAAAAAACCTTTGGACATGGCAACAATGTCAACTTGTTCCTTAAGGACCCATTTTATCTTAGCAAACTACTGAACTACCTCAATATTAGGTATAGCCCCAGAAAAAATCCCAATCAGGGTCATCTCCATAGAAGTGATGGGGAAGTCAATAAGGGGGTTAGGGATAAAAATAGAGAACTCACCTTTTGAAGGGTTAGAGATCGCATTCACTTCAGGAAAGGAGGATTTTCTAGAAGGTTTAACACCAAAAAGGTTGACCACTTACCTTTTCTTTCACTCTTTTGTACAACACTAGGGAGAGGGCCCTCCTTAGGGGTTTATTCTAGGAGAGGCCCACCTTTTTCAGTGGAATCTATTGGAGCTCTAAATTTTGGGCAAAATTTGGAGTCCTACATAGTGATAAAACCCTAAACAATGGTCTCTTAATTTCCATGCCAAATAATTAATGATGAAGTACATGAAATGGGATGAAAAAATTACATTAATTTTTAATTCAAATTTGAGAGATTAAGAAAGGAAGATCTGTGATAGGAACAATCAAAATTTTGTGCTCAAAGCCTTCAGAAAATGCTGGAATTTTGACCTGCTGCAAAGATGATGTCGATAGAGGCTGAATATGGTCTAATTTTAAAAATCTAAAAAAGATCCAGTTTGGAAAATCAAATTTCCTATTTCCACTAAAAAATCTTAGCTTTCCATGAGGTGTTTTGATTTTTCGACCAGACCCAAATCCGAAAGTTAGGTAATTATTTTTTAGTTAGTTTATTATTTTTTCAAAATAATTTGTAATAAGGGTGTGTCTTTTCACCCTAAAGAGGTGTGAAAGCCACTCAAACACACACACACACACACACACACATATATATATATATATATACATAATTTAAAATGTAAAGACTCAATACAAGATATATTTTCATAGAATAGAATTTCATAAACAATTGCAACTATGAACTCTTATGTACCAATTTTTCAACATCAATAAAGCTAAGTGCTCTTCTTTTTATTTGTGGTTATAAGTTATATGTTTTCAATTAGTCTTTCAGATATTCTATTAAATAGAGTGTTTTTTTGTGTTGAATTCCCTGAGTATCATAATTCAAAATTAATATATACAACTTGAATATCAATTGTATGGTCTGTGAACCTACCATTGTTCTTATCGGTCTCTTAATTTGAGTTAAAATCGATAGGATTAGTTGTGTAAATTGATTTGAATTGTGAATCAAGTAGAAGCCTCTAAAATGATGGTCTTGTCTTATTAAAGCAATTTTTTAAATCTGTCTCTGATCGTACACAGGATTGAATTTTTTTTTACTCTATAGCCCAAGTATTTAGAAGGCACTGATCTAATCATTATTTGGAAATTGTCATTTGGTTCATACTTTGTAGTTTATAGATCATTAAATCATTATTTCAAAAGCATTAATTTTAATTCTTTAGTATAATCCATTTAGTCAAGTATTATAGAGTAGAGATTATTAAGAGATTTGTGATTTCCTCAAAGGATCATTCACCACTTTTGGAGGAACTTTGTTTCATGTATTCAGTTGAACAACATAGAGAATTTACGCCTACTAGCCTTGGCTTGATTAAGCCAGAATTGCAAAGGTATCATTATACCTTTCAGTTGGCCAAAAGAAATCCATCATTTTTGGGCACCGACAAATTGGCAACTCCACTAGGGAGAGTTGCTCACAATATATATTGTGAAGTTACCTAGAATTTAAGATTTCATAGATCAGAATCAGAAAGTAGTTATATTAGTTTATTTGGAAGTACACTCTACTGGAAGAAAGAACCTAGAAGCAAGACATTCCTCGAATGAGGTGGTGAATCTATTCAATAAAGCATTTCAACCAGTGACTATACTGGGGAAGAAGACCCGGAAGGAGATAAGTAAAGTTTTCCTCTTTGAAAGAGGTGGCAACTCTATTGTCAAGAAGCTAATGTATAAAGAAACAACTTACTACCAATTTAGATATTCAAAATGTATTAGAATAAACAACCATTTCAGAGAAAACCATTTGTTCTAGTGTACATTAGGCCTTTGGATCTTAGAAGGTTTCAATGCAATAATAATGATGTATTTACAAATCTTTCACACAGCGTGCTTGAATTTTATGGAGATTATGATGAATCATCTCTTGATCATTTGGATACTTTTCATATGTTCCTTGATGATTATGAGGTTGATACAGAAGATGATGCCATGAAGTTGTTTGCATGGTCATTAAAAAATAATGCAAGAGAGGCATATGAATCATTACCTACACAAAGTATTTCATCTTGGAAAGAATTTGAACAATGGTTTCTATATGAGTTCTATTATGCAAGTGAAGGAAATAACATGTGTTATGAATAGGAAGAGGATCAACAATACATTTGGGAAGCAGATCCTTATATGTCTCCCTTGGATGAATTTTTAAATAATGAAAGACAAGAAGGTGATAGATGCAGTGTGAAATCTACAGGAGTACAAAGCTCTAATGAAGTTCTAGATCCATATGAAGAAAATAATAAACTAAACCATGGACTTGTATCTCGAATAGTCAAACATGTATTTCATAATTATATAATAAAGGATAACATCAGAGAAAAGAACACAATAAATCTAGTTCTTGATTTATGTGTGGATGACTCTTGTGACAATAGGACGTATGAAATAGAAGTAGATAATATAAATAAAATGAATGAGGAAGAAGATTTTCTCAGTACAGAACAAATTTCAGATTTGTTGGATAAGGAATATCAAAGGCATGTACAGAAAAATGACTCAAATTATTTTTCAATTCACAAGGATAAGAAAATTGATGAAACACCAAAAGATAAACCTGATGAGAGAGACACATGTCTTGTTGATGAAGTATATGATTCTAGAAAGGATGAATTTAGTAGAGAGGAAGAAGAAGAAGATGTGTCTAAATTCTCTATATTTTTGAATCCGTTGTTTGAAGAGGAAGTAGATGAAGATATGTCTGATTTCTCTATGTTATCAAATCCTTTGTTTGAAGAGGATCCTTTATGCAATGGAATCCATCAGCATCATAACGAAGATAATAGTCCTAATTTTAAACTTGATGAAACTCATGAAGTGCATTTAAAGGGTGAGATATATTTTAGTTCATCCTTTGAGTCAGAGGTACACCAAATATGTGAAGATGAGATGGAATCAGCCAAGCATGATGAGGGAAATAGATTAAAGGATAGTCTTGAAGTTTCTCAAATATCACACTTGACCATATTCTTGGTATATGTGAAGTGTCTCCTCGACATGAACCATCTTTAAAACTATTATATGAAAAAGTGTTGCACCATAGGCCTGAAGAAGAGTGTATGCAAAATTAGGTGAATACTATTTTAAATGATAAATTAACCACTTAAAAGCTAATAAATCTATCTAATAAGAAAACTACAATGAATAATACAATAAAAATGAAGCTAAAATAGCTTTTTACCTTCACCTACTATGTAGCTTGTCTCCATTGCTCTCCTAGCCTTGATTTCTTGAGGATGTTGAGCTCTCAGACTTCTAAATGAAGCCTTTTCCCAAGATGCTACCAAAGTGTGGAGATTTGAAAATGAATGCAAAATAGCTCAAATCTTGATTATGCCACTAATGGATGGAATGCAAAATAGATTGATGATAATATGGATGCTTGATTACTCTTAGAATGCTTGAATGCTTGGATGCTGGAATGCTTGAATGCTTGATTGCCAATTACCTATTAGCTCACAAAGGGGAAATTAGGCTCCTTTTATAGAGTTTTGGAGGATCTAGGCCTAGGTGGCACAATCCTACAGTTGAGAATGAAAGGTGGAAGATCCTAGGGCTAGGATTGACTTGGTTGAAGAAGTTGAGAGAAAGGGGGATGTAGTTGGAATGTGAGAGGAAGAATATAGATGATGTTCCTCTCACATTAACATGGAGGAGGACAAGGTGGAAGGGAAAGACACATGTCAAGTGTCTCACAAAGACCCAAGAGAGAAAGGGGGAGAGACCTTTTCTTCATGAGGACTCTTTGTACAAGTGTCCCATGAGTCACCTTTGACCCTTAGAGGTGGCTTGAGAAGTCCCTTAGGAATAGGGCATGTCTCTTGACTTGGTTTAAGAGAAGACATGTGGTCATGAGACCAAGTCTTATGAGGCCACATAGCCCTTAAGAATAGGACATGTGTGGGTGAGGATAATTACTAATAAATAATTAATAATAATTATTTATTTTAGCCAAAGTGATGTGTCAAGTGACTAGGTAGGTGAGGTGGACTAGGGGACCTAGTCATATTTAGGTGATTGTGTATTTAATTAAATCACTTTAATAAGACTAATTTAGAAGACTTAGGATAGAGTAATAGACTATAGTGAATTTACTAAATAAATTGAATAATCTATTTAATAAATAGAGGAAATAATTATTAATTAAATAATAAATACTTAATTAATTTATCAAGTCAATATCAATTAAATAATAAATATTTAATTAGTTAATGAAGCCATTTTTAAGTGTATACATTTTTCCCCTCTTTGAAATAATGTGCATGTCACATTGTTTCAAAGAAAATTTCAAGTATTTTGCCCCTGCCCCAGACAATGTCTGAGATGACCTATGCATGCCCCCTCGAGAGATTGATTGACAAAATTGATTATTTGAATTTAATGATTTGATGATGATTTTTTTTTGTTTTTTTAAGTTGGATAATCAATCTCACGAATGAAATAGGAGAAAAGATGGGTGAAAACGGGGTGAAATGGAAGATAGGGTCCACAGGCTATAAATAGGGCAAAGGGGTCCACAATAGGCTCATTGTGCACACTTGTCATTTGGAGATCAGAGTGTGAGAGAGAGAAGAGAAGAGCCACCAGGATGTCATTCCCACTATTAGATCACTACTTCGAGAGGGCCAGATGCTTCTAGCGACCACCCGATTCGGGTGAGCCGGTAGGTGATTCGATCCTCTTTGTCAATTTATGATTTCCAGCATGATAGAGTAGGATTTAGCATGTTAGGATAGGTCGAATCATAGATTAGATTAGAAAATAAAATAAAATTCTTGAGCGAAGAACAAATGAGCAGTTTCGGTGCATCAATGCACAGGAACTAACCATGTTTGCGCAAAAAAAACTATAGACCTAGGCATCCATTTAGGGTTGTTGTGCATGTGTGCTAGAAGAAAATTAGCGCTGTGAAAATACTAAATAAAAGTGCGCATATGTTATATCTACACATTTACTTAAAAATGTTGTGCAAACATGAAAGAAATCAGTGCATATGTGAAAATATACACAAACATGTAGAAATGTTGCGCATGCATGTTTCAATGCTACGTATATGTTTGAGAAGGTAGATTTTGGTCAAATTAGATAGTCAGTTAGGTCAAACTTGATGTCGATAAGCCGATTTGATTTGTCAGTGGTTGAATTTGATTGTTTTAACTTAAGATAGGCAACATCGTAGCATGGTTGCTAGTTAACCAGTCTTAAATGTAGATAATTGATAAAATCATCTATTGAAACACATGATAAACATGTTTAAAATTGATATGATAGGATAGATAGTTGTTGTAGATCAGTTTATCAAACTTTGATAGCTTGATTTTATTTGATTTGTATAGGAGGATATTACTGGCATTCTGATGTCACAGGAGAGATATCCCGTCACATAGAATTTGAGACCAGCGCTATCAGAGATTGACAGAATTCTGATTGGTGCTTCTGGGTTATATCATGTTATTTACATGCCCAAGATTCGGGCGAATCTTAGTATGATGACTTCCTTAGCAGAGAGATGGCACTCGGAGATGAGTACCTTTCATCTTCCGACAAGGGAGATGACAGTTATCTTAGAGGATGTTTATTGCATCCTCAGGCTTCCCATTACAAGCGAGCTAGTTCACTACGATCTACATAGCAGAGTCACAAAGTGTAGAGCTGTGTTTGGGGATGATGATATTGAGGATGGGGAGATTAGCTGGGAGGATATGGTTGATTTGTATGACCCTCTTCCAATGGTGTTGGCTGGAGTGATTGGGGGATTCATATGCCCTAATCGTAGGTCACATGGATTTGCAGTTGGGTGGGCCGCACATTACAGTGGATGTTGGATGGGACCTATTTTTCTTTGGGTGTGTGTTTATTAGCACATCTATATCATGATTTGAATCAGGTTGTGTACCATAGGGGTGAATCATTATCAGTAGGTGTGACACTACTCCATATATGGGCATGGGAGCATATCGCAGTGACACGACCAGTAGCTATCAGATTCCGTGGCCCAGGACATCCATATATACATTTATACTCATTAGTTTTGTCTCAGGCAAAACTGGGACACTTGGAGTTCTGGCCTTACACCTTTGATACATTAGACATAGTGACATGGAGACCCTACCTAGGGTGTGAGCCCTGAGATGATGAGTAGTAGCTGGGATTTTGTTTTGAGTTAGGATGGCTTATAGGGTGGACGCCCTTCATTCTAGAGAGACAGCTAGTCAACCGGGTTCTACGCCAGTTTGGTAGGATCCAAGGCATGCCTCAGGGTGTTATAGAGTTTGCTAGGACTCATCAGGACAGATGGGACTAGGGGTCTATGGCATCTTTTGATGTTGTGAGATAGGAGTTTTTGGACATGCCATTCTAGGCATGGACTATGAGACAGGGGGTCATTGACCCAGGGATGACGGCGGACCTTGAGTAGTTCCTTAGAGATTTTCTAGTTCCATGATTGATAGATTTGGTAGCTAGGCCACTAGAGAGGGATCCAGTAGAGAGACATCATGGGAGATGCCAAGGACATGATAGGAAAATATGGGGGAGAGAAGGTGGTGGTGACGGTGGTGATGGTGGTGGAGGAGATGGAGGAGATGGAGGTGGTGGAGAGAGAGGTGATAGAGCTGGACCTCGGATGAGAGGCGACAGAGTGAGATAGAGGGGTTTGATGCCACCCCCATCTAGGTAGGGATGGAGACCTCTAGCACAGCTACCAGTAGGAGCTCCACTATAGGTACCAGTGGCTCAAGTACAGATACCAGTTGCCCCAGTACAGGGACTAGCTATACAGGTACAGATGCCGATATAGGTAGGGTAGGGATAGGATGAGGCAGATGTGTTATTAGCTCAGGGCATATTGGTACAGGGTGGACAGATCCCTGAGGATGTACAAGATGAGTAGGATGTACAAATGCCAAATGTACAGGCATTGGATGAGCAGGAAAATATGGGTATCAGGGGACAGGATCCCTATCTACAGAGAGAGGTTGTAGGAGATGAGGATCCAGCTATTGATGCATTGCTAGTTCAACTAGCAATGACACAGGTACAGGTGGACCATGTTCTTGGTCTAGAGAGGTAGATAGAGAGACTGGAGAGTCAGATGGGAGTGTTAAGAGCTGAGCGGGATGCAGCGATTAGGAGACTCAGGGAGTCAAAGATGTTATTAGACAAGCTACAATGCACAAAGGATTTAGGTCACCATGGAGATAGCTTGAGAGCCATGATACATGTCAGGAAGGAGATATCCTATTGGTGAGAGGCTTACAGACAAGTGATCCTGAGGGACCAGTGGATTGGGAGCTACAGAGAGAGCTTAGTGGCCATTAGGATTGTGGTTCATGATAGAGAGACACTAGCCATTAGTGGAGGTGTTTCATCATGCCCTCTAAGAGCACCGATAGGTTCAGGAGATTAGGGCAGATCCTTAGGATCAGGTGGTTCAGTGGCACGGGGCCTCATAGCATCACGCAGATAGAGACAGATAGAGTCTGAAGGCAACAGATCATAGATCATTGAGAGATCATTGTATACACTTTTATATCATGTTATCATTGTATCATTATATTTTTGACTTGATGGACACTGACTTGGGACACATTGTTATATTTCTTTATATCATTGGAAATTTGGACAGTTTTGTTGTATTTGATGGACTTTATATGATTGGAATCTATATGATGGACTATATATACAGTGATGTAGTTCTATCATGATTTGTTTTGATGATTTATATACATGTGCATACTGACATATGTAGGATGTGATGATTTACTTTAATATGCATAGAATGTATGTCTTAGAATGCAAAATGCTTTATATTCTATTTGATATACTTGATGCTTAATGGTTAATCATATGATGTTATTATAAATGCATGTCTAAAATGAGTTTACTCTTATACAATGCTATGTAATTACTAATGAAATGATATAAAGAACAATGTGGATAATGGATAATGAATGGACATTAAATGATGATGTAAATGAATGATGATTTGAAATACATGTAATGGATAATAAATAAATGATGTAAAATGCATAAATGATGATGTAAAATGCATATAATAGATAATAAATGATGATGATAATAAATGATGTAAAATTCATATAATATGTAATGAATGGAAATGTTCGTAAGATGACTAAAATATACAATGTTCACCCTAATAAAAAGATAATGAGATGTGAATGACAACTATAACAAAACAACACATGAAACATGCATGTAATATAGATGGATAATATACAAATGAACATAACAAATGAAGATAATGCATGGCCTAAATGAATTTGATTAAAGGTTTGTAAGATGCAAGGTAAAAAATCAATGTTTTTGTTGTCCAAATGTCCTCAACTTAAATAACAATGTATCTGACACAAGAAGAATGGACTAGGAGCACAGATAACCTAATAAGAAAGATAACCTACAAATCCCTATAAAAGGAGTACTGATATGCAAGTCATGAACTATTTAAATGAAATGCAATATGAAATGAGTATATCTCCACAACTTCATGGAACATCTTAGAACTTCATAATAACTGGAATTTGATTTTCATCATTGAGCTCGTTATGTTGCAAGAAAATGCAAGCATCATGGTATAATTAAACCAAGATGACCTGAGCACTTCTTGCATGGAGTTTAATGTAGCAAACTTGACAAGCATCTAGGTATAATTGAACCGAGATGAGCCGAGTTTCATTTGCATAATAGACAAGGAATATCCCCCTCCTCCATCGGGGAACAAATATTTGGAGTCGAGGTATGTGCTAGCGTATCACTATTAATAGCATGTGTAGAGCAACATGATTTGTATGTTGTCAATACTATTAAATTGATGAATGCACTTATGCACATACACCCCAATTATTTGTTCCTTCACTTTCATCGGAAAATATCCCACAAACAATAATCAAAGAAAATACCATGCCCCATCCTGGCTATTCTAATCAATGACATATGGGAGTTTCAAACTCATATCAAAGATATCCCAGAATAGCATAGGAAACATGATAACAAATGAAATCTAGATATGAATGCATAAACTTCAACAAATCATTCTAACATGCATGCCATGAATATACATTTCTTTTTCCAAAAGATAGTGTAAGATACAGTGATCAATTCAATTGATGATGTATAATCAAGAATGATAGATAAGCAGCCATGTTTTGAAGGATAGATTATAGATTTTGATTCATCATAAAGATATCATTGTGAAAGAATGTTTGATTGTGTTTTCTTGTTTGGTGAAAATACTCCATTGTGTCCTCTAAGAGTCATGACTATCATAGATCCACTTCCTGAACTAGGTCGAGGACATGCCCCTAGCTAGGTGATGGACTGACTTATTATGGATGAAGAAGAATGCAACAAGACTAGGACGAAGACCATGACAAAAGATCAAGCTATGATGGGGTTTTATTATGAGTAGATACAATAGATGGTATATGAACTAGCCATTTTATTATGATATGTACATGGTGGGAATGGGGACTAACTAGCCGTGTTATTGTGGATATATACAATGAAGGAACACACTAGAAGAATCCTAATAGATAAAGGAGCTAACCTGATACACATGGTGCCTATTTCCAAGTTTTCACCACATGCTTTAATTGCAATTTTCTTTTGATTTTTTTTTTGTATTTTTATGCTTTTTTTTTGTATTTACAAAATATACACATAGCCCTTGCATTGAGATTTCAAGGATAGAACTTCTTGAGATGTATGTTGTTAAGAGGTTCATCCAAAGGATCTCCCTCAGGTGTGGACAATTGATAAGCCCTAGAACCATAAACTCCTATAACTACAAAAGGACCTAACCAATTGGGTTCAAACTTTCCCTTCTTCTCACGATGCAATTGATTCTTTGGATTTTCTCAAAGAACTAGGTCTCCCAACTGAAAGTCTCTGATCTTTACCTTGTTATTATACTAACGAGACATATGATGCTGATAGACTTTTAAATGATCATAAGCTCTCTAACGGCGTTCATCCAGTAGCTCTAGTTCAGTCAACCGTGCAACTCTATAGTCTTCATCAAGAATAAAATCTTTGAGAGTGACATGGAGTGAAGGCAACTCGACCTTGAGGGGTAGGACTGCTTCAGATCCATAGATAAGGGAATATGGGGTGGCTCCAGTGGGAGTATGGATGGAGGTACAGTAAGCCCATAAGGCTAGATTCAGTTGGATATGCCAGTCA
The DNA here is from genome assembly GCA_027943335.1 of Chamaecyparis obtusa. Lineage (NCBI taxonomy): Eukaryota > Viridiplantae > Streptophyta > Pinopsida > Cupressales > Cupressaceae > Chamaecyparis > Chamaecyparis obtusa. Next base: position 381,731 of record BSBK01008609.1, on the reverse strand, counting down.
TGACCAGCGTCATTAACAGTATTTTGTAGGATTTTAACAATAGTTTTATTTGACACCTCAGCTTGGCCGTTTCCTTGGGGATAGTATATGGTAGAATAGTTATGGGTGATATGGAATTTTGCACACAGGTCATCCATGTCCTGATTTTGAAATCATTTCCCATTATCAGTAATGAGATACATAGGTATACCATATCTAAAAATGATATAATTTAGGATAAACATAGACACTTGTTTCCTATGGCGGTGATCAATGGAACAACCTCAATCCATTTAGTAAAATACTTGGTTGCAGTGATAATCCATTTGTGGCCATTGGAAGATGGAGGGTTGATAGTGCCCATGAGGTCGAGTCCCCACCGACTAAATGGCAAGGTAGTTGTAAAAGGATGTAACTCTTGTGATGGAGCATGAATAAGGTTTCCATGTATCTGACATTTCTTACATGCCCTAGCAAAATGAAAGGAATCTGTTTCCATGGTAGGCCAATAATAACCCATATGCATGAGTTTCTTAGCCAAAGAGGGACCACTCAAATGTGTCCCTTAAATACCCTCATGCACATCTCGCAAGGAAGTTTGAGCTTCATCATGCTCAAGACATCATAGGAGAGTACCGTCAAGGCCTCGCCGATAAATGGTGTCAGAAATTAGGACATATCGGGAGGCTTGGCAGAGAAAAGTTTGTTTTTGATTTTGGGATAGGCCAAGGGGTAGGATGTCATTTTTTAGATAAGAATAGATTTTTCCATAGATTGGGGAGTCATGTCCAATTAGATGACATATAATACTCGTATTAGGATCATCATATGTAGGACAAGTCAGGGATTCCACCAAGAACTCAAAACGGACCTTGGTACCTTCTGTATCAAACAAAGAAGCAATCATTTCCATCACATTGGTAGCCTTGTTATCATGCTGAGGAATCTGCTCAAAAGTGATGACTGAGAAATATTGTTTGAAGTCATCAACCATATGTTTATATGGTAATAAATTATCATCTTTAGTCTGATAATCATCATTAACCTGGTTTATAATCAACTGAGAATCCCCATAGACATTTATTTTAGTTACTTTCCATTGTAAAGCCATCTTTAACCCAATCAGCAAAGCTTCATATTCTGCTACATTATTGGTGCAAGGAAAGAGCAGCTTGTAAGATTTTGGAATTGTGTATCCTTGCAGTGTGACAAAGAGAATACCAGCTCCTGAACCTTGTTGAGTATATGATCCATCAAAGTAAAGTTGCCATGTTTGTGTAGATAAAGCCAAGATGTGTGCATCAGGAAACTCTGTGTGTATAGGTTGGTCATCCATTAATGGAGCATCTGCTAGTTGATCTGCTATCACTTGACCTTTGATAGCCTTCATGTCTACATATTCAATATCAAATTCACTAAGTAGCATGACCCACTTAGCCAATCTTCCTTTCAATGTTGTTTTGCTTAATAGATACTTTAAAGGATCGATCTTTGCGATGAGCTTGATTGAATGTGACAACATGTAATGTCGCCACTTCTATGAAGTAAAAATAACAACCAGACATGCTCTTTCTATAGGAGAATAGTTTAGCTCATATCCCACAAGGGTGTGACTGATATAATAGATGGATTTTTCTTTTCCTTCATGATCTTGCTAAGCCAGAAGAGCACCTAGTGAGACTGCCATAACTAAAATGTAGAGCAAGAGTGGCTTGCCCAGAATTGGTGACATCAGAGTTGGAGGATTTGCCAGATATTGCTTGATTTTACTGAAAGCTTCTTCACACTTATCATCCCATTGGAATAAGATATTTTTATGCAACAAATGTTGAAAGGGATGACTTTGATCTACTAGCTAAGAAACAAATCTTCAGATGGATTGGGTAAAGATCTTAATTGACTGATGTTAGTGGGGGAAGCCATCTCCATTATTGCTTTAACCTTTTCTGGATCTACTTTAATTCCTTTGGCTGAGACAATGTACCCTAACAGTTTACCGGATGTCACTCCAAATGCACATTTCTTTGGATTGAGTCGAATTTGATACTTTTCCATCTGGGTGAATATTCTATCCATCACTCTCAAATGACCAGCTCTATCTTTAGATTTTGCTAAAATGTCATCAACATAATCTTCCATAATGGTATGCATCATATCATGAAAAATTTTGGTCATTGCTCATTGGTAAGTTGCTCTAGCATTTTTGAGGCCAAATGGCATCACATTCCAGCAGTATGTACCCCACAGACAAGTCAAAGCAGTCTTTTCCTGGTCTTTCGGTGCAATCTTGATTTGGTTATAGCCAGAAAAACCATCCATTAATGATAACATCTCATGCCCAACTGTTAGATCAACAATAATGTCAATATTTGGCAAAGGAAAGTCATCTTTTGGATAAGTTTTATTAAGATCTCAAAAATCAATACAAATTTGGATAGACTTGTCTGGTTTTGAGACGGGGACAATATTTGAAATCCACTCAGCATAATCAATAGCTCAAATGAATCCAACATCTAGGAGCTTCTTCAATTCTACTTTAACCATTAGTGCAATGTGATGGTGCATCTTGTGGAGCTTCTGCTTAACTGGTTTTACACCCGATCTAATAGATAAATGATGCATAATGAGATTGGGATCCAGGCCAGGCATATCAGCATAGGACCAAGAAAAGTTGATTTGTCTCTCTTTGAAATTTTTTGCAAAAGCTTCTTTCTCTGATTCTGTCAATGATGCTGCTATTTTGAGGATGCACAGAGATTCTTTTGTTCCAACGTTAAGAGGTACTATTGGTTCTATAAGAATGGTAGATTACTTTGGATACAGATAATTGGGAAGAATGTCAATCCTTCCAACATCGGGTGCCTCAGAGAGGTTCTCACCATCAGATGCGTCTTTTGTTTTTACTATTTTTGGATCTAATACTACCACTGAGTGGTTTTCACCATTAGATCTATTGATTATTTTTATATTTTTATGATTGAAAGGATTAGCACTCTCACCAAAGTAGGCCATGTCATTGAGTTCTATTAGAAATCCTGACTTGTGATCTCCTAGTGGTAAATGATCCCTTATTCTGAGATAGTCAATGATTGCATCATCATTATGGAATAGATCAAGTTCTGGATGATCAAGAGAATCCTAATCGATAAGCTCAGGATGTACAAGGGGCATTGGATCATTCAAGTCAGTTTCAAAGGCAGAGATGGTATTGATGGAAAAGTTGTCAAGGTTTATGATGGTATCGGGGAGGTCTATTTCCATACTCTCATCTGATTCATCTATTGCAAGATAAAGATCACTTTCCTCACAATCAACAAAAGTAGTATTACGTGGGACCAATCCTAGTGAGTCAGTCTTTGAAATCTCTCCCTCATGGTAATCATTACTATAGTGATGGACAACATCAACTCCTATCTCTTCAGTACAATCAGATAATGAATCCCATTCATAATCATTTGAGTCAAAATCATCATTATCCCCAAGTCTATCAATGATTCTCTGTGCTATCCTTTGTTTCTCTGGGTCTACATACATACCATTCTTTCTGAATTGTAAGGTAGGAGCTTTAGATATCTAATGAAAAGGTGTGATCTTTACTTTTCCTTTTGGTTCTTTTGGTCCTTATCCTTTGTATCCTTATCCTGTAGTGTCTCTTTGATAGTTTGGATTTTGAAAAATTGGTTTGATAACACCTTCTCTTTGTAACCCTATAGGTCCAGCACCTTGGTATCCCATTTTTTGTAGCAAAGTATACCCTTTACCATAGACATCAAGTGATATATATTCATGTTTGATATCCTCTTCATTCTTCTATGACTTAAGTAAATGATTAGAATTACACTAAGCTGCCTCTTTGGGTATTGTGCCCCCACTTATAAATGTGTCATAAACAAGTGTTGAAGGGGGTTCTGATTGTTGTTTAGTGATCAAAGATCTACCATATGATCTAGGAGATAAAGGTAACTTTGTGATGCAAAGAGCTTGACCTAAAGTGTATTCTCCCATACTTCTTTCTTTTATATCTATCTTGATCCCATTTGATTTAGAAGTTGATGCTATATTACTAGGATCACTGGGTGTAGTTGTAGAAGATCCAGTATGGTTATAAGGTATCAAAGAATTAGATGTCTTCACAGATCTACAATAATGGAATGGATTAGTGGCTCCTTTAATAGTGACTTCTTGACCATTATGAGGGAATTTCAAGCATTGATGATAAGTTGATAGTACAACTTGCATGGAATGAATCCATGGTCTTCCCAAGAGAATTTTATAAGCAAGATCCATGTCTAAAACTCGGCAAGGTACATCTTTGATCATAGGACCTACTCTGATTGGAAGAATAAAAAATCCCTTGGATGACCTCTCTTCTTCATCATAGGCTTTTATTGTGATTTTCTTCTTTGGATCTACAACAGTTTTAGGAAATCCCAATGCAAGGACTAGTTTCAATGTGCATATGTTCAAGCTAGCTCCTCCATCTAATAGCACTCATTTGATTTTGTGACTCTGGACAAGGACTTCAATATGTAGGGGAGCATTATGAGGCTGGGTAATAGCTAAGTCATCATTTTTAGTGAAGGATAGGTAATGTGGGGTTGTTAAATGGCCCACCATAGCTTGAAATTGATCATGATCTAGATTTGTGGGGACCTGGGTATCTAAGAGAGATTTTTCAAGGATATCTTTGTGAGATGGGGATAGACGCAAAATCTCTAAGATGGATATCTGGGTAGGTGTTTTCTTGAGTTGTTCCAAAAGATTGTACTGGTTGGAAATATTTGGGGTAGACTTTGGGATATAAACCGGCTTGTTTTGAGATGTGCTTGGTTTAGACAAAACTCCTTGGAGAGTAACTTTGGATTGAGCCCGAGTAGTAACATGGACTGGTTGACTCTCTGATTTTCCTTTGATGGTAATGAAATTGGCATAATACTTAGAAGGATGGCATTCAAAAATGTTACCAACATATTGATAGGGTGTAGAATTATAATTGGCTTGATTGTCACTCTTAGTGTTGGAAGAACCTCCTTTTTCATGCTCAGGAAGTGGATCTTTAAAAGCTGTATGTGATTCATTTGAGGTATGTCCGTCAACACCAATTTCACCACTTTCAATTAAGTCTTGAACTACATTTTTGAGTCTTAGGCAGTCATTGGTTTTATGTCCTTTTCCTCTGTGAAACTCGCAATAATCATCTGCATTCCACCAAGAAGGTTTTACTCTAGGTTCAAAGTCTTTCATTTCAAGAAGCGTAATGAGTTTCTTTGTGATTAACTTCTGTAATGCTGATTCGAGGGATTCCCCTAAAGGAGTAAAATTTCTTCGAGGTGACATAAAAGGCAATCTTGGTTTAGATGAATCTTTGTTGGTGTTTTGATTTGCTGATTGATTGTTGTAGGTACCTTGAGTAGCATTATCCTAGCTTGTGAGATTGAGAAGGGGTTGTGTTGGTCTGATATTATGATTATCAACAATCCCAACATTGACAATGTTTTTGTTTTTATTCCAGAATTTCAATTTGTCATTGTTGTAGTTGTTGGAATTGGAATTTGAGGACCCAGTATTGTCTTTGGAATAAAATTTTATCTCACCTTTTCAGACCATGGCTTCCTCAATCTTGATACCATTTTCTATGAGCTTATTGAAGTTTGGTTGACATTGTAATTGTAACCTATAACTCATTTCTAATGTAAGGTTATGCACAAAAATATCCATCTTTTCTTGTTCAAGAATCGCTCGTGGATATTTGGCAAACAATTGACACCATCTTTGCAAAAAAGTAAGGGTTCTCCATTCTTTTGATGTGCATTGCAAAGATCAAGCATAGTGACTTCATGTTTGATGTTATATGAATAATGAGTCACAAATTTGTCAAGAAGCTCATTGAAAGATTTGATGCCTGGGGGTAGTTTGGAGAACCATTCCATGGCTTGTCCTCCTAAACTTCATGGAAATAGTCGCATAAGATAAGTGTCATTGTGAGCGACTTCAATACAAGAAGCACAAAACTCACGAATGTGGTCTTGTGGATCTGAATTCCCTTTATATTTGTCAAATTTTGGTACCTCAAAATGAGGAGGGAATGGAATCATTGCTAAATTCTTATCAAAAGGATAAGGACATATATCATCCAAGGAATACTTCTTAGTTGATGATCCAGTTTGGATGTCACGAATTTGTTGTTGAAGCATCTGGATTTTTTGTAGAATGGGATCCAAAGATAACATGTTTCCTTGAGTGTTTTGGGAAACATTGTTGTGGGAAGCATTGTTTTGGGAAACATTGTTCTGTTGAAAAATTTGAGAAGCATCAGATGGCTGCTTGGTTTCTTTTGCTCCATGAGTATCTTGAGAACTACTAGGAATTTCTTGATTGGTTACAATAGTTGATTCTCTAAGATGAGAAATATCAAAATCACTTGGTAGTTTGGCTCCTTGTTGAGCAAGCATGAGGAAATACATCTCTCTATCTAGGTCTAGGAGTCTTTCCATGACATGATAAAATCTAGGATCTTGTGTAGCATCCCTAAGTTCTTGATCTATGTGTTCCTCTTCAGATGTAAAAAGTGAAGTTTTCTTAGGAGCTTCTGGCCAAGGATTCTCGTCATTACTTCTATTTCCTTCCATTTTGTCTAGGGATTCTGAATCAATGGGTTATTTTAGTTTCTGAGATCGATTTTGAACCATAAAAATATGAAAATTGATTTGTGGGATGAAAGATGTTTGATGAAAAGATATGGAAAGAGTGGTTGATAGAAAAGATAGTGAAAAAGTGTTGAAAAGTGATGAGCCAACTTGATAAAATCTAAGTCAATAGGAAGTCTAAATTTCACTATGATATGACAAAGAAAATCAAGAGATAGTAACCTAGGTAAGTTTGATTGAGGATGATAGATCCTGATAGGATAAACTCACAAAGATCAGAATCTGATAGATAGGATAATGTTTCAACACTAGATTTGGAATTTCAGAAGATGATTTGATGATTTTTTTTTTGGTAAAGAAAGGTTGATGAAAATTGATGAAAAGTGATGATAATGGTCAAACTAAAGATCAGAGGTCTGTGTAGATCGAATGTTTTTTCCAAAATCTTACTAAGGACAAAAATGGGTATCTGAAAAAGTGATTTTGAAAATTTCAAAGTTTGTGGAAATGCTCACTATTGGAAATGCGCAGGAACAAATGCATAGGACAGATTGATAAATGCGCAACAAAATGAGACAAATGCGCAACAAGTTGTAACCGATGAGTGGAAAATGTATCAAATGCACAGAACAGTTGAATGAATGCGTAGGTTTTTGTTTCTGATTGATTTGAACTGCAAGATTTTGAATTTTGTTTGATTTTCTGATATTTTCTAGTTTTTGGCAAATGAAAGATGCATAAACACACATACGCAAGACATAAATTATTTAATCTAATTATTCTAGTATGAATGTAAAAACACGCTTACAATCCTAAGGTTGGCAAGGACAATATTTGTTGAATCCCCACTAGGATAATAAAATCCAACCACACAAATCCACAGTGGACAGCCTAGGAACTTAGAGGCACAGGCTCCTCCTTATAGTGCACCCACTTCTCATGCACACCAAGTTCTGAATTCAATGGGTCATTACTTCCCAAAGAACTGCTATCTCTACTATGAACCATGAGTAATGTGGGGTGTCTTCACAGGCTTGGGTGACCCCTTGAGCCAGCAAATAGAAGGTTTTTGGCCACTAAACAAAAGTTTTTAGCAAGGACATCCATTTAGGTGGTTGTGATTGAGTCATTTTCCCAATTAAGGGGGCTCTCCCAATCCTTTCAAAGCAAGGCTTTCACCTCTACTAAGTAGGACTTTAACGCACCACTGGGGTACTAGAGGAGATTTTGGTTGCCACAACGAATTCACACCTATCTAATGTGAGATTAATCATACTAGCATTTTTTATATACCGGTTTTGAAGGGCTTGGCTTTAGCCTATTACCGGTTGGGTCGTTCCTTGGGGTGAGTACCTCTTTTCCCACCAAAGACTGCCCTCTAAAAATTATAACAGTTTCTCTTACACCCAACGTCCATGAATGGCGAGGGGAGAGGATACATTGTTATAATTTTGGGATTTACAGATAGCTTAATAAGAAAAACACAATAGACACTTAAATCTATCCTAAAGAAGACACACAAAGAAAAGCATGTCATATTTTAAAAGCCCAAACAAGATTTTAGTTTCTTTTGCAAACCCCTTAGAAATCTGCAAACAAACTGTTAGAAATTTTCTTAGCAATGGGGTCTTCAAAATAACATCTTGCAAAAACAACCTAAAATACTACTAGAACAAATAGAAACTTGTTAAAAAAGATTAGCTAAAAACCCAAACAACTGTAAAACTAAATGTAACTACTATATAAAACAAATGTGCTATAATAGTGAATGAATGCACAAGAATTATAAATGGATGCACAGAAAAGATGGATGCGCAGCAGATATATATGAATGTGCAGTGCGATGGTGTATATGCACAAAAATTACATATGCCCAGTAGAAAAGTATGTATGCACGAAACAGTTGAATGAATGCGCAACAATTTGACAGAAAATGAAAAGCCAGAATGGAAATTTGTGACTGTGGTAATAGAAAATGTATGCGCAACAGAAATGAACAGATGCGCATAAATCATGGATGGATGCACAGAAAATAACCTGTAGAAAAACTTGCACACGGAAAACTAAAAACTGAAAGTGAAAAAATGTGGGGTACCCCATGGTGGGCACCAAAAATGTATGCAAAATTAGGTGAATACTATTCTAAATGATAAATTAACTACTTAAAAGCTAATAAATCTATCTAATCAGCAAACTACAATGAAGAATACAATAAAAATGAAGCTAAAATAGCATTTTACCTTCACCTACTATGCAGCTTGTCTCCATTGCTCTCCTAGCCTTGATTTCTTGAGGATGTTGAGCTCTCAGATTTCCAAATGAAACCTTTTCCCAAGATGCTACCAAAGTGTGGAGATTTGAAAGTGAATGCAAAATAGCTCAAATCTTGATTATGCCACTAATGGATGGAATGCAAAATGGATTGATGATAATATGGATGCTTGATTACTCTTAGAATGCTTGAATGTTTGGATGCTTGAATGCTTGATTTTCAATTACCTATTAGCTCACAAAGGGGAAATTAGGCTCCTTTTATAGAGTTTTGGAGGATCTAGGCCTAGGTGGCACAATCCTACAGTTGAGAATGAAAGGTGGAAGATCCTAGGGCTAGGATTGACTTGGTTGAAGGAGTTGAGAGAAAGGGGGATGTAGTTGGAATGTGAGAGGAAGAATATGGATGATGTTCCTCTCACATTAACATGGAGGAGGACAAGGTGGAAGGGAAAGACACATGTCAAGTGTCTCACAAAGACCCAAGAGAGAAAGAGGGAGAGACCTTTTCTTCATGAGGACTATTTGTACAAGTGTCCCATGAGTCACCTTTGACCCTTAGAGGTGGCTTGAGAAGTCCCTTAGGAATAGGGCAAGTCTCTTGACTTGGTTTAAGAGAAGACATGTGGTCATGAGACCAAATCTTATGAGGCCACATAGCCCTTAAGAATAGGACATGTGTGGATGAGGATAATTACTAATAAATAATTAATAATAATTATTTATTTTAGCCAAAGTGATGTGTCAAGTGACTAGGTAGGTGAGGTGGACTAGGGGACCTAGTCATATTTAGGTGATTGTGTATTTAATTAAATCACTTTAATAAGACTAATTTAGAAGACTTAGGATAGAGTAATAGACTATAGTGAATTTACTAAATAAATTGAATAATCTATTTAATAAATAGAGGAAATAATTATTAATTAAATAATAAATACTTAATTAATTTATCAAGTCAATATCAATTAAATAATAAATATTTAATTAATTAATGAAGCCATTTTTAAGTGTATACAAAGAGTTTGGATTAGACAAACATAATCTACATTCTAAATATGGAGACATAGAAAATTATATACAAAAGGACAATCATGCGAAGAAGATTTATTCTAATGATTATATGACTGGTCACATGCATGACCATAGGGAGCTTCCATTTGGAAAGGACCAAAGTGCATCTGATGATTTCTCAAAGGAAAAACAAAAATAAAATACCAAAAAATACATTGATAAAACAACAAGTATTGTTCACAAAAATGATGGCATTGTATTCAGGAAATCCAAAGTGTTACATGATTAGAATCAAGTGTTTGATAAGGGAAAATGTTGATTCCATATTTTTGTGGCTTGGGGCCACCGAATGAGATTTGATTTCATTATTAAATTATGCAGTGACTCTATAGCCTAATGGACTTCACACTTGGTTTGCTTCTTATAGAGATAGCTGTAATCTCTCTATCCTCACATGGAGCATACGTCTCCAGAAAGAGCCTGTTGGAGCTCTAAATTTTGGGAAAAATTTGGAGTCCTATATAGTGATAAAACCCTAAAAAATGGCCTCTTAATTTCCATGCCAAATAATTAATGGAGTACATGAAATGGGATGAAAAAATTAAATTAATTTTCAATTCAAAGTTGAGAGATTAAGAAAGTAAGCTCTGTGACAGGAACAATCAAAATTTTGTGATTAAAAGCCTTCAGAAAATGATGGAATTTTGACCTGCTGCAAAGATGATGTCAACAGAGGCTGAAGATGGTCTAATTTTAAAAATCTAAAAAAGAACTAGTTCGAAAAATCAAATTCCCTATTTCCAGTAAAAATCTTAGCTTTCCATGAGGTGTTTTGATTTTTTGACCAGACCAAAATTCGAAAGTTAGGTAGTTATTTTTTAGTTAGTATATTATTTTTTTAAATTAATTTGTAATAAGGGTGTGTCTTTTCACCCTAAAGAGGTGTGAAAGCCTCTCAAACACACACACACACACACACACACACACACACACACACACACACACACATATATATATATATATACATAATGTAAAATGTAAAGAGACAATACAAGATATATTTGTTAGAATAACTGAGAGGGGGGTGAATCAGTTATCCAGTGTCCTAATTCAAAATGTATAATCCAAAACAAATTCTTCAACTTCTGCTACTCGGTAAACATAAAATACTTTCACTATCTGTGTTTTACCGATTTTCAGTCTAAACTTATAATAGTTACCGATAAAATCTAACATATAATATGCAAAGTATAATAGCAAACAAATATCACAATCAACACATAACATAAGAGATTTAACGTGGAAACCCTGTGAAGGGAAAAACCACCTGGGACCAGCAATGCAAAATTGTTCACTCTTCTGAAGTGAGGTTGGTGAAGACCCAACCCTATTAAAGGTTACAAACACACTGTTAGGTGTGACCTTGTTAGAGGATTTTAGACCAGAAGTTATTGTCCAACCAACAGTCACTTTGGGGTTGACAGGATAACAATGTTCACTCTATGAATGAAACATCAAAAGACTTTCATAGTCCACTCAGTTAAGAGATTTGACTATGTACAATGGTTAAATTTGTAATAGTAGATGATCTACCTTGAAACAACTTCAATTGCAGTTTACAGATCAATGTTCAGCTCATTCAAATCTTTTTTATCAATATACCACTTTAGATTCAATACTATATCAACTTACTATTCATCGGTAATTACTCTTTGTAGCTCAGTAATTGTTCTGCAGCTTGGTTCTTATTAACTAGTATGATTAGAATGCATGAAAACTCCTTCACGTGATAATTCTATAGTATCTTCTTCTTCCGGCTATGTTTCAACAATGAAACCAATGTCTCTTATATAGATGAGTAAATCATTTTCTTTTCCTCCATCAGATTTTGCTGCTTAATCATATTCATAGATTTTGCCACTTTAAGCTTCCTTGACTGATGTGTTAGTAACACATTTCAATCTACTCCATTAGATCCTTTTGATTTATGTTAGCCATCGATCTTCATAACAAACCTTATCTGTTACCTTGATTTCATACACTTTATAGCTCATCACTTTATCAGCTAAACTGATCATTAAATTCCTTTTCTATTCTACTCGATTAACAAAGAAATGCGTCGGTGAATACAAGCTCGGTTAACACTGCGCTTGGTATGCTTTATTTACCGACAACACTATTTTGTGTCTTTCAGCTCTATTCTTCATCATAGATGAATGCAACATAATAAATTCAATTTCATCAAGTCATAGACTCATCAATAAGTTAGTGTATTCCTTTATCTTCATCTGACATATACATCTTCCTCATGTAGATATATCTATTCTTCATCTCTTTCTCCTTTCTTCAGATGTGTTGGTATAGTAACTTACAAGATAAGTACTATCAAGCTAGTTGACATCAATGACAACATAATACTAATTTAATCATCTTGCATATCTAATCAACAACTCCTCAATAATCTTGAATTACAAATTCTTCATTCAAGTTCTAAATTAGTTGTAGTTCATCAATCTGTCCCTTTGGCATTGATGGAAACTCAAGTAATATGAAGTGTACCATACACATACCAATATGTATTCTACAATTCTGTAATCAAATTTTGTACAAGCTCTCCCTAGCTTAATATGTTTAATCACTATGTCACTCAACAACATTATAAAAAATTATAGCTTTAACAGTATGCAAATATGATCTTTTTAGTTCTTAAGATTCCTGTTTCTTTCAGATTATCTCTCCCTTAGATAGTTCTCATCGGTGTCTCCCTTTCCTTTTCATATTATTTATCTCTCCCTTTGACAACAATGCCAAAGAAACAAATAAATAATCAGCTCTTGTAGTAGCTAAGTAACTCTTTGTTGTCCATTACTTCCTCTGTATCTTAGTATACTGATATCCCAATCTGTTTTAGTTTTTCAAACTTAATCACAACCTTGAACAATATCCAAAGTGTGAACTATGTTTCATCAACATGAATGATCTTCTAATAAGATTAGGTTGATGCAACATCCAGATCACATTAGTGACCGATAGACAGGGGACGGACCCCAAGTCTAGTCCTCAAATATTCAAATGTGTCCTTTGGTAGAGGCTTTGTAAAAATGTCTGCAAGTTGTTCTTTAGATGTAACAAATTCTAACTTCACTTGCTTCTCTTGCACTTGTTCTCTTAAGTAGTGATACTTAATTGATATATTCTTTGTCTTAGAGTGCATCACTGGATTCTTTCAAATATTAATAGCACTTGTGTTGTCACAGTACATGATCATCGGGTTAGTGATTACCTCATTCATTCCTTCCAACACTTGCCTAATATATGCAATGTTTGAGAAATTAGTAGCAGTAGCAACATACTCTGCTTCAGCTGTAGACTAAGAAATACAAGCCTACTTTTTACCTGTCTAGGTTACAAGTCTTTCACCAAAAAAAAATGCTCCTCCGGTGGTACTTTTTCTATCATCCACATTTCCAGCCCAATCAGCATCGGTATAAACCTTCAACTCAAAATTACCTTCCTTAGGATACCATAATCCATAATCCTTTGTCTTTTTTAGATATCTTAAGATCCTTTTAGTAGAAATCATGTGTGATTCTCTAGGATTAACAAAATATCTAGCAACAATTCCCACAACATGTGCTATATCTAGTCTATTGTGAACTACATACATTAGCTTACCAATAATGGATTGGTAAAGTGTCTGGTTTACCTTTGTAGTTTCATCTTCCTTTGTCAATTTACTTCCAGTAGCCATCAGTGTTCCCACACATTTAGCATCTTCCATGCCAAATGTCTTCAAGACTTCCTTTATGTACTTGGACTGTGTGATGAATATCCCATCACTCTATTGAATCACTTGCAATCCAAGAAAGAATTTAATCTCTCCAAACATAGACATTTCAAACTCGTTCCTCATGTCATCAACAAAAGATTTACATACATGATCTTGACCTCCAAAAATAATATCATCAACAAAACTTTCAGCAATAAGAATAGTGTCATCAGTATCACCTTTCATGTACAAATTATTGTTTTCACGGGTTCTTACAAATCCAATACTTAGCAAGTAAGTATGCATCCTTTCATATCATTCTCTCAGTTCTTGTTTCAAACCATATAAAGCTTTGTGTAATCTACATACCATGTTTCTATTGTCTGGATCAATGAATCCTTCAGGTTGTTCTATGTAGACCTCTTCTTCAAGTATACCATTCAGAAATGCTGACTTCACATCCATCTGATAAACCTTAAATTTCTTGTGTGTAGCATATGAAAGTAGCATTCTAACTCCTTCCAATCTAGCAATAGGTGAAAATGTCTCACCATAGTCAATGCCTTCTTCCTTTGCATATCCCTTGCATACCAATCTCGATTTATTTCTTGTCACTTCACCATTTTCATTCAGTTTGTTTCTGAATATCCATTTAGTACCGATAACATTCTTATCCTTGGTTTGGGATACTAAGGACCAAGTTTTGTTTTTCTCTATTTTTTCTATTTCCTCTTTCATTGCATTAACCTGTTCTTCATTCTCTAATGCAACTTTCACATTTTTTGGTTCAAATTCACAGACTAGACATGTACCTTGTCTTGTTTTGCTTCTTGTCTGCATTCCATCTTGTTTGTCTCCAATAATTTGTGTCTTAGGATGATGTCTTCTAACAAAACTAGCCAATACTCAGTTTCTTCTTTCTTGTTCATCCTATTCAGGTTCATGTGCTTGCTCGGTAGCACCATCTTGTTCATCAGTTTCCCCTTCCTGTTCCTCAGGGTTATTTTCCTGTTAACTGGTTATCACAGGTTGTGACTTTGGTAGATAATCAAGAAGTTCAATGTAAGTGAATCTAGAATAGTCTTCCAGTTCATTTCTTTCTTTTGTGTTCTTATCATCAAACTCATCAACACAAACATTAGTACTTTCAATTATCTTATTTGTAACCTTATTCAGACATTTGTATGCTTTACTCCTAGTAGAATATCCTAAGAATATTCCTTCATCACCTTTAGAATCAAATTTCCCATTTCTCTCATCTTTCAGAATAAAACATTTTCTTCCAAAAATTCTGAAATAACTTATAGTAGGTTTGTGTCCAAACCATAGCTCATAAGGTGTCTGGTTGGTGTCCTTCAATTGTACTCAGTTAAGCACATATACAGCTGTGCTGATAGCTTCTCTCCAATATGTCTAAGCAACATTATTTTGTATCATCAGTGTTCTAGCACAATCAATGATTGACCTGTTCCTTCTTTCAACAATCCTAGTTTGCTGAGGTGTCCTCGGTGCAGAGGCATGTCTCTTAATACCATGCTCATTACAGAAATTAGTAAATTCATCAAAGATAAATTCACCTCCTCTATTAGATCTTAAGCATTTTAATTCTTTTCTAGTCTCTTTTTATACCTTTTCCTTATACCACTTAAACATCTTAAAAGCTTCAGATTTCTCTTTCAAGAACATAGCAGTCATCAGTCTAGTATAGTCATCAACAAAAAGAATAAAGTATATATCACCATAATAGCTCTGAGTTCTCATAGGACCACATAGGTCGGTATGAACCAACTCAAGTATCTTCTTTATTGAGTAGTCTTTTCTTTTAAAACTAGACTTAGTCATCTTACCTTTCTGACATTCATGGCACATAGCATGATCCAGTTTTGACAAGTTAGGCAACCCTCTAACTCTTTTCTTCTTACTAATCTTGATCATGTTATCAAAATTCACATGACATAACCTCTTATGCCACAACCATGTATCTTCATCCTTCATTAATAAACAAGACTAATCAATATCAAGATAAAATAGATTACCTCTAGACTGTGTACCGGTTCTGACAAGTCTTCCTCCATTATCATAGATTCTTACCTTTCTACTCTTAAAAGCAAGTTGGTAGCCTAAGTTATTTAGCTATGCCACACTTAACAAATTATAGTTCAGTCCATCTACCCAATATGCATTTTCAAATTTTATTCTATCATTAATCATTAGTGAACCTTTACCTCTCACCATACAAGGTGCATCATTTCCCATCCTTACAGATCCTCCATCATATTCATCAAGTAGATCAAATTTCTCTATATCACTAGTCATATGATGTGTACAGCCATTGTCTATGATCCATGTATCATTTTTGCTTACTTTAGAGATTAGTGTTGTTTCTTCATGTTTCTCTTCTTCCTCCGAGTCATCTTTCATAGCAAGAAATACTACTTCTACATCATCATCAGTGTCAGATTCAGATTCAAATTCTTCTACTATGTAACATACCTTTTTCCCTTTTTCATAGCTATCTCGATTATCTCTATTGTTGTGTCGGTAGCCTCTGTTGACTCTTCTCCCATAGCTTCCTTCTGATCAGTCTTTGGATCTATCATCATCTTTCTTATTCAGACATCTAGCAGCAATGTGGCCAACTTCTTTACAATTAAAACATGTTAAAGGTAACTTGCCTCTATACATTCCCTTACCTTTGGGCAATCTTCTGGCCATAAGAGCTTCAAGCTCACCAAGTTCATCATCGGTATTACTATCACTATCATTATTCTTATCATTCCCGCTCCTAGACTTACCAATCTTCAAAGAAGACATGAAAGTAGATTCAACAGAAGGTACAACACTATTGTCAAAATTATTTAATTCAAAATTTTTAAGCTTACCAATCAATGTCTCAAGAGTGAGGTTAGATGTAGCTCTTGTTTCATGAATTGCAGAGATCCTGATTGCATAAACTGGCAGCAAAGTTATGATAATCTTGCTTATCACTATTTCATTATCAATAACTCCACTAGATGCTCTAATAGCATGTACTACCTCTTTTAGTCTATTTTTGTATTGCACAATGTTCTCACCTTCTTTCATCTTCATATCATCAAATCTACCTCTTAGGCTTTCAGCTCTGGCTCTCTTAACATTCGCATCTCCACTTTATATTAGAGTCAACTTGTCCCACATCTTCTTAGTAGTATCACAACCCTTGATGTCTTCAAATTCAGCATCCATACAAGTAGCAACAAGTTCCATCATAGTAATATTGTGTTCATGCATGTCCTTCAGTTGATCAAGAGTTAAGTGATGGGGAGGCTAGGATAGACTAGCTTAGTCTATGCCATGATCCTCTCTAGGATACAAGTGTTCTTTTGACACCCCTGATGGTCTATAGGCTTCCTTATTTCTCCAAGGATCCCCTAACCTACCTAACCTACCCACCAAGTTAAACTATCTCATCTACCAACATGACAAGCTTTGCTTTCAAGCTACTATCGCTTACATAGGCTCATAAGGGTCTTTTTGCCTTCCAACACTTTCCTAAACTCCAACAATGAATTTTATGAGTTCCAAGGTGTTCTTGGGTCATTTGACAGCCCTTCAAGGAAATAGAAAGTTTGGTTCATCACCCAATTGCATAGTTCCTTTGTAAAATAGGGCTACTAGAATAAGCCCAATTAGGCCTCCTCTGATTTTCTAGGGCTTTTGGAACCTTTCCCTCACAATACCAAGGATAGGGTTCTTAATTAACCCTCATTCATTTACCCAATCCTCAAGGATTTTTGGGGTCTTAGATCTCCAAGAAGTTGTATAGTGCCTGTACCAAAACTGAGGGTTTTAAGGGTTTAGAGGACTTCACAGAGTCACTGGTCTATTTGCTTTTGTTCAAAACCTTTCCTGGACTCCTCAAGGTCTCTCCTTCACTTCACATTTCCTTTTTCCATGTCCCTTAACTCTCTCCAAAGGGCATGCTATGAAACTCTTTCTACTGTCTGCTAGAGTTCTTTATCTGCTGACCGCTCCTAACCAGGCATAGTCTTAGCTCACCTAGGGCAAGGTCAAAGAATTCAATGCATAGTCTTCCTAGGGACCTGCAAGAATAATCATACAATATAGGGTCTACATTCTTAGAATCCCAAGTCCCATGGTGTGACCATGGTGGAAACTATAGTTGCAGCCCTAAACATTCATGTCTCTCCAAAACTGGTAGAGCACTGGTGAATGGAAGAAAAACACACACTGAAATAAAAAACTTGAAAAGAATCTACTCTAACACACACATATACAAAAATAAATACACACAAATGATATCCTTTACAAAGATTCACACAAATCTCCTTCTATTCACATGTAACCAGTCAATTAATAGTGATTGTTCCACAAAAGCTAGGTTCAGACTGTCTTTTTCGGTATAGAATCATACCAAAATGATTTCCAACCCTGACATTAGGGTTTTTTAAGCCTTATAAAGACTTCTCCTCGGTATTTTTGTGAGGTTAGGGCTTCTTATCCACTGAGGTTAAGTTAGATTACATCAATGGAAAAGTTGCTTAGCAACTTTTAAAAGTTGCTGACAACTTTTAAGCAACTTTTGTTGCCTCAAACAACATTGCCTCCATTAGTCATTGACCTCTAATGGAAGCCTCCTAAAGAACTCACATTTTCTCAAACTCAACCAAACTAATCCTAAGACTTCCAAACCTCCTATCAAAATACTGATTTTAGGATTACATCCTTCCTTGAATCGGTGTGCCATTAACATAAGAAAAACCATCTGAACTTCTAGGTCCTAGACTAGGCCTAGACACACACCAAAAATGAGCTTCAAGTTCTTATTTTAATTACATACTTCATGCAAGAAGTTCACACAATAAAAACTAGAAGGTTGGAGCCCTTAGAAGGGTGCTCCTGCACCATACTCCCCCTCAGCACAACTAAGGCACTTTGGGGTCAAGAAGAGCCAAATCCACACCAAACTTCTTAACTATCCTTCATCAATCTAGGTGGCTTCAAATTCAGGCCGATCCTTCCATTTTATTAGGTGCTCCATATAAACTTGATGCCTTGTGGTCTTTTTCACTCTGGATTCCAAAACCTTCTCTGCTTGGGTTGGCTTCTTCTTGGGCATTGCATTGGTGTCAATGTCATGTAATACCTTTGGTGGAGTTGTACCTTGCTGACTGATATCTCCTTTTAATCTGATTAGATCTACAACATTAAACACTGGTGAGATGGCTAAGTCTGATGGAAAGTCTACTTTGTAGGCATTCTCTCCATATTTGGCTAGAATCTTGCATGGGCCTACTCTCCTCATCTTTAGCTTGGTGGGCATGCCCTTCTACATTCTTGCTTTGCTAAGATGGACCATAACATAGTCTGCAATCTGAAATTGTACTTCTTTCCTCTTTTCATCCACTTTACCTTTGAGTTTATGAGTGGATTCCATAATGGTTTTCTTCACTTTCTCTTGAACCTCCTATTGACACTATCATTATATGCATATTCAGCCTGAGATATAACAAGATCCCAAGTCTACCCATACTCCTTTGTCAAACACCTTAACAAGTTGCCAAGCACCCTATTGATGACCTCAGTTTGACCATCAGTTTGAGGATGGTATGCTGAACTAAAAGAGAGATTAGTTCCCAACCTTTTCCATAAGGTTTGCCAAATATGACCCATGAATTTTCTATCCCTATCTGACACAATACTCAAAGGGAGTCCATGGATCCTAACTATCTCCTTGAAGAAGAGATGTGCTACATAGCTTGCATCATGAGTAGTTCTACATGGAATGAAATGACTCATCTTAGAGAACCTGTCAACAACAACATAGATGCTATCCATACTTGATTTGGTTTTAGGGAGTCCAACCACAAAGTCCATACTTACACACTCCCAAGGCCTATTTGGAATTGGTAGAGGTTGATAGAGTCCTGCATTGCTTGAACCTCCTTTAGCTCTCTGACATACTCCACATTTCTCTACATACCTCCTGACATCCCTTGCTAGCTTAGGCCAAAAGTAGTATCTCTGAACTAACTCCAATGTCTTGTCTATGCCAAAATGTCCACTTAGTCTACCATTATGCTTCTCTTGGATTAGATTTTCCCTCATGGATCCTCTAGGTACACAAAGCTGATTACCTTTAAACAACAGTCCATTTTGAAGGGTATAATCTACAAACTGACCATGGAAATGGTTCTCAAACTCTAGATACACCTTGTAGGCTTGTGAGAAGTCTTCATCCTCCTCATATAAGTCTTTAAAACCTACTATTCCAATGCTTTGCAGCTGTACCTCTTGGACACTCAATAACTTCCTACTCAAGGCATCTACTACCTTGTTAAGCTGCCCTTTCTTGTGTTTGATTGTGAAGGTAAAGGATTGGAGATACTCCATCCACTTCAAGTGCCTGTTACTAAGATTCTCCTAAGTGTTTATGTAGCTTAAAGCCTGGTTATCAATAAACACCACAAATTCTTTTGGCAAAAGGTAATGCCTCCACTTCTTGACAGATTGTACCAATGCATACAACTCCAAGTCATAAGTTGAATACTTCATCTTTGCCTCATTGATTTTTTCACTAAAGAATGCCATAGGCCTTCCTTCTTGACTCAATACACCACCTACTACTACACCACTTTCATCACATTCAATGGTGAACAACTTATCAAAAGTAGGTAAGAGTAGAATTGGTTTGGTAGCTACCTCTTGCTTCAATGTTTGGAATGCTTTCTCAGTTGCCTCAGTCCATTTGAACTTTGTTTTGAGTCCTCCTTTGATGGTGTCAAGCACTGGTCCACATATCCCACTGAAGTTCCTCACAAACTTTCTATAAAATTGTGCCAAGCCATGAAAACTTCTAACTTCAGTCCCTGTTTTAGGGGCAGGCCAATTCAAGATTGCCTCCACCTTGCTTGGGTCCATTTTCAGAGTACCCTTGGACACCACAAAGCCTAAGTAAACTAGCTCTTTCTGTAGGAATTCACACTTTTCTAGATTGATGGCTAATTGCTCTTCATGTAGCTTCTTCATAACCAACCTTAAGTGCTCAAGATGCTCTGCTTTTGTTTTGCTATAGATGAGTATATCATCTAGATACACCACTACAAATCTGCCTGTGAAGTCCTTCAAGACCTCATTCATTAACCTCATGAAGGTGCTTGGGGCATTAGTAAGCCCAAATGGCATCACAAGCCATTCATACAAACCATCTATGGTCTTAAAAGCGGTCTTCCACTCATCACCCTCCTTAATTCTGATTTGGTGATAACCACTCTTCAAATCCAATTTAGTGAAGTACATAACACCTCCTAAGAAATCCATTAAATCTTCTATTCTTGGAATTGGGAACCTATACCTGATAGTGATCCTGTTGATAGCTCTTGAATATGTGCAAAGTCTCCATTTTCCTCCTTTCTTATATGCTAAGACCACTGGGACTGCACATTGACTAATACTCTTCTTGATCAGCCCTTGATCCAATAACTCTTGCACTTGTCTTGCCACTTCCTTATTCTAGTCCGGGGTAAGCTTGTAGGCTGCTTTGTTGGGTAGAGATGCACTGGGTATAAAGTCAATTTGATGAATTATAGCTCTTCTTGGAGGTAAGGTGGCAGGAGTTCCATCACTTACTATATCTCTGAATTCTTCTAGCATTTGCTGCACTTCCAATGGTGTTTCAGCTTGCAACTTCTTGTCATCCTCCTTTGGCTTCACCATGATAGCACATCCTATGGTCTCCTCATCATGTAGTGCATGTAGAAACTCCTTACCACTACTAAGCAACACACTAGGTGTTCTAGAAGTACCTTCTTCATTCTCAGTTATGGACTGAATTTTGAATGTTCTTCCATCTTTCTTGAAAGAAATGGAGTTATCTTCTCCATCATAGATCACCTTCCTATCAAATTGACATGGTCTTCCCAATAGAAGATGGCATGCATCCATGGGCAAGACATCACAAAGCACTTTGTCTTTATAGCCTCCAATGGAAAACTCTACCCATGTCTGCTCATTAACTAGCACACTTTGCTCCTGGTTCAACCAAGTCACCTTGTATGGATTTGCATAGGGAACCTTTGTGAGTTTAAGCTTCTTTGTTGCTTCCTCTGCTATAATGTTATCAGTGGACCCTGAATCCATAATAACCTTGCAAACCTTGCCTTGTATCTTGCACCTGACTCTAAAAAGAGCCCTCCTTTGCTTGGGTTCACCTTGATTAGGCTACCTTATAAGTACCCTTCTGAACATTAGGTTCTCACCCATTTCTGATTCTAACTTGCTGACCTCATTAGTGCATGAGCTGCTGCTGTCCTTCTAGGTGTAGGCTACCCTCTTCTCATTGTTTGAGGCTACTGGTTTATCAGGACACCTATAGGAAGGGTGTCCAAGCTGTCCACACTGATAGCACTTCATGGTGGCAAAGTAGGAGCTGCTTCTTCCTACTCCTCTTCCTCTATTTCCTTGAGAACCTCTTCCTCTACCATAAGATTCTCTTGTACTAATTTTTGAACTTTGTTCCAAAATTCTGCTCTCCTGTTGGCTTCTTGATTCACCACCTCTACTAGAACCTCCTCTTTGATCCCCTCTAGAGTCTCTACCTCTTCCCCTGTTCTTGGAATTAGGTTCTTGCTTTCTCCTTTTTTTATCTTCAAGCTTTTGTACCATATGCTGACATCCAAGTATGGTGGTGGGAGTAAACAAACTCATCTCCTTTGCTATGCTCCATTTCAAGCCATTGAGGTACCTTGCCACTTTAATGCTTTCTTCTTCTTTGATCTTGGACCTTAAGCTCAACTTGTGGAACTCTTCAGTGTAGGTAGCTACATCCATCTCTTTTTGTCTGAGGTTCAATCTCCTCCTATGCTACTGGATTTCATAATCTACTGGTAGGTATGCTTCCCTAACTTTATTGGCCATTTCTTTCCAATTAGAGATTGGGTTCTTTCCCTCTTTCTCCCTTTCATCTTGCAAGTAGTTCCACCAGGTTAAAGCTTGTCCTCTCAACCTAGATTTGGCCACTTTGATATTTTGTGCCTCTAAGATCTCTTCACATTGGAAGTGATTCTACATGCTTTCAATCCATTACATCACAAGCTCTGTATCCATCCTGTCAGTCAGTAATGGGACACCTTCAGGTGCCTTGCCTGTGATAGCCTTCAGGGCTTTAAGAAATTTCTCATCTTGAGTTGGAGGATTAGGTGTAGGTACATCATCATCGATGGTCTTCTCTTTCTCTTTGGCATCCTGCTCCTCCATCCTATCTTTCACCTTATCTACTTTTTCTTAGACATCATCCAAGAGTTGTTCCATTTGCATCAATCTTTCTTGCAGGAGTCTATTAGCTTCCTCCTAATCTTCCACCTTCTTAGCAAGCTCTACATTAGTCATAATTTTATTCTTGTGTGATGATCCAACTGATTCTTCTAATGGTTGAAACATCCACTATTAACTTTCCAAGCCTTAAGAGGCGCTGATACCAATCTGATGGGGAGGCTAGGATAGACTAGCTTAGTCTATGCCCTGATCCTCTCTAGGATCCAAGTGTTCTTCTGACACCCCTGATGGTCTATAATATTCCTTATTTCTCCAAGGATCCCCTAACCTACCTAACCTACCCACCAAGTTAAACTATCTCATCTACCAACATGACAAGCTTTGCTTTCAAGCTACTATCCCTTACATAGGCTCATAAGGGTCTTTTTAGCTTCCAACTCTTTCCTAAAATCCAATAGTGAATTTTATGAGTTCCAAGGTGTTCTTTGTTCATTTAACACCCCTTCAAGGCAATATCAAGTTTGGGTCATCACCCGATTGCATAGTTCCTTTGTAAAACAGGGCTACTAGAATAAGCCCAATTAGGCCTCCTCCGATTTTCTAGGGATTTTGGCACCTTTCCCTCACAATACCAAGGATAGGGTTCTTAATTAACCCTCATTCATTTACCCAATCCTCAAGGATTTTTGGGGTCTCAGGTCTCCAAGAAGCCATACAGTTCCTGTACCAAAACTGAGGGTTTTAAGGGTTTGGAGGACTTCACATAGTCACTGGTCTGTTTGATTTTGTTCAAAACCTTTCCTAGAATCCTCAAGGTCTCTCCTTCACTGCACATTTCCTTTTTCCATGTCCCTTGACTCCCTCCAAAGGGCATGCTATGAAACTCTTTCTACTATCTGCTGGAGTTCTTTATCTGTTGACCGCTCCTAACCGGGCATAGTCTTAGCTCGCCTAGGGCAAGGTCAAAGAATTCAATGCACAGTCTTCCCAGGGCCCTGCAAGCATAATCATACAATATAGGTTCTACATTCTTAGAATCCCAAGTCCCATGGTGTGACCACGGTGGAAACTAGAGTTGCAACCCTAAACATGCATGTCTCTCCAAAACTGGCAGAGCATTGGTGAATGGAAGAAAAACACACACTGAAACACAAAACTTGAAAAGAATCTACTCTAACACACACATATACAAAACTAAACACACACAAATGATATCCTCTACAAAGATTCACACAAATCTCCTTTTATTCACATGTAACCAGTCAATTAACAGTGACTGTTCCACAAAAGCTAGGTTCAAACTATCTTTTTCCGTACATAATCATACCAAAATGATTTCCAACCCTGACATTAGGGTTTTTCAATCCTTATAAAGACTTCTCCTTGATATTTGTGTGAGGTTAGGGCTTCTTAGCCGCTGAGGTTAAGTTAGATTACATCAATGGAAAGGTTGCTTAGCAACCTTTAAAAGTTGTTGACAACTTTTAAGCAACTTTTATTGCCTCAAACAACCCTGCCTCCATTAGTCATTGACCTCTAATGGAAGCCTCCTAAAGCACTCACATGTGCTCAAACTCAACCAAACTAATCCTAAGACTTCCAAACCTCCTATCAAAATACTAATTTCTGGATTACATCCTTGAATCAGTGTGCCATTAACATAAGAAAAACCATCTGAACTTCTAGGTCCTAGACTAGGCCTAGACACACACCAAAAATGAGCTTCAAGCTCTTATTTTAATTACATACTTCATTCAAGAAGTTCACACAACAAAAACTAGAAGGTTGGAGCCCTTAGAAGGGTGCTCCTGCACCATTAAGGGACTAGGGGTCGGTTCAATGTAGCCATTCTCCATTAGTTCTAGCGTAGAATTCCCAATTCTAGATATGTGCAACTTCATCTGGCTTTACCATACTGCAAAGTTATCTTTTTTTAGCTTTGGCACTTCCCTCTTATAGATCTTGAGACCTTTGTGTTGGAGTCCTTAAAACTGTATTCTAAGCAACTTGGCTCTGATACCAATTGTTAGAATAACTGAGAGGGGGGTGAATCAGTTATGCAGTGTCCCAATTCAAAATGTATAATCCAAAACAAATTCTTCAACTTTTGCTACTCGGTAAACATAAAATACTTTCATTTTTATTTTCCATCCTTGCATTTCTCATCCTAATGATGGATCGCAGAGTGTGATCCGAAACGTTGATGCTAAAAATACTTACACGATCGAATCCAGAAATCTGTCTACATTACTAATGGATTGTGGAAATCTGATGTTGTTATCTGTGTTTTACTATTTGTCAATCTAAACTTATAATAGTTACCGATAAAATCTAACATGTAATATGCAAATTATGATAACAAAAAAATATCACAATCAACACATAACACAAGATATTTAACATGGAAACCCTATGAAGGGAAAAACTACCTGGGACCGGCAACCCAAAATTGTTCACTCTTCTGAAGTGAGGTCGGTGAAGACCCAACCCTATTAAAGGTTACAAACACATTGTTAGGTGTGACCTTGTTAGAGGATTTTAGACCAGAAGTTATCGTCCAACCAATAGTCACTCTGGGGTTGATAGGATAACAATGTTCACTCTATGAATGAAACATCAAAAGACTTTCATAGTCCACTCGATTAAGAGATTTGACTGTGTACAATGGTTAAATATGTAACAGTAGATGATCTACCTTGAAACAACTTCAATTGCAGTTTACAAATCAATGTTCAGCTCATTCAAATCATTCTGATCAATATACCACTTCAGATTCAATACTATATCAACTTACTATTTCTCGGTAATTACTCTTTGTAGCTCAGTAATTGTTCTACAACTTGGTTCTTATTAACTGGTATGGTCAGAATGCATGAAAACTCCTTCACACGATAATTCTACAGTATCTTCTTCTTCTGGCTATGTTTCAACAATGAAACCAATGTCTCTTATATAGACGAGTAAATCATTTTCTTTTGCTCCATCAAATTTTTCTGCTTTAAGCTTCCTCGGTTGATGTGTCAGTAACACGTTTCAATCTAATCCATTAGATCCTTTTGATTTATGTTAGCCATCGATCTTCATAAAAAACCTTATCTGTTACCTTGATTTCATGCACTTTACAACTCGTCACTTTATCGGCTAAACTGATCATTAAATTCCTTTTCTATTCTACTCGGTTAACAAAGAAATGCATCGGTGAACACAAGCTCGGTTAACATTGCACTCGGTATACACTACATTCCGTTGGTGTATACTGAAATGCTTTATTTACCGACAACACTGCTTTGTGTATTTCAGCTCTATTTTTCATCATAGATGAATGCAACATAATAAAGTCAATTTCATCAAGTCATAGACTCATCAATAAGTTACTCAGTGTATTCCTTTATCCTCATCTGACATATACATCTTCCTCATGTAGATATTTTTGTTCTTCATCTCTTTCTCCTTTCTTCAGATATGTCAGTATAGTAACTTACAAGATAAGTACTGTCAAGCTAGTTGACATTAATGACAACTTAATACTGATTTAATCATCTTGCATATCTAATCAGAAACTCCTCAGTAATCTTGAATTACAGATTCTCCATTTAGGTTCTAAATCAGTTGTAGTTCATCAATATTTTCATAGAATAGAATTTCATAAACAACTGCAACTATGAACTCTTGTGTACCAATTTTTCAACATTAATAAATATAAGTGCTCTTCCTTTTATTTGTGGTTATAAGTTATATGTTTTCAATTAGTCTTTCGGGTATTCTATTAAATAGAGTGTTTCACTGTGTTGAATTCCTTGAGTATCATAATTCAAAATCAATATATACAACTAGAATATCAATTGTATGGTCTGTGAACCTACCATTGTTCTTATCAGTCTCTTAATTTGAGTTAAACTCTATAGGATTAGTTATGTAAATTGATTTGAATTGTGAATCAAGCGGAAGCCTCTGAAATGATGGTCTTGTCTTATTAAAGAAATTTTTTAAAACCGTTTCTGATCGTACATAGGATTGAAAGTTTTTTTATTCTATAGCCCAAGTATTTAGAAGGCACTGAACTAATCATTATTTGGAAATTGTCATTTGGTTCATACTTTATAGTTTATAAATCATTAT
The DNA here is from genome assembly GCA_027943335.1 of Chamaecyparis obtusa. NCBI lineage: Eukaryota > Viridiplantae > Streptophyta > Pinopsida > Cupressales > Cupressaceae > Chamaecyparis > Chamaecyparis obtusa. Next base: position 354,662 of record BSBK01008609.1, on the reverse strand, counting down.
TTCAAAAGCATTACTTTTAATTCTCTAGTATAATCCATTTAGTCAAGTATTATAGAGTAGAGATTATTAGGAGATTTGTGATTTCCTCAAAGGATCATTCATCACCTTTGGAGGAACTTTGTTTCATGTATGCAGTTGAGCAACACAAAGAATTTGATAGTTCAAAAGAGAATTTAGGCCTACTAGCCTTGGCTTGATTAAGCCAGAATTACAGAGGTATCATTATACCTGTTAGTTGGCCAAAAGAAAATCCATCATTTTGGGACATCAACAAATTGGCGACTTCGCTAGGGAGAGTTTCTCACAATATATATTGTGAAGTTACCTAGAATTTAAGATTTCATAGATTAGAATCAGAAAGTAGTTATATTAGTTTATTTGGAAGCACACTCTACTGGAAGAAAGAACCCAGAAGAAAGACATTCCTCGAATGAGGTGGTGACTCTATTCAATAAAGCATTTCAACCAATGACTATACTAGGGAAGAAGACCCGGAAGGAGATAAGTAAAGTTTTCCTCTTTGAAAGTGTTGGCGACTCTATTGTCAAGAACCTAATGTATAAAGAAACAACTTACTACCAATTCAAATATTCAGAATGTATCAGAATAAATAACCATTTTAGAGAAAACCATTTGTTCTAGTAGACATCAGGCCTTTGGATCTTAGAAGGTTTCAATGTAGTAATAATGAAGTATTTACAAATATTTCACACAAGGTGCCTGAATTTTATGGAGATTATGATGAATCATCTCTTGATCATTTGGATACTTTTCATATGTTCCTTGATGATTATGAGGTTGATACATAAGATGATGCCATGAAGTTGCTTGCATGGTCATTAAAAAATAATGCAAGAGAGGCATATGAATCATTACCTTCACAAAGTATTTCATCTTGGAAATAATTTGAACAATGGTTTCTATATGAATTCTATTATGCAAGTGAAGGAAATAACATGTGTTATGAACAGGAAGAGGATCAACAATACATTTGGGAAGTAGAGCCTTGTATGTCTCCCTTGGATGAATTTTTAAATATTGAAAGACAAGAAGGTGATAGATGCAGTGTGAAATCTACAGGAGTACAAAGCTCTAATGAAATTCTAGATCCAGATGAAGAAAATAAAAAACCCAACCATGGACTTGTATCTCAAATAATCAAACATGTATTTCGTAATTATATAATAAAGGATAACATTAGAGAAAAGAACACAATAAATCCAGTTATTGATTTATGTGTGGATGACTCTTGTGACAATAGGACGTATGAAATAGAAGTAGATAATATAAATAAAATGAATGAGGAAGAAGATTTTCTCGGTACAGAACAAATTTCATATTTGTTGGATAAGGAATATCAAAGGGATGTACACAAAAATGACTGAAAATATTTTCCAATTCACAAGGATAAGAAAATTGATGAAACACCAGAAGATAAACCTGATGAGAGAGACACATGTCTTGTTGATGAAGTATATGATTCTAGAAAGGATTAATTTAGTAGAGAGGAAGAAGAAGAAGATGTGTCTAAATTCTCTATATTTTTGAATCCGTTGTTTGAAGAGGAAGTAGATGAAGATATGTTTGATTTCTCTATGTTATCAAATCCTTTGTTTGAAGAGGATCATTTATGCAATGGAATCCATCAACATCATAATGAAGATAAAAATCCTAATTTTAAAGTTGATGAAACTCATGAAGTGCATTCAAAGGGTGAGATATATTTTAGTTCATCCTTTGAGCCGAAGGTACACCAAATATGTGAAGATGAGATGGAATCAGCCAAGCATGATGGGGGAAATAGATTAAAGGATAGTCTTGAAGATTTCTCAAATATCACACCTGACCATAGTCCTAGTATATGTGAAGAAGTGTCTCCTCGACATGAACCATCTTTAAAACCATTATATGAACAAGTGTTGCACCATAGGCCTGAAGAAGAGTTTGGATTAGACAAACATAATCTACATTCTAAATATGGAGACATAGAAAATTATATACAAAAGGACAATCACGCGAAGAATAGTTATTCTAATGATTATATGACTGGTCACATGCATGACCATAGGGAGCTTCCGTCCGGCAAGGACCAAAGTGCATCTGATGATTTCTCAAAGGAAAAACAAAAAGAAAATACCAAAAAATACATTGATAAAACAAGTATTGTTCACAAAAATGATGGCATTGTATTCAGGAAATCCAAAGTGTTACATGATCAGAATCAAGTGTTTGATAGGGGATAATGTTGATTCCATATTTTGGTGGCCTTGGGGCACCGAATGAGATTTGATTTCATTATTAAAATATGTATGACTCTATAGCCTAATGGACTTCGCATTTGGTCTGCTTCTTCCAGAGATAGTTGGAGTCTCTCTATGCTCACATGCAGCATACGTCTCCAGAAAGAGCCTGTTGGAGCTCTAAATTTTGGGCAAAATTTAGAGTCCTATATAGTGATAAAACCCTAAAAAATGGCCTCTTAATTTCCATGCCAAATAATTAATGATGGAGTACATAAAATGGGATGAAAAATTTACATTAATTTTCAATTCAAAGTTGAGAGATTAAGAAAGGAAGCTCTGTGATAGGAACAATCAAAATTATGTGATCAGAGCCTTCAAAAAATGCTAGAATTTCAACCCGCTGCAAAGATGATGTCGACAAAGGTTGAAGATGGTCTAATTTTAAAAATATAAAAAAGACCTAGTTTGAAAAATCAAATTTCCTATTTCCAGTAAAAATCTTAGCTTTCCACGAGGTGTTTTGATTTTTTGACCAGACCCAAATCCAAAAGTTAGGTAGTTATTTTTTAGTTAGTTTATTATTTTTTCAAAATAATTTGTAATAAGGGTGTGTCTTTTCATCCTAAAGAGGTGTGAAAGCCACTCAAATACACACACACACACACACACACACATATACATAACGTAAAATGTAAAGAGACAATGCAAGATATATTTTCATAGAATAGAATTTCATAAACAACTGCAACTATGAACTCTTATGTACCAGTTTTTCAACATCAATAAAGATAAGTGCTCTTCTTTTTATTTTTGGTTATAAGTTATATGTTTTCAATTAGTCTTTCAGATATTCTATTAAATAGAGTGTTTCATTGTGTTGAATTCCCTGAGTATCATAATTCAAAATTAATATATACAACTTGAATATCAATTGTATGGTCTGTGAACCTACCATTGTTCTTATCGGTCTCTTAATTTGATTTAAACTCGATAGGATTAGTTGTGTAAATTTATTTGAATTGTGAATCAAGTGGAAGCCTCTGAAATGATGGTCTTGTCTTATTAAAGCAATTTTTTAAAACCGTCTCTGATTGTATGTAGGATTGAAATTTTTTTGACTCTATAGCCCAATTATTTAGAAGGCATTGATCTAATCATTATTTGGAAATTGTCATTTGGTTCATACTTTGTAGTTTATAGATCATTAAATCATTATTTTAAAAGCATTACTTTTAATTCTTTAGTATAATCCATTTAGTCAAGTATTATAGAGTAGAGATTATTAGGAGATTTGTGATTTCCTCAAAGGATCATTCACCACCTTTGGAGGAACTTTGTTTCGTGTATGCAGTTAAGCAACACAGAGAATTTGATAGTTCAAAAGAGAATTTAGGCCTACCAGCCTTGGCTTGATTAAGCTAGAATTATAGAGGTATCATTATACCTGTCAGTTGGCCAAAAGAAAATCCATCATTTTTGGGTACTAACAGAATCTTCCCCAATAATACTCTCGTAATTAGAAATCTTCATTGACTAACAGTTCTGATCGAGCCCATTTTGCAGTGGTTGTCCTCCAGCAATGGTGACCACAGGAGATAGATTCTCTTTTGTAACCACACCAGCAACAACAGGACCACCATTACCAAGCTATTCATTCAAAAAAAAAATTTCTCCCGCTCTCAAGCTCCTTGCTCCCACCCAAAGTCTCAGCCATGTTTCTAACTAGAGATCCTTACAACGTTCTCAGTAATACATTTTGGGTACATTTTAGGCAATTCTTTGTATGGGAAAAATTGGAAATAGAAAAATAGACACTTACCTTGTATTGCAAACAAAATAATCATGATTCCCAACATCTACTAGATGTGTCTATTCATCACATTTTTGTACAGTGGCGAGCGTTGAAAATTGACTCTAACTTAATAAGAAAATTTTAAAATAGTCCAGATAAGATGATTATTCTACTTGCTCTATACTATTTTGAGTAGATAGACACATGTTGTTTAATTGATATGCTATTTAATAGACACATGTTGTTTAATTGAAATATTGTTTAACTGAGACATATGTTGTTTAACTCATATATTGTGTTTAATTGGGGCACATGTTGTTTAACTGAGGCATATATTGTTTAATTGAGACACGTGTTATTTAACTACGACACATGTTATTTAGATCATAGACTTGAATATTCAATGAAGTACAATTGACATAGATTTTAAGAAAAATTTCTAGCTGACCCAGAAAATTTTATCAAAGACGTAGAAGAAATCTCAAAAAACCTAGAAAGAATTTGAAGTCAAAATTAAATTCTAGTTGGTATAAAATTTGAGGCACAAAAATTGAGGTACCCAAAAAATAATTTCTCAGTTAAGGTTTCAAAAAACCCACAAGAAATTTACAAGAAAAATAACTTTTGACTTGAAATGGAGTGTCAAAACCCTAGTAAAAAATACATAAAACCCTAGGTCATTATGCATATTAATTGAACAAATTACAAGGGTATTATTGTCTACATGATTTCTAGTTTCTCTGAAGCCTATGGTATGCTATTGAACCCCTTTGCGTGCATGTTTGAATGAATTACTAAATAAGTGGTAGATATTTTTTTCTTTAGTAGAATGACGATGGGTCTATTATTTTTTATGTTTGAGTTTTTTATTGTGGTTTTTTTGAAACCTCTTTGGAGATAAATTGTTGTATCTACATGTGTGGGGGAAGGGTAGGGCCGAGATGAGATTATATATGTAACATGAACCAACGCCAAAATCTTCGTTGCAAGTCCTACTATAGTCCCAACGTAACCCTAAGGTAGGTGGCAACCCCTTTTATTCCCCCACCCACCCCTTGCCTCCCACTACACCAAAACAACATTTCTAATTCTATTCCCCCCCCCCCCCCCCACCCACCCTAGGAATGATGAACTCCCATAAATATCTCTCTCAACCCAATTATAGGACTATTCACCAACCCCACTGACATTAACAAACAATCTTAAACAGTTGGGCCCTCCTCGGCTTGTATAAGAGCACATTAAGCAATATTTGTTGTATAGTTCCTATGGTGCATAGGAGCTATAAGGTTATATGAACTTAAAGCAAGGTAAAATATAGGAACAACACCAAGAGGGAACCAATGAGTGAAATCCTATAACATGCATGATAAGAAATATGGGTAAACAACATATGACATAATATATATGGGTAAACAAAAAATTCCTTAAAGAATGTTTGAACTCCAAAGCCTTATTGGAGAGTACTTTCTTTCTCTTACTAAAGTGGAAAATCATTTATCAACCATCAAACAATCTCTTGGGGAGATACCACTTTACATAATTTTTGAGGATGGTAAGGTGACTGGTTTGAGATCATCAACTACTTAAAAATCCCAATTGCCAACATCCATGACCATCTCCTCAAGGTGTCCTACCATTCTTGTTGATGGAACTTATGCAACTCAAAGTGCTACTTCTGAAATTGTCATTGCAAATACTGTAATTATGGGATGTTCTAACATGACTTGAAATTTGAAAACCATGCTTTTAAGATGTGATTTTTTCCTTGGTGATGTGGTTGCATGTAATTTAACTAACTTGATTCTTCAGTTAGAAGAGGTGCAGTCTTTTAGACAAGGTGTAAACAAGCAAATTGCTAAATCACTGCTAATTGTGGTCTCTATGATGCACCTTAGTCAATCTATTATCCTACAACATGTCATAGATAATGACTCCTGTGAGTGAATCATTCTTTGTATACGCATTCTAAAATCTCATGATGATTTGTTGAAAATAATTCGGTTACAGTCTTATCGAGAGATATTTTTAATATGCTTACTGACAAGCAATTTCGAGAAATAGAATAGAAAAAAGAAAAAGCTTAGATTTCACATTCACAATCAAATGGCTTGATTTATTTATACCTTTTGAAGAGAAAAAAGGGTATGTATGTGTGTTCCTATGTCTGTGAGAAGAGTTTTTCAAGTCAAGCCAATTCCATAGGGTAGACGTGTTTGTGTGTCTTTGAAATTATAAAACAAGTAAAAACATATGTTGAATATACATCAAGGAAGAGTTCTTCACACAAATATTTTTCCAAGTCAGTCCAAACTTTTCCCAAATCTCTAGTCCAGAAATCATCCAAGCCTCCAAAATTTTGTCATCCTAGTCTCATAAACATGTGCTTCCTATAGATTCTTGCATCATTTTTTTCCAATTTCATTACTATCATGTTCCTTTAGGTCCTCCTTTTCTCTTTATTTTTAACACATAGACTTCAATATCCAATTAAGTACAACTGACATAGATTTCAAGAAAAACTTTGGCCAACCCAGAAAATTTCATTGAAGACCCAGAAGAAATCTCAAAAAACCCATAAAGAATCTGAAGTCAAAATTAAATTTTAGCTAGAACAGAATTTGAGGCACCAAAATTGAGGTACAAAAAATCTGACAACAACCCAGTTGAGGTTTCAAAAAATCCACAAGAAATTTACCAGCAAAATAATTTTTGACTTGAAATGGAGGGTCAAAACCCTAGTCAAAAATATAGAAAACCCTAGGTCATTATGCATCTTAATTGAACAAATTAGAGGGGTATTATTGTCTGCAAGGATTTCTAGTTTCTATGAAGCCTATGGTATGCTATTGAACCCATTTGAGCGCATGTGTATTTGAATGAATTATTAAAAAAGTGGTCGAGATTTTTTTCTTTAGTAGAATGACGATGGGTCTATTGTATTTCCTATTTGAGTTTTTTATTGTGGGTTTTACAAAACCTTAACTGGGTCGTTCTTATATTTTTTCGGTACCTCAATTTCCGTGCCTCAAATTTTGTAGCAGGCAAAATTTAATTTTGACTTCAAATTCTTTCAAGGTTTTTTGAGATTTCTTTTGGGGCTTCAATGAACTTTTCTGGTTCAGCCAAAAAAAAATTCTTGAAATCTATGTCAGTCGTACTTCATTGGATATTTAAGTCTATGAGTTAAACAACATGTGTCTTAGTTAAATAGCATGTGTCTCAGTTAAACAAACTCTTTGCGCTCATGTGTGTTTGAAGGAATTACTGAATAAGTGGTAGATATTTTCTTTAGTAAAATAACAATGGGTCTAGCTGAATAAGTGGTAGATATTTTTTCTTTAGTAGAATGATGATCTGTACTTGCTCTATACTGTATGAAATAGATAGAGACACATCTTGTTCAATTGATATGTTGTTTAATAGAGAAATATATTGTTTAACTGAAATGATGTTTAATTGAAATCTTGTTTAAATAAAATACATGTTTAATGAGGCACATGGTGTTTAACTGAGACATGTGATGTTTAACTCATATAGTGTATTTAACTAAGGCATATGTTGTTTAACTGAAATACATGTTGTTTAACTGAGTGAATCAACTAGTGATGCACCTTAGTCAATCTACTATTCTACAACATCCCATAGATAATGACTCCTATGAGAGAATAATTCTTTGTATACTCATTCTAACATCTCCTAATGATTTTGTTGAAAAGAATTTGGTTACAATCTTGTCGAGAGAGCTTTGTAAAGATGGTTATTGACAAGTAGTTCTGGAAAATAGAATAGAAAAAAGAAAAAGCTCATATTTCACATGCACAACTAAGGGCCTGTTTGGTTGCGGGAACTAGGAAATGTTGGATTTGATCAAATGCTGGAAATGGTCAAATCGTGGATTTGATAATCCGATTTTCATTTCCGGATTATAGTTTAGACTATTTGGTTGACCCGAAATATGAGCAAGAAGATGTATTTCCTCTGTTTGGTTTCACTTTTTGAAACTGGAATTGGAATTTGAGTATGATTTTTAAAAAAATAAATTTGAATTGTTTTTATTTTTTTGAATTTAATAATTATTTTTGTTAGAGTAAAGTATTAATTATGTTAATTAATATTTACTCCCTTCTTAAGATGTCAACTTCATTTTGCTTTAGTTAAAAGCTCATGCACTAGTTGTTCTAAACTCATGCATTAGTCATGTAATAGTTAAACTGATTATTACATGCACTAGACTTTGCCTTTCAAGGCTTTCGATCTCCTTTATAAGGATGATCCATTGTACATTCTATTCATTCATTATTGAGGATATTTTCTTCTTCATATTCTGAGTCAAACCCTTGGCCTCTTCTTCTCTCTACTTCCTTGTAACAGGTTTTTGTATGCAAGCGATCTTCGGGTTTTGTGGATTTGTATTGCTCAAATCCTACATGGTATCAGAGCCTAATCTACTATAGCTTGTTCACGTTTGAAGGATTCAAATTAGGGATTTTTTTGCTGATTTGAGAGGTTTTGGTAAAAAAAATTAGCACTTTTTACAGAGAGGGTTTCCTGTCAAATATGGGGGGGGCCTATTTTTTTGGTCATCTTGGCTTCAAATGAACCTCAGGTTGTGTTTAGAGCATCCAAGAACCCTAAGATCCATATAAAATTTGTCAAATTTGGACAAAGTTGGATTTGTGAGAAAAATTTTTGCAATTGGCCCCGGCATGGATCTCGAGGAAATCACTATTTTTTAAGGACTTCTGGCCCAAACGAACCTCATGGTTGCATCCAGAAGGCCTGAGATAGTCAAAATCCATATAAGACTTGTCGAATTCAGACAAGTTGGCCTCTGAGGCAAATTTTTCTGCGTACTAGGGTCGTACGACCCTAGCACGCACTTCGAGGTGCAAGTACAATTTTAAAAAAAAATAATTAAAAAAATATATTATTTTGGGGGTGTTTCCCAGCAGCCACCACCCAGTGGCACCCCCGCCTGCGACGCTCTGCTTCGACGGCTTTGCCGCTCCGCGGCCTCTACCCGCCTCCGCCCGCGCTCCGCCAGTCCTACAGCCAGCCCTTGGTCACCCACATGACCAGGGCCAAACTCACTTAGCCCCGGCATTTTTCCCTATGATGACCATTTGGCCATCATTTTTAAGCACGGAAATTGCTGATGTCATCAGGCCTTTGAGCTTTTTTGAGGCTTTTCAGGGTACCTGGGCCTTTTTGCGCATATCTCGGGCATATGGGATCGTCATTGGGTGTGCGATATATTGTCAGAAAGCTAGTTTCGAGCCCGATCTGAATTTTCTAGTATGGTTTTGTGATTTTTCCATTTTGATGCTCTTTTTTTCTATCAAAGTCAGATGTTCTCTGTGATTGTGGCGTTTCAGACCTCCTGCATTCCGGGATCCGTTTCTCTTGCATCCGAGCTCTGTTTTTGGCAAACGAGATATTGCTAAAAAGATCTTTCTAAGATTTTATTAGATCTGATGGTTTCATGTGGTTTTTTATCTTTTTCTAACGTCACCCATCCTCAGATCCTTGCAGACACCTTCTTTGGGCCCTCTAGCGTAGCTGTTGGTTTTTTGCTCATATCTTGAGCATATGGTGTCAAAATTTGGCAAATGAGATATCATCAGAAAACTAATTCCAAGCTCTTTCCAAATATGGAGGTTATATTTTTTGGTTTTATTTTTTTGATGGTGTTTTTCTCTATCAAAGCTAGATCTACAGTTCTGTACTCCACGAGCTCTATCTTGCACATTCGGTCTCCGTTTTTGGAAAATGATATATCGTTGGAAAGCTTGTTCAGAGATATTTTCATTGCTATGAGTCATTTTTCCAGATTATGCTCCAGGTTCATTTTATTTAGATTCTTTCTTTTTTGTAGTCTCGTGGATATCTTGGTTGTTTTCAGGTCCTGGGATCTCTTCCCTTCAAGGGATGGCTCATCTTAGGTTGTTCTTTTGGTTTAGTAGCCTTTGATCTTCTTTGAGTAGTGTATACTTCACTTTTGTAGCATTCTTTTATGCACACACACTGAGATAAAGTGCCATTCTATTGCTTTGATGAGATCTTGCACATGTTCGTGCTATTTGTACTCACACTCCATTATAAAGTGTCGGGGGGGTTTGATGTTTGCCTTTGTCTACCATCTACCTTTGTCAAGTGAGTGTTCCTTCCATGACATTAGCCTTAGGGTATCTTTATTTGTGTTTGTATGCACCTTCGATGTTCTTGGTTCTACACGATGTAGTTCTTATTGGCACTCTTTTCAGTGTACCTGTTATTACTCCCTTGTCAGCAGTATGGGGGGGTTTCTACTGTTGGTTCTACTACTTCCTTGGTTTGATAGTGTGAGCTATGTATTCAGTATTTGATCCTATGTACTAGGCAGTTGCAATGGCTAGGTACCTATGCATTCCGGTGAGATGTATCATTTACCATATGGACACTCTTTTCTTTCCTATTTTTTGGATGCACTCTTCCATCTTTGATTGATCAACTCTTCAGACTTTTGGTGTTTATGCCATCTGTATCTTTGAGTTCAAGTGTTTGGCTTTGTTTGCCTCCTAATTCGAGTAGTGTTATTTGAGGGAACTCATGCAAATTACAGTCTTCTCTACCTGGTCATATTTCTGTGGAGGATCTTTAGATCAACAGTTACTTCTTGACAGAGTTTGCATCTTCTTGCTTCAGTGATGTTCTACATGTTCATTCTTGTTCCTATTTTTTGGAACATTCCTAGTTTTGGAGGCTTCTTCAGTCCTTCAGATTAGCCTTTGTCTCTTTTTGGAGTAGAGTTTTTCCCATGTGGTTTTCTCTATTTCTTCGCTTTATAGAGACTCTTTTTTGTACATGGGTACCTCACCAGGCCATGTTGCCGGGACCCATTTTCTGCTTTCAACACTGTAGTTTCCTTTGCTTTCTTCTTGCATTGTTGCTCATCTTAAGGGGGGGTGTTAGAGTAAAGTATTAATTATGTTAATTAATATTTACTCCCTTCTTAAGATGTCAACTTCCTTTTGCTTTAGTTAAAAGCTCATGCACTAGTTGTTCTAAACTCATGCATTAGTCATGTAATAGTTAAACCGATTATTACATGCACTAGACTTTTCCTTTCAAGGCTTTCGATCTCCTTTATAAGGATGATCCATTGTACATTCTATTCATTCATTATTGAGGATGTTTTCTTCTTCATATTTTGAGTCAAACCCTTGGCCTCTTCTTTTCTCTACTTCCTTGTAACAGGTTTTTGTATGCAGGTGATCTTCGGGTTTTGTGGATTTGTATTGCTCAAATCCTACAATTTTTATTATTATTTTTTTAATTCAGTTTTATATAGAAAATTAAAGTGAAGTTTAAAGGAATTTGATTCACGTTAAATAGAAAGGTAAGGTCATCGGTAGAAAAGCGAAGTTTAAATTAATTTTCTCTTTATTCATGTACGTCAACAAACCTAACATGAATGTGCTTCGTGTCATTGCAACCTACGTGAATGAAAATTAGAAAATGGAATCGCATACCATTTTAGGTAGCCAAAGTTGGAGGCAAGCAACCAAGTTACAATCACTGATCGCAACCAAAATTCAAAAAAAAATTGCCAAAAAATTTAGAAAATAAATTCAAAAAAGTAAAAAATTAATTTTATTTTTAAAAAAAATTGAAAAACAAATCGATAAAACATTTGCATTTTTTTCAAAAAAATTTGAATAAATAACAAAGTTAAAAACCATCCAAACAAATAAAAAATAAATTAAATCCCTCCGCACACAAATAAAAATTTAAAAAATTAAGTGGTACACGTGAAAATTTTAAAAATTTGATTCACCCCAATTCCAATTCCAATTCCACCTTTTCAAGTGGAAGATGTAAGTGCTCATTTTGGGCAAAATGAGCATTTACATCTTCCTATTCTATTTTCATATTGCACTCCCAAATTGAATATTCGACGAAATCACAAATCACAAATGCCAATTCCAGGCTAATTCCCGCAACCAAACGGGCCCTAAATGACTTGATTGATTTATACCTTTTGAAAAGTAGAAAGGGTATGAGTCAGCTCAAATTAGAAGATGAAGTGGAAGATGATGTAAAGTGTGCCAGTGGAGAATTTTTCATAGATGGTGATAACAAAATGTATTAACTCATATTTTACAACTTACTCACTTCATTGATCTTATTTATGTAGAAGCATATGTTATAATTCATTGGTATGATATTTTCCTAGATTTTACAGTAATCAATCGCATAAAGGAAATACTTCAGAGACTTTAGAATTGGATACTATGGATGATCTCAAACTGGTTGAGTGACCACAAAATTGTACTCTGGTTCTAGAGTCAAGCAAGAAGATAAAAGAAAACCATTTTATAATCTCTTGGGAAGACACCATTTTACACAATTTTTGAGGATGGTAAGGTGACTAATTTGAGATCATCAAACCACTAAAAAATCTCAGCTGCCAGCATCCATGACCATCTACTCAAGGTGACCATCCATGACCATCTCCTCAAGGTGACATTATGGACTATATCTCTCCAACTACTTTCCCAAAACAAATCTCAGCTACCAGCATCCATGACCATCTACTGAAGGTGACCATCCATGACCATCTCCTCAAGGTGACATTATGGACTATATCTCCCCAGCTACTTTCCCTAATACTGCTTTTAGGAATATGTGAGCTAAGTTTGAGTGGGAAAATAAGATGGCTATGAACAAAGTTAATCATGATGATGAGGAGTTTCTAAACCATATTGTGTGATCAACAAACATGAAGTGCTTCACACCCTTATCTGCACTTGATAGAGACTGGATTTTTGGGTACAAAACTGTTATCTCTATTTGATAATTAATGGATTGTCATTAGTATCAATAATTTATTCAGTGGGTAAAGGTTGGTATAAGGAGACAACAAGTCAATCGGTCAAGTAGACAAAGCCTTTACACCAAGAAAAGATAAGGCAAAACTTCAAGATCACCAAATACAGGCTTGACTGAGCACACTTACAGAGCATCATGAATTTACTGTGTACCGAGCTAGTGATCATTGAGCATTCATACACATCAAGCATCAGTAATTTACCAAACAATGAATGCAATGATTATGGATTTATTTAGGAAATGGCATAGTAATCAGGAATGGCACATATATCTATGAAAATGGTCTAAGACGATCATATAAACGGTTTACCAAGATTGAGACATATTTAATATGGATGTAATCGTTAACTTTTTTGATGATTCCTATGTAATGGTAGATCTAGGCTATTTTTGTATACCGTTGATCTTAGGTTTTTCTAAGATGATGTAAACCCTAATTTGGTCAAGTTTGTTTGATATATAATTGTAAAGATGTCATTATGAACAAGGATCATGAAGCAGTAGCTGCACTAAGGACATCAAGAGATCAGACAAGGGTTTTATGATAGAAGGTTTATGAGAGGCAAAATTAGTTTATCAGAACACATACAAGGCTACCAAGCAGGACAGAAGGACATACTCATCACATTGAGTTGATATCTATTTGTTATTTCATAGATCTGAATCAGACAAGATAGATTTGTCATTTTATAGATATGCTATTGTTATCAATTTAACCATTGTAGCAGATTTAAATCTCTTAACAAAGTGGACTTAACAGTTCTTATTGTAAATCTCTTAACTAAGTGCACACTTGATTGTGTTGCTAAAATCCTCTAACAAGGTAGATCTAGTCGATCTTTTGTTACTCCTAATAGGGTAAGATCATCAGAAGTGATCAACAATTGAAGCCTTAACTAACATACTTTATTTACTCCACTAGTAAAGAATTTGTGGGACTCATCCCCACCGCAGTTTTTACCTCCTAACAAGGGTTTCTGCATAACCAAAATATATGAGTCATGAGTTAAGATTTTGATGTATGATTTATTGATTTGTTTACATGCACTTTACATTTCCAAGTTATATGAATGTATGTTACAAATAATGGAATCAGTCGATTAAATGATATCTACTATTGCTAGGTGATAAGTGATAAAAGTTTTTGAGGGTACCAATTCACCCCTCCCCTCTCAGTAATTTATCTTTCCAATCCCAACAATTGGTATCATAGCTAGATCTCTTATTAAGGAAGTGTAACCACTGAAGAGGTAAATATCTAAGGATGGAAAGATATAGGTTGGACAAGATTATTGAGAATCAAAGGATACATATGCAAATCTTCATTGAACAATTCAAGCAAGCCAAAGATGAACTGAAAAAGTTACTGATATAAAGGAAGGATATGGCAATTTAGTATAGTGAGACTGATTACCATGAAGAAGAGATAGATGACCCATTTGAGAATACCGCATTTAGATTAGGTAGCATATATGATGCATCAAAAGGAGAAATATTTGATTTATCTAAAAAGAATCTACATCTTACTGAACAAGTCAAAGCTCTACAAATTGGTCAAGGGATACAAATGGTTAGGATGATTGATGTCATGAACAATGCTAGGCAAGAAGAAAAAGAAATAAATTTAGCTATTGAAGACATGAGACAAATGACTAAGAAGCTACAAGAGAAGGAATCTGAAATACTGAGACTCATCGAGCATCACTTTGAAATCTCCAATCAGATGGTTGTCATGAGTCAGGAAGTCAACCGAGTAAACAATGAGATTACAAGGAAACTAGAAGACGTCAGTGAACTAAGAGAAGAAAATGAAAGATTGAAAAATAAATTCAAAATGCAACAACATAATGAGATGATCAAGAAAGATGAAGATAGTTCCAAGAAGATAGATGAATTTTGATTAGTCAAAAAGGACTTGGTAGCACTACTAGTTTAGGCTACAATGAGCAAGCAGAGTCATCAAGACAAGCTAAAAAGAACAATGTCTACACTATCCAAAGGCCAAAGAAGCTATCATTCTATCATTGTGGAAAACCAAGCCATGCAGCAAATGTTCACAGGAGAAAAGAAAAAGGTATTCCTAAATCCACTCCTAAGTTTAATGGTTATTGTTATAACTATAAAAAGTTTGGACATCAGGCACATGAGTGCAAATCTAAGTTGAATAGGACTCCTAAGAAACCCTACATGGAGAAACACTATCCCACTTGAAACATGCGTGGACACGTTGCACAAGAATGTAGGACAAAGATGAAGCAATTTTGGACACCGAAAGAACAGAACAAAACCTATCAACCAAGAAGGCAAGGTAATGCATACACTTGGGATTACAATACATGGGTTAATTGTACAACATGTGGAAGGTATGGACATATTGTAGCAAATTGCATGAGAAAGAACTAGAGAGCTAGATCTCACAACTAGAAAAGCACTGGTATGGTATATTTACATTATCACAAAGTTAGTCACTTAAGTAAGGATTGCAGAGACCGAGCACCAGAGACACAAACATATGAAAATGGAAACACGGTTGAGGAAATCATGAGAATAAGAAACACAATGTGGAGAAAAGAATCAAGTGATAATGTTGGATCAAGCAATGTAGTCAATGACACCTCGTCCATTAGATTGGGTGACATCACCACTTCTACCTAAGTCATAAAGGTATGTATGGAAATGAATTTCAAATTGGTTATATCTAACAAACAGTTCCTTATATCTAGTAATTGAATACCAAATCTACATGAAACAAGATGCACTATGGTTTTATATGTTTTGAGCTTTGAATGTATATTGTCGGCATAAGAAAGACTGAGTATGTATTTTCTAGTTGGTAACTATTAGAAAGGTTAATCGAGTTGTGGTACTAACCAAGTGAAACCTTAGTGTTAACCAAGCTTATGATCTTTTGAATTATACACCAAACATAACTATTCTTACTGAGTTGTGGTAGGTCAAGAATTTAATGTGGAAAGTTTGAGCAAGAATTTGAATTTTTATATAAATACACCATGGAATTAGTCATTTTTTATATTGCAAAAATGGAGAACAAAGCGATTATGAGCGAGAACTAAGTAGAAAGATTTGAGAGAGATTTGAGTATAGATCTGAAGGATTTTTGAGCTGATTATTCACAGTTGATGTAAGTTTTATTTTCACCGAGCTATATAGTTGATTTCTCTCAAAGCCCTAATTTGAAGAAAAATGGCATCCTCATCAAAAGCTAAGAAATCTAAGACTAGAATTGATAAGAGTGTTAACTTAATAAAGTTTGCAACCTATAATGAGCCAAAGTATAAACTTCATCTTGAGGTTGCATCACAAACCGATAGAGCTGGAGCTTTTTCAAGCATACCACCTAGGGTTTTTCTAGTCAAAGATCACATTTGCCCATATATTCACTGCAAGATCATAGGGATAAGTGATTTTGAGCTCCAATCCACCTTTCAGGAGCTAAGTATCAACGGGAAACTAAAAGATGAGCACACACATTTGGAGGTTAAAGGTTTGGTTAATGTCCTATATTTTTCAAAGGTTTTTAAGAATGAATGGATAAGGATTGTCTTGAGCTGAGTGCATGAGGGAAAGATATGGTTGGATGAACCTATGAAGATCACTAGGAATATTATACACATAGTTACTGGTTATCCCATAACCGACAAGGTCAAAGCACCAAGGAGTGCACCGAGAACCAAGATTGAAAAAGCTACAGGAGCCAAATGGGATGGTAGAGGCATGAAAATAAACACCATTGTTGATCCTGAGACTAGGTTCAGTGCATATGCCATTGGTTACAATATATTTTAATCTAGGAGACCTAACAACGTGCCATGTGGAGCTGTAGACATCACTTATAAGATTGTGAAGAAAGGATTTCAACTAGACCTCACCGAGTTATTGTTGAATAAGTTAGAAGAAAAAATGAAAACCCTCAGGTCGGAAAATTCTAACACATGTAAGTTTGGATCACTATTGTTATGCATATTTTTCTATGTTTAGAACTTTTCCCCTCAATTGGTAATGTTTATTGGAACACTGACTGACTGATCACTTTATTGATTATATTAAAATTTTGGGACAAGATTTTGTCAGCATCATGGATATATATTTTGAGAAATTCAAGGACCAAATGAACCAGAGAAGTGGAATACCAAGATAGCTGATTGAGCAATACAAAGATGATATATTTTACTTAGTAGACACTAACAACACTTTGATAAAGTTTAGTTAACTGAGAACAACATGACTGGCACCAATGGGCTATGAAATTGACATTGACCGAGCTTCTAGGTCAATAAAGGCTTTACTCGCTGAGCTCAAATATCCTCAGGAAACTACGTTTGGAACCTATGAAGAGGCCAAACAAAGAATTAAGATGGATCTAGTCAGTTTAAATGTGACTATGATGTCAAATAAAATGATGGACAAATTACTAAAATAATTTGATGATGATGCAAAAGAAGACAAGGCATGTGAGGATATTCCAGTTGAAGTGGCAACTAAAGAACAATTGCAAATAGGTAATAGTGAGCATGATGAAGAGGTGACTGAATCTGATAAAGACATTCAGTCTTCACTGGTCAAGGCCACAGGTAAGAGGTAGCAAGAAGAAGTACACATAAGAGGAAGTACAATGTCTACAACAACTGCTTCTCTGCCTCTGAAGAAAGGAGTTGTGAAAATTTCTAGGCCCACTCCTACTAAAACTTACTAAAATAAAAAGAGTGGTGTACAAGCCACCTCTGAGCTACCAAAGAAGAGGAGGAATTTTATAAGGGCTAAGGGTGACATTGATGAAGATGATGAAGAAGAAGACCAAGATAAGTTCAAAGTAGCAAATAAGAATCCAGCAGTTGATGAATTGGCTAAAATAATAAAGGAAACTAGCGGTCTAAGAAACCCTAAGATGATTCGGTATGTACATATGTCTACCGAGGATCAGAAAAAGATAGAAGAGGTTTTCATACAAATGATGATCAAGTTTAAAAAGGTACCAGTTGAATTTGAAAAATAAGTACCTAAAAGTTTGTATGATAAAGTGTCAGCAAGATGGACTTATGCCTTGCACATTGAGAAAAAGATGAGGGAACATTCACTAATATTGGCTATGCCTACACTATTAGTTCTTGATATTGAAGAATTGATGACAGAATACTCAAAGAGATTTATAGTGAAAAGTAGAGCACTAAACATTCTAGCAGGAAAACTCAAGGATGTTGATGATAATAGTCAACTCTTATAGACTATAATTTCTACTACCTAAGCATAATCTGATGAGCTGTCATTGGTAGTTGTACCTAAGAAGAAAGGTAAAGGTATACACTTAGATGATGCAGATCTGGCTACCAAGGAACCTATAGAGATATCATATACTACATTTTCTATTGACTTTTATCTAGCAAGTTATAGAGAAGAGTACAAGGATCCTCTTGAGAAATTGGTAATAATAGGGACAGATGATGTACTTATTGAAGACATAAAAAATGGAAAAATCAACCTTGATATGAAAAAGTATGTAAAAAAAAAAGATAAATGTAAGTATACCTTGCTTACCAAAAACCTTTATGGATGGATACAAATTTGTTCTCCACAAATATGATTTATTTCAATGCTTATGTTTACTTGAAGTCTGGTTTTAACCCTTATGCATACTCAAAGTATGGTTACAATTCTTATGCGTACTCAAAGTTTGGTTTCAACTCTTATGCGTACTCAAAGTCTAGGTTCAACCTTTAGTACGATTTCAACCTTAGAGCATAGAATTGTAGAAAAGGGGAATACAAGAGAATGTTGGTCCAAGCTATTCATTCCTGCATCATTAAGTTATTTGAAGTTGCTAGTATTTTGGTTCATTTTCTCATGGGCTTCTTAGGGGATCACAATTTAGCATATGTAATTGATGTGGCTATTTTTACGTGGGAGATTATCCTAACTAGTCCTAAGCTTAGAGTCTCCATATTGATAAGGTTGTTAGACACTTTTTATCATATTTAGGATTCACAAGTGTGCTCATGTTCTCTATGGATTATTGGAGACTACTCCCTTTCTCTTATTCAAGTGGAAATTGTTTATCAACCATCAAAAAATTTCATGGATAGCTACCATTTCATGTAATTTCTTAGGATGTTAAAGTGATTGATTTGAGGTCATAAACCATGGGGTGGGAGGATATAGTTCAGGGAGGTAGATTATAAAAGTGGTAGGATATAGATATGCCTTAGGTCAGATTTGAGTGACGAATCTACAAAAATGAAGCATAGGTCAATGGTGACGTTCAGTTCGGTGGGGTTTTCTTTAGCCTTTGAATGAAGATAGTTGCATCAAAGGTATGGATGGGTTGATGGGTGGCCATCAGTGCATAATAGGTATCAAGGTTCCTTCCTTTTTGAGTGATATCCTTTGAGGCCCTTGCTACCGACTGACCCAACTACCTATTCAATTTTCTAGAGTGAGTTTATAATACAAACATAGTAAACGCAGACCTCTAGATGATTGGTGTGAAGAAAGAGACATCCTATTACCCCCCACAAAAAATTGTTCCCCCACCCCTAAAAGATAATTTCTCACTGGGAATTACTCACCTGAGGGTCTAGTTAGTGAGGGTATTTTTTGAGTCATCATGTAGAAGCATAACCACTCGGATGCCAAAGATCAATTGGTTCTTTCATGTACAGTTGTGTGCGAAATCAAAAGGAGAGGCCAATAATCATATCATTGGCCTAAGGAACCAAATGTCCCCATTTTCCATATGCATGTGATGTTAGAAACAATGGTTCTCTAGTCAATATCGATCAAAATTAGGAACAAGAGGGAGAATGGAGTCATCATCGATGTACCAAAATTTGAAGGAAGGTATCAGAGGAGAAGATCATGTGGAATTTGGTCAAAGAACTTAGCCACATATACTGAACACCATTTCCCATACTATTCTAAGGATGCATCCTGGTGAAAAGGTCAAGCCATCTTTGAAATGATCCCTAAGAGAAAAAAACATGGGCAACAAACTATTCAAGAAGGAGGTGGTCTTCCTTCCCAAATGTTGGAGAGGGAAGGGGATAGGTCTTGCCAATAAATCTCGTAAAGCGTCAACCCAAAGCAGAAGTCATATTCCCTGCATTCAACTTGATCATTTAATAAGCCCCTATGTTAAGAAGGTCTTGACATCAACCACCCCCATCAAGGGATGAAAGATGGGTATATCGAATGAATAAGAAATAGTGAGAGGGACTAGGAGTGCTAAACACCTATAGGTAAACCGTGCTAAAGGAACAGTTTGTTCTCTCCCTCAACTAGTCATATGGTCACAACTTGTCGGGTGATACATTAACACCAAAAAAATGAGTGATGAGCAGTGGGGGCATGAATATTTGTCTCATTGGGAGTAAGAACTATGAGGGTTGGTCTTGTCAGTATATAGATCACCACACTACCTTGGGAGATCACCCATGATTCCTCACTTCTATTCAGACCACACCTTTTGTTTCATTGATGGGAGGCTAAAAATGAATGGGATGATAGGGGAATCAAATGTGATCACGTACCACACCTCTATCCACTGACCTTGGGTGAGAAACTAAATTTCATCTGAATAGGATAGGGGCACGAACACAACCAATGAACCTAGTGATTAGACTGGGCATGTCTATGGACCAACCAATCTTGTACGAGATTTTAGGCCAATGGGGGCCAACTCAGGGATATGATATTTTCCTAGATGTTACAGTAATCATTTACACAAAGGAGACACTTAAAAAAAAATAGAATTGGATACTATGGGTGATCTCAAACTAGTTGAATGACCACACAATTATACTCTTATTCTAGAGTCAAGCAAGAAGATAAAAACAAACATAAAACTACCTTCAATTGAAATTGGTTTTATATCTCGTAACATAGTTTATGTTACTACAAGTGTATTGGACCACAATGTTGTTGTTCTTAATGACATGGAGATTTGTATTATCATTAAAGCACTTGGATACAAATGTCAAAACCAATTAAAATTAAACATAGAAAAAACCATAGTGGGGTGATTTTTTGCATATGGTTGTGCTTGAGCCGATTTAAAAGGTATACAGATCAAACCCTAGGGAGAAAGAGAAAAACACCAAGATCATCATTTCTTTGTTAAATTCATCATGTATAGTTGTTGTGTATGAGTGTGCATGAACAATTTTCAACCTATCATTTTCCTTAACTATAATCATAGCTATATAAAATACATAATGTCAACTCTTATAATCACAGTGTCACAACAATGCAAAGCTCATTGTATTGGATCAGTTGCAAGAGTTGAAGACATCACAATGGTATGTTATGGTGGACCTGATCATAGATTTTTTGAGGGAACTCTCAAGTCCTAATTTATATATTTAGGCCAAGACTCTTGATATCACTTTGGTATTGATCACTCCTCAAAAGATAGATGAGGTTGTCATGACACTAAAGAAGGAGGTTGTCAATACAACATATTGAGTAATTCATTCAAACACGCATGCACACAAATGGGTTAAATAGCATACCATAGGCTTCAGAAAAACTAAAAATCCTTGCAAACAATGATAGCCCTATAATTTTTTCAATTAAGATGCATAAGTCAATGTCCCTTGCAAATAACTATGGTGTACCCATTACACACTAAGGTGCAATTGCTAGTTTTATAATCATGAACACAAGTGGGGAATGTTAACATGTAGCTTGGATGGGAAGAGACACAATAGATTGGGTGAGATTTCTTTGCCCTTAATCTGGACAATCTATTTATTTGGCTTTCTTATGATGTTTGTTTGGCAAATTCTCTCTTGCACATGTATCTCAAATGCTAGAGAATTGAGGCTATCTGTCAAGTGTTGCATATTCTCAATTTTGTTGGATTTTGGATGCTCTTCAAGGTAGCTTTCCATGTTCAATTAGATTAAAAATGTTCTCCTTATGAAATATATTCATTGTGTTTATTTTGTTAAATAATTTGAAAGGTTTGAATTTCTCTGTTGGCATGTAACTAGTTGGGGGAATTGTTTAGATCTTTTCGGTCACCCCATTTTCTTGGAATGTCTCAAGAGGGTTTACTCAGCTCATAATAGGTGTGGTTATAGAGGATGAAATAGAACAATCACCATTCAAATCAGGGCTCTTTTAGTGTAATGGAGGTTCCCCACTCCTTGTTGATTGGTTGGACTAAGTGGGGTGACCCGATAAGAATAGTAGATCGGTTACTACTATCTACTATCGAAGAGATATGGCTATTCATAGCCACCAAAGACTAGAGATAGCAGTAAAATAGTTAAACAACATATGCCTCAGTTAAACATGTATTTCAGTTTAAAAAATATGAGTTAAATAGCATAGTGTCTTAGTTAAACAACATATGCCTCAGTTAAACAATATATATTTCAGTTAAACAACATGTGCCTCAATTAATCAAGGTTTCATTAGGTGCACATGTATTTCAGTTAAATAGTATGAGTTAAACAACACATGTCTCAATTTACTTGGCTCACAATAGGTGTGGTTATAAAGGATGAAATAGAATAATCAAAATTCAAATCATGGCTCTTTCAATGCAACAAAATTTCCCCACTCCCTATTGATTGGTTGGACCATGTGGGTTGACCCCATTAGAATAGTAAAGCAGTTACTACTATCTACTATCGAGGGGATATGGCTATTAATAGCCACCATAGACTAGAGATAACAACAAATTAGTTAAGAAACATATGCATCAGTTAAAAAACATGTATTTCAATTAAACAGTATGAGTTAAACAACATGATTAAATAATAATATAATTTACATATTGGTTTCTCACCTTTGGGAATGATAAAAAATCAAGGGCTATGAGTAGGTAACAAGAGCCAATAGATTGTTATAATTCATATTCTTCTATCACACATTCTTTTGTGAGATCAGACAACGTGATAAAAATAAGCTATAGTTAACATAATTTGAACAAGGAAATTAAAATTTCTGATTGGAATATAAATGAATAAAATAGATTGTTAATGCAATAATGCCCATGAATCCATCTGCATGTACATTCATATTATATTAACCAAAATCCCTATATATCTTAAGAATTCAAGAAAAATAAAAGGTGCATGCTCCCAAGGTAAGTTATTTAGTTTTACATTTCTAAGAATTCTTCCTTGAATTTTAGTTTAGTTAGCCTGGTTGTATTTTTAACAATTATAGAATAGATTTTATAAAATGCTTAACTGCATTAGGACTAAGGTTGGTATTAATTTTTTATTGGGAATAGGTTAAGGTTATGTTTAGAGATACAATTGGTATTATAGTTTGCATCAATATTAAGGTTATAATTGGGTTTAGGTTTAAGATTATGCTTAGGTAAAGGGGTGGGATCATGTTTAGGATTAGGGTGAAAAGGGTAAAAGAAGAAAAAAATACCAGCTAAAATAAGCGATCCACACTAATAAAAACAAAAGGATGAATAAATTTAAATAATAATATAATTTATTATTTTATTAACTATAATACTAATAAAAATATATATAATATATTAATTAATAAAGTTTGCTATAATATTATATAGTAATATGATAATATAATCTATTATTGATTATAATATAATAATATAAAAAATTAATAATACAATATAAAGCAAAAATGTTCAAATGCTAACAACTATTAAATATCTAAATCTTATTGGTTGCTCACCTTTGGGCATGATCGAAAATCAAGGGCTTTGAATAGGTAACAAGAGCCAATATAGTGCTCTAATTCATATTCTTCTATCCCACATTCTTGTGTGAGATCAGATAGCATGATAAAAATAAGCTATAGTTAACATAATTTGAACAGGGAAATTAAAACTTCTGACTAAAATATAAATGAATAAAATGGATTGTTAATGCAATAACACCCATGAATCCTTCTCCATGTACATTCATATTAAATTAACAAAGATCCCTATATATCTTAAGAATTCAAGAAAAATAAAAGGTGCATGCTCCCAAGGTAAGTTATTTAGTTTTACATTTGTGAGAATTCGACCTTGAATTTTATTTTAGTTAGCCTGCTTTAGAACCATCATCATTTTACTAAAGAAAAAAATCTCTTTGACTTTAAATTCTTTCTTAGTTTTTCGAGATTTCTTCTAGGTCTTCGATGAATTTTTTTGGGTTAGCCATAATTTATTCTTGAAATCTATGTCATTCATACTTCATTAAATATTGAAGTCTATGAGTTAAACATGTGTCTCAGTTAAACAACATATGCATCAGTTAAATAACATGTATTTCAGTTAAACATGTGCCTTAGTTAAACATAAAATATGAGTTAAACAACATGTCTTCGTTAAATAACATTTTAGTTAAACATGTGTCTCTTTTAAATGTTATATTGATTAAACAACATGTGTCTCTATCTATTTCACACAGTACAATGCAAGTATAGTAATCATCTCATCTGCACTATTTTAAAATTATCTTATTAAGTTAGAGTCAGTTTGCAATGCTTGCCACTGTAAAAAAATGAAATGAATCGAAAAACATCATTTTAGTTAAATAGTATGTGTCTCTTAAACAACATATTGGTTAAACAACATGTGTCTCTATCTATTTCACAGAGTACAGAGAAAGTACAGTAATCATCTTATCTGCACTATTTTAAAATTGTCTTATTAAGTTAGATTCAGTTTACAATGCTCCCCACTGCACAACAATGTGATGAATAGACATGTCTAGTAGATGTTGGGAATCACGCTTCTTTTGTTTGCAATTCAAGGTAAGTGTCTATTTTTCTATTTCCATTTTTTCCCGTACAAATAATTTCCTAAAATGTTCCCAAAATGTATTACCGATAATGTTGTAAGGATTTATCTGCATAATCTTCATAGGTGGAGCTGTGCAAATGAAGATTTCATGCCCTCTGTAAACTCAATTTGTAAGCCTCTATGTGTGTGTTTGAATGATACTGAAGTGGTAGAATTTTTTTCTTTAGTACAATGATAATGAGTCTCTACAATTTTTCCTTTTTGAGTTTCTTATTTTGTTTTTGGAAATACATTATTATAGTTACATTCATTATGCATCTTAATTGAACAAATTATAGGGGTATTATTGTCTGCAAGAATTTCTAGTTTCTTTGAAGCCTATGGTATGCTATTGAACTTTGTTGTGCACATGTGTGTTTTAATGAATTACTAAATAAGTTGTAGAGATTTTTTTCTTTAGTAGAATGACGATGGGTCTAGAATCATGGTTGTTTTGCCTACAATACAATGTAAGTGTCTATTTTTGCATTTCCAATTTTTTCCATACAAAGAATTGCCAAAAATATACCCAAAATGTATTACCGGTAACATTGGAAGGATTTCTATGCATAATATTCATAGGTGGAGCTGTGCAAATGAATATTTCCTGCCCTCTGTAATCTCAATTTTTAAGCCTCTATTTGCGTGTTTGAATGAATTACTGAAGTGAGCGATAGAATTTTTCTTCTTTAGTACAATGATAATGGGTCTCTACATTTTTTATTTTTTGAGTTTCTTATTTTAGTTTTGGAGGTAAATTATTGCATCTACATGTAGGGAGGAATGGTAGGGCCAAGATGAGATTATATATGTAACATGAACCAATGCCAAACTCTCTATTGCAACTTCTACTATAGTCCCAACATAACCCTGGGGCAGGTGAAAATGCCTTCCCCCCCCCCCCCCACCCACCCCTTTCCTCCCACTGCACTGGAAAAATGTTTCTAATTCTATTGCCCCCCACCCACCCTCAGGTAGATTCCCCCCACCCTAGGAACAATGAACTCCTGTCACTATCTCTCCCAACCCAATTATAGGACTATTCGCCAACCCCACCTACATTAACAAACATTCTTAAACAATTGGGCCCTCCTCTGCTTGTATAAGAGCACATTAAATAACATATATTGTATAGTTCCTATGGTTCATAGGAACTATAAGGTTATATGAACTTAAAGCGAGGTTAAATATAGGAACAACACCACTTGAGGGAACCAATGGGTGCAATCCTATAAAATGCACAATAAGAAATATGGGTAAAAAATATTTGTTGTAACATATATGGGTAAATAAAAAATTCCTTAAAGAATGTCTATCTCCAAAGCCTTATTGGAGAGTACTTCCTTTCTCTTACTAAAGTCAAAAATCATATATCAACCATCAAACACTCTCTTGGGGAGATACCATTTTACAATATTTCTCAGGATGGTAAAGTGATTGATTTGAGGTCATCAACCACTAATTGTGTACTAGGATAAGTACCTTCATTGGGTTACTATTTTCAATAAATAAATAAAATAACTAAATTACCACAAATAGCAAGTGAATTAATCAAATGAAAACAAAAAGCACTCTATGGACCTCTATTTAGATTTGCTAATGCAAAGCTCTCAACAAGCTTCCATTAGTGATAGCTCTAAAATGAGAATGAAATGATAAGAAAACTAAGAATTCAATTCCAAAATGAAATTAAGCCTTAATTAA
The DNA here is from genome assembly GCA_027943335.1 of Chamaecyparis obtusa. Lineage (NCBI taxonomy): Eukaryota > Viridiplantae > Streptophyta > Pinopsida > Cupressales > Cupressaceae > Chamaecyparis > Chamaecyparis obtusa. The sequence goes on along the minus strand of BSBK01008609.1, from coordinate 328,276 downwards.
CACTATATTTGCCTTTCTAGCTCAAAAATGCAAAAGGTTTGATGCTATTCTCAAATTTTGTGGATGATTTCTCATTGATTTATACCTTTCTTTTATAGATTTTTGGCAAGTGTAGGGGGTGGAGTTGAGTTGATCATGGTTGGGTAAAGCTTAGGTCCATGGTTCCACCTTTGGAGACAATTTAAATGGATTTTCCTCAAAGCTTGGGACAAAGAGACAAAATGGATAGTCAAGATGCTCTCACCTTATGTGGGATTGAGATTTGATTTGAGTTTGATCCATGTGAGCTTGATCCTTGATTCCTATTGGTTGAGACATTTTCCTCCCATGTGGTGGGTGAGGGAAATTAGGAATTTATTAATTGAATTAAATTGATTTGTTTAGCCATGTGTACCCCTTGAATGGGTCAATTTGATTTAAATTTAACTATACAATTAATTAGATTAATTGCATAATTTATTGATTTAACTTGATTTATTTTATTTAAATTGATTTATTGGCTTTTGATTTTCAATTAAAATTAGATTTTGGCTTGATTGCAATTTTGCTTTGATTTTAGCTTGATTCAATTTATTGCTTTGATTTTGCCTTAGTTGCCCACATGATTTAGTCCTAACCATTTTTAGGTGATTAAAAATACCCCTCTTTGAATCGATGTGCGAAGCGCATTGGTTCAAAGAATGTCCTGATGTCGTGATGCAGAGTCCTAATTAGCTGATGTTTGATTTGATGTTGATAGAAGATGCAGATAACTGATGATAGGATTGATGAATTTTTTATCGTTTGAAGTCCTTAATGGTCAATTTTATGATGGATTGCTGATATAATGCCTGATTTAACCTGATTTTTTATTTCGATGCCCCACTTGGTAAATGCAAAAAAAATTACGATGAAAGATTTTGCCTCTGATTTTATGTTTATGATGTCACTAATTTGATTTAGTTGATGTCTATCTTGATAATTTGAGTTTATGCCCCCTTGGGAAATGAATTGAAATGATTTTGGATGATTTGGTTTAGATTGGGAAATTTTAATTGGTTTCCCGATATAGAAATTTGGAAATGCCCCGATCATGAGAGAATTTGATGAGAAGATATTTGATTGATAAAATGTTGTTGATGTTGTGGATAAGTTGATGATGTTTTGATATCGTTTGATGTCAGTCAGAATCACTTGGTTGATGTTGATGCAATCTGATAGGATAAAGTTGATGGATTGATATTTCGCTCTCAAGATCTAGAGAGACAAAACAATAATTTTCCTTCCTCAAGATCTAGAGTTAGGAGATTTGATGCACTCACGATGAGAAAATGGATGATAGGATAACTTGATTGATGTTAAATGATCAATTGGGTGATTTGAGTGATTGATTTTTGATATGATATGATTAGATTTTATGATGTTGTGGAGTTGATTGGATGTTCTCATGATGAAAAATTATGGACTGGTAGAAGAGAAGAGTCATCTGTTGATGTAGGTGCAGATATAGATATAAGTGATGGCTAGAGTTAGGTTGCCCCTAGTTGATCAACATGATTGAATATTGATGATGTCTTTGATGAAGCATGAATCATTTGATGGATCACGATTTACATGTACTTGTATCTTGATGATGTTGATGTACCTTTGATGATCATATTGAGCATGATTTTTTATGATGGATACTTCAAACATTAATGATGTTGGTCAAGACTTTGATTATAAATTGATGGATATTTGATGATGTTGATCAATAATTTGATTATATATTGATGGAGATTTGATGATGTTGATCAGGACTTTGATTATATATTGATGGACATTTGATGATGTTGATCAGGACTTTCATTATATATTGATAAATATTTGATGATGTTGATTAGGACATTGATTATAGATTGATGGACATTTGATGATGTAGATTTCAAGACATTTGATGATATACCATTAATGATATCATTGATCATTTAATGTATCTTGATTTGGTCTTTTGATGATGATAAATCTACCCCCTTTAGCTTTTCTTACATATATTGAGAAAAAGGATCCACCCATGCAAACTAACATGCAATTAATCTATATGGATGCAACTAACTGTCACTATTCAGAATTTGGATGCTTATTTTCATCATCGAGCTTTTGGAATATGAAATTGGTACAACCCTCACTGGTTCAACCATGGTGATATGAATACCTCTTTCCTTGGATTTTAAAATTGCAAGTAAACAAACAAAGAATTGATTCCTTTCATATACAAATGTCCTCAATGATTCTTTGATGATCATGTCTTTAGACAGATTTGCATACTGCTATGAATCAACATGGAAATAACTCAAGAAGAAATCAAGAAAATAGCATGTCTTCATCATCGCTCATCTAGTCAAACATCATCAATTTTCTAAAAAGACATGATTCCAAAAATTTAGTAACACTTTGAACATTTTTGCTTTTGTTTGTAGATTCATATTTCAAAAACTTTATCCACTTTGATCCTTAGTTATGTTTAAGCCTTTTTAGATTTTGATCTAATTTTTTGTTTGAAGATTTAATGTGTCAAATGTTGTTGTTTAGATCAAGTATTTGGATGTTTCAAACATGATATAGAGCAATAAGTTCAAGTGTAGCAATTTTTCAATTTTGATGTGATGATTTGCAGCCAACTGATGTTTATTTTACAAAAGCTTGTTGAGTTTGGATTGGTGCCCCCCAATTTGATTCAACAATGATAATGTTTTTTTGGAAAATGCAACTTTTGAGAGTTTATTTATGATTTCACGATTTTTGGATTTATTTTAGAGATTTTTTATGTTTTTGAATTTTAGAGATTTTTTATGTTTTTTGGATTTTTAGAGATTTTTTATGTTTTTGGATTATTTAGAGATTTTTTATGTTTATTTTTTTGGATTTTTAGATATTTTTTATGTTTTTGGATTTTTAGATATTTTTAACTTTTTTGGATTTTAAGAGATTGCTAGTTCTCAACCAAGATCATATTTAATTTCCCCTAATGTCTAGCAAGGTATAGGACATGAAAGATAAATTTGCAAACTGATGATTCACCAATGAATAGGCAATGATGGATGAAGCAAATGTGTTACCCATAGGACCATCTCTTCAAGATTATCCAAGCTAGGGAAAAATAATATCTCAATATAGGCCAATGATGTGGTGTTGGATAGAATATAGAATAATAACCTGGTGTCATGATAATGGTCCAAAGGAGTGGACATATCAAGAGAATTTCTATAACATATTTTCTATTTCTTTCATTCTTCATTTGGATCAAGATCAAGGGATCAATGTGGATAAGATCACACAATCACGATAAAGGGGTGACATAGGCTATGAGTGAAGGTTTGGGATTATGGGAGGGCTTCTTATGAATAATGAAGGTTGATTCAGGATAAACAAAATCATGATAGGGTAGAATCAATGCAACAAGTGAATAGGCTAATGGATAGGATAGCGTGAGTCAAGATACTTAATGCTCACATATATGTTCAACCTTGTCAAGATAAAAGGTGAAAGATGGAATATTGCTGCAAGTGAGATAAATGGTATAAATATGGAGGATATGATGGATGGAACTTGCCCCCAAGTATAGAGTGCAAGAGAGAGGAATTATGCATGATGCCCTTTTGCCAAGTTTTCATCATGGTACTTGTCCAAGATGCCACAAGAAGTAGTTTTCACCATAGGATGGATTTATTTTATTTTCTTTTTCTTTTTCTTTTTCTTTTTTTCAATTTTAGACTTTTGGAGGAGCTCAAGCCTCATGCTCTTTGGATACTCCTTGAAAAGGTATGACATGTGGTGCAGGTGCACCTAAGTAATTTCCCCATGGCTTATACTAACCTTAGCTAGGTCAGGGGTAGTTTAAGTTTTTTTTCTTTGTGTGAGTCTAGACTAGGTTAGCCTACCTAGCCTAGTGATTTTGGTTTATTTTGGCTTGAGGTGAACCTTGGGGTTCCTAGGCCCTTTTTGGGCTATAATGGCCAAATGTGTTAAATTTGGTGGTAGAGTGTTTAAATGATCCAAATGATCATTTTATGTCATTTGATAATGATTTGAGGTCTTTGAATTGACCTAACCATGATTGGGCAAGAAATGTGCAAAATTGATCAATTTGGTTGCAATATTGTCAAGAGAGCTTTGTAAAGATGTCAATGACAAAGAAATGCATTATACCTCAAGTAAAATGCACAATTTGGTTACAATCTTGTCAAGAGAGCTTTGTAAAGATGCTTATTGAAAGGTAGTTCTGGGAAAATAGAATATACAAAAGAAAAAACTCAGATTTCACATGCACAACCACATGACTTGATTGATTTATACCTTTTGAAGAGCAAAAAGGGTAGGATTCATCTTGAATTAGAAGATGATGTAAAGTGTGCTACTAGGTATTTTGTCATAGATGGTGATAGTAAAAATATATTAAATCGAGTTTTCCAACTTACTCACTTCATTGATCATGTTTATGTAGAATTGTATGTTATAGTTCATCAGTATGATATTGTTTTGGATGTTACAGTAATCAATTGCACAAAGGAAATACTTCAAAAACTTTAGAATTTTCTACTATGGGTGATCTCAAACTGGTTGAGTGGCCAGAAAATTATACTATGGCTCTAGATTCAAGAAATAAGATAAAAGAAAACCATTTTATAATATCTTGGAGACTACCATTTTACACAATTTCTGAGGATGGTAAGGTGACTAATTTGAGGTCATCAACCACTGACAAATCTCAGCTGCCAACATCCATGACCATCTCCTAATTGATGTGATTATTGTTGTGCGGGATATTATCTAGACTAATCCGAAGCTTAGAGCCTCCATATTGACAAGGTTTATAGAGACTTTTTTATCGTATTTGGGATTCAAAAGTGTTCTCATGTGCTCTTTGGATTATTGGAGAGTACTCCCTTTCTCTTATTCAAGTGGAAATGGTTTATCAACCATCAAACAATTTCTTGGGGAGCTACCATTTTATGTAAGTTCTTAGGATGCTAAGGTGACTGATTTGAGGTCATCAACAATGGGGTGGGAGAATATAGATTAGGGAGGTACATTATTAAAGTGGTTGGATATAGATACACCTTAGGTGGGATTTGAGCTGGGAAGCTAATAAAGAGAAGCGCAGGTCGGCGGTGAAGCCTGTCTCAGTGGGTTTTGTTTCAGCCTTTGAATAAAGATAGATGGATTAAAGGTATAGATGGGGTGATGGGTTGCCATTGATGGATAATAGGTATCGCGCTTCCTTCCATTCCGAGTGATAGCCTTTGGGGACCCTATTATCGACTAACCCAACTACCTATTTACTTTTTTGGAGTGAGTTTATAATATAGATATAGTAGAGGAAGACCTCTGGATGGTTGGTGTGAAGAACGATACATCCTATTTTCCCCCACAACTAATTGGGCCTTACCACTCCTTAAAAACAATTTCTCAATAGGAATCACTCACTTGAGGGTCTAGTTGTAATACCCCAAAAATGGGCTATAAGTTCATTAACCTCCTACATCAACATATCGAATGAAATCGACATCGAAGTCCTAACCTAAGACACATCTGAACATCATCGAATCCTAATTGATTATCCTAAAACCTGCATCGGGAAATATTCCTAGCAATATTCCTAATTATCATAATTATCTTTAATTTAATGATTATTTGGCAATAAATCCTATTTATCCTAAAGTTTGATTAATTGAATATTCTCAATATTTAATTAATTAGATTTAATACTGCCACTTAATTATTTAATTGAAGTTAATTATATTTATTCCTAAATTGTATTATTTAAATTTTGACAATAAATCCAAAATCCCATGAATAATTGATTAAATTCTTATTTAATTAATTAAAGCAAGTTGTCAATTTTTAATAATATTGTTTTTGAATAAAAGTTTGAAAAATGATTGATTAACCCATAAACAATTGTTTTATTTTTCAAAATCAGTTAAGTTGGAAATAAATCACTTTATTATTAAATCAATTCATAAATAAAACATGCACAATCAGAAAAGTAGGCAACTATCAATTATCAATTAAATCTAAACTCTATTTTGAGTTAAACTCTGCTTTTACATATTTTTGTGAGTTAATTATCCTTTATTTAAAAATAACTCAAAAATCAACCTGAGTGATTTGAGTGATTTATGGATTTTTTTCATAAACCTCCAAAGCCCTAGATTTCTATAAATTAAGGCTTCAGCTCTTCATTATCAATCCATCCATCCACGAATTGCACACTTGCGCTACCAAATTGGAGACTAAAGAGTCGATCTTGAGAATTCGAGTTGTTGTGAGATTTTCATTGTCTTTGCATAGTATCCATATCATTTAGAATATTATTGTTAGATCATTTTAGCATATCAATTTTCATATTATCATATATTCATATCAATTTTTCATCATAATTGCACAGAAAATCCAAAAAAATAGATTAATTGCATTCATCTCATATCTAGAATTGCATTCAAATCCTTCATTTAGGTGTCGTCAAGGTCACTGATCTCGATACAATTTGAGAATTCACACTTGCATCTACTAGAAGGTAGTAAATCATCTGGTTAGTTTAGTTTTCAATTCATTGCACGATTTCGATTTTAACTAACCTCTAATGTTTTACTGAAGTGTTGTGTCTACAGATCAGGTACAAAAATCACACACATCATTTCTGGCGCCCACCGTGGGGCCCTGAAATGGGTTTCCATTCTATTCTATCAAATTTCTATCATTTTTTCTGGAACCCAGGACCACAAGGTTAATTTTTATGAGTTTTGTGATAAATTTCTGGGCTATTTTTCTAAAAATCTGATTGATGTTTTTATTGGTACATGCACATATGACATGATACAAATCCAAAATTTATATTTTTGGAAATTTATTTGAGTTAGCTTTCATTTTCCATTGGTTTGGATTAATTTTGTTTTGATTTGCAAAATTTATGATCATTTTAGTGAAGACTGGTTTGAACCTGATTTTATGAAATCCGACTAATGTTTTTATTGGTACATACACATATGACATGATACAGATCCAAAATTTATATTTTTGGAAATTTATTTGAGTTAGCTTTCATTTTCCATTGGTTTGGATTAATTTCATTTTGATTTGCAAAAGTTATGATCATTTTAGTGAAGACTGGTCTGAACTTGATTTTATGAAACATATGACATGATACAGATCTAAAATTTATATTTATGGAAAGGTATTTGAGTTAGATTTTATTTTCCATTGGTTTGAATTAATTTCATTTTGATTTGCAAAATTTATTGTTGATTTAGTGCAGACTGGTCAGAATCTGATTTTTTATGACAATAGGTTTTTCGATTATCAATGACATATTATATTTGACTAACCTGATTTTCTACCACATGGGGTTGACAAGTTATGTTTCTTTTTTTTATGTATTTTTATAACATTGGGTTTCATGTACAAGAATAGGTAAGTTTTTCATAACAGTGGTTTGCAGGTGTAGGTGCAGGTACATCTTGTGGGTACAAAAGATAGAAGACAAATGCTCAAAAATTGCTAAAACAGGTAAAATCTACTAAGCACATTGCGAGGAACTCAAGTATTCTATTACATCTAATAACACTTCATTTTGGGACATAAAGCAAACTCTCTTGTGTCAAGCTTGAGTGCCTTTACAGCTTTCATAATTCACACTTCAGTTTTGGGCTCTAAAATGAACATAGATTTGTTTTTTGCATATCTGTTACACATAATAATTAGGCCCTATGAACACTATTTGTGGTTCTTGAGAGAGTGGGTTTCCAGTGAAGCTCTTCTAAATGAGAGAACCCCTTGTAGGTAGGGAGGATACTAAGGGAGTCTCACGTTCCACTAGATCCGTGTGTCTTCAACTTTTGATCGATGCATTCTCTCTCCAGAGAGGTTGATAGATCATAAGGGGTTGACTTCATAGATCTTTGTGAGATAATCTTGGTCTTAGCGTGTCAGATTAATCTATCTTCTTTGTTTGGGTTAAAAGTGAAAAGGCTAGAGGATTATGCTCTACTCCCTTTTTGGGTAGTACCAAAAACTCAGATCCTTGAATCTAGAACCAGTCTCCATGTGGTATATTTTGTGAGTCACCTTTAGAGAGGGTTAACCGTAGTGGACATTCCCTTAATTGGGTCAACCACATTGATGGAACCTCAAGCGGTAATAGCCATTTTTGTCGTGGTAGTGACAACTACTATATAAATGTCCTGTTGGAAGAAATCTCCACAGGTGTGGTCTCTTGTTGGGCTATCAGATCTCCCTAGCAAATCCTGAAGATTAAGTTCTAGGACTGTGTCAAAACCTCGGTGCACCTAGATTGGAGTTTGCCTATTTGAGATCATAAAAGTTGCAGAGTCAAACCATTACTAAAAACCCTAGTGAGGCCAAATTTTCATTTTATAGGAATATGTGCATCTTTGCAAAAAATTTTGGAACATACACAATTAGCACTCTTACGGATTAGCACATTCAGTCACTTGATTGTTCATGCACAGGGTTGCTTTGTCCCCTATTCATTGTTTTCAGACGTGCTTGGAATCACTTGCCATCTATTTTGTGTGCCTATTTATCTATTTGGTTACTAAGAACAAATCAATCCAGTATAATCTTCAAATCTAGATAGACAATTTTGTAAACAATCTGAAACTGAAAACCCAAAAATTTGCAAAAATTGAAGTGAAATTCCTTTCTGGAGTAAAAAATCATACGAGTTTTGGTCAAGAGTTGTTTTATTACCCCCTAATTGTCATATGGTACCTGGTATATTGTCGTACGAGTGTTTCTATCAGTCATTTCCAAAAGTCAAATCCTACTATCAATAGTCATACGAGTTTGTCAATTGTCGTTTCATAGCATACCCACTATCGTACGAGCCTTTAGAAAGTCATTTGAGAAATTTCAAAAAGTTGTCAAAAAGTTTTCAGAACTATCAAAGACCTGGTTGTTCCAACCTATTTCCAGAATCTGTCAAACAAATCACTGTGTCGAGAACAGAGCAGCAAATACTGAGAATCCAATCATTTTCCTAAAGTGGTCTTTTGAATCTGATTTAGCCTTCTATTTAATCGATTTGAGTCTTTATCATCTTGTGTCAAAACCTTGTCATAACTATCCAATCTTCAATCAACTATCAAAATGACTAAGTGTTGTCATCTCGTGTCCGCTATCTTTTGGGAAAATCTACCCATACATCCAAAGCACAGTACACGTCACTCACATCCAATCCAATCTTCAATCAATCAAACCTTGACAAGGTTGCATCATCAAATCTTCTTGAATCAAATCATTTTTCAATTTTTTGTATCTTATTCTTTTGCGTCATCCAGGGTTAATGGTGGAAACTAGAGCTTCCTCACACAAGAAATTGGAAGGAACATCTCATATCATAACTTTGACTACTCACCAAGGTCCCACTCTTGAACAACTTTACAATTCTGGTCTTTACGAAGACGACGGTCTTGGCAAATTTTGATTAAAAATTGGTTACATTCCTCCTTCATCAACTCACGAAGGTAATCAACAAAATCTACATCAATCTATTCCAGGGAGTCCTAAAACTCCTAACATGTCTCAAAGAATCAGTACACATGAGGAAGAAACTTTAATCACCACTATGATGAAACAGATGCATGTCATGCAAGTCAAACTTAACAAACTTGAGAAAGAAAAGGAACCTAAAGAGTTCTCCATGGAAGATCTATGTCCTTTTCCATTTGATAAAGACTGGTACATGTCACCATGCCCTCGGACAGAATATGAGCAACATGATAATCCTTTTGATACTTCTTCCACGGAGAGTGACACACCCATCTTTGAAGACTATGATGACTATGATGAGGGAAAATATAGTGATATCTATGACACCTTTGTTCCTAAGAGTCCTCCTCACCATGTGCTCATGCTTACTAGAAATGGGATGTCACATTGGATAGATCATGATGGTGATCCATATGATTCTAATTTTGAAAGAGACTTTGATGATTTCTATGAACAATACCTAGATGATACATCTACTTCTATTGAGGAAGAGAAAGCTTACCGAGCTGATTATAAATGTGCATACTATAAGGATCTCTCCTCTAAGAATTCTCATGCTGAAAATAAAGATTACACTCTCAAGAAAGATCATGTTAGTGTTGAACCTTTGTCTTGTGATGGTTCCCTTCCATCCCCTACTTCCTCCAATACCCATAAATTTCCTAAATCTTCCAAGCCTATCAAATCTTTCACAAGTCCTTCATCCACCAAAGGTCATAATACTTTTCATGTGGTTTCCTATAGTTATCCTCAAGGGCTACCTCTTAAAGCTACTCAAGCTAACCTTCACCTGGCTGCAAATACTTTCAATAATGCTAAACCTAAAGAGCCTAAGCCTTTATACGCTATAATTCCCACTTCAGCTAGTCCTCCACCATCTCTTCCAAAGTATTCCATACAATTCCAACATGCTTCCTTGTCCTTAGAAGTGGCTCCATGTCAAGAGGAATCTAAAAATGATAAAGAAAAGAACATAAAAAAAGATCAAGATCAAGAACCCTCCATGTCATCCAATCCTTTTCATGATGTCTCTTATCCGCTTCAGGGTTCTTTTGATCCTACACACCCTTTTTCATGCATTCCACCATGTCTTAAGTCTTCTCCTAAGCAAGATCAAGCTACTACTTACACTATTGAGCTTATTGACAATCAAAATAACCTTACCCCACTTCTGCTTTCCAAAGATGATACTTCCATTAAGGTTGGTAAAAATGGTGTTGTTACTTCCAATGTTAAGCCTATTGAAAATCAAGAGAAAAATTATGTGCTTATGCTATCCAAAGATCCTTGTCAAGATCAAAGTCTTCCATCTTCTTATTCTACCACTTCATGTTCATTTCCACTTTCTACTCTTCCTAAGTCTTTGCAAGCTCTAAACAATCCTATCAAAGAAGTTGCTCCTATTCAAGATGTTCACAATTCTATTGAAAATTCTAATGCTCACTCTAAAGATGCTGATGTCCTTGGTTTTCACATAGATGATGATGAACTTATTGATTATTGTTTTGCATCTTCCACATCCATCCTTGGACCTCCTCCACCAATACTAAGGGCTTCACGTCTGCCTTCCATCTTGGGTCCTTATGTCCCTTCACTTTCCCCTCCTAACTCTCCTAATTTTCCATCCATCTTAGGTCCTTACATCCCTCCATCTCCCATCTTTCCTTAAGATCAACATAGATGCATACCCTTGAATCATTTTCATCCACCCACCCATTTAAACTAGTCATATCCTCCTTCTTCTTCCACAAGTCCCAAGTCTTTTGGAAGTAACTTGAATATTCAATACAAGAAAAAGAAGCAATACAAGAATCCATCAAAAAGAGAAGATCACCATGTCTCCTCTAATCGACATGGAGGCATAAAGTCAAAACAGATATCTAAGAAAAAAAACTACAAGACAAGTATGGGTTCCAAAATCCATCATTAAAGATATTCTCTCTAAATCGTCAAAAAGAAATAAAAAGCCTATGGCTATATGGATTCCAAAATCTCTCTTGAAAGAGTCTAATGTTGAGAAACAAGTGAAGTTGACATTCAAGCTTCCAAAGGCTTCCACTTCATCTTTTTCCAAAAACATTCTTCCATTCCATGCACCTAAACCACAACCTCTGTTATCCATTCACCATATTCCTTCACATATTCTTTCATTCACGTTTCCTCCATCCTCTTGCCACCCTTCAAGGTGTGTGTTGATGTTTATCTTTCCTTCCTTTCCATCTACCCTTTCATGATCCTTCCATTCATTATCCTTCTACCTTCTATCCTTTTTCCTCATTTGCATATTCCTCCTATCTTCCAACCTCACTCGCTTTACATAAAACCCTATCCTCCATTTTTCTCTTCCATATTCCTTTCCCTATCAGCATCTTTGAGCATATCATTTGAATCCTTGACATATCATGGTTTATCCTTTCAAGGAACATTATCTAAAAAGCTTGCCTTCTTCCAAAGAAAAAAACAAATTTGAAAATGTGCCTTGGTGAAAACCTAGAAACAGGCACCTTGGTAGCAAAAGTAAAGAGAAATAAATTCATCCTATGGTGAAAACCACTCCCTTGTGGTGCCTTGGATAAGTACCGTGATGAAAACTTGGCAATCAGGCATCATGCGTAGTTCTTATAAATATTTCATCCATTCCATCTTCTCTTTTTGATCTTGACAATGTTGATCTATACATAAACATTTGGCTATCTTGTGAGCTATCTTACAGTGATCTTGCTTTCATTCCTTTCATGTTTAGCCTTCATATCTATCGCTATCCTTTTCCCCTTTGGTCTTGATCTAGAAAAAAGAGAGATTAAAACATGGTGCTATAAAAGCCTCTTGACATGTCTACTCCTTTGGACTGCATCCTTTCCTGCTCTTGCATTACGATTTTGTGACTTATCCTATGCTGGCCTTTCATTGCTTGTCCAAAAGTGCCTTTACATGACAATTTTTCCCTAGCTTGAGTATTCTTGAGGAGTTTTCCCTTGAGGATTTCTTCCCTTCATTCTCCTTCATTCTTTTGTCTTCCATCTCATCGACTAGCTTGCCAATCCCTCTTGTTCTCCACCTTGCTAGACATTGGAACTACATGATATGATCTTGCTTGGGAGTTTGCGGTTAAAAAAAAAAGGGAAAGAGGCAGTCAAGTTTGCTAAGAATTGTCAAAAGTGCCAAGTGCATGGCAACTTAATTCATGCTCCAAGGAGAGATCTAATTCCCTTTACTACACAATGGCCTTTTCATCAATGGGCCTTTGATCTTATAGGAGCTATACATCCTTATTCTTCTAATGGACATACCCATATAATCACAACTACAGATTATTTTACAAAATGGGTAGAAGAAGTCCCTTTGACACAAGCAACTGGAAAACAAGTCTCTATGTTCATATTGAACTATATCATATGCAGATATGGGATACCTCATTCCATAATCACAGATAATGGGGGACAATTCAAAAATAAGGACCTAGATGATTTATGTGCTAAATTCAAGATTACACAACATTGGTCTTCTATCTACTATCCTCAAGGGAATGGACAAGCATAGGCTTCTAACAAGAATCTATTGAAAATCTTGCACCGTACAGTCAACAAAATAGGAAGAGACTGGCATCTCATGATCAATCCAACTCTCTAGGCTTACAAAATAAGTATCAAAACACCTACTGGGGCTACACCTTTCTCTTTAGTTTATGGGTCTGAAGTGGTACTGCCTATTGAAGTTGAAATCACATCACTAAGAATCAAAATGCATGGTCTAGTAACTGATGATGACTACAGAGTGTCTAGGTTGCAAGAACTTGAACTACTAGATGAGCACAGACAAGAAACATATGATCATCTTAGAGTATATCAAAAGAGAATGTCTAGAGGTTACGACAAGAAAGTCAGACACTGAGAATTTCAGGTTGGTGATCTAGTCTTGAGAGAGAATCCTAAAAATCAATCACATCAAGAATGCAAGGGGAAGTTTGAACCCAACTGGCTGGGTCCCTTTGTAATCACTGCTACTTTTGGCTCTGGTGCCTATCAACTCTCAACGACTGAAGGAGAACAGCTCCGAGAACCAATCAACATTCTCCATCTGAAGAAATTCTACACCTAAGCCATTCAGTGTATGGTAAAATGTCTTGAAAAAATCATATAAATCAAAAAAAGTCTTAAAAAAATGAACATCTTGGTGAAAACCTAGCAATAGGCACCTTGATGATTCACAAAAAAAGTAAAAAAATATCAAAAGTACAAAAAAATTGAAAAAATGAAAAATACAAAAAAATGAGAAAAAGAAAAAGTGCCTTGGTGAAAACTTGGAAACAGGCGCCTTGGTAGCAAAAATAGAATCTTTGCCAAGATGGTGAAAACCCGTCAAACGGGTGCCACTTGTTTCAAAATGCTCCATCTATCAGCGCAATCTTGGTCTTTCCCAGCTTTCAGTCTTGCTTTAGTTTGTACATATCTCCCAGTTTGTTTTCAATAAGTCAGTCTGTACACCAATCAGCTCAAGCGTCGGTATCCTATCAATGTTAAAACTTGGGGGCAATCAAATTCATATCCTATGGCCTCCAATGTATCTTAGACGTATCATATCCAGTCAGAGTCCTTTGAAGCTTCATTTGAGTCAGTCAGTCAGTCTTGTCTCCAGAAAGGATTTTGCATCTACAACAACGTAATCAAACATCAAACATCAAACTGAAAATAATCTATGCTTTTACATGATTTTATCTCCTTGTATGCTTACTAATTCACATTGAGATTTTTGCATATTATGTCTTTTCAAGCTCTTCGATGATGTCCTTTACAGGATTTAGAGAGTGATGACTGGGGGCATAATCTTTTCTTTGTTTTCTTCTTATGTGAAAATCTAACAACTTTAGAAATTCTGGATTGAAATGGTGTCCGACTATAAGAGCCTCTATCTCAAATTGGATGGCCATGCGTACCTCAACCATTGATACCCAAAAAATTAAAGGAAGTTTGATCTAACTATTGTGATTGAGTTCTTTCTCCTAATGTGAAATGTGATCTTACCTAAGGAGGTGAACCATAAAGGGTCACTACGGGTAATTCACATTGGATTTAGAATGATCTCTTGACTATTTGATGTGTTTGCCACACAAGGCATATTCGGGTCATCACGACATTTATGTTTTGATGCTTATACAAATTTCTATATCAAAATGGACATGATATTCAGGTCATCCTGGCGTTTGTACCTTGGTGCTTATATCTAATCCAACATTTCAAAAATAAAATCAATATTCATATGTCCATGGTTGCCTAATCAATGGGTGTTGTATTGATTCCTACACATACAAATTGATATTCATATGTCTATGGTTTCATCACTAGTGGGCATTGTATTGATTTATTAGGTTACCTAAAAATTCAATGATGAGAATGACTGACACATGATCAGTGACTAGGTCCTAGGTCTTAGGTTTCATTTCATACTGCATGTCTCTTTGCATTTTTACATTTTTGCATGATCTCACAATAGTTAAATGAACTTCAATGCTTAAACAATTATCCACTTGTCATCTTCAAATCTAACAAGAGCTGAATCTCACACGAAGGTTCCTCTAATGAAACAGCAAGTAGAATCATTTTTCGGGATCAAAATCAAAATCTACAATCATTCATATTATTAACTACTTGCATAATCGACCTTCAATCATCATAGAAATCTAGAATTCAACTTAACTGATTATCTTACATCAAACTATTAAAATTTCAACTTGGTCAACTATGGTCAACTCATGGTTTAACCTAGTTAAACTTGGTCTCCAAGACCTCTAAATGATGCAGAACACGTTCCCGGACGTGTATAACCACTTCTCAAATCAATTAACATGATTCTAAACCATTCAACACTGACTTTTCTTGTCAGATTTCAATTTTGCATGGTATTGCATATTATTCAAAGTCTGTAATCTATTCTTTCCTCAATAATCAAGACAACAACCACGTCTAGTTGCTGATTCATCAAAAGTCCTCATCGCTTGGGGCAAATCAATCATTGCTTGGGGCATATCAAATTCATCGAGATCCATATCAATCTGGTATTCTCTTGATCTTGTAAACTGTATCAATTTTTTTTGCAACCATCAGTTCATTAGTGTTATTTCTTTGGTTCTTCATAACTGAAGGGTTCAGATGTGATACCAATGTGATTCTTATCGACAATCGGGTCTAGAATCGATCACTCACTTCTTCGCAATCATAAGGTTCAGAATCAGGTGTTTTGACACTTTTTTGCAATCATCTGTTCATTACTATTATAGTTAACATTATCTTTGGTCACTCAGGACCTATTATCTTCAAATCTTTCAATCAGTTTCTGTCTCATATCAATTTCAATTTGAAACATTAGTTTCAACATTATACATAGACTGTCTTTGAACCACTGCGCTTCGCACAACAATTCAAAGAGGGGCAAAATGTAATACCCCAAAAATGGGCTATAAGTTCATTAACCTCCTACATCGACATATCGAATGAAATCAACATCAAAGTCCTAACCTAAGGCACATTTGAACATCATCGAATCCTAATTGATTATCCTAAAACCTGCATCGGGGAATATTCCTAGCAATATTTCTAATTATCATAATTATATTTAATTTAATGATTATTTGGCAATAAATCCTATTTATCCTAAAGTTTGATTAATTGAATATTCTCAATATTTAATTAATTAGATTTAATACTGCCACTTAATTATTTAATTGAAGTTAATTATATTTATTCCTAAATTGTATTATTTAAATTTTGACAATAAATCCAAAATCCCATGAATAATTGATTAAATTCTTATTTAATTAATTAAAGCAAGTTGTCAATTTTTAATAATATTATTTTTGAATAAAAGTTTGAAAAATGATTGATTAACCCATAAATCAATTGTTTTATTTTTCAAAATCAGTTAAGTTGGAAATAAATCACTTTATTATTAAATCAATTCATAAATAAAACATGCACGATCAGAAAAGCAGGCAACTATCAATTATCAATTAAATCTAAACTCTATTTTGAGTTAAACTCTGCTTTTACATGTTTTTGTGAGTTAATTATCCTTTATTTAAAAATAACTCAAAAATCAACCTGAGTTATTTGAGTGATTTATGGCTTTTTTTCATGAACCTCCAAAGCCCTAGATTTCTATAAATTAAGGCTTTAGCTCTTCATTATCAATCCATCCATCTACGAATTGCACACTCGCGCTGCTGAATTGGAGACTAAAGAATCGATCTTGAGAATTCGAGTTGTTGTGATATTTTCATTGTCTTTGCATAGTATCCATATCATTTAGAATATTATTGTTAGATCATTTTAGCATATCAATTTTCATATTATCATATATTCATATCAATTTTTCATCATAATTGCACAGAAAATCCAAAAAAATAGATTAATTGCATTTATCTCATATCTAGAATTGCATTCAAATCCTTCGTTTAGGTGTCGTCAAGGTCACTGATCTCAGTACAATCTGAGAATTCACACTCGCATCTACTAGAAGGCAGTAAATCATCTGGTTAGTTTAGTTTTCAATTCATTGCATGATTTCAATTTTAACTAACCTCTAATATTTTACTGAAGTGTTGTGTCTATAGATCAAGTACAAAAATCACACACACACACTAGTTAGCGAGGGTGATTTTTGAGTTTCCATGGAGAGGCGGAACCACTCAAACACCAAATATCAATTGATTCTTTTAGGTATAGCTACATGTGAAATCAAGAGGAAAGGCCAATAATCATATCATCAACCTAAGGAACTGGATGTCCCCATTTTCCAGATGCACCTATTGTAATAAATAATGGTTCTCTAGTCAATATCAATCTAAATTAGGAACAAGTAGGAGAATGGAGTCATTGTTGATGTACCAAAAGTTGAAGGTACCAAAGGAGAAGATCATGTGGGATACGATCAAAGAACTTAGCCACATATAATGAACACCATTTTCCATACTATTCTAAGGATGTATCCTAATGAAAAGGTCGAGCCATCTTTGACACAACCCTCAGAGAAAAAACATAGGGAAAAGTCTATTCAAGAAGGAGGTAGCCTTCCTTCTTGAATATTGGAGAGGGAAGGGGCTGGGTCTTGCCAATAAATCTCATTGAGTGTCAGCCCAAAATAGAAGTCATATTCTCTGCATTTGACTTGATCATTGAATAAGTTCCTATGCTAAGAAGGCCCTGATATTGATCGCCCACATCAAGGCATGAAAGGTGGGTATAAGTAAAATGTGCTACAGGAACAACGGGTTCTCTCCGTCAACTAGTTATATGGCCACAACTTGTTGGGTGACACATTAACACCAAAAAACTGAATGTTGAGAAGTGGGGGCATGAAGATTGGTCCCATCGGGAGCTGGAACCATGAGGGTTGGGCTTGTCGGTACACAGATCGCAACACTAGCCTAAGAGATCACCCATGATTCCCCTCTTCTATTTGAACCACACCATTTTTTTGATTGATAGGAGGCCGACAATGAATGAGATGATAGGCGAATTAGATGGGATCACGTACTGCATTTGTTTCCATCAACCTTAGGTGAGAAATTGCATTTTGTCTGAATAAGATAGGGGCACGAACATAGCTGACGAGCCCAGTGATTGGGTTGGTCAAGCCTATGCACCAACCGAGATTGTACGAGATTTTAGGCTAATAGGGGCCAACTCATGTATATGATATTGTCTCAGATGTTATAGTAATCTATTACACAAAGGAGACACTTCAAAAAATTTAGAATTGGCTAATATGGGCGATCTCAACCTAGTTGAATGACCACATAATTATACTCTTGTTCTAGAGTCAAGCAAGAAGATAAAATCAAACATAAAACTATCTTCAATTGAAACTGGTGTTGTATCTTGTAACATAATTTATGAGACTACAAGTGCATTGGACCATAATGTTGTTGTTCTTAATTACATGGAGATTTGTATTGTCATTACAAGCAAGAAGATAAAAGAAAACATAAAAATATATTCAATTGAAACTAGTGTTATATCTTGTAACATAATTTATGAGACTACAAGTGTATTGGACCATAATGTTGTTGTTCTTAATGACATGGAGATTTGTATTATCATTAAAACACTTGGATACGAATGTCAAAACCAATTAAAATTGAACATAGCAACAACCATAGTGGGGTGAGTTGTTGCATA
Organism: Chamaecyparis obtusa; assembly: GCA_027943335.1. NCBI lineage: Eukaryota > Viridiplantae > Streptophyta > Pinopsida > Cupressales > Cupressaceae > Chamaecyparis > Chamaecyparis obtusa. The sequence continues at coordinate 309,572 of BSBK01008609.1, read as the reverse complement.
TGGTTGTGCTTGAGCTAATTTAAAAGGTATACAGATCAAACCCTAGGGAGAAAGAGAAATACACCAAGATCATCATTTCTTTGTTGAATTTGTTATCTATAGTTGTCATGTATGAGTATGCATTAACACTTGTCAACCTATCATTTTCCCTAACTACAATCATAACTATATGAAATACCTAATGCCAACTCTTGTAGTCACAGAGTGACAACAATGCAAAGCTCATTATACTGTATCAGTTGCAAGAGCTAAAGGCATCACAATGGTATGTTATGGTGGACCTAATGATGGATGTTTTGAGGGCACTCTCAAGTCCTAATTTAGATATCCAGGTTAAGAATCTTGATATCACTTTGGTATTGATCACTCCTTGAAAAATAGATGAGGTTATTATGACACTAAAGAAGGACATTTTAAATAACACTTATTGAATAATTCATTCAAACACACACATGTGCAAAGGGATTCAATAGCATACCATAGGCTTTAGAGAAACTAGAACCCCTCTAATTTTTTCAATTAATATGTACAATTCAATGTCCCTTGCAAATTACTATGGTGTACTCATTGCACACTAAGGTGTGATTACTAATTTTATAATCATGAACAAAAGTGGGGAATGTTAACATGTAGCTTGGGTGGGAAGAGATGAGGTAGAGTGGGTGAGGAGTCTTCTCCCTTAATCTGGACAATCTATTTATTTGGATTTCTTATGAGTTAAACAACATGTGTCTCAATTAAAAAACATGTGTTTCAGTTTACTTAGTTTATAACAGGTGTGGTTATAGACAATGAAATAGAACAATCACCATTCAAATCAAGGCTCTTTCAGTGCAATGAAAGTTCCCCACTCCACATTGATTGGTTGGACCATGTAGGTTGACCACATTAGAATAGTAGAGCGGTTACTATTATCTACTATCGAAGGGATATGGCTATTAATAGCCACAAGAGACTAGAGATAATAACAAATCAGTTAAACAACATATGCCTCAGTTAAACAACATGTATTTCAATTAAATAATATGAGTTAAACAGCATGAATTAATAATAATATATTTTACTTATTGGTTTCTCAGCTTTGGGCATGATAAAAAAATCTAGGGCTTTGAGTAGGTAACAAGAGCCAATAGAGTGTTCTAATTCATATTCTTCTATCCCACATTCTTTTGTGAGATCAGACAACATGATAAAAATAAGCTATAGTTAACATAATTTTAATAGGGAAATTAAAACTTCTTACTGGAATATAAATGAATAAAATATATTGTTAATGCAATAATGCCCATGAATCCATCTGCATGTAAATTCATATTATATTAACACATATCCCTATACATCTTAAGAATTCAAGAAAAATAAAAGGTGCATGCTCCCAAGGTAAGTTATTTAGTTTTACATTTGTGAGAATTCAACCATGAATTTTATTTTAGTTAGCTTTCTTTAGACCCATCTCCATCATAGTAATTTTTAGTGGCTAATATTCGCCAATTGGCTAATTTTGGAAATTTGAGATTCTGAATTTGGCTAATAATTCAAGATTTTTAAGTAAACCTAAATCGCCACATTTTTACAAAATTTTGATTTAGAAATATTTAAATTGTAAAATAATTTATTTTATAAAAAACTTGAATAATGATTAACAAAATAAAATTTTATTAGATACGAATTCTAGTATTGACATGTTTACAGGTCAGTTTAATTTAATCCCAAGCAGAGACCCCATCAATCGGGTTATAAGTGGAGTTATTAATCCAGCCGTGATGGCTAACTTAAGTGAAAGTGTTAATTTATGTATAAGCTTGGTTAATAGCACGTCTTTTCTTTGATATTTCATGGATGACTGTGATTGTGACTATTTTAAGATGTGTTTTCAATATCTATCTTATCTTCCATCTATAATAGTCAGATTTGGCTCTCATAGGAACTAACCCAGTATTAGGCTAGGCTTCTAGTATACTTTTGTAGGTTTGGAGTAGACATAGAAAGCTCTTTCTTGCTCAAGCTATTTTAAGAAAGGGTCTCAATAAGATACATACTTTTTTTTATAGGAAATTTAGAATCTATGATAAGCGACAAATACTATTTTGGATACACTAACAAGGATCTTAGCCAGAATTTAAGTTTTTACAAGTAAAGGAGAAACATTAGTTACGAAAGGAAAAGTCGATCATGCTTTTTCAAATGTAATCAAGATTGGCTTACAAAGTTAAGCCCCAAAAAAAGGCGAAAATTGCATGAACAAGAAAGGAGGCTTTCCACCTTTTGACCAATGAACAAGAAACTACAAAAGCTACTTACTTTCAACCGAGATCAATGAGTAACTTTTTGTAAAATGTGTGACCTATGTATATCAAATGAATCTATACTCTGAGGGAATGCCCTCTTAGAATATCATGTATCAAAATCCGAACTATGGTCCCAAGCAAGGTTGGAGGTTTTCTCAGCCCCACTCTTTCCTACCAGCGCCTGAACTGAGCGGGGTTTTTGTATCCTTTATTATATTATTAATAAAATTCTTGGCTTCAGCCTTTTACCAAAAAAAAAAAAAAAAACTTGCCACAATATTCGATACATGATTAGATTTGATTCGCCAGAATTTTATAAGTTATTGTAGAAATTTAAATTAATTCTCCAATAATATATCATGATTATTAGTTTCTGTAGGGATCTATCACCAACTTTTAGTTGCCATTACTAACTTAAAGCATAATCTAGTGACCATCATTATATTCTATGAGGTAGAAATGTTGCTATTTGGTTTGTAATGCTTATGGGAGCTAAAATTTCTTTCAAATTGTTGATCTTGATATAAATCAATGGTCTTGAAGAAATTTTGGGCCCCATTAGTATTTAAAAATATCAATACATTTGTCGCACACAATACAATGAGGTTATTAGCTTATATTTTAAATCAATGGTAGCAAGTAATTATTAGAGAGTCTATTCCTTAAACCCATCAAAGATTTCCACATTAAGCCTAATAATTTTCTATAAGAATCCTATTTTTTTAAATAGAATAATTCACCATGGTGATTAATTAATCTCTTTTTATTGTTTGAGATTCATCAATATTTTCTACAAAAAAATTGTTATTAAAAAATAATCGCCAATAGAAATTAATTTTTTTTCAAGAAAATGAAAGATTTGCCAAGATTTTATATCTTTTTTAAGAGGCTAGTTTCTTAAAAATTACTCTGATCTCCATTCTACTAAATAAAAAAATCTCTTTGACTTCAAATTATTTCCGGGTCTTTCAAGATTTCTTTTAGGTCTTTGATGAACTTTTCTGGGTCAACCATAAAATTTTCTTGAAATCTGTTAGTCTTACTTCATTGAATATTGAAGTCTATGAGTTGAAAAACATGTGTCTCAGTTAAACAACATGTGTCTCAGTTAAACAACATATGCCTCAGTTAAATAGCATGTATTCCAATTAAATAACATGTGCCTTAGTTAAACACAGTTTATGAGTTAAACAACATGTCTTAGTTAAATGACATTTTAGTTAAACAACATGTGTCTCTATTAAACAACATATCGATTAAACAACATGTTTCTCTATCTATTTAACACAATACAGAGAAAGTATAGTAATCATCTTATCTGCACTATTTTCAAATTGTCTTATTAAGTTAGAGTCAGTTTGCAACGCTCGCCACAGTACAAAAATGTGATGAATAGAAAAACATCATTTCAGTTAAACGGTATGTGTCTCTGTTAAACAACATAACGATTAAACAACATGTGTCTCTATCTATTTCACATAGTACAGAGAAACTACAGTAATCATCTTATCTGCACTATTTTAAAATTGTCTTATTAAGTTAGATTCAGTTTGCAACGCTCGCCACTGTACAAAAATGCGATGAATAGACACATTTGGTAAATGTTGGGAATCACGCTTATTTTGTTTGCAATACAAGGTAAGTGTTTGGGAATCATGCTTATTTTTTTTGCAATACAAGGTAAGTGTCTATTTTCCTATTTCCTATTTTTTCCATACAAAGAATTGCCTAAAATGTACCCAAAATGTATTATCAATAATGTTGTAAGGATTTCTCTGCATAATCTTCACAGGTGGAGCTGTGCATATGAAGATTTCATGCCCTCTGTAATCTCAATTTGTAAGCCTCTGTGTGTGTGTGTTTAAATGAATTACTAAAGTAAGTGGTAGAATTTTTTTTCTTTAGTATAATGATAATGAGTCTCTATAGTTTTTCCTTTTTGAGTTTCTTATTTTGGTTTTGGAAATAAATTATTGCAGTTACATTCATTATGCATCTTAATTGAACAAATTATAAGGGTATTATTATCTGCATGGATTTCTAGTTTCTTTGAAGCCTTTGGTATGCTATTGAACCCCGTTGTGGGCGTGTGTGTTTGAATGAATTACTAAATAAGTTGTAGAGATTTTTTTCTTTAGTCGAATGATGATGGGTCTAGGTTCACGCTTGTTTTGCCTGCAATACCAGGTAAGTGTCTATTTTTGCATTTCCAATTTTTCCCATACAAAGAATTGCCCAAAATGTACCCAAAATGTATTACTGATAACATTAGAAGGATTTCTCTACATAATCTTCACAAGTGGAGTTGTGCAAATTAAGATTTCTCACCCTTTGTAATCTCAATTTGTAATCCTTTACATGTGTGTTTGAATGAATTACTGAAGTAAGTGGTAGAATTTTTTTTCTTTAGTACAATTATAATGGGTCTCTACAACTTTTCTTTTTTGAGTTTCTTATTTTGGTTTTGGAGATAAATTGTTACATCTACATGTGGGGGGGAATGGTAGGGACGAGATGAGATTATATACGTAACATGAACTAACACCAAACTCTCTATTGTAACTTCTACTATAGTCCTAACCTAACCACCCTAGGGTAGGTGGTAACCCCTTTTGTCCCCCCAACCGCCCCTTTCCTCCCACTGCACTGGAACAATGTTTCTAATTCTATTGACTGCCACCCAACCTTAGGTAGATTCCTTCCACCCTAGGAATGGTGAACTCCCACAACTATCTCTCCCAACCTAATTATAGGACTATTCGCCAACCCCACTAATATTAACAAACATTCTTAAATAGTTGGGCCCTCCTCGGCTTGTCTAAGAGAACATTAAACAACATCTATTGTATAGTTCCTATGGTGCATAGGAACTATAAGGTTATACAAACTTAAAGCGAGGTGAAATATAGGAACAACACCAAGTGGAAACCAATGGGTGACATTGTATAACATGCACGATAATAAATACGGGTAAACAACATTTGTCGTAACATATATGGGTAAACAACAAATTCCTTAAAGAATGTTTGATCTCTAAAGCCTTATTGGAGAGTACTCCCTTTCTCTTACTCAAGTTAAAAATCATTTATCAACTATCAAACAATCTCTTGGTGAGATACCATTTTATAATATTTCTGAGGATGGTAAGGTGACTGATTTTAGGTCATCAACCACTAACAAATCTCAGCTACCAAATCTATGACCATCTCCTCAAGGTGACCTACCATTCTTGTTGATGGGACTTATGCAACTCAAAGTGCTACTTTTGAAATTGTCATTGTAAATACTATAATTCTAGGATGTTCTGACACCACTTGAAATTTTTAAACCATGCTTTTAACAGGCGATTGTTTCCTTGGTGATGTGGTTTCATGTATTTAACTAACCTAATTCTTTATTTAGAAGAGGTGCAGTCTTATAAAGAAGATGTAAACAAGAAAACTGTTAAATCATTGTTAATCATGGTCTCTATGATGCACCTTAGTCAATCTACTATTCTACAACATCCCATAGATAATGACTACTATGAGTGAATCATTCTTTGTATATGTATTCTAACATCTACTAATGATTTGTTGAAAATAAATTGGTTACATTCTTGTCAAGAGAGATTTGTAAAGATGCTTATTGTACTTTAACTAACTTGATTCTTCATTTGGAAGAGGTGAAGTCTTCTAGAGAAGATGTCAACAATAAAACTATTAAAGCACTGCTAATCATGGTCTCTATGATGCACCCGAGTCAATATAATATTCTACAACATAACATAGACAATGAATCATGTGAGTGAATCATTCTATGTATATGCATTCTAACATCTCCTAATGATTTGTTGAAAAAAAATTGGTTACAATCTTGTCGAGAGAGCTTTGTAAATATGCTTACTGACAAGTAGTTTCAGGAAATAGAATAGACAAAAGAAAAAGCTTAGATTTCACATGAACAACCACATGACTTGATTGACTTATACCTTTTGAAGAGAAAAAAGGGTATGAGTCAACTCAAATTAGAAGATGAAGTGGAAGATGATGTAAAGCATGCCACTGGATAATTTGTCATAGGTGGTGATAGTTAAAATTAAATCTAGTTTTACAACTTACTCACTTCATTGATCCTATTTATATAGAAGTTTATGTTATAGTTCATCAGTATGATATTGCTCTAGATGTTCCAGTAATCAATTGCACAAAGGAAACACTTCAAAAACTTTAGAATTTTCTACTATGGGTGATCTCAAACTGGTTGAGTGGCCACAAAATTATACTATGGCTCTAGAGTCAAGAAAGAAGATAAAAGAAAACTATTTTATAATCTCTTGGAGACTGCCATTTTACACAATTTATAAGTATGGTAAGGTGACTGATTTGAGGTCATCAACCACTAATAATTCTCAACTGCCAGCATCCATGACCATCTCCTAATTTATGTGGTTATTGTTGTGCGGGAGATTATCAAGACTTGTCCTAAGCTTAGAGCCTCCATATTGACAAGGTTGCTAGACACTTTTTATCATATATGGGCTTCACAAGTGTTCTCATGTGCTCTATGGATTATTGGAGAGTACTCCATTTCTCTTATTCAAGTGGAAATCATTTATCAACCATCAAAAAAATTCTTGGGTAGCTACCATTTACGTAATCTCTTAGGATGCTAAGGTGATTGATTTGAGGTCATCAACCATGGAGGTGGGAGAATATAGTTCAGGGAGGTAGATTATAAAATTGGTAGGATATAGGTACACCTTAGGTGGTATTTGAGTGTCAAAGCTGAGAAATAAAAGCCCAGGTCAGCGGTGAAGTCCAACTTAGTGGGTTTTGTTTCAGCCTTTGAATAAAGATAGTTGGATCAAAGGTATGGATGAGGTAAGGGGTGGCCATCGATGGATAATAGGTATCAAGATTCCTTCCATTCCAAGTGATAGCCTTTAGGGCCCCTGCTACCAACTGACCCAACTACCTATTCACTTTTCTGGAGTGAGTTTATAATACAGACATAGTAGAGGCAGACCTCTGGATGGTTGGTATGTAGAATGAGACATCCTATTGATCCCCACAACTAATTGGGCTCCCCCACCTCTAAAAGACAATTTATTCACTGGTCATCACTCACTTGAGAGTCAAATTAGCGAGGGTGACTTTTGAGTTTTCATGTAGAGATGGAACCACTCAGACACCATAGATCAATTGGTTCTTTCATGTACAATTGTGTGAAAAATCAAGAGGAAAGGCCAATAATCATATCATCAACCTAAGGAATCAGATGTCCCCATTTTATAGATACATCTTTTGTAAGAAACAATAGTTCTCCAGTCAATATTAATTGGAATTGGGAACAAGCGGGAGAATGGAGTCATCGTCGATGGATTAGAAGATGAAGGAAGGTATCGGAGGAGCAGATCATGTGGAATGTGGTTAAAGTACTTAGCCACGTATACCGAATACTATTTTCCCTACTATACTAAGGATGCATCCTAGTGAAAAGGTCAAGCCATCATCGACATGACCCTTAGAGAGAAAAACATGGCAAGTGAACTATTCAAGAAGATGGTAGCCTTCCTTCCCGAACATTAGAGAGGGAAGGGGCTGATGAGCCACAAAGCTTCTCATATTTTACATCCTATTTTGATCACATCCTTGTTGTTTTAAACTACTTTTTATAGTATATCTCTTTAAACTCTGGTTTCTTGTCCATAGTTGGAAAGACTTTCTTACAACCTTTGAGTATTAAGAATTCACAGCTTGAACTTATAAAACCTTTATTATGCAACTGTTGGAAATTACAATTGAAAAAATTGTTATATTGTCATTAATGTCAAACCTTAATTAGTGAGACAGTTGCTATCTAGTAAAGTACCATATCTTTTGATTGATGAAGAGGATTTGAAAAGAGGTGATAACAAGAGGGCTTAGTGAAAGGTCGAGTTATGAGAAACTACAATGGGTACTTGATTAGTTGGCACATTGGCAAGGTAATGTGTTGTTTATCTATAACACTAAGTGAAGAAGTCGGTTGATTTGAAGCATAGAAGAAATGAGGAAAGTCTGGAAGCATAGGCTTAACTGAGCAAAAGAGAAGAAATTCAATTTAAGCCAAGTGATGCTAGTGTTGACCGAGCCGACATAGTTGAATTATTGGGATATGTAAAATGTGTTGAAGATAAAGATGAATGACTTGAAGCATTTAATGCATGGTAAATTATTTTCTTATGGATCCAAGGAGAAGTTTTGAGAAGTATCTAGAAGGATAAGGAGGAGAACGAAATGTTGGAAGGATTCAATAAATCTGACCTAAACCTAAGATCTACGAAAGAGATTAAGCGACAAAAGATTAAGTTACCTAATGAAGGAGGTATAAGGATGACCTAGTTTTAGGTTATGTAGTATGAGAGGTTGATGTTATTGATTGGTGAACCTTAGTAGAAGGCTGAGAAGAGATGTGAACAGCTGAACAGAGTTGAGGTGATTTCTTGAAGGGATTTTTGAGAAGATCAGAGATAGAGATTCCTGATGTAAGTGACTTTCTTAGGCTAGGCCCTTTGTAACTTACAATTGGATTTCTTTTTTCATCAAAATAATTATTATTTGACTATACTCTACCAATCATGTTCAAGCCATGTCTAATAGATGCACTTCTGAATTCAAGGACTTCACTAAGAAATGACTTTCGATCATCCATTAGCATTTCAAAATTAGTATTACCAAAACCTTGAATTCGTTTGTTGACATCCTCTCAAGTAGTTAGCTTCTCTTCTGCAGCAAATATGGCTGCTACCACTTCATGGGAATGCATCACCTCTAAGAGCATTTGGCTTGCCTCTATAATGAAACATATGACATATAAATCCTGAATGTCATTGCAATTCTCTTTGCAATTCTACCCCGGCCTTCACTACTGAGTATTTGATAAGCCTCAATGCCTGCAAGCAGAAACATTCAATACAAAAGATAATAATTATAGTTCTGATAAAAAGATAACGATGATGTAATGAATCATACATCTTTATCCACTCTTTAATTTTAAATATAAGTTTATTTTCAAAATATATTCCACTGTTATCAATGCAGAAAAAATCTTCCACATAATGGTCCAATGGTCTGCAACAGCAAGAAAACAAAAAGTTACCATTTGCACATAACCAAAGATTTATTTTCAGATGGAGAATTTGTCATAAGGAGGCCAACGCAAGTTCAAACCTCGTTGGATATGCTTCTCATCTCAACAGAATCGTAATGATGCAAGCCAAATCCAAACAAATCTAGTTGCAAATCTCATGTAAATTTTGAACAAACTAATACCACTCATTAAAGGCTTCAATGTCAAAACAACTATTCTTGTTTGAAAGTGTAATATCCTCTTACATTTTAACAAAGTAAATGCGAGAATTAACCAATTTCCCACATTTTGACTCAAATTTTAAGAACCTGTATAATATTAAACACTTAAGAGATTGCTCATTGAAGGAATCGCTGCTAATGAGAGATGGATAGTCAAAGGAATGATTACCAATGAGAAATGGATCATCAAATGTGTGGTTTGGTATTAAGCACTGTAAGTAGTTGGTCCCAAAAACCGATTCCCAAAAATGTTGCAATCTCAAAAACCAATTGCTTGAAAAACAAAAACTAATTTAATTGCTTGAAAGAGAAGCTACTCATCCAATCTCTCCCAAAACCACATAGTTGAACGACACACCTAAAATAAGGAAGATTCTACATTAATACCGAAACATATGTTGCAAGAAGTGGCAAATGCACTTTCAAATCCATTTCATGCATTTTGTTCGCAGTGCAACTTTAAATTTGAAAAAAAAAATTATGGAATGTTTGAAGAGAAACAGTGCATTGCAACAGATGTCAAGAAGTTACATATGTCTCCTCACTTCACTTCAAGACTGTGCTCACAACTGAGAACAAACAAACAGTGCAATGCTCAATTGAAATGTCCATTATTGAGCAGCTGGTACTTGGCCTGAAAGATCCAACATTTGAAGACTCTGCCCATGAAAAATCAAGGTTCATCTTTATTCTTTATGATTTCTCCATCAAAGGTTGATTCACCTTCAACCACAATAATGCCATCACCCATGCCACGACAAATGAAGATTGAAAAATGGCTCCCACCAAAAGGTAAGCATAACAAGTTACAAGTTTTTTTTTCATTCATGAATTTCCATTCGATATCTCCTCGAACAAACTTACTATTCACTAACATCCACAATATCAAATATGCAGGGACACAAAAATATAAAAATAAAAAAATTCAAGGATCTGTCATTCTGAAAACTTTTACATGCTATATGAAGTTGCAAGTTATGTTGGTTGTAAAAGATATATGTGTCAATCAAACAAGAGGTGGACATTCATAGTTTACATCCATTATATCAAATACAAATTGACTCACTATGTCAACAATGCTTTATATTATGTGCTATTCTATATTTACTAGCTCCGTCTATTGTCTACCTTCAAAACAATATTAAGATTATATATGTAACATGTTTTTCTACATGCTTCATTGATATCTAATCTTATTGAAATACAATATGTTATTAATGTCATGTTCTGCTATGTAATGTACCTTGTGTTCAAAATTAAAACTTTAAATTTTACAATTTTTTATTCGTTAGCTTTGAACAAGTTACATTTAACTTTGGCAAGAACATTGACGCTAAATATATACTATAGCTATTTTGTCTTGCATTTTATAGATTAATATTGGGGAATTTGTTGTGCATGCTTCATTGACATTTAATATTATTAAAATACTAAAGTTAATTAATGTCATGTTGTCACATTTGCTACTCTAATGCATATTTTGTGTCTAAAAGTAACACCTTAATTGCTATAATTTCTTACTGATTAGCTTTCAACAAATAACATTTAGTTTAGACAGGAACTTCGACTCTTTGAATCCTTATTTTAACTGGTATTCTTTAAATATCAAATTCTATTCTGATGTCATGTCAAGTCTTCTAGCAAAGAATTCAACCTAGGTATCAACAGATTTGTTTTATCATTGATTTCTGCATTCTAATTTTTTCATGATCTCTATTTTATTGGAATAGAAGAGAAGAATTTTTGAGCTTACAAGATCGACGATAATTTATGAAACAATAGATCCTGTTGTTTTATCTTTCTGATTTATTGACCTTCTGTTAATAAGCTTGCTAATGAACTCATGCATTGTACGAACCTTCTCCTTTTCAAACAAATTTATAATGAAACAACTATTAATATAGTAACATATTTGTTTCAAATATCCCAAACATGTGATAACAAATATTGTTAATTGAATGCAGAGTGCTCTCTATTTATAAATGAAAATTTTAACAGCAGATAAAACAAGATTAGAGATGATTTTGCAATCTAGCCCTTTGGTTGTCAAGCAACTGTGGAATGTCAATACCTCACTCTAATTGGTAATTTAAATATTATGAAACCAGACCAATACATCTTTTACAGAATTCTGAAGTCAAAAATCTTAAAACAAGATAAAAACAAAGGAATCGGATTCTGAGTTTGCTGTAACTGCATTCTCTGGAAATGGACTAATTTGTACAGGACAAGAGATTGAGAAAAAGTGCATCCTAGTTGATGTGATCTCATAATGCTCGAGTTCAAATATAATTGCCATATGCATATTTATTAATTTGAAAACCATATAAAATATGACTAAAAAATATATACACTGGCAAAGCTTTCACTTTGCTATGAAAATATAATGTTCGCTACACAATACATTTCCTTCTAAATATTGAAGGAAAGAATACTCCGAAATACTACTACCGTATAAAAATAAATGGAATTAGACTACTGTAGATATATACATCCCCTGAAAGTTGAAATTAATCTTCTGTTGCTCTCAAATGATCAAAAGAATAACAATAATGTGTTTTGATTTTTCAAGGATGGCACACCCAGCTATTCTTCATTCTTTTAACCACACCTTCAGTCTGCTGAGCAGACGGAAGCTCTCCAATGGCTATCATTAAATGAACACGTTCAGTAATCTCTGCCACAGCCTTTTTCTTTGTCTCTTCAACCTCTGCTTTGCACTGCAAAAAAATCCAGATTTGCCCAATGTTAAATATATGCAATACCATACCTCCTCAAAAGCATACCCATTATTATTTTATGGGACAGAATATTTCACCCTTTCAGCTCTTGTGTATGCATCTGCAATGGCCTTCTCCGTCTGCTCACTGGCATGAGCTTTTATTCTAAGAGCGTCTTCTCGAGCCTTTGATAAAATTTTATCTGCCTTTACCTAAATCAAAAGAAAACAATATTATTGGTAAGATAAGCATTTTTTTGGCATTGTATTGTTTGAGTTGGTTTAGTGGTGGAGAACTTGTATTTTTGAAAAATAGATCACAAGTTCAAATTTCACAAGAAAGAATATATATGCCACATTTATAATATAATTAGGTGCCTCCCATAAATAATACCATCTTGAACTATTAAAAGACCTTTTCTTTTCTTTTTCCCATTTTGTCTGAGAATTTATAAGCTTGCAGATTTCTATGTCATATTCCTCTCTGTCCCTTTTGTTGATCCCTCGTAACAGTGACAGGGTGTTGAAGCGGGTTTGAGAAGAAAGGATGTAGTTTTTGAGACATTTTTGAAGATTTGGTTGTAAGATCCTTCGCTTGAGGTGGGAAGATTGACAGATTTATTTTTGTGAAAAAAAATGTTGAGGTACAGTTGCTGACTGATGGCAATAATCTTTTTTGGGTGTATATTTGGTTATCAGGAACAACCGTACAAATATTCATTTGATCTAAATTCAGTCATTAGGTGCAAATTATAGCAATTAAGATGTCATCTGCAGGGCATACAATTTTAAAACCCAAGTGTTATTTAATAATTCACATTTTCAGCAAAGAAATGTCTGGAATGAGCTTGATCTGTGTGGCCAGTTGAGGATACCATTAAAGATCTCTACAAACATCAATTTTGGCTTTTCAAATATAGGTCTAGTGATTCGGTTTCCTTCACCCTACACCAAATTTATTAAGAGACCTCAGCTCAATTTTGATAATTGAAAGATTAAGGGTCTGATCAAAAAACAAAAATACAAGTAATTTGTTAAATATATGATTCACATTTGTTTTCTTATAAGAGCTCAGAAGTTCAAGTCCATGTAGTTTAACTCTTTAGCTGAAAGTCAAGAATTTGATTGTATCTATTCCACCAAAATCATCTAGAGCAAAATCTTATATCGTATCTCCAAGAATTTGAACTTTAGAACTTTAGTAGATAATGTATATGATCAATGAAAATATCATCACCCTACCTATTATACTCAATCAATTGAACTATAAATCTTCCATTTACACTATTTTAAATATGAGATTTGCTTTAACAAAGAATTATATTCAAATGGTAAGGAAGACGGTAGTTACTGGTAGAACAACTAATATGTAATAAAGAATTACATTCAAATGGTAAGGAAGACGGCAGTTACTGGTAGAACAATTAATATGTAATGGAAGATTTACGTTTTGAATTTTAGACTTTTTTTTGATATATGAAAAGTATAATATAGCATTAGAGTCAAAGTTAAACGGCATTAACAAACAGAGATAGGAGGGAATTGTAAAAATAAGCCAGACTTAAAACTGTAAAAAACATAGTCACAAGATGACCCAGTAGTCCAAAAGCTGATCAACCCAGCAGACTCTTAAGTAGTTGTTCGAATCCTAACTGAAACATAAAAACCTTACCAGGTCAGTTCTCAAAGTAATTCCCATGTACCTGAAGCAAGACCAATATTTGAGGACAGCAAAAGAAGCTAATGTAGCTTATGTGAAAATCGGGATTGAATGAAGCAGGAATTATAGAGATCTGTGAACATTGAAGAAAAACAGAATACCTGGGCATTCTGCATTGCTTGATCTGCACGGACTTGTTCTTGCTTCCCAACTTGTAGGGCTTTTGCTTCTTCGTGCATCCTCTTCCTCTCTGCTTTTGCCTGGACAAATTTTCATTCGAAATGCTTGATTAAGGAACACAAAGATTGAGAAAACATAAGGAGGCATTACAGAAGTTCGATTTGAGAAAAGGGTACCTGGAGTTTTTGTGCCCTAGCCTCAAGTTTCCTGATCTCAGAGTCGAGGTAAGCTTGAGCCTCGGCTTCTACACGCCCTCGGTGAGCCTGTGCGAGAGCCTCGGCCTTTGGACTGAGACTCACATGACCCGTCGATCCATGAGCAGTTGGGGACACTGATGCCTGCGCAGAGATCAGTTGAGTTGGAGGCCCATCGGAATTCTCCGATTTTACATACAACTGCAAATGTGCCCCTGTTTTTTGCTCCCTTCTTTCTTCAAACATTGATTAATACTTTTGTTATTAATTATAAAGCTTCAAAGTTTTGTAAGACGCGACAAAATTCATAATGACGATAAAACGCGCTCAGGTGGAGGAATATAATAATGGTGAGCATACACTCCGCCTTTCTAAGGAAGTGAAGGGTCCTGAGAAAGAAGATTTCAGAACGGTTTATTTTCCTAAAATACATGGGAATTGAATTGAATGAATGAATGGATGGATGGAATCTTGATGGTGTTCATAAGATCAAGGTGTTTAAGAGATCAAGAGTCATGTTCTAATGTATTTTCTTTTTTTTTTTTGAATATCGGCTTTTATAATGAATCTTGATCAAGAAATTGGTTATATTTCGAAGTCTTGTTTTCTCAAATAATTCAATTTGACTATCCACTCTCAAATTGTTTTCATACTTCATATTTGTAGTTGGTAACTTAAATACACTTTATAGTTAATTAAAGATTATTATAGTATTTTTTTAGGTTTTGATTGTGTAACATTATTTTATCATCAATATTTTAGATCATGATTCATCATCAAGACGAATTAGAGTTAAAGAAGGAAATGGAAGAATGGTTAGAATTGATGTGGGGAGAGTCACAAATTTAATTAATTGAATTGGTCTCTTTTCACTCCCTTTTAAATTATTGGATTTGTGCTCCCTCTCCTACATCTATTTGACTATTGGGTCTATTTCTATTCTTATATTTTCCCTCTAGCTCAAACTCATTTTGATAATTCATTGTAGAGTATGATTCAAAATGTTGTGATAGAAAAATACTACAAAATTAAAATCCAAAAGTTATACTATACTAATATCATGGACTATATAAATTAAATAGATGTTAGGAGGACGGCCAAAAATTTAGTTGGTTTGAATTGGTCTCATTCCTTACTCTTCTAACTTATTGGATTTGTTGTCCCCGTCTCCATATAAGGTTAACTAAATCTCGTATGTTACTATTCTTCTATTCTCGTTTCTAGCTTTAACTGATGTGATCATGCATTATAGAGTACGATCCAAAATGTTGACAATAAAAAATATAACTACACAATTAAAATTCAAAATTTTCAATGTATTTAAATAACAAATCTTCCAAATGAATGTTTTGAGCTTACCATTTTTTGTTAATAGCATTTTCCAAGGGATAAAGTAAGTGGTCCAAAAATCAAATCTCATGTTAAGAAATGAGTTGAAATATATAATTTTAGGTATGAAGAAAATTTGAACGATTATTATACTTCGAAGTGATGAAGAAGATTGTTTTCCTTCACAATCCTATTTGAAAAGTCTCATCCTCACACAATCATTAAATATAACATCCTTCACTTCAACAATTGAGACTTGTGGACACTCTTTTGGTGATATGATCAATAAAGAAGAAAACAAAAATGACATCACATCTACACCTTTGCCAACTTGGGAGCTAGAAGTATTGACTACTAAGGTTACCAATGAACTAATGAAGAATATTGCCGCAATAACAAACAAAAAATATAATTTCAAAAAATTGAAGATAGAGGATATGAAAATGAAGCAAGAATACTCATTGTGATGCATGTGCAAATGAAGTCTTCATGAGTAACTAAGGTTAGAGGTAATCATCTTTTTGAATCCTCTAGTCTTGGCAATTCTTCCATATTAAATATTGTGAGTTCATTTTCTTGTTATTTCTATGATAATATTACAGAAGATGAGTATACATATGAAAAATATTTTGAAAATATGAAAATAAGTGATAAATCTTATATAGAAATCAATGAGAAAAAAATGGAGGATGTAATTAACAATTGCATGGATATCAGACAAGATAGTAGGGGTTGTAATTGATGCAGGAGCATCCTGGGTGTAAGAGCAATCTTGCATCACCCAAAAATATTTCTATTTTTGTATTCAATAAGGGCTATCTTGTACAGAGCTGCTATTTATGGAAACTTGCTATTTTTAGTAAGTTGGTCATACGATCTCGGAATGTTCTGATTTTACATGTGGAGGTTCATCTCAGTCATATCAGCCTGCCGGTAAAGTTTCATGGCTAGATCAGGTCTAGTTTTGAAGATATTGAAGATTTTTGGTATTGGCAGCAGGGTACAGAAACTTTGAACTCAGTTTTGAAGGCTTTAGAGGCCCCGAATGAGGTCAAAAATTTGGGTGACGAGTGCTTGCGCGGGTCAAGCCTGTAGAGCGCTTCGTGGTGTTTCCAGAATGGGGTTATAATAGTCAATCAGGTCAACTGGCGATGACTTATGGTCTTCGGAAGTCAGGCCACCTGAAATGGCGAAAAATAATTTTCCTTCAAAATTAATGTTTGAGTTTCAAAAGTCATTTTGAGCTGACTTTGATGTAATAAATTGTAAAATAAAATAATTCTAAGTTTGGTCGGCCCTTAGGGCTAAATTTCTGGAACCTTCTCGGGCGGTGGAAAATGCCTATATAAAGAAGGCTCGTAGTGTTGTCTAGGGCAGTTCTGGGTAGATTTGGGTAATGATTTGAGGCTTGTCCTACAGAATATTGTAAAGGAATGCCCATGTGGCTTTGCATATTATAATTCTGAAAGTTTGTAATTCCACATTTGTGGAGATAATAAGAAGCCAATTTTCTGTTCTTGCATATTGTTGTTGTTTCTCTATTTCTGTTATATGTTTGTGGTATAAAGGGGAGCACCCTTCATCAAGTGGTATTAGAGTAGGAGTTCCTGAGTGTGTAAATAGATCGCCGACTGTGAGACAGTTTGCACCAGGACCGTGGTTAGGGTTTCAGTGTGCATTGCAAAAATGCCTCCACGAAGAGAACATGGCAGAAGAGCTGGTGCTGTGACACCTGAGGTTAGAGAGTTGCAGAGACAAGTGTGAGCATTGCAAGAAGAGATTCACAGAGGAATGAATCTTAATGTCAGAGACGAAAGCGAGGATGAAGCCGGAGAAGAATATCAAGAAGGAGAAGTCTAAATTGTGAACTAGGAGGAAGAAAGACTTTTTCGAGCCATTTCCAAGATTGGGAAAAGACCTAAGATTGAGGTTCCTACATTTTCTGGAAATCTTAACCCAAAGGAATTGATCAACTGGATCAATGAATGTGAGGAATATTTTGAGTATGAAGATGTTGAGGATCTTGATAGGGTCAAATTTGCAAAGGCCAGACTGAAAGGTCATGCGAAGATCTGGTGGCAAGAAATTCAATTGGAGCGAAATAGAAGAGAGAAAGATAAAATCACAAGATGGGATCAGATGGTGGATAAATTGAAGCAATAGTTCATTCCTATTGATTATGAGCTTGACCTACTAAAGAAAATGAAAAGTTTGAAACAAGCAGGAAGATCTGTTCAGGAGTATACAGAGGAGTTCTATTGACTCCTCATCAGAATAGGCCATGCAGAAGCTGATAAGGAGAAAGTTGCCCAATACCTTAATGGGTTAAGGCCAAGCATTCAGGAGGAGTTGGATCTGGTTCGAATGAACAGTATTGAGGAGGCATACCAGTTTGCCCTAAAAGTAGAGGAAAAACTGAACAAGAAGTTTGAGAGCAGACAAAATGGAAGAGGTCATGGTGGAAGATCTGGTGGACGGTCCTATGGTGGCCGAAATGAAGATCTGAAAAAGAAGAATGAGGCCAGTAGCAGCCAGAATCAGAGAGGAAATAATTCCAATTATTTTCAAGATTAGAGTAATAGAGATTAGAGAGGAAGAGGAAGAGGACAAGGATCTAGAAGAGGAGGCTTCCGTGGAATATGTTTTCACTGTGGAGAAGAAGGTCATAGGGCATTTGAATGTCCTCAACGCCAAGGAAGGACGAATAGGAGGAATGAAGGCCAGGCCAGAGTTGCACATGTAGATGAAGATGTCAGATCATCAAATTCAGAAGATGCTGAAAGAGGAGAAACGCTGATTAATAGAAGAGTCATGTTGAGTGGTGAGAATGAACCTGAACAAAGGAGGAGCCTGTTTCGCACTAGATGCAAGTGTGAGGGAAAATGATGTGATGTGATTATTGATAGTGGAAGCACTGACAATTTGGTGTCAGAAGAGATGGTGACAAAGTTGAAGCTCAAGAGACAGAAACACCCACATCCATATCAGATTGTCTGGGTGCACGATGACCATAAGGTCATGGTCAATGAACAGTGCCTAGTAAAGTTCAAGATTGGAGGGTACCAAGATGAGGTACTATGTGATATCATATCTATGGATGCATGTCATATGTTGTTGGGTAGACCGTGGTAGTTTGACACATGTGTTGTACATGATGGTCATGCAAATACCTATTCCCTGACAAAGGATGGAATGCGACATAAGCTAAAGTCATTGAATGACACAGAAGAAAAGGTATGTGGTAGTGCAAGATTAACTTTTGTTGATGGAAGAAAGTTCCTAGATGGTATGAGGCATGAGCATGTGTGTTTTGTTTTAATTCTAAAAGCTGGTAAGGAGGAAGTAGAAGATGTTCATGTAGAAGTTGCAGATTTGTTGGATGAGTTTCAGGATATTGTATCCGATAATGTGTTTGATGGACTACCACCAGTCAGGAAGATCAGTCATCAGATGGACTTGATCCCAGGAGCGAGTTTGCCGAATAAGGCAGCACACAGAATGACACCTGCAAAAAGTGAGGAATTGAACAGAAAAGTACATGAGTTGTTGCAGAAAGGATTGATCTGTGAGAGTCTGAGTCCCTGTGTTGTACCAGCAGTATTAGCGCCAAAGAAGAATGGAGAGTGGAGGATGTGTACAGATTCCAGAGCAATAAACAAGATCACAATCAAGTATAGGTTTCCATTGCCATGAATGGATGATATTATGGACTGTTTGAGTGGAACTGTGTATTTCTCAAAAATAGATCTAAAGAGTGGATATCATTAGATTCGGATCAGAGAAGGAGATGAATGGAAGACTGCCTTCAAGATAAAGGAAGGACTGTATGAGTGGTTAGTCATGCCTTTTGGGCTAACCAATGCACCGAGCACTTTCATGCGGCTCATGAATGAGGTTCTGAAAGAATTTCTAGGTAAGTTTGTCATTGTTTACCTAGATGATATTTTGATCTTTAGCAAGACATTAGAGGAACATATGATGCATATTCGTATGGTGTTTGAGAAGCTGAGAGATGAGAAATTATTGATTAATTTGAAGAAGTGCAGTTTTGTGAAGAAAGAGTTAGTGTATTTGGGATTTGTAGTTTCAACAGAAGGTCTAAAAATAGACCCAGAGAAGGTACAGGCTATCTTTGAATGGCCTACTCCAAGGAGTGCTACCGAGGTAAGATCTTTTCATGGTCTAGCTAGTTTTTACAAAAAGTTTATCAGAAATTTTAGCAGTATTTGTGGTCCCTTGAGTGAAACAATGAGAGGGGATAGAAAAGAGTTTAAGTGGACTAATAGGGCAGAAAAGAGTTTTCAATTGTTGAAACAAAAAGTTACAGAATAACCTGTTTTAGTACTTCCAGATTTTAATAAGGTATTTCAAGTAGATTATGATGCTAGTGGTACTGCAATAGGAGCTGTTATGAGCCAAGAAGGTAAACTTGTTGCTTATTTCAGTGAGAAGTTAAATGATGCCAAGAGAAAATATTCTGTTTATGATCAGAAATTTTATGCTATAGTTCAGGCATTGAAGAAGTGGAGACACTATTTGCTTCCTAAGGAGTTTGTTTTGTATACTGATCATCAAGCTTTGCAATATTTGAATAGTCAAGGAAAGTTGAATCAAAGGCATTTGAAATGGGTTGAGTTTTTGCAGAGTTATACATTTGTTTTGAAACATAGAAGTGGAAAGTCTAACAGGGTTGCAGATGCGCTTAGCAGAAGGCAACTATTGTTGACAGAGATGCAGATTGAGGTGGTTGGGTTCAAGGAACTCAAGAATTTGTATCCAGAGGATCCTGATTTTGGTGAAGCTTGGAAAGCTTGTAAAGAACCTGTTACTCTAGACAGGATGAAATGGCTGGATTTTATCATTCAGGATGATATGCTATTCAGAGGGAGTCAGTTGTGCATTCCACGAAGTTCTATGAGGGAGAATCTCATCAAAGAGAAGCATAGTGGAGGATTGGCTGGACATTTTGGTTGTGATAAAACCCTTGCTTTGGTTGGTGAGAATTATTATTGGCCACAGTTGCAGCAAGATGTCAAGAAGTTTGTACAGAGTTGCAGAGTATGTTAGATGGTGAAAGGAGTGAAGCAGAATACAGGGTTGTATCAGCCATTACTTGTACTAGAAAAGCCTTGGGAGGATATCAATATGGACTTTGTTCTTGGTTTACCAAGGACATAGCGGGGACATGATTCAATTTTTGTGGTGGTTAATAGATTTTTGAAGATGACACATTTCATTCCCTGCAAGAAGACTAATGATGTTGTTCATGTAGCAGAATTTTTTTTCAGAGAAGTAGTAAGACTACATGGTTTGCCAAAGACCATAGTTTCAGATAAAGACACTAAGTTTGTTGGATATTTTTGGCGTACATTGTGGAAGAAGTTGAAGACAGATTTGAAGTTCAGTTCATCACATCATCCACATACTGATGAACAGACAGAGGTGGTGAATAGAAGTTTGAGAAATTTGCTGAGATGTTTGGTTGGAGACAAGCCAATAGGATGAGATTTGATTTTACCATAGGCAGAATTTGCATACAATAATTCTGTCAACAAGAGCACTGGTAAATCACCATTCCAGATTGTATATAGAAATGGTCCAAGAAATGCATCTGAATTGAGAAAGATAGATAAAGGAGAAATAAGTAGTGTTGAAGCTGAAGATTTTGCAGAACACTTGAAGAACATCCATGAGGAGGTGAGGAAACATATTACCAAGATGAATGCGCAGTATAAGGCTAAGGCAAATGAGAAAAGGAGGCATAAGGAATTTCAGGTTGGGGATGAAGTCATGGTTCATTTGCAGAAGAAGCGGTTTCCAATTGGTACATATAACAAGTTGAAAATGAAGAAGTTTGGGCCATGTAAGATACTGAAGAAGCATGATTCAGGAAATGCATATGAGGTAGAATTGCCTATTGAGCTGAATATTTTACTAGTGTTTAACGTTTCAGATTTGACAAAGTATCATGAGGGAGGTGTTGAAGATGAGGTTACAGTAGCATAGTAGAGTATTCTAGCAACCAGTTCAGATACCAAGGAGATTGAAGACATACTAGACAGTCGTGTTGGTAGAAACACAAGGAACAAGACATATGAAGAATATATGGTCAAGTGGAAAGGATGACCTATTGAAGATTCATCATGGTTGACAAAGGAGGAGGTTAACCATCTTGGTTTTCCTTTGCACACCTGAGTCGTGACAGGGTCACTTCTCAAATTACCTTAGGTGTCTAATGCAGGAGCATCCTGGTTGTAAGAGCAATCTTGCATCACCCAAAAATATTTCTATTTTTGTATTCAATAAAGGCTATCTTGTGTAGAGCTGCTATTTATGGAAACTTGCTATTTTTAGTAAGTTGGTCATATTATTTCGGAATGTTCTGATTTTACATGTGGAGGTTCATCTCAATCATATCAGCCTACCAGTAAAGTTTCATGGCTAGATCAGGTCTAGTTTTGAAGATATTGAAGATTTTCAATATTGGCAGCATGGTACAGAAACTTTGAACTCAGTTTTGAAGGCTTTAGAGGCCCTAAATGAGGTCAAAAATTTGGGTGACGAGTGCTTGCGCGGGTCAAGCCTGTAGAGCGCTTCGTGGTGTTTCCAGAATGGGGTTATAATAGTCAATCGGGTCAACTGGCGATGACTTATGGTCTTCGGACGTCGGGCCACCTGAAATGGCGAAAAATAATTTTCCTTCAAAATTAATGTTTGAGTTTCAAAAGTCATTTTGAGCTGACTTTGATGTAATAAATTGTAAAATAAAATAATTCTAAGTTTGGTCAGCCCTTAGGGTTAAATTTCTGGAACCTTCTCGGGCGGTGGAAAATACCTATATAAAGAAGGCCCGTAGTGTTGTCTAGGGCAGTTCTGGGTAGATTTGGGTAATGATTCGAGGCTTGTCCTATAAAATATTGTAAGGGAATGCCCATGTGGCTTTGCATATTGTAATTCTGAAAGTTTGTAATTCCACATTTGTGAAGATAATAAGAAGCCAATTTTTTGTTCTTGCATATTGTTGTTGTTTCTCTATTTCTGTTATATGTTTGTGGTATAAAGGGGAGCACCCTTCATCAGTAATTCAAAAACTAGTGATAATCAAATAGATGAAGAAACTCAGCCTCATGTTGTTTTCATTCCTAGTTGGTGTCTAGAGGTGTTTAATGATGATTTTCTAGTGTGGAGAGGGAATCATGACTTCAATATTGTAGGTTCGAGAAGAAACTTTTCTAGTTGGTAAACATGAACGTGCATAACTATCATCAAAAAATGATGAAGTGGTTGAATTAAACTTTGCAAAGGATAATGAAATTGTATCCTTTAATAATGATCTTGTGATTGTTGAGACTATTGTTAATGATGCTAATTCTTGGTATAATTTAAGAGGGTTTTATTTAAATCAAGACTTGAATCAAATACATTCAACTCCAAACTATTCCCTTTTTTTATGGAAAAGATCTCTAAGTCAAAGAAATTTATCTAGATTATGCATGAAAAGATTTCAAACGGATACAAAAGTCCACAAAGGCTAAATATGATGCTCCTTGTTATCATCTCTACACATTCTAGGATTTTACATATTCTTCTAATGTTGAAAATTTGAGAATTCGTCAAAAATTCCTAAATGTTGACCCTTTATTTTTATTTTTAAGATTGTTTTTTGGATGTTGATTGGTTGGTCCAGTTAAAATCCTTATAAGTTATAACTTAGAGTGTGTTTGCATAGTGTTATTAACTGGCCCCTTCCCTATATTATATTTTAAATCACCGATTGATTTTCTAATTTTCCCGAGTCCTTATTCCCTTGGTCGCATTCAGCATGTTGAATTTTGATTTTCATTCAAGATATCCTAAGTTCCTATTAAAGTGTTTGTTGTTAGGTTATCTCCCTAGGTGTACGACCACTTTTAAGTCATTTCTTTATCTGCGTGCATATTAAAAATATTGTTCTTTATCTGCACCCCTGTGGGCTTAGCACCTGATTTTGCATCTGTTAAAAAGTATTCACCTGCTCCACCGCGGGTCAATATCAATATGAGGTGGATTGTGAAGCAATATGTTGCCACGTGTTTCCAAATTACCCTGCTATATATGTTAAAGAAAAAATTCATCTGCACCTCCAGGGGTGTTATAGTTAGCAGTCTTCATAATTGGCAGATGCTTTATGTGCCTCCACGCCCATCAAGTAACACTTCAAAGATAACCAGCGGATCTGCAGGAAAACCAAAAAAAAATGTAAACTATTAGTGGTTAAAATATTTCAACCGCTCTTTCGTAGGTTAATAAAGCATCAAGAAATTGTGATATTGCTATTGGAAAATATTTCCTACACATCAAGGAATGTTAAATGGCGGGTGGGTGAGGTGCGGCCACATATCTTCAGGGTCCCACTTTGTGTCAAGGAAAATGTTCATCTGCACACCGGCAAGAGGTTATGATTTTCCTTGTCTTATATCAATTTTTGAGTTTATTGGGCATAAAGCCATTGAACCTTTGAACAATTACTTGCAGACCTACAAATCAGAAATAGGTTCAAATAGATTTTGTGACCTCAAGGTTTCATTGGCCTTTTTTTTCATATGTTTTAGGAAAAAATAATGTATACCCTCATGAGGTTTTATATGAAGAAGATGTTCTCAATAACTTGTGATCAAGGCTAGAAGTACAATAAAGGAGAAGATTATGGAATGACCTCATAAAGGTTAAGAACAAAGGAAGGTTGTTGAGCTTGATTTTAAAGGTTTCTATACATATTTGGATCCTCTAAGGAGGATTGATATGATGATTATAAATTTTGAAAAGATATATGGTAAGTCCCTACAAATAGAGGCTCATACAAACGGTGTTTCAACAACAACAAAAGTTAAAAGAGATTGTTATCAAAGAACAAGATGATGAAATTTCAATGCCCAAGGCCAACTCTACTCATGAGAAATTGGCTAAGAGGCAGAGGATTGAGCCTTTGGTCGACTACTCTGTGAATCTTGAAGTGGTTGCTAAGAGTGGAGGAGGGGGAGATGATGAGGAGGTTAACCATCCCACAAAGAAACTCCTTGCACATTAATATGAGATTCTTGAGGATAGAGTTAATGTACACAAAGATACTCCTTGAACAAGTACAAAAATCAAAGGTTGATTGTTGCTTTATTGATGATGATAAGTTTGGTCAATCTACAAAGTTTAAAGGCTTCTAGTAAAACTCAAAGGAAAAGAATATTGGGAAAAGGTAGAGGCAAGTAAACAAGGAGTTGATCATAGTCAGCAAGATCAGATTTTTGCTTCTACTCTTCAAATAAATGAACCTTAATGATATCAATATCTCTATGGAGTTGGTATGGAAGATGCTTAAAGAAAGTGGAGTGCTGGAACTAGCAAACTTCCTTCCTGCTTGATCAAGCTAGAAATTAGAAAGAGATTATGTTTTCTTCAAAATTTGAAGCAGGGGATGCCAAATTTGGATCTAGATTTGATCAAGGGTTACAAATTTTGGAGTCCAATCAACATCGGAAGGAATCCTGCCTCTAAAGAAGCCCAAGCCAAAATTGATGACTATGCAAGAAGAAGTGAATATATGGAACAAGATATGATGAAGGTGAAGGCCTTGGCTTTGGCTAAAATGGTTGATACTTTCAAAGAAGTTAAGTTACAAAATTGAGAAGATTAAGTCAAAATTTGATGCAGTTTATGAGGGATATAGTTCCTTGTTGCAAATAGAGCTGTTATGTTATAGGTTTATCCCTATTCTCAAACCCTTATATTAAAGTTGTCATCCAAAATAGCCCATCATGGAAGAATTGGGCCTTATTGCACAATATGAAAATCTTCCCCAAATTATTATGGAGAAAAAATAAATATTAGATGTTATCATAGCATTATTGTAATTCTTCAAAAGAAAAGAGCATCTGATCAAGAAAAAAGTCCATCACTACATGACTTGGAGCATCCACTCCTTCCAAATACAGTTGAAAGGGGAAAAGGGTTAAATTTTTTTGGAGAATTGAATGGGTGATGTTGACCTTATTGTTCCTATTCTTCATACTATGATGGTTGATAATGGAGAGATACAAATGGACTTATTCAATAGCACATTAGACAAGGTGATGGCATTTGAGGTTGGATATTCTAAATTCATTATAGATAGTAGGTTCATGCTTAATGCCAAATGGAAGGAAGATGTTAAGCAAATGGAGCAAGTACAGGTATTTCAGTGGCCTAATGAGTTGGATGTGATAGAATGGGAAGATAATTTGTAGACACCTAAAATATTCTCACGGCTACAAGCAACAATTTTACTAATTTGTGTCTTATTGAATTAAATAATATTAATTATTTAATTAATTTGTATTATTCTCCTAATTTAATTTCAAATTTGTCTTTTCTCTCCAAAATCAATAATTGAATGAAAAGTTAATTAATTATTTAATGCCCACTTCATTAATCTTTCAATTCTTGTCTAATTTCATCTAATAATTCTTCTTAATATTATTTAAATGATTTTATTCTTTAATTAATGTCTTTTCCTCAAGTTTAATTGAATAATTCTTATTATTTAATTAAATTAACATTTCTCATTCTTTGCATCACAATTAAATATTTATTTTAATCATTTAATTTACTAACTATGTCTTATATAATTGAATGAAATAATTGTTTTATTTAATTATTTCACTTCTACGATGTTAACTAAGTCTTCTTAAAATAAATAAATGATGCAATTTATTTTTTCATAATCATGCACAATTAAATAAATTTTGAATTTATTTAATGTTAATTATTCTTCTAGTTCCACCTCCATGACTAATACTAGTACTTTAAGTCTGACTAATCAATCTATTATGTCATTTGTCCAATCAATTTTCCTAATTAATTAATCAAACCAATCTTCTCTCTAACCAATTTAGTTGAATAGTCAATCTAATTAGTCCTCTGATCAATCTAATCAATCCTTTGTTCAATCTATATAGTCTTTTGATCAATCAACTCTGTTAGGCAACAATTAACTCTTAATTAGTTTGTGTAATCTATCTAATCAAGTCTAGTCTAGATTACTCTTGATTATTCATTACCAATCAATCATAATTGTCTATTGAAATCCAAGGAAAAGTCTATATAATGAGGGTAATTCTTCATTATTTAGAACCACAATTTTTGAATTATTTATTGTATGCATTGAATTATGTTATTTTTCTCTTGAACAGGAGTATCATTTACAACAATCTAAATCTTGTGGTTGGATCTAATCTTTGTTGTTGTAGGTATACTAATCTAAATATTTTACCCTTACCCAACATGAAACACCTATTATTTTTTACTTTTTAGTTTATGTATAGGAATAAAATCTTATGACACATTCAAGCTTTAATCGACGCATTTGCATGTTAAATCACCTCATGTGCTTTCTATCTGTCGTAATTATTTTTTGTGTTTTTATAGTGCTTTATTTATTGTGCTTACTATGTGCAGGTTCATTCAACGCAATCGATTATTAAATGATGCAATCATTCAAATCATACACACATTTGTGCTAGAATATTTAATTTTGTGTTTTTTGTCTTCTATGCATGTTGTAGATGAAACACTACAATCGCTAGCCAAACATTGCAACTACTATAACGAAATGTCACAATTGTTATAATGAAATGCCACATCTGCTATAAGGAAACACCACATCTGCTATAAGGAAACACTATAATTGCTATAAGGAAACACCATAATTTCTATACTGAAACATCACAACTACTATAACGAAATGTCACAATTTCTATAGGGAAATTCCACAATCGCTATAATGAAACGTCGCAATTGCTAGCCATTTTCCGCAACCACCTGGTAAAATCAAGGTATAATTTTATTTGTGTTTTCCATTCAATTTGTCAAATTTAAAGTCCTAGGTTAGGTTTTTTAGGGTTACTATTTTTTTATTTTTAGTGTGTGGCATGGAAACAGGTCTTGCTTGCTTTAAATAGATCACACTTCATTTTAGGGCTTAAAATGAACTTCTTCTTTTCTATTTGGTTTTAGATTAAATCATGTGTCATTTTGGACTTAACAAAAATCTACTTGTCTTACGTGATTGGTGTGATTGCACATACTATTATTGGAACCCTTTTTCATTTTACTTAGAGAGGCCTATGTGGCGATCTCATTACCTCGAGGAATAACCTCAAAGCAATAAAACCCTTGGACTGCTATAGATATAATGTTGTTGATAAATTCCAGTTTTACACGTGACATCTCAAGCTTGGTGTGTCAATGCTAGCTCAGATCAGGCCTATGTACCTAAGGAGATGATGTAGCTGACTAGAGAATTCAACGTCTCACCCGTGAATCTTGTTAAGTGCCACCAAACATTATTAAAAACCCTAAGTTAGAGGTCATCTGTTCTAAATCTCAAACATTATAATTGGAGGTAATAATCTCCCCAAGGCACCTACCATAGTTTTTCTATGAGATTAATTCAATAGGGGAGAAATCCTCTTTGATCAAGATCTGGAAAAAAAAATTAAGAAAATGGGTGCACCCTCGGGTGTGACACTGTTGTTTGAGCTAATGGAAATTCAAGTTGTGGGCTAAAATATTATAATGAAGCCATGGCCTTAGGCTACTAGTTTTTTGTTTACGCTTTCATTCGTAATATGACCACAAAAAATCTTGTGGCTTGCAAGAAGTCATTGAATATATACAAAGCATACTAGAGTCCAAAATTGTCAAACAACTATGCTTTATATGTGTTTTTTTTGTGTTTGCAACAATCAAAATCATTGTCAAACTTTTTCATAGAGGAAATCATGCATTTGCCATTTATACTATGCAACTAAATATCCTACAATGCAATTGTCCTATTCCTACTATGCAACTATCATTTCCTACTACGCAATTGATGCTAATTAGTTGCATTTGACATATTCCTACATTGTGCATGTTGTAACTACTATTGTCCTACTATGCAATTGCCAAATTCTAAGACACATTCACCATAATCATTCGACACAGTTGCCTTAAAAAATTTCAATCTGCATTAGACCAAAATTTGGGTTTCCATATTTGTCCTCGATCTTTGTCTAGATTTCTCAGTTCCTATAAGCATCTGAAACTACATATTCATTTAGGAACCCTTGCATGTTTAGCATACTCTTGCATATAGGAAATCATACCCTTACATGTTTAGCATGCCCTTGCATATAGGAAATCATCCTCTTGCATGCTTATATTTTTCTCCTTGCATTTAGGAATATTTTCCTTGCACTATCCTTACATTTAGGGTCTTTATTTTGCACTACCTTGATAATTTCAAAAATTCAAAAACATAGGTTGTATTTCACTAATCATCGAAATTGTCATTTTACCATTTTAGATTTACCTTGGTTATTTTCCCAAAAATCCAAAAAATATAGTCTCATTCTTAGACGTTATTTTATCCCAAATCATCTTAGTCACATCTAGCTAGAGTCATTCTTGTATATTCCAACTACACGATCTCAAAAGGGAAAACATCAAATGGACTCTCATATTCATTTAGACAACAAACCTATGGCAAATAGTCTCTAGGTACCAAAGTGCAAATACACGTCCTTAGGGGAACCCACTGAGTCCATTTTAAAGAACTTGATTGTACCATCCTAAACTATAAGCACCTAATTTGTGTACCATTTAAGGATTATTTTGTGCCCACCTTAATCTATTTTCTATAGGACCTCATATGACACTTAATGGGTACCTAAATTCAAATATGGGTCATCTATCCTTTCAATCTTGTGAGAAATCAAGCTTAGTCCTTATTTCGAAGTGTGATATTCTATTTTTCCTCTAATTGTATCATTCATTTCATCACATAGGCTCTATATCCCTATTTTTGGCCTTCATGACCTAGCCCAACCTCAGAATAAGTTGTACCTAAAGGTCCTGCACCTACCCTATTTTCTCGGCGCCCAACCCAAATTTGGGGATAGTTTCTAGGTAAAAAATAGTTTTGGTGTTTTGTACTCAGACTCGCATGACCTGATGATCCATGATGGGGACACTGATTCCTGCTCAGTCAACAATTGAGTTGGAGGTCCATCTAGATTCTCTGATTTTACATACAACTACAAGTGTGTCCCTTCTTTTTGCTCCTATTTTTTCCCAAACATTGATTATTAGTCTTATAATTATAAAGCTTCAAAATTTTGTAAGGCGCGACAAAATTCATGATGACAATAAAATACAATCAGGTGGAGGAATATAATAATGGTGAGCATACGCTTTGCCTTTCTAAGGAAGTGAAGGGTTGTGAGAAACAAGGTTTGAGAAAGTTAAACAATTTATTTTCCTAAAATATACGGGAATTGAATTGATTGAATGTGTGAAAGGAATTTCGATGGTATTCACCAGAGAAGTAGTTTAAGAGATTAAGAGTCACACTCTAATGTATTTTCAATTTTTGTTTGTAAATCAATTTTTTTTATCATAAATCTTGATTAAGGAATTGGTTATTTTGCAAAGTCTTGCCTCTTTAAATAGCTTCACTTAACTATCCACATTCAATTTTTTTTTAGACTTTATTATTATAGTCAATAGCCTAAGTACACTTAATATTTAATATTTATGAATAACTATATATTTTTTATAATAAGTATTAATTATGAAATTATATGTAATATATATTTAATTAATGTATTATATTTATTTCATTAATACATATAAAATATATTACATTCTAGGGTGAGACTGATCTCCCCATGAGTGAGATCCTTCGCTTGCAAGCCCCTCAAGCCAACTCTAACTCTGATACCCATGCGGGCTAATAATTCAATAATATTTATAATTATAGGTATGTTAAATTACTATTATAAAAAATCAAGTTTTTTTTATCATTGTCAAAAGTAATAGGACAAAAGATATTTGTTAAATTATTATTATTATAAAAAAAAATGATTTTATCATCACATATTGTGAAAAAAAAGGACAAAATGGAATAGTGAAAGCACTATTGTATAAAAACGGAAAAAAAATACAATCATAAAAAAAGTTGGTCAATTGATTTTAACTCTTACTTCTCATTAGTTGGTGGTTTGACATTTAAAATGCTAATGTCATCGAATAAGATAGTAGTACTGTTAGCCAATAAAATGAATTATAGGTGAAACAATTTTTATATATGTATGGTTGATGCTTTGACATTTAAGTGAATATGGTGAATGCATAAGTAGTGGCAAGAGCAAATAACATAAATATACAAATTACACCTTTACAACATAAATATATACTCTCGCATATTTTAAAATATCAAACAAAATAAAATCTATTTTTTAAGTCAACATTTCAAATCACACTCAACAATCCATCATCACGAAAAGAAATGTATGTATAAAAAATATATTCATATTTTTATAAACAAACAAAATATCCCTAAACAAATAAGAGAAAAAATAAAATGAATTGGATTACCTATCCTTGACCTCGTAGTCTTAAAAATCTTCTATTCGTTTCTATGGCCTAATGCAAACAATATGGAACTTGACCGAAACAAATGCATTCACACGTGGATGGATATGGATATCAGGGGCACCCTTTTCTCTCTCGTCAGGATTACATCACTAAATTACCCCTCCAAATTAGGATTCTAGAAGCTGGAACACTTCAACGCTCTCTCACCCAACTATGGCGTTTCAAACAAACATTAACTATTTATTCCACAAACGCAGATCGAAAGTCAATCGACTATGCTCTTTGATCTTCGCAAGACAGGTAAGATATTGGACTGAACTTTTCTGTTTCAGGTTTAAAATCTCTTCCTTTTTCTGTCATATACAGACTAGGCATATGGTGAGCTATGCCCACAACCATGAAATTTTAGGTTGTTATTGCTTCACATTGTTGGGCTGTTTCATTTCTTGGGTTTTACACTGTATATCTTGTTTTGGGGGATCC
Organism: Chamaecyparis obtusa; assembly: GCA_027943335.1. Taxonomy (NCBI): domain Eukaryota; kingdom Viridiplantae; phylum Streptophyta; class Pinopsida; order Cupressales; family Cupressaceae; genus Chamaecyparis; species Chamaecyparis obtusa. The sequence continues at coordinate 277,956 of BSBK01008609.1, read as the reverse complement.
ATGGTTGAATGGAATGTTTTTTCACATTGTGTTTACTGTCCTGATTGCAAATGCAAGGCACATGTGAGTTTTGAATTTCTGATTTGGTGTTGTTTTTGGCAATGTATCAAATTATGTGATGATTTTTTCTGATTCAACTGTCTGAAATTCCATTGAAGGTGGTATTTTTGGCAATATATCAAATTATGAGATGATTTTTTCTGAGTCAGCTTTCTCAATTTCGTTGAAGAATGTTGGTAATTTTTTAATTATGACAGGAATTAATTTCTTGTGTACAGACTTCATGATCCTGTACATCTTAATCAAAACCTCTAAAAAACCCATCGTCAAGTTTGAATTGATGAAAATTAACGCATCATAATATATGGGTGATTGGCTTGAATCTAAGGTTTTCCCCTTGAAACTAAGGGTTTTCGCTTGAATCTGAGGGTTTTGTCTTGAAACTAAGGTTTTGTCCAAAAATTTGTCACAGGGTTCAAATTTGGTATGCAGAAAAACACAAATTTAGACAAGTAAGCAAATAACAGAGAGATCCACAAAGATTAGGAAAGATAAATCAATCTCTCAAAAATACAGATTGTATATTTGCTTCAATACCCAGTAACGTTTTGGTTAATGGATTGTAGATTGATCCCATAACCATCCAAAGCATAATTAGTTTTAGATCATATAGTATCTTGATTAAGATCAGTAAATTAGTATGCTGTCTTTTGCAGGCCCTTTCAAGTTAACAGTTTTAAGGAACATGAGATTTTCATAGTCTATGAGATAGGTTGAAAATAATTTCGGAAAAAAATTGTATGCATTTAATTTTCATGAACTTTGCAGGTCACACTCTGCGATATAGCTAACTGATGATAGATCATAAAATAGATCACAAACTTTTTTAACTTGATAACAACTTTGTTATATAAACACCTCTTAAAGCAGCGAAATAAAGTATATGGGGTTCTTTATGAGTGCACAGAGATTGACTGTTCCTTATCTTTGAGCAGGGGCATAGATTGCGCAAATGTGATTGAATCAATTGCTTTTGCAGTAGGGGGAATGGTCGGTATATTGGGAAAATTGGATCGGCTTGGATGCCCTCCTGGATAGGGTCAGTGCTCGACTGCTAGGTGACTCAGTCCCAGCTATGAGGGAAAAACTGACGGTTCATTGGAAATAGGCAATAATACCCAGTTGTGTCATAGTTTCGAGGGAAAGGAATTCCCCTATCCTACTGGGGGTGATGTGTTCTGTCACACTGTATGATCACCAATGATGGAAGCAAGAATTTGGAGAAATCTGCCTGAGGATCTAATAGATAGAATCCTTGCAAAGCTACCAGCAGAATCCTTTCTCTGCCTTAGGTGTGTGTGCAAGAGATGGAATGCTCTTCTATCCTCGCCAAGCTTTCTTTCGCTTTGCAGAAAAATATCACACAGGCCCTGGTTGGTGATGTTGAAGCGCCGGGATCACAGAATTTGCAGGGCGTATGATAGCTTTCTCAGTAAGTGGCACATCATATCCCTCTCATTTCTTCCTTATCCAAGAGCAGAAGTTGTGGGGGCCTCAGGTGGCTTATTGTGCTTGAAAACCCAATTCTGTCTTTCTGTTTGCAATCCCCTAACAAAAATGTGGAGAGAGCTTCCCTACAATTCATTTGAACGTAGTTGGAATGCTGTTGCAATGGTGGTTGGAGAGGGTCTTGAGGGCTACAAAGTTTTAGTGGCAGGTACCTGTTTTGATAGGAGGACAGAGATCTATGACTCGGTAAGTGATACCTGGAAAAGAACAGAGGATGTGCCGATGCAAACAAATCTGAGACATGATGCAACTTACTGTGATGGTATGATATATTTTAGCACATCAGAGGCATTTGGGGCTATGGGGTATGATATGCAAAGAGGGTCATGGAGAAGGGTGCAAGCTACTGCACCCATACCCTTGCCGGACTCACTTGTATGCAGTCGTCTGGTAAGTTGTAGCAATCGGCTTTATCTTGTTGGTGGAGTTGGAGAGAATGGAATTTCAAGGAGCATCTGGGTGTGGGAGCTGAATGAGCACAGAACAGAATGGAGGGAGGTCCAGAAGTTGCCAGAGATGATGTGCAAGAAATTCCTTGCAATTTCTTACCACAATTATGACCAAATATGCTGCGTAGGCCATGAAGACTACATCTGCCTTTCCTGTTTTGCATCGCCTCAAGTTCTTGTTTACAAGTTGCCACGCCGGACGTGGCATTGGCTACCTAGATGTCCATCTATACCTGATGAAGCAAGTTATGGCTTCAAATGGTTTTCTTTCACTCCCAGTTTATATGCATTGGTCTAGTTTCTTTGCCTTGCTCTTGATCATGAAATTTAACGAGGATTCAAGGTTGCAGAGTTGACCATTAGTCTCCTTGCAGCCTGATCATGGATTGCTTTTTCATTTTTTAAAGTATGAACATCATCACAACAGTATTGATCTAGACAAAATTTCGGAGTAAAGTTAAGTTCAGCGGTTGTGGGATTTTTACTACAACTGAATTATTGAAGTTGCCATACATCCAAGAGGCTTGTTTTTTGTGTGCTCACGCAATCCCTGAGGTTATATTTGAAAATATTATACTCATGAAAGGCAATTAATACTGTAAGAAATGTGATTGAAAATATGCTTGACAGGAATAGATGGATGTCAAATTCAAACCCTTAGCTACTGTTTCTGATTTTCAAGTATAACAAAAATGGAAGTGCATAATAATTGTTATAATCATGCAGCACTGATACCAATTATCATGCTAAGTTTATGTGGTGAGTTTGATTTATGCATGTATTGTTATTTGAGTGGCCATCGGACTAATTCTGAAGCAATCAATTACAGGGTGTTGTACTTTATAGAGCGGCTTGAAATTTTATGTTAAGAGCTTTCCAAAGCTCTGTCCTTTCATAGCATATTACATTTTTCTTGTATTATGGCAATTGGATGACTATAAATTTAATATAATAATGTTTGTCCTTCAAATTGGAAAGAATTATTGGTCTAGCACTCCACTTTTCCCTAGCATCTACACATCATTTTTGTACAAAATTGGCATCCCATTATTGATATCCAAGTTCATGATAACAAAATGAAGCCTCGTGGCTTCAAACTTAAAATTTACAAATTTTCTTTTTGTCATTTCCCAGACGAACAGACCCAAATCCTTACCAATTGCACACTCAAATCCTTAAAATTCATACACACCCAAATCCTTACCAATTGCAACCTTAAAATTCATGCACACCCAAATCCTTACCAATTGCAATCTATTCATGCACACCCAAATCCTTACCAACTGCAACCTATTCATGCACATACTACTACACAACACACATTTAACAAAAATCAATAGACCTACAACACCCACTTATAATCAATCCAACAGACAACCAAACTCCTGGCAACTGCAATCTATTCATACACAAACCACTAAACACAGACAAAAAACCAATAGACCTACAATACCAACTTATAGTCAATCCAGTAGATACCCAAATCCCTACCAACTACAACCTATCCATGCACAAACCACCAGACAACACCAATAAACAAAAACCAATAGACCTACAACGCCCTTTGTAGTCGATCCAGTAGATGCCCAAATTCCTACCAACTACAACCTATACATGCAAAAACCACCAGACAACACCCACAAACAAAAGCCAATAGACCTACAACACCCATTTACAGTCAGTCCATGTTGTAGAAAGTTTTGGCTTTTGGAAGTGTGTTCATTCTGCAATTGTTGTTTACTACCTACTGCCAAGCAGTAATGGTGAAGATACCAATCCTGCCTTGTCCCTCTCATTACAGTTCTCTTACATCTGGTGAGGGACCTTAGTGAACATTCCCGTTCCAATACCACATGCCTTGCAGGGCATTTGTATATTGAAATGCATTCTTTATTGCCTATTAGGCCTATTAGGCCTAATACCCCAACACATGCTTCACAAAATCCAATATAACAATTCGTTATTGCCTATTAGGCCTGTTAACTTTACATATAAATCAACACTGATAATTTGCTCAAATTGGAACGATGAACACCACAAATTGGATGCTGAGATTAGATTTGCACTCGCATAGGTGACCCAGGGCGATAGATAATTGGTTCTAAAAATTGGAAGTCTTCATAGGGGTCAAATAAAAAATCTAAAAGATTAGCAAATTGTTTTCTAATATCTGTTATAGCCCTTCCTCATTACCAGAATCTAATTAAGTACTGTTTTCAATTTAGTTTAATTTTTACATTTGTTTATATTTGTGGCAACTATCAGCCTCAAGTTTCAACACTAATTATCTGATTGTTATTTGCATTTATTTAATTAATTGTCTGCTTGTTATTTATCCTACATCTCTTAAGGTTTTGTCTTCTAAATTAGAAGTCTCCAAGATGTAAGAGTTACAATTAAAAAGAGACATTGTCAAGTAACCTAAAAGAGTTTGTCCACATGAAGGACCTGCAAATTTACATAAATATATATATCTTTTTAAGATGACAACACAGAGTTTTTAGAACAAAAGTTACTCCTGCTGCATTTCTATGTCAATTAAAAGTGGATGTTTTATATGTGAATTTTCATATAATCTTTTTGAAATGCTATATTATATAGTAAAAAAATTAGCTGTCTATATTCTTTTCTTTTTTCTACCAATTTTTTTTAATTTAGATATCACTTCTAATAATTTAAAAACATTCTAAACTTGTTTTAGAGGGAGCAAAGTTTCACTTTTGATTTTGTTAAGCTTTTTAATCTCAATACATAACCACTTAATAAGAGTTTGTTGGGCTTCAAGAGCTTCCTCCAATTGATCTATATTCTAAATAACTTGAGCAACACCCTTTGACATCTCAAAACAAGATTCAAGGTTGAAATGGAAACTTACATGGGATTAGGTGGAACAAGATAGGGGTTTATCATCCAATAAAATTATTTTCCAATACCTTGTTTAGAGAAGGCCTTATCGTACTCCTTATCCCTTGTAGTATTTCTACCCAATTGAAGACTAACTTTTTCAAAACTCCTTACAAAAATAGGTTTGAATCTTTTTTCTCTTCTTTCTAAGAGGAGAGCCCATACCACCAACAAAAACTTCCATTGACTCCATAGCATCAAAGCCCTTATCCTAAGGAGAGTCTTTAGAATTGGACTTTGAGCCAACTTCCTTATCCATAACTCTCCAAGAATCATCTAAGGAAATAAAATTAATAGGGGACCCGCCTCCTTTTTGTTTATGGGGCATTTTTTTTGAAATAAGGGTTTCAAGCCTAATTAGGGTAACAATTAACATGATCAAACTTTGGTGTAGTTACACCATGTTCAACATTTTTTTACATTTTAAAATGGAATTATCTAGGGGAAGAAAATAGATAGAGAGGAAAAGAGACCAACCTCTTATACCAGAAGTGATCAAGAAGCACAATATGGTATGAGTATGAAAATTTGAACGTACCCTTTAATGTAAAATATGTCATTATGCAGAAGGCAACCTCATCCCAAAGGGGCTTTAAATAGTTCTTGACATAGCTTAATTTTGTTGAGCTCCTCCCCTAGCTTCAAGAAGAAATCAATGGCTTCATCCCCAACCCTCAATCTTTATAAAGTTAAGTGTTGGATAAAACCAACCATGTAACTTTAACCAAAAGTTCTTTACTCACAACAAAATCCAAGTTTTGCATTTAGACTCTTATGTTCACCTAGCACTTCACACACTCAACAACCAGAGATGTATCGTGCCCATTTAATTTTTTGATAAATAGATTAAAGCCTCCATTTTGTTAGAACCTCCAAACTCTCACATATTGTTTCATGTTCGATATCACATTCAGTGGAATCTATCTTATTTTTGTCAATTCTCGTTACTTTCAATTTACCTCACATACTCTTGAATGTTGTATTTATAGGAAATTCCTCCCTCACTCACTATAAAAAAATGTATTGCCCCATAGAGGATAACAATTACACATCATTAGAGCTTCCTCCCTTTAAATCATATGAACCTTAATTATGGTTGGTATCATTAATCAAAATCTTTAATCTTTTTTACAAGAAAATTATTTGTAGACCATATTTAAATTGCCTCATGAGTTACACCCCAACTTACTAAAAAATTGGCCACTTTGTTGACTTCCCTAAAATCATGGAAAACCTAAACATTAGAAAAACTATCAATAATATTTAAGAAATCCAAAACAAACTCCTAAATTCAAATAGTTTGGGTTTTTTCTGAGAAAGAAATTGATTGTGTTTAAGTAGTCTCTTAAGACAATGCATTGAACATCATGTTATTGAGAAAGCTTGAGAGCATGATAGGTAGCAACTACTTTAACAAAATGGTTATTTTGTAAACCAAGTTGACAATGATAACAACAATTAGTTACATTTATCATCTCTAAGAACTCCATCACTAGTAAGATCGGAGTTTCATTGAAATTTAATTTATACCAATTTTAGAGTAAAAGAGACCATTTAATCTTTAACATTATAATATTCCATCTTTGAAATGAGAAGCAATATCGAAATAAATTTTTGAAATAACATGTAATTCCTCTTTAGAAAGTTGCTATAAGAAAGTTATCTTCAATGAGTAAACTTACTTTGTTGAAGGCCCTTGAGCGTCAATTTTTCATTCTTTAAAATGTGATTGTTTCCCCCTTTCCATAAATCTATGATACCATGTGTGGTAGCACAATTTCCCATACCAACTTAAAAGGAGATTTCCACTTAAGGATAACATATTACAATTTGAAAAGTAATTTTATAATTAAAAAAATTCATTTTAAAATGATGGAGTAGAGGCATGGGCAGGTTTCAATGGCATTAGGGGCTGCAATATGATGGAGGATCGGAATCTAGATGGCTTTTCAATAAATGAAAGGGAGGTTTTACTAACAAATTTAGGTGGAATGAACCCTATCGAGCATGGAAGGCTCCAATTAACTAGGGCTTTAGAATGTTTGTCTCAGAGAATGAAGATCGAAAGGCTAGACAAAATCCATAGAGACCTGTATGCAAATTAGATGTCTACTACTATAAATGATAAATTAACTATTCTAAGATTAATAAATCTAACTAATTAGCAAACAACAATGAAGAATACAATTAAAAATGAAGCTAAAACAAGGTTTTACCTTCACTTACCATGTAGCTTGTCTCCAGTGTCCTCCTATGCTCTAATTTCTTGGATGTGTTGAGCTCTCAAATTTCCAATTTGAAGCTCCTTGCCCAAGATGATACCAAAGTGTGGAGATTGAATGATTGAATGCAAAACTAAATCCTAATTATGCAAATGAGATGATGATAGTGTGGATGCTTCACAAAATGATATGAATATGCTTGATAATGAGTGCTTGGATGCTTGAATGCTTGATTACAAAAATACCTATTAGCTCACAAAGGGAAAATTAGGCTCCTTTTATAGATTTTTGGAGGATCTAGGCCTAGGTGGCACAATCTTACGGTTGAGAATGAAAGGTGGAAGATCCTAGGCCTAGGATTGACTTGGTTGAAGGAGTTGAGAGAAAAGGGGGATGTAGTTGGAATGTGAGAGGAAGAATAGGGATGATGTTCCTCTCACATTGACATGGTGGAGAACAAGGTGGAAGGGAAAGACACATGTCAAGTGTCTCACAAAGACCCAAGAGAGAAAGAGGGAGAGACCTTTTCCTCATGAGGAGTCTTTGTACAAGTGTCCTATGAGTCACCTTTGACCCTTAGAGGTGGCTTGAGAAGCCCCTTAGGAATAGGGCATGTCTCTTGACTTGGTTTAAGAGAGGACATGTGGTCATGAGACCAAGTCCTATGAGGCCACATAGCCCTTAAGAATAGGACATGTCTGGGTGAGGATAATTATCAATAAATAATTAATAATTATTATTTATTTTAGCCAAAGTGATGTGTCAGGTGACTAGGTAGGTGAGGTGGACTAGAGGACGTAGTCATGTTTAGGTGATTGTGTATTTAATTAAATCACTTTAATAAGACTAATTAGAATACTTAGGATAGAGAAATAGACTATAGTGAATTTACTAAATAAATTGAATAATCTATTTAATAAATAGAGAAAATAATTATTAATTAAATAATAAATATTTAATTAATTTATCAAGTCAATATCAATTAAATAATAAATATTTAATTAATTTAATGAAGCCATTTGTAAGTGTATACAAGACCAAATGGGCATTTCAGATTGTTGTGTTTGGATGGTAGGGTGGATTTCAAATAGTTGGAAGGGAAATTTTGGCATCCAAAGCAATATAATGTGTAGAGGAACCAAAAAAGGTAACACCCAACTCAACTCATACTGGGGTGGTCTCTTTATTGCTAGAAAATAGAGAATGGAGTGACTCCATTAGTTTTCTCAAGGCTCGTGCCTTTTTCATGAAATGGAGAGGGGAGTGGCCGAATTTCTCCAAAATTATGGTTTGGTGTGACAAGCATTGGGGCAAAGACTATATCATAAAAAGCCTTGCAAATGGATTTTACCTGGTTATTTTCCCAATAGTTCAAGATAAAGAGTGGATTATCAATTGTGACCTATTTATGTTTGGGGGAAGGGGTTTCTATATAAAAGACTGAGCATTGAAGTTTGATCCTAATACAATAGACATTAAGGAAGTTCATGTGTGGATTAGACTGAAGAATCTTCATCAGGAGTATTGGGGTTAGGAAAGCTTAAAAATATTGGAAATATATTAGGTTTTTTATGAAGGCTAAGGAAGCCGTTGATAGATCATATTATAGCATGTTTCCTCAAATATTTATTTTATGGCAGACAATCCATCCTCTTCCAGAAATGGTATAGATTAAGACAAGGGAAGGGGTTTGGTGTCAAGTGGTGGAAATTGAGGATGCAATGTGAACAACCTCATAATAGGTAATAATAACTATGCCAAATCCTTCCCTAGGAATGATATATTCAAACTAGGTATTATTTTTCCTATCACAAAGTGCATTTAGAATGTCAACCCAGGGACGTATACTTGAAATGGGACAGCACAATTTGTGCACTAAGTTTCACATAGAGTCATCTTACTTAAACTGTTGCAGGAAAGAAAAATGCATTTAAAGAACCAAACTATTGCTGCAGGAAAGGTAAAACACACAACTGAGCAAATGAACTAATATAATCAACCATAAATCTAACTCCAACTCATTTTTCCATTATAATACACAAACTATGACTCTCTCTGCATATGCTACAAGAACTAACACAGTTACAATGTTGCAAGAACGAACCATGAATACTACCTTAAGTACTAAAAACAATTAAGCTACTTCTCTCTACTCTAATCTACTCCACCTTCCAAGTGGGCCCTCCTTGGTTGGTTTCGACTAACTACTAACACGAAAGATAACTCAAATTATTCCTTCACTTCATATATTCAGAAACATGGGTTACAATCAGAACATAGACTTGAAAAACAACTTGCTTCAACATAAAAGTAACATCATTATTTGTCTAACTAGATTTCCATCGAACATCTCCCTATATATAGAGAGTTACATTCAAAACATTTAGATACACTTGACTAATTCATCCATAAAAGAAGGAGAACACGTCAATCAATAACAGAAGATCACAAAGTTTAAACAACCATCTTAATAGAACATTAATCAACAGAGAAGATCGTGCGCCCCTATATTCCCTGAAGCATTCATGTATTCCTTCAATTCTATAGGTTATTCCGTAGCTGTCTTGATGGATCTCCTGATCGTGATCGAAACATCTCCACTCCTTCATTGTTGTAACTGATTTGTTCTCTAGCTGCTCCTTCGTTCCCGAAAGGTTAGTAGCATATGCATGCACATTCATATGTTCAAACTAATAAATTTCATCCAAATGTTAAAACACACATTAAGACAGCTATATGAAATACTGCATTATGTATATATAATATTGGAAAAGTGTGTATACTATTTCCTACCTAAAATTTTAAGGATATAATTGTACTTATGGAGTATATACAAGATTAAAACACTTAAAGGTCGCACAAATGTTCAAGAATGTTTTAGGAATAGAGCGAAAAATATTATAAAACATAGACCAACTTTGGTCTCATCATTTTCCCCCCAACAAGTATAATGCTTGTCCTCAAGCATTACACTTCTTTGCTACTATTCGGAATTCACCAACTTTTGTCTTGCCTCTTCTCTTTATCTTGAAGGTGTAATAAAAGCCTCTGGTCCGCTCCTAGTAGTCCATTCTATGATCTTCCTCCAGTTGGTCTAATTTGGTAGTGTTAAGATCATATAGTGGCCACAGGAGCATGGGTGGCTGGAAAGTTATAGGACACCAGAGTTCTCTTCTGATCTGCCTTCCTAGCTGCATGTACTTTGTTGCCCTGTTCATAGCTGCCTCGAAATTGATTGGGCTATGCGGTTCAGATTTTCTAAAGACCTCAGACAATCTATTCCACCTACTTCTTACCCCAGCTAGGCCCCTTTGAAATGAAAAATAAGGCAGTCCCTGGTACTCTCTGTAAACTTTATCTCCAAGAGCAAAGATCTTATCTCTGACTTTAGGTTTCTTATTTCCATAGGTGAGTGCTAACCAATCCCTTAAAATGACACCTGGTTTGCTAGATTCAACTCTTAGAGGTAAAGGTTCAGACTTTTCCTCATCTCTATAGTTATTTAGTTGCATCATAACTGGCTTCATTCTGCATCCAGGACATTAGTGCTCTCAAATGTACATCTCCTATTTAGAGGAGAGGGTTCCAATCAATTTCATTGGGAATAATGAAATTATGAATGTATAATTCACAGAGTAGATTTTGTTGCCAAGCAGGAAGTGTTTGATAAAGACCATAGAAGTCCTTAGCTATCTTAAACTCAAAATTCTTATTCTGAATAGTCATCATGAGTTGGAACATTAGGAATTGTTCTTTTAAACAAATGACATATACCCTTGGGGGTGGCCTACAGGCTATAATTTGATCAGCCAGCTTGAGGGCATGATCCATTCTCTATTTTTTATTTTCCATTTGTTCTTTTAGGCTTTCAATTTCCTCTTTTTTTTCATTAATTTCCTTTTTCAACTTTTTCTTCTCCTCTCCCCACATAATATTTTTGAAAAAAAATTGGGTATACAAACTAAATAGAATTGACTATAAGGTAGGTAAGCTAGGCTCCTCGGAGTGTGCTCTCTGTTGTCTTTCTATAATACAAGCCTGTTCAAAATAGTCTATATACCAAGTCCTTCTAAAAGGCACTATGGCACTATGGACATAGGAGTAGATAGGTGACTGAGGTGTCTGCAAATTCTCATGACAATCTTCTTGAATCGTTTGTACACTTCCTTTAGGGCTTCCTTATTGTTTAGGAGACTTAGCAGGAGATGAAACATCTACATTGAGAGGGGGTTCTAGAACATCTGGTGGAACTGGAGAATCAACATCATGAATATGAGGCTCCGTAGGAGATTTCTCTTATGGAACTTTTTGACTTTCTGGGGAATCCTTAGAAATTTGTCCTTTCATCCTAGACCTTCTTCTGAAGGGAGTTTCCTTTATTTCTGCAGTTTTCCTTTTACTAACCTTTTTCAGTCTCTCTATTGCAGGATCAGTTGCTGCAGGAGCTGGTTTTCTTTTTCGACTTCTTGAAACTGTAGGGCTTTTAGATTTTTCTTCTGAAACTGGAGTTTCTTCATCAACCTTTTGCTTCCCTTTCTTCTGGGATGGAGTAGGTACATTATCAACTGGGATAGGAGAAGGTGATTTTTCTTTTGGACTCTCTGATTCCTTTTCTTGGGATACTTCTACTTGTTCAGGGGGTATTTCAGTTTCAGGAACTGGCTGCTCTATAGGCTCATTCTGGGGCTACAAGGCTTTATTCTCAACAAATTCTTTCCATCCCATAGGAGAGACATCCCTAAGGGCTCTCTCAACTAGAAGTTTAATTAGGCCATGATGGGAAATGGAATTTGGTTTACCCTTTTGTGTCTCTTCAGCACTGATACTTAACATGTTGTACGAAAAGTTTGGAATGTTTATTTGTAGATTACCCTTGATACAACTAAGTAACTTGAAATGATGAGCATGCAAGTTGGAAAATCTCCCTTCACAATTAAAATACCCGATAATATGTGTAGCTAGCTCATTATATGGAACTAGTAATGACATTCTTTTGCATCCTTTCTTATTCACTTCCAAAGGAGGGTCAACAGGTCAGGTAAATTGGGCTCGTGCAGACCTAGCATCGTGCTCATTTGGGTAATGCTCTCCCACTGCAGGTAAGCCCGTCACCTCTGAAATTATTTCTTTTGTTGCTAGAATAGTCACTCCCCACACAGTAGCTTCCCCCTCATCAAATGAATTCATGAACTCTGCTACCACTTCCTCATCAAACTCCATTAATTTCAAGAAGTAATCCAGCCATCCACAGTCATGGAATCTATGAACAACTTCAACATCCTTCAATAAAATAGTATGAACAATAGGTTCATGTCTCATCAACTGTCCACCCATTATGTTAGATTTACTTTTAAAATTCCTTCTCAAATTCTTTCTCAAGCCCTTCCTTAGTCTGCAATTTCACAATGTTTGCTTGCTCTGAAACCCCAAATATTTTGAATTCCTTTGAAAAACCCCTTTTATTTAGCTCATAATTGCACTTCATTTCATCTCCCTTCAATCTTTGTGTCCTACAATTTTGAAATTTGAGCAATAGAAATGATAATGACACTTGACAACGAGGAATTCTATTTCTTTTAAGTGCAATTAAGCCTTACACAAAGTTAATTACATCACCTAGGGTAGGAATCGAGAATAATCTGGACAATTAAGTACAAAGGCTTGATGACACATCACATAAGTACTGATTTGGATGACATGCAATCTAGTTTGAAATGATAGGTGCATGATATAGAAACTTGGAAATTAATACACTTTTCACCCCCCAACAAAAGAATGACAAGTGTCCAAACTTGTCCTCCTTCACAGGGGAGAGAAAACTGGCGTAATGCCATAATATATAGACACATGCAATACTAAATATAATTTCTGAAACCTATGTTTTAAAAGTGGAAATTAATTGAATAAATTGAATATATGTATCTGTCATTATGTTTCTATGTGCGCTTGAAAGATGAGAATCGGTTGTACCTTGAAATTGATTGTTCTTGAATGAATTTATTATTGACGTGGATTTATTGAAAACATAGAAAATTAAGCAATGTGGGTGACATGGAATTTGGATGGGTGGAAGGTAAAGAAATGAGGTGAGTTGGAAAGAGAATTGAAGAAAAGTGAATGTGGAATTGAACTTCATTGAAAATTAAGTTTAATTATGGACGTACACTCGTGTATGCTAGGGTGAAGCTGCATGAAGAAGGTTGTCACCTTCTGCTACATGAGTGATTACCTATATTACCTTTGGCCCATCGACTGTGAATTGTTGTAGGAACTCTGTCTTGGTTTGTGGTTATTTGTATAGACAAAGTCTATGTCCATTAACCAGCAACTTGAACTACACTGGATCAATTTTTGTCAATTGAACTGCTCCATTTGCAAAGACATGTGTTATTTCATATGGCCCTAGCCATCTTGTTTGCAACTTGCCTTGTGTCTCCTAATATCTGGGATCAAACAGTAGCGCCCAGTCACCTGCTTGGAATTGTTTGCTCTTGATGTGGTTGTCGTGCCATTTCTTCCTCTATTTTTGTACTATTTCTGTGTGCTCAAGGGCATATTTGCGCATTTCATCTAGGGAGTTTAGTGTCAATAATCATTCATGCTGAGCTACAGGAAGGTCCATATTCAACTTCAAAGCAGTCCTCAACGTTTTGTGTTCAAAATCAATTGGCAGCACTGTTGTCTTTCCATAGAGTAGCTCAAATGGAGTCAACCCAATTGTGGTTTTCCATGTGATTCTGTATACCCATACTGCTTCTGATAACCAGTTGCTCCAATATCTTCTATTGAGTTGAACTATTTTGGTAAGTATGGCTTCAATTTCCCTATTAGTGACTTCCACTTGACCATTGGCCTAAGGGTGGTATGGACTAGACTTTCTTTGTCTAATTTTGTATTCATTCATGAGTTCTGTTATCAAATTTGATGTAAATTGTGCCCCTTGATTAGTTACTAGCTCTCTTGGTACTCCATATTGAGTAAATATTTCTTCATATAGGAAGGCTACCGCTTTGTTGTCACGTGCATGCTTCATTGCTTTCACTTCTACCCACTTTGTGACATAATCTGTGCATACCGAGATATATGATTTTCCATTTGATGGAGGGTCTATGGGACCAATAAAATCCATTCCCCATTTATCAAATGGTGTGACAACTACTTGTGGGTTGAGTGGCATCTCATCTGATTTGGTTGGCCTGCCCATCCTTTGACATTTGTCACATTTTCTGGTGTAGTTGGATACATCTTTGTGAAGTGTTGGCCAATAGTAGCCTGTTGTTAGCACCTTCATTGCTATTCTTTTTGCTACAAAGTGTCCTCCACAAGGTTCATTATGGCATGCATGCAGAATATCATAGGTCTCATCTTCTCAAACACATCTTCTCATTACCTGGTCTGGACCTATGTAGAATAATGTATTGTCAATCCAGGAGTATTGAAAATTCTTTTCCACCAGCAACTTCTTGTCCTTTGGAGAGAAGTTTTCAGGCATCTTGTTGGCCACAAGATAATTTTCTACATCAGCATACCATGGAGTTTTAATACCAATGTGAAACAGATGCTCATTTGCAAATGTGTCATCTATCAATGAAGTATTTGTGTCTACATGTTGTAATCTAGACAAATAGTATGCTACTACATTGGCTCTTCCTGGTTTATCTATTATTGTGAGATCAAATTCCTATAACAAAAGTAGTCATCTAGATAATCTGCCTAAAATGGAAAGTTTGTTCATGAGATATTTTATTGCAGCATGGTCAGTATGAACAAATATGGGGTATCCTGTTACATAGTGCCTGAACTTGTTTAGAGCATATACTACTGCTAATAGTTCCTTTTCTGTTACTGTGTAGTTTAGCTCTGGGCCATGTAGACTTTTACTAATGTAGTAAATAGCATTTTCAAGGTTTCCAGACTTTTGACCTAACACAGCTCCTAGTGCATAATCGGATGCATATGTATGTATGTGAAATGGTAAAGTCCAATCAGGGTCTTTTAATACTAGTGCTTTTGTAAGAAGGTTCTTAAGCTGCAGGAATGACTCTTCACAAGCTGGGGTCCATATGAATTCAGCCTCTTTTGTAAGCAAAATGTACAATGGACTTGATATTTGACTGAAGTTTTGAATAAAATGTCTATAGTATCCAGCATGTCCTAGAAATGATCTAACCTCTTTTTGCTTAGTAGGAGTGGGCAATGTTTGAATTATCTCTATCTTTGCTGGATCTACTTGTATGTTGGCTTCTGAAATGAAATGTCCCAAAATGACTCCTTCCTGCATCATCATAAAACACTTCTCACTGTTAAGTGACAAGTTATACTCTTTACACATGATTAGGACCTTCTCCAAATTATTCAATGCTTCTTCAAATGTGACTCCGAATGTAGTGAAGTCATCCATATAAATCTCCATGCAATCATGTGAGATGTCATAAAAAATGTTGATCACGACCCTTTGAAAGGTTGCAAGAGCATTACATAATCCAAATGGTAGAATAGAGTAGGCATAAGTTCCCCAAGGACATGTGAATGTTGTCTTTTCTTGGTCCTCAGGTGCAATGATAATCTGATTATAGCCACTGTAGCCATCAAGAAATGAGAAGTAATTTTTGCCTGCTAATGTATCTAGTACCTGATCAATGAATGGTAGTGGAAAATGGTCCCTTTTTGTTGCATTATTAAGCTCTCTATAATCTACACATATTCTCCACTTTCTCCCCTTCTTAGGTACTATCACAAGAGGTGAAACCCACTTACTATATGAGATTGGATATATGAAACCAGCATTTAGCAGTTTCTGTAGTTCTGTCTTCACAATCTCTCTGAGGGTTGGGTTGATCCTTCTCTATGGTTGTCGTAGAGGTAGACTCCCTTCATTGATGTATATTCTATGAGTACATAGTTTTGGACTTAATCCTTTCATGTCCCCATATTCCCAAGCAAAAGCCTTTTCATGTTTGCATAAGAGTTGTGTTAACAATTTTAATTGTTGTTGAGATAATGTATTGTTAACATGAAGGCTATGGTTAGGTGAGAGTTGCAAAGTAGTGGTTAGTTCTAACATGGAGGCTTCAGACACAGGGCTGGTTGATATTTCACAAGGTAACAATTACTGTATAATTTTAGGCTCTGTTGGCAAGATACAGTTTTCATAGGTTGTCAATTGTAAAATTGAGCTTTGATAAATGTCTCTTGCTGTAACACAATAATTTGTTAGGATACTTTGGAGTATATCATAATCCTCTTGTAACTTCAGAAAAGATTGTCTATGCAACATCATCAGCTAAGCAACGAAGTTTATTTCCTCTTCCTCATCTCTCAGGTTTGGCCATATAGGATTGTTTAGATCTGCTTGTGGTTGTGCTGGAGGATATAGTGCTAATTTATTGATAGTTTGTCCATCAGGGATGGTCATATCTCTTGATCTACATCTGATATTAGCATCTGTTATTGCTAACCAAGGCCTTCCAAGGATTACTGGATAACCAACAAGGGTTACTTTAGGTGATAGAATCATACAATTAGCAGGGTATTCCCAAGAATCCAAGGTGACTACTATATCTTCAATCATACCATCTGGAGTAACTGTAGAACTATCTACAAGTTGTAAAACTGTTGGATTTTTCCTTAGTCCCTCTATACTCATCCTATGCATAGTGTCATTAGTCATGACATTTATAGCAACACCTAGGTCTATCAGGGCATTCTTTACTGACTGGCCATTAATTATTATGTCTACAACTTGACTTCCTGGATCAAAGTACTTAGGAACCACAATTTTGCCCAACATTATATCAGCCAATTGACCTATTACATGCACTGTTTGGGGATCCTTTTTCTTCCTTTCAGGTTTCTTAAGGCATGCTTCTTTGATGGCTTTTCCATAAAGTGGAACATCTTTGATAGCCTAAAATAGTGGAATTTGGATGTGCATGTTCTTTAACTAGTCTAGGATGTCAAATGGTGCTTCCTCTTGGAGTGTAGGTTTATCCATTTTAAGCCTCTGAGGGAATGGAGGTCTATTTTGAGTTTTAGGATCACTGATCAGGCATCTAATTTGGTAGGGTAGGGTTTAAAAAGGTAATGTCTTGTTGTTGTGTTGATGCTGCAGTAGTATCTGGTACTTTAGTTATAACCGGTGGTTCTGGTGTTGGTAGAGTAGTACCAAATCTCAGGTGGATATCAGTGATGTCCAATGCATAAGCAAGGTACTGTTGGGCTTCAGTGTTGTAGCTAGTTGTTATTGCTTATTATTTGGATTTGGTTGTGGCTGAGCTAACAATTGTGTTGGTCGTGGAGGATAATTTGTGGCTACAGGAGGTGGCATAAGTGTTGGCTGTGGTACGGGAGGTGGTAATTGTTGATAGCTAGGATTCTGATTAGGCCACTTCTGAGGTCCCCTCCATTGGTTATATGGATTCCAATTTCCCTATGGTGGTTGCCATTGATTTTTAGGTTGTTCCTGTGGCCATTGGGGTTGTTGGGAGCTATACCATTGGTTCAGCTGGGTATTTTTCCATGCATTATTCCACATAGGCTAGAAAGACTGTGAAGGATATTGGGAATTCTGGGCCTGCCAATGACTATTATAATTATTGAAAGATTGCAGTGGGCCCTAAGGCATACCTTGTTGTGGAGCCCATGGGAAAAGTTGAGAAATAAAGAAGACTTGCTCGTCCTCTCCTTCAATCTGCTTGAATTTAGTTGGAACATGATGTGTCTCCAAATTGGCTACCATCTTGCATCTACTGCCTTTCTTTTGTTATCTACAATGTGGGCAATACTCAGCTAACTTCAACTCATCTTCTTCATGCTTCTTTTTGGCTTGCATTATATCCAAGTGGGTTGCAACATCATTGCTTATGTCCTGCTTGAAATCTGATAGCAAGTTTGAGATTTCCATTTTCATATGCCAGAGCTACTTCCTTTTGCAAGTGTTGGACAAAATCCTCTGCCCTTCTTTACTACTGATCTTGAATAGTTCAAAAAAAATTTCTCGAGATCATCCCAAGAAGACTGGGATACATCTCCTCCAGCCATAAGGTCCAATGCTTCCAGACAGTTATCATTCACTCCTCTCAAAAAGATGAGTTTTTGTGAATCCTCCTGCAATGCATGTTGAGGATTCTTCTGCAAATTGTATAAGAAATGTGAGATATAGTATTCTAGAGTTTCATCTTCTTTTTGTGACATGTGGAAGATATCATCTCTTCTCAAATCACCACCTTTGTAGTATATTTTATATTTCTATAGAAATAGATCTCTCATCCCATCCCAATTAGTTGTTGCATTTTCTCCTAGTCCCATAAACCATCTTAATGCTGACTCCTTTAACGTAGCTAGAAACAATTTGAGTTTATGTCTATCTGTGTTATAGTCAAAGCTTCGACAAAGAATGTTGAACTCAAATAAGAAAGTATCAGGGTCTTCAGTTATCAGGCCATAAAACTTTGGTAATGCAACGGTGGGGATATTTTTAAGATTAGCATTGTTGATCAGGCTAGGAAGTGGAAATAGAAATGTAGGCTGAGCCATTACTGCTCGTACTTGCACTTAATTTTTTTGTTATGGAATGTTTATACTTAGTGGTGTACTATTAGCATTTGGTGCACTCAGAGTGGTGTGTGCAAGAAAATTGGCCAAGATTTCAGCAAAAGGCCTAAGGTCAAATGGATCAAATGGGTCCTTTACTAATGAAGTAGATGGAAGAAATTATGGATTCGCATCAACAAAAGGTAATTCGGTTTCTGCAGATTCTTCATTCAAATTTGGTGGTTTTCTTGGGAGAAATCTGCCATTACCATCTCTTCTTCTTCCCCTTCGATGGATACTAGTTATTTGATGAACTTGTGAAGCAAGTTCAAATTTTACAAACTACTAGAAAACAAGAAACTATCAAGAATGACTCAATGAGATTCTCAGCTTCACACCATCCCTAGAAATAGCACCAAAAATGAACAACCTCATAATAGGTAATAATAACTATGCCAAATCCTTCCCTAAGAATGATATATTCAAACTAGGTATTATTTTTCCTATCACAAAGTGCATTTAGAATGTCAACCCAGGGACGTATACTTGAAATGGAACAACACAGTTTGTGCACTAAGTTTCACATAGAGTCATCTTACTTAAACTGTTGTAGGAAAGGAAAATGCATTTAAAGAACCAAACTATTGTTGCAGGAAAGGTAAAACACACCATAAACTAAGAAAATGAACTAATATAATCAACCATAAATCTAACTCCAGCTCATTTTTCCATTATAATACGCAAACTATGACTCTCTCTGCATATGCTGCAGGAACTAACATAGTTACAATGTTGTAGGAACAAACAGTGAATACTACCTTAAGTACTAAAAATAATTAAGCTACTCCTCTCTACTCTAATCTACTCCACCTCCCAAGTGGGCCCTCCTTGGTTGGTTTCGACTAACTACTAACACAGAAGATAACTCAAATTATTCCTTCATTTCATATATTCAAAAACATGGATTACAATCAGACCATAGACTTGAAGCACAACTTGCTTCACTATAATAGTAACATCATTATTTGTCTAACTAGATTTCCATCGAACATCTCCCTATATATAGAGAGTTACATTCAAAATATTCAGATACACTTGACTGATTCATCCATAAAAAGAAGAACACGTCAATCAATAACAAAAGATCATAAAGTTTAAACAACCATCTTAACAAAACATTAATCAACAAAGAAGATCTAGGATGATCGTTCTCCCCTATATTCCCTGAAGCATTCATGTATTCCTTCGATTCTATAGGTTATTCCATGGTTTTCCTTATGGATTTCCTGATCTTGACCAAAACATCTCCACTCCTTCATTGTTGTAACCAATTTGTTCTCCAGCTACTCCTTCATTCTTGGCAGGTTAGTAGCATATGCATGCACATTCATATATTCAAACTAATCAATTTCATCCAAATGTTAAAACACACATTAAGACAGCTATATGAAATACTGCATTATGTATATATATACTATTGGCAAAGTGTGTATACTATTTCCTACCCAAAAGTTTAAGGATATAATTGTACTTATGGGGTATATACAAGCTTAAAACACTTAAAGGTCACACAAATGTTCAGGAATGTTTTAGGAACATAGTAGAAAATATTATAAAACATAGAACAACTTTGGTCTCATCACAATGGTCTCTTGCTCAAAATTCAGAGGAAGTGAGCACACGTAAGGCAATTGTCTAGGTATGAAAAAGGGAAAGGGCTAGCCCAAAATTCTTTAGCTGAGGAGTTGGTGAGTTTGACAGAGTCCAATCAATGGGAAGAGAAATGGAACTTGCAGGAATGGGAGATTACACAAAAGCATAAATGTAGTTCTTCTTTTATAGAAACATGGAATCAATTCTACTGGAATGGGGCATAGAGAGAGGAATTTGACATTTTATTTGACAACGATTGTTAGTAGAAATATTTAGAGTTGATTAACTATGTGGTTAGTTAAGAAGTGGGAAAGAACTCTCTAAAAAATGCAAAAAGAGAGAGGGCCTTACATGATTTTGATTGGAAGGTGGTTGAAGGATATTTTTAAAAAGATGAAATGAGGAGGGAAGGAAAAATTGAAACTCCAAGTATACAAGGAGAAAATGCATCAAATTAGCCTTCCCATATAATTTGTGAGCGGTTAAAAACTGGGTCATATATGCAAGGAAACTCCCAACTTCCACGAAAGAAAGAAAGTGGTGACATGTTTATGCATGGTTGAGCAGAGAATCCTAGAGAAGAATGGGGAGACCCTTCTTTTTACAATATTTTTTTGAATAGGGTTTCAGTGGATAGGCCTTTTGAAGATGATAGGGAGATGGAGAATGAGGTGTTTATCTTCAAGGACATTCCCATATCCCGTATTAGAAATTTAGAGATCTCCTTTGAAGGAGTCAGAGATAGTGAGGGTAATTCAGAAGATTTAGATTTAGATTTTGTTACTGATGAGGATCTTGGAAGTGAGGATGTGCTAGGTTTGTAGGCTAGCATTGGGATTATTGAGAAGAGATCATTAGAACAAAATTTAGCTTCAATTCATAAGGTAAAATTTGGATAGAAAAAGAAATGTGGACCTTAAACCAACATGATGAGACTTGAAATGGTTGGAAATGTAGCTAGATAGAGTAAATTAAGATTTGGTAAAGGTTATGCCTTTTCCCGATAGCCATGAAAATTCTATATCAGTTTATGGATTTGATTGTGTAAAATTCTACACTATCGAATCCAAAAAATGATATAGAATTTGTATAAATTGTGGAAATCTAATAGATTTGAGCCATGGAAATCCTATCATGGAATGTTAGGGGCTGCAATGCCCTTAAAAAAAAATTCTAAACCAAAGGGCATTTTGGTCAAGCGAGGCCTAATTTGGTGTTGCTACAAGAAACAAAAATTAAGGAGCCAGACTTATATTCTTTCTACAAAAGTTTTAGTAGATGGAAGTGTAATTTTGTAGAGGCTATTGGAGCCTCTGGTGGAATTAGTGTTCTATGAAATGACTCAACAAATGATGTTAAAGTGGTTTGGCAAGATAGATTTTGGCAATGTTTAAGAGTAGATTATAAACATCTTAGTATAAGATTCTCAATAATCAATGTTTATGGACCAAATAACTCAACCTAGACAAAGACTTCATGGAAGGCAATTCTAGACATTAAGGATGAAGGGATGTTTCTCCTTGAGATGATTTCAATGCCATTTTGAGACCTTTAGATAAAATGGGTGGTTTAGCATGGATGGGACAAAGCCAACACGATTTATGTGAATTCAAGAAAATTAATGGTCTCATTGAACTACCCTTTAAAAATGGTGATTTTACATGGACAAATTAAAGAGGCATCTTCCTTAATATAGTCGAGAAGTTGTATCAGTTTTTGTTGACTGGGAATCAAGATGATTTTCAGTGGACGTGTGAGGCTGAGATCCTACCCATAACTAGTTTGGATCACTACTCTATTGGTTTAAGACTTCAAGAAGAGGCCACACTAGACCGATGCTCATTCAAGTTTGAAGCAATGTGGTTTTGTGCAAAGGGGTTCAAGGATCTAGTTCTTGAACAGTGGAGAAATGCTCCAAAATGCTCAGGTAACAAAACTCATATTTTTCAAAAAATTGTAATTCCTCAAGGATCAGCTTAAAAAATGGAATAGGGAATCCTTCAAGAATATTTTTGTTGAAAAATTGAGATTGGAAGAGGAATTGAATAATTTGCACACAAAAGTAATTGAGAAAGGGATGAGTGAGGATGACTATATTTTTGAAAAGATTTTAAATAAAGAATATTAAAAAATTCTAGCTCGGGAAGATATTTCTTGGAGACAAAAGTCATAGGAAACTTGGTTAAAAGATGGGGATAGGAACACTAAGTTCTTCCATAACTCTATTAAGGTGCGAAGGTAAAATAATAGGATTTTCACTATAAAGGATTCAAATGAATTTTTTTTGAATGATGTTGAATGGATCAATAAGGAGGTTTTAAGATTCTATTTAGATATCTTTATTGGCAATTCTGCTAATTTGATTACTGATTTAAACATTTTAGATGTAATTCCTACATGTATCACAAAGGTTGAGAGTGCTATGCTCATGAAGGAAGTATCCACAAAGGAAGTTAAAAATGCATTATTTGATTTGGGTGGGGACAAAGCCCCAGGCCCAGATGGATTTCCAGTAATCTTTTTTTTTTCAAAAATTATGGGAAATATTTTCTCATGATCTATGGGAGGTTGTAGAGGAATATAAGAGGGAGGGTTGTATTCTTAAATATTTCAATAATAATTTCACAGCCTTAATCTTAATAAGGACAAAGATCAACTCCTTTGAGAACTTTAGGCCAATTTATTTGTGTAAAACAGTCTATAATATTATTTCTAAAGTTATAGATAACATATTAAAAAGGGTATTCGAGTCTATAATTTTTCCTAAGCAGAGTGGCTTCTCACCAAATAGGTCAATTTATGAAGGTTCCATTGTTGCATATGAAACAACCCACTCTATTTGAATGGAAAGACATAGATAATGGTGATTAAGCTAGATATTAAGAGGGCCTATGATAAAGTTAATAAAGTTTTTTGCTAAAGTCCTTGAGAAATTTGGATTCTACAAAGAATGGGTTGCTTGGATTCAAAGTTGTATCAACACTCCTCGTTTCTCTATTTTGGTGAATGGAAGCCCCCAAGGTTTCTTTTATTCAAATAAAGGGATTAGACAAGGTGACCCTATATCACCTTTTCTATTCATCATAATGGCTCAGGTGTTAGGAAGATTAATTTTCAAAAAGAGAAGTAATGGTCAATAGAAATGCATCCTATCTCACATTTACAATTTTTTTATGACACTTTTTGGATGGGGAAAGAATCTTTCAGAGAAGCTTGGGTGATGAAGGAGACATTAGATGCATATGGAAAGGCATTCAAATAGTACATTAACTAGAGGAAATCAGAAATCTTCTTCTTCAATTCACCATTTCAAAAACAACTAGAAATATGTAGAATACTTGGTATGAGATCAGGATCCCTCCCTAGTAAATATTTGAGTTTACCCCTTTTTGGAGGAGCCAGCATGTCAAGTGCTTGGAAAGACTTGATAGTTTCTTAAGACGAATGGATGAGTGGAAGAGTAAGTGGTTTATTGTTGCAGGTAGGATATTAATATTGAAGATTATTCTTTCGATGATTCTGATTTATTCAATGGCGTGCTTAAAGATTTCAAAGAATGTGATTAAATTTATAGGGCAGAGAACGAGAATTTTCTTCTAGAATGGAGCTAGTGAGAAGGATAAAATCCCTTTGTTAGCCTAGGATAAAAAATTTCGTTCAAAAGACAGAGGTGCGGTTGGGTTAAGGGATTGGAAAATCATGAATGAAGCTTTAGGTGCAAAGATGGTATGGAGAATACATTCAAATCTAGACCAACTATGGATGAGAATTATGAAGGTGAAATATATTGACTTGGTTGAAGATCATATGATTTTAACTATTCAAAATCTACTTAAAGGCTCAAACTGGTAATTATTAATCACATTTCATGGAAAATGGGTAATGGACTCAAAGATAAATTTTGGGATGACTCATGGGATGGATTTCCTATCCCGCGATACAATGTTGATCTACAAGACCTTAGGATTTTATTTCTACAAATATGTGGAGATAAGGTGTGAGATTATTTAGAGATGAAACAAGGGATTCGTGGCAATAAATGGGTTTAGAAGGAGGTAGATAATGAGGGATTAAAAAATCAAAAAGTTGAGATGATGAAATCTATTTTTCAAATTAGGAAAGTTTTGATGAAAAATAAAGATGAGAGAGTGGTTTGGTGTGGGTTTGTGAATGGAAGTTATTTTGTGAAATTTGGGTATTAGTTGTAGATCTCTATAGTTTTGTTGACTATTAGTGACCTGCACTTAGTCATTTATCTAGGCAATGATGGTCAGTCATCACTGTGACCGAGTCATTATGTAAAGGCTGGGCTATGTAATGTTTACTTACCGAGCATTAGTACTGTCGAGTAAACTTATAGTCACTGTGTATTTTTGTAGTATACCGAGTCTAGTTTTTTTGAGTCATATATGCAATGATTACCGAGCGCTAGAGATATCAACATATGCTGAGTACAGTGAATGTCGAGTATCGGGAACTGCATTTGCCAAGTTAGCCAGAGAATGACATAAGAGTTTGTTTTGGCACAGTGATCGAGGTAAACCATTTTGGCCGGCATTCATGTTTTGTATTTTGTTTGTTGAGATAATCACGAAGGTAATGACGCATCTACTTAGCAATCATTGATCCCTATGCAATACCTAGAGCCAATAAAAAATTAGTAAGGCTTAAGCAGCAAAAGGAATTAATCTGAACTGTAGATCTTGAATCATGAAGATGTTTTGTTGATTATATAAGGTTAAGATCTAAACCCTAAAACGTAGTAGCAAGGGATAGAGAATGTGAAGGGAATAAGAAGAAATGTATTATTCAGTGAAGAGAAGTATTTAGACAGAGTTCAATGATCGAGCTAAGTAGTGAAAGGACATAATAGAAATAAACCTGATAGAAGTGATCAACACAATATAGTAAAGAGAAGATCTGTAATCTGCATACAGTGCAAACCGAAAGATCAGGTACTAAGATATTCTAACTAGTGTATCAGGGTAAATATCTTAACCGAGTAGTCCTAATAGACTTTTTGTAATCTCTTAACCGAGTGCTTACTTTGTTGTAAGTTTCAAATCCTTTAGCAAGGTAGACTGTATAAGTCTTTTAGCTCTTAACAGGGTAGACCCCTCACAGGGTAGATCAAGCTTTGATCAAATTTTGTAAGCCCTAACAGGAAAATTTATTACTACAGTAGTGAAGATTTGTGGGTGTCATCCCCACTCCAGTTTTACCTTTCAAGGGTTTCTGGGTAACCAAAACCATTGTGTTATGAATGCTTTCATGGATGCTGCTTGGTATGTTAGTTATTTGATTATGATCAAGTATTGTTGATGCTATGAAAAAGTTTTATTCATATGAAAATGGTTTAGTAGGTGATATTTGATTCACCCCCCCAATCTCAGTATCACATTTCCCAATTATATTTCCAACAATTGGTATCAGAGCTCTAAGGTTTCTCATAAAAAGTCTAACCACTTGAAGAAAAAGATCTTGAGATGGAAGTGTATAAGTTGGGAAAGGTCATAGAGAATCATGAAATTGATGTACTACTGGCATTAAAACAACTGGAAGTAGCCAGAAGCGAACTGAAGAAATCCTTGAGAAAAAGGAGAGAAATTGCTATTCAGCAAAATGAATCACAGTATCAGGAAGAAGATACAACTAGATTATTTGATAATGGGAACTCTGCAGAAAGTGACAAAGCCATAAAAGAGCTACTAGAGAAGAATACCATACTGAATGATGACATCATGAATCTAAAGAGAGAATAGGAAATTCAATCTGTCAAACTTTGTGAAGTAGTTGAATAGAAAAAGAAAGCTGAAGATGATAAGACAATGACTGAAGAAGACAAATAACAAATTGCAATGAGATTAGATGAAAGGACAAGTGACATGAAAAGGTTGACTAATAATCAACTAGACATGGTAAATCAACTACTATTGATTAATCAAGAGTTGGGCAGGAAAGATATGGAAATCAACCAACTGAGATTTGAGAATGATCAATTGAGGAATGAACTAAGATTTGAAAAGGAAATCAATGAAAGGATGAACAAGCCTAATGAAGTTGCAAAATATTTTGAAGAACTGTTAAGGTCACCTAGAAGATCTGATGATAGATCTATACTTGGACTAAATGAACATGCTTCATCTACTGAAGAAGGAGAATCATCAAAGAATGGAGAACAAAAGAATGCTAAACCAAAGAACAACAAGCCCACATGCCATCACTATGGAAAGCTAGGAGCCAACATATGCAGAAGCAGACATGGTAATTTTGATTCTAAACCTAAGTTCAATGGAAATTGCTTTAACTATAAGAAACATGGACATCAGGCACATGAATGTAGGTCTAAGGTCAGTAATCCACCTACCTTACCTAAGTTTCAAGACAATTATTTCAACTATCAGAAGTATGGGCATAGAGCATTGAATGTAGATCTAAACCAAGATGGTCATCAAATGATCAGACTAAGTCTCCTGTGAAGAACAACTCATACAATTGGGATTATAACACTTGGTACAGTTGTCATTAATGTGGAAAATATGGACACATTGGAGCAAATTGCATGAAGACTCATTTCAGAGGCAGATCCAAAAGTTGGATGAATGGAAGCATGGTATGTTACAAATGTAATAAGATAGGTCACCTTAAGAAAGATTGTAGATCACCTATGCCAAGAAATGATCAGAATCAGAATGAAGATATCCGTGAAAATTTGAAAAATCAAATGGACAAGACATGGAAGAAGAAAGAAGAAGGAAGCACTAGTGAAGCTAGCACATCTGAGGTCACCCAATTTGATGGATTGGGTGATCACACTTCTTCTAACTAAGCATAGAAGGTATGTTTGGAACTGAATTTTGCAAAGTTTTATTTTACATCAGTTCCTAACATAAAGATTGAGTAGAAGTCCAATCTGCATAGATAAAGATGCATTAGGACACATTTGAGCTAAATAGAAAATTTGATTTTTGATGTCGAGTGTTAGTATCCTGACTGAGTTATTAGTGTATGCTAAGCACCTGTTATGGCTAAGATGCTATAGATACCGATTTGTGTCGTAACAGTTATTTTGACCGAGCTTGTGTTAGCCGAGGTTAGCATGAGTTTGCCGAGACAACTGTATTCCACTTACAAATTTTGTACAGAGCATTTATGAGGCCCTAATTTTACTTTTGGAATCTATAGATCAGAAAGTTTCCACTCATTTCATTTCACCTAACGAATTGAGAATTCTTTGAGTGATTTAGAGTGCGAGCAAATAGTGTGTCAAAGATGATTCCGAATCTCTACAATGTGCCATCGACAAAAATCATCTACAGGATACTTACGAGAAAAAGGTACATTATCGAGCAAACATTTCTTATCAAAATTTTAAAAATTAAAATGGCATCATCATCTACTATAGTGAAGAAACAAGGGATGGAAGTTTTCAACATACAACTGGTAAGAAATGAAGTCTACAAGCCAAAGACTTTTAAGACAATTTCAGAAACCGCAATTAAAGGAGATTTGTCCAGAGCCCTATCTTCAATTCTGGAAAATGTGTTGATGATGAACGACATTAGGTCATGTTATATGTGCAAAATTGGGGAAATTGAAGATTACGAGATCAGGGAGGTGTATGACAAGTTATGTGTTAATGGAGTGTTGAAGCCGGAGTATAAATCGGTTGTCGAATAAGGGTTAGTGCATGCCCTAGATTTCCCACAAAATTTTAAAGTTGAATGGATAAAAATAGTGTTTAGTTGAGTACACGACATGCAACTATGGCTGGAAGATGGACCCATGAAGATAACAAAGGAAATGATCCATCGAGTCACTAGATACCCTACGATTCAAGGAAAAAGGACAATGAAGTGTTCTAGCAAAGAAGAAATTTAGACAAACACACAAGTGGTATGGAACAAACGTGGAATGATGATCTCTACCATTACAAATCTGGAAATTGACTTTATTGTTAGGGTTATCTCACACAAGTACTACCAATCCAGTCAGTTGGATAGTATCCCCTGTATGGCAGTGGACCAGGCATGGAAAATCATTAAGAAAGGACACATGTATGATCTTGTCGAGCTCTAGCTGACTTAGCTTGCCGAGAACCTCAACTCAATCTAGACTACAAATATTTCAATGTGTAAGTTTGGCTCTTTGCTAATCTGTCTATTCTTTTATGTAAAGAAGAGTTTTCCTACTCATGGAGGTGTGATATGGGACAAGAAGAAACCCATTACTATGCAAATCAGTGAGTTCATAGGTTAGATAGGAGATAGTTTTAATGGAGTGATGGACAACTATTTTGTTGAATTTAAGAAGAAAATGAGGAAGAGGAGTAGAATCCCCATGTCATTAGTTGAAAAGTACAGTAATGATATATGCTTTCTAGTTGACACAGACTTCACATATGCACAAGCAGTTCTTCCTAGGGTTTCATGGCTCATGCCACTACCCTATGAAGTTAATATAGATGAAGCTACTACTGCTATAACAACCCTCTTAGTTGAAGAAATTGATAGTAAGGCACCCTACTTTGGAACATATGAAGAAGCCAAATAAAAAATCTTTATGGGTTTAATAGCAGCAACCTTAGAGAGGAAAAGAAAGAAGATAGTAAAGAATGTGGAGAAATATGTGAAAGAATCGGAAAAGGATGCCCCACTAGAATTAACCCAAGGTTTGGGAGAAGATGAACCAAGTGAATCTAGTGACAGTGAGAATGAAGAAGAAGAGACTCAAGTAGAAAAGAAGAAAGGAAAGAAACCAGTAATTGTCAAGCCCCCAACAAAGAAAATAACAAGGGGAGCAGCTACTGAGACTCCTAAGGTATCCCCTACATCCAGTAAGTGAAAACCTGTACAACCTAAGGTAGTGTCGAGTAAGGTAAACAAAAGTCCTAGAAGAAAACTTGTGTTGGAACAAGAAGATGATGAAGAAACTGAAAGTGATGAAGAGGTGAAGAACAAGATTGCACTATGTATATAGTCGAATGTGGACCTCTAATCCAACTACACATGCAACATGGTCATTACTCACATGATCAAATTACAAGAGAGAGTATGAATTACTCAATCTGAAATCTGTGGTGAAGCGACTTGTTGCCTCTTATGTAGATGGGGTGTTTAATTAGTATTAGAAATTGGAGAGCCAAAAACCATAAGACCGATTCTACAATGGAGGATTTTCAAAAGCTATGATGATAAGCAAAAACTGAAATTAAGCTAGAATGAGTGTAATTTAATCTAAGATGCTTTGAAAGAAATATGATATTAATCTAGATAGTTTGGAAAGAGATATGAAGTGCAATTTAATCTAAAGAAATTGAAATAAAGGTGATATTAAGCTAAGAGCAATTAAGCAAACTAAATATATGAATATGCAATATTAAACTAAATGAAAATTATACTAAAATGCAATAAAAGCTTGGAATTAACGAAATTGAGACACAAAAATACTATAGTTCAATTACTGTAAAAAATTGCCCTCTTGAATGAAGAAATGAGGCTCATTAAATAGACAAGCCCAGGAAGAGAATGAAGGGGTTCTTGATTTGAAACTCTTAACTCTTCATTCCCACTTGAGACAAAAATGCATAAATTACTTATTAAAAGAATGGAAAATGCCACATAGGGTGACCTTTCGAATATTATGAATTATTAATTAAAAAATGAGTGTCAATTCAAATAACAAGTAATTATTAATTCATTTTCATGTATATTAGTCAAATGGGGTGGGTTTAATTTAATTCCAAGTACTTAGGACTTTAGGATTAAATTAATTTATCATAGGGGTAACTTAGCTAATAAAAGTTGAAGAATTTACAAATTAATTTTAATATTTGATTAATGCAATTTAGGGTCTTTGCAATTGACATCAAGTCGAATTAAGTCAAGTAGGAGAGAGAAAATTGCCTAGGAAACTAGGACTTTGGAGATGTAAAATTGATGAAAATGCACCAAAATTAATTGAATTTAATAGTTGCCAATTTTAGGGTATTACATTTACCCCTCTTTGAATTGATGTGTGAACAACGTGTTGATTCAAAGAATAGCCTGAAGTGACAGATGACAAGAAATTTGAAATTCTAGGTTAGGTTGCCAAGACACCAAATAGATCAAAGCATGATTTTCTGAAGTCTAAGTTAGATTGCGAAGACAAAGGTCTTGAGAGAAGATGAGAATTAGGGTTAGGTTTCCCCAATGCCCAGAATGAGATTCAGATGCAAACTTAGGATTGTCTCCAGAATCAGGGTTAGATTGCCCCAATACGAAGCTTAGCCCTCTGAAACCCAGGTTAGATTGCCCAGATAAAGGTCTAAGAGATATTTCGAGAGCCATCTTTACAATGAAGCTTGACTCCCAAGAATTAGGGTTAGATTGCCCCAATACCCAAAAGATTTTGAGAACCATCTCCAGAATGAAGCTTGATTCCCGAGGATCTGAGTTAGATTGCTCAGATACCTAAAAGATAGATGACCAAATAGCAAGATGCGAGGCACCGAGATGCCCCTAAAAATGAGAACTGATGATTCAGATTAGATTGATTCAAGAATTGATTCGACAAGATTCAAATGATGCAATCATCCTGCCCCCTCGGGAGTGAAATTGAAAGATGACATATCAGAAGGATGATTGACAACAAAAGGTTGCAGAGCAGAAGCAATTAGACTAGATTTGAGAAGCTACAGAAGCAAATCAAAGCAATGCAGAGGTCCTGTTGAGAAAGTTTGACCATGGTTGACGAAAGTTGACTTTGATGAAAAGAGCAAAGATCTTGAGAACATGATGCAAAGATGAGGGTCTGGTAAGAAAATGACGGTAGAAGGCTGACTGCACAAGTGTCCAATCCCAAAAGGATCCTAGAATTGAAAATGCAATTTTGAGCTATCTAGAGATGTCATATTTCAATTTCGATCTCGAAAATGGATTTAGAGCAGTCGATTTAGCTAAGGGTGCAATTTTCATGCAAAACGGAGCACTTTTGAAAATTAGGTCAAAAGCTATATAAGGCCTGGAGGGGTCATTTTCAATTCATTATTCACCTTTGTCTTCTTGTGATTTTGAGCTCTGAGAGAGAAATGGAGGGTCTTCTACTATATACACACCGATTTGAGCACTCCTGATGACACGCCCGGCCAGCGGAGTATGGCACACCTGTAAGTAGTCGATAAACCTCCTTGCATTTCAATTTGTACCACTTTTTAGGTCAATTTAGGGTAGATTTGACAACTTTTAGGTCGTGTTCCTCCAATCTCACATGAGGAAGTAGTTTCCTCGCACTAGTTAGGTATTCTTCGCATGGTTTCTATCTAGAAGCTCATGCAAGCTGAAAGGTGGTCCCGCACAAGATTGTAGCAGTTCGCGCAAGGTCAGGTCCTATCTCGCATGAGGAAATAGTTTCCTCCCGTGAAAAGTTGCTGTAGAGTTTGAAGTCTTTTGCCAAAATTTGTCAAATTTGCATAAAATCAGCCAATTATAGCATCATAGAGCCCTATCTAGGATAGATGTCTTGTTGCATTTGTTGTTGTTGTGTTGAAAACCATCATATCGAGATACTGATCCAATGTCATTGCTTGCTTTGCAGGTTGACTTTCCTGATGTCACCGTCAAGATGCACCATCCTGTGATTACCACCCTAATGCAGAGACTGACAGATGCAAAGAGTTCTCATATTGAGGGACTCAGTTTGGGATTCTTGCATGATTTACCTGACATTTGGGTAAATCACGGTCTTCTCGGTGCATTGGTAGAGCATTTCCATTCGGAGACGAACACTTTTCACTTTTCGATGGGGGAGATGACAGCGACTCCCGAGGATGTATATAGGAGTCTATGGATACCATTCCATGGTGCTCAAGTAGAGTACGAGACACAATCACGGTAGGGTACAGTAGCATTGAGGATGATCTTCAGGGATGATCTAGTGATGGGTCGAGCCATCTCTTGGGATGATTTGATCAGTAGGCACGGTGGTGCTCATCCATTTTCCATTGTTCTTTCTATGTTCCTGAGTTGCTACCTTATTCCAGATCAAGGTCAGCATGGTCTAGAGTGTGGCTGGGGCATGATGCTACGGAGGATGTTGGAGAGGCCAGCCATCAGGTTTGGATGGGGCGAGTGCATGCTAGCCCACATGTATCATGAGATGCATGAGATAGTATATTGCAGTGCGAGGATAATGGCGGAAAGTGTCTTCATCTTACAGATTTGGGCCTGGGAGAATCTCCCCATTTGCAAGCCTATCTTCCATGACATACGACAACAGCTTGAGCCGTATATTTATAGGTACATAGGTCTGATGATCCAACCTTTGTTGGGTAAGATAGAGCAGTGGAGAGGATAGCTGGATGACATGGTAGTTGTAGTATGGAGACCTTGGGTGGCTACTGATCCATGGGATGATTCTCGAAGAGAGCTCTCACATATGTTTGTATCTCATCCAGTGATTGGATGTAGCATCACCATCATCAAGAGATTCCTTGTTACACATGTCTTGTGCCAGTTTGGTAGGTAGTAGGACATATCACAGGAGTACTGCCTCTATGCCCACTTCTCTGATAAGGAGAAGAAGGGGTGGCATGCTAGATTGGATCCAGGGTAGTGTCTGATAGAGGCACACATTCCAGCAGTGCAATGGGATTATATGGTGGGTGTCACTAATGCAGGGGTGACACCTACATACAAGGATTAATTGATTGCACATCCTCATCTGAGATTCACAGATCCTATTGGCATGGGAGCACAACAGCAGCCTGCACAACAACAACAAGTACCAGATCAGTAGCCACCAGCCCAACAGCCACCAGCCTAGCAGCCACCAGTTCAGTAGCCTGCACAGCAGTAGGCTGCACAACAGGGACAACAGCAGTAGAGAGTGTTGAGACCCTGACCAGGACTGATTAGCATCCCTACTAGGATGATGGGCTCAGATGTAGGAGCTGGGAGCAGTGGGGCCCAATAGAGGTCCACCAAGTAGCGGACAGGTGATACATCATAGCAAGCACCACCAGACGATGATACTGATATGCCTGACATTCTAGGAGCAGGTACATCACAACTATAGGAGGCCCTCAGGAAGAGCCGTGAGAGGGTACGACAAGTCCAGAGGGAGTGCGATGACTACCACACTTGATTCATTAGGGAGGAGACCTAGGTAGGTGATAGGGACGTCAAGATCAAGCAGCTACGGGAGGAGTTAGCATGATCGAGGATTGAGACTAGATATGAGGCTGCTCAGGCAGCTTACTACTATGCAGCTTACTACGGGGTCGTTCCAGATCTGTCAGAGCGGGTACCACCTTTTGCTGATTATGCTGGAGCTCCACAGGCACCCCCACCAGCACCCCCATAGGCACCACCACAGCAGGCACCATAGGCACCCCCTCAGTAGGCACCTCCACAGTGGTCGATGCCCCTTCCCCAGAGACCATTGCCACCACCTCCTCCAGGTGGTGCGGGACCTAGTTAGCACACTTGATATACTTGTACATTGTAGTCCATTTTTGATACTATGCTCGAGTAGCACCTTCTTTTGTACATGACATTGTTCAAGATATATATAGATGAGATCGACAATTTGATATCATTGTACTTGTTGTTATATTGCTTTGATATTGATGTTTTATGAGATGTTTTTATATGCTTAGATGTATGGATAGAAATGTATGAAATGCACATGTTTTATTTTATGAATATGAATATGCACATGGTTATTTTTATGATGATGCAATGTGAAATGCAGTGATAGATGGATAGAATGTATGCATATGTGTAATGTATGATTTGAGTTATGCTTATAGTTGATGCACATGTAAATGAATATGCAAATGAACTTATGAATGCAAATGGAAATGAAATGAAAATGCAATGAATATGTAATGTATATGGTACTAATCATCTCATGTAGGATTGTCGCAATATATGACATGTACTAATCAAAGAGATTACGTGCCGAAGATCGAGATCGAGGACCAGACACTTGTGTAGCCAAGATGAAACCAGGACAAAAAGATGAGAATCTTTGATGAACGAAAAGCAATAAAGAGAGTAACAAGATATCATCTCAAATCCAAGCTTAGCATGCAAATGCAAGCCTAAACTAAAATGCAAGCCTAGAATGAAAATGCAAGCCCTAGGACTTGGTTGTTGGACTCATTGTATTTATCATCATCGAGTTAGTTTAAGCACGAGACGATCCCAAGATGCCATACAATCCTCACTAACATTGCAATTATGAGAATATGAATATGACATAAGTCTTAGATTTGTCAAAATGAGGTGTAAGGATTAAGGCACAAGAAGCCAAAATGACCTGAACACCTATTCGTTTTGATTTAGCAAGTTAACATAAGCATCAAAGCACGATTGCTAGAATGAACTGAATGCTGCTTGCGAACAAACACACTAGACACACAAGAGTTCCTTCTTTTGCCAAAGAGTGCTCACAGTGACCCTTACGTTCACTTAGCAAGATGAGCGTTAGCAATTTTACTTGTAGTAGAAAGAAGTCACTAAAAACAGACAAGGAGAAGAACCAACCTCACCAAAGCGTCCATATAAAAGGATTCGAGGTATGCATGGCCATCCAATATGAGACGAAGGCTCTCACAGACGAACACCCCTCTTATATGAATTCATTGGATCATTGGAACTAAACCAGCAAATAGAAAGAAAAAGAAAGATCATGCCCCCAATCTTCGCATTTCTCAGTCAAGAAAGACGTCTTAGATTCGCTTGAGGAGAAATGATAAAGAAAACAAACAAACAAGAAAAGGAAAAGCTTGGCATGCTTCAAAGGAACACAAAATTAGTTTTCAGTTTCAGTTTATGTGTGTGTTCAAGAGGATTGAAGTCAAATCAGAAGTATACAATGTTTGAAGTCTCGACAGGATAGCGACAATAGGCAGACGCAGTGGGAACCACTGGTGACCATCGTGAGAGACAAAGTCTCAAGAAGATATCAGAGTGTGAACCAAGTATCAGCAGGTAAATGCAGTGAGAACCACTGGTGACCGATACAAGGAAGATTCTCAAAACAGAGAATAAAACACGAGTGAAACATCACTAGGCAGATGCAGTGAGAACCACTGGTGACTAATGTAAGGAAGAGATCCCAAAAGAGAGAGTTTCAAATGAAAGCTAAGTATTAGTAGGCAGGCACAGTGAGAACCACTGGTACATGAGAGATCCTCAAGGAGAGAAATCTCAAAAGTAGCTAGGCATCAGCAGGCAGACGTAGTGAGAACCACTGGTGACTGATGCACGGACAAAACTTCTGAAAGTGATAGGACAATGCCCCCTAGACCAGGAAGGTGCCCCCAAGTGTGAACCAGTTCCAATCCATGAAGAGTCGAGGAAATTCTCGAAGACAACTAAAGGCAAGAGCATGAGCTAGAAAACTAAACCAGGAAATGAACTAAAAGCAGGAAACAAACTAAAGCAGGAAAGCGGGAAAAGGCAAACTAAGGTAGGAAACTAAAAGCCAAGCGATGTTGAGATGAGATGTAGCTTCAGGAAACAAGAGGTGCCTATTTACTAGGTTTTCACCATCTTGGCAGAGATTCTATTTTTGCTACCATGATGCATGTTTACCAGGTTTTCATTAATGACACATTTTTCTTCTTTTTCAATTTTTTTGGTACTTTTTGTACTTTTTTTTTTTTTAATATTTTTGAATATTTCTTCTTTTTTTTTTTTGTATTTTTGATCTTTTGATTTTTTTGTATTTTTTATTATTATTATCAAGGCGCCTGTTTACCAGGTTTTCACCAAGATAATAGATACATCAAAGCGTCTGTTTACCAGGTTTTCACTAAGATGATCATTTTTTTCAGGACATTTTGCAATTTTTAGGATTTTTTGACAATATACCATTTTTAGGATTTTTTCAAGACCAATAAGTATGTACATGAGCATACAAGCAATGTCTCAGTTGTAGAATTTCTTCAAGTGAAGAGCGTTGATAGGTTGTTTGAGCTATTCTCCTTCAGTGGTGGAGAGTTGATAAGTGCCAGACCCAAATGTTATAGTAATGACATATGGACCAAGCTAGTTTGGTTCAAATTTTCTAGAATCGTTGTTGCTAATTTTTGGGGTCCTCCCTTAGGACGAGATCACCCACTTGGAATTCTCTTTGTCTAACTTTCTTATTGTAGGATTTGGACATCCTCTTTTGGTATGCTCTTAGATGATCGAACGCCACCTTCCAATGTTTATCAAGTAACTCAAGCTCTTGAAGCTGGGATATTCTATTTTCTTCATCAGTGATGAGGCCCTTCATAGAGATTCACAATGTCAGAATCTTGACCTCAATAGGTAATACTGCCTCTGCTCCATAAACCAAGGTGAAGGGAGTGGCCCTTGTTGGTGTTCGAATACTTGTTCTGTAGGCCCACAAAGATGGATTAATCTAGAGATGCCAATCTCTACCAAATTTATGAACTGTTCGGTGCAAGATTTTCAGAATTGTCTTATTAGAAGCCTCTGCTTGTCCATTACCTTGAGGATAATAGATATATGACCAATGTTGAATAATTCTAAATTTAGTACATAGGTTTGTCAGGTCCTTATTTTTGAATTGTCCCCCATTGTTAGTGATAATAGATGAGGCTATACCATATCTGCAAATGATATAGTTCAGTATGAACATAGCAATGGTCTTGCCATCAGCTACAACTAGAGGCACTGCCTCAACGCACTTCGTAAAGTAATTAGTAGCTGTGATGATGAACTTGTACCCTCTTGAAGAGGAAGGATGTATCTGACCGACCAAGTCGAAGGCCCATTGCTAAAATGGCCAAAAACTGATGAGAGGACTAAGCTCATTAGTAGGAGCATGAATCAGATTCCCATGAAATTGGCATTTCTTGCAAGTCTTGGCATAGTGAACAAATTCTTTTTCCATATCCGACCAGTAATAACCAGCTCTAATAAGTTTTTAGGCTAATGCTAGACCACTAGAATGAGACCTATAATTACCCAAAAATGGTCATCTAGACTATTAGCCCCTTGCTAGCATTATTTGCTAAAATCATCAATTGTTTATTCTTGATCAAATCTTAGTTCTATCATTTATTCGATTATTTTCTATGGGCTAACCATCTTATCCTAAGTCTTTATTTAATTAAAAAGAGTTTCCTCCTCTTTTATTAAATACAAAGCCCCCCACTTTTCCTCTTATCCTAAGTTGCACAAATAAAGTATTATTCCTATTTTATAAAAAGGGGGAAAAATCACTTTTTGTCTCATATGGACACAAAAGTCAACTCTTATTTTCCCATTGGAGGATATTTGTGCACATGGATTGCTCCTCTTTCAAGCTCCACCGTTGATTAAATTTTTTGCCTCTTAATCTCCATGGTCCATTCTTTCTCATTTCTTATAAAAGGAGAGCTCTCTTCTCATTTTAGCATCCATCTTTTGAATACTAACCTTATGCTGCAGGATTGCTTGGAGACTTTGGAGCTTTTTGAAGACATTCTTGCATTCATCTTCCATTTCTTGCATCATAGTTTCATATTTATGCTTTACTAAATTAGCTTCATTTCTATGCTCTAGATTAGCTCACATAGATTAATTAGTTTGGATTGTAACACTTGCATCTTTCCTTTCATAGTTTAGCTTGCATTCTCATTTCTAGCATAAGTTGCATTTAATTTTCATCTTGATTCTTGAGGATATTGGCATTCTTTCCCTTGTCTTCATTGAATCTCCCATTGCATGGTTTACTAGCAAGGTCATAAGCTTAATAGCTCTAGCTGAGAGCATTCTTAATATCCTTGCACTCCATGCCTAGGGAGCTCTAGGTCGATTTTCAAGGATTCCCATCCATGGATTCCCTTGGAAGCAAAGGCTTAGAGAAGTGCACATCTTAGTGTGTACATTTTTTGGCACCCACCGTGGGGCCTTGAGCCTCATTATCTTCATTTTTATCAAGTTTTTGTATATTTTCAGCGTCACTTTTTCGTCAATTTTGTGCAAACAAGAGAAACACCACTTACGAGAAATCTGATGATGCCTGTGCACATTCTATTCACGCCGTGCACATTCTGTTCACACCTGTGCACATTTTGTTCATGCCTATGCACATTCTGTTCACGCTTGTGCACATTCTTTTCGCACCTATGCACATTCTGTTCATGCTTGTGCACATTCTACTCACGCCTATGCACATTTTATTCATGCCTATGCACATTCTATTCATGCCTATGCACATTTTGTTCATGCCTGTACACATTTTGATCACACCTATGAATAATCTGATTACGCCTGAGTTTTTTGATCACGCCTGCCTGCTTTTAAATGACACATATTAGCTGTTAAATGCCTCTTGGTATTTTTTGTTTAATTTTGCTATCAGATTATTAAATTCTATGTTCTAACGCACTGTTTGTATTCCTACTTTCGGATTTTTAATTTTTTGTTGTAAAACAGAGGCTTATTTGCAGATTTTTTTTTTTTTTATGTGCTAACTCATTGTGGGACTAACAATTTGTGCTTGTAGGTGCTCTCATTGCTTAAAAATTTTCTTAAAGGAATGCATGTCAAAGAGGGCTACTAATGGTTTTTGCAGGGCTGCCCTAAGCATAAAAACTAAATCAAGTGCTTGTTTAATTGCTTTCTTTATTGAGTGCGGCATATACTAGTTGTTTCATTTCATAGGCACTTAATATATTGTTGTAGGAATCTTTTGGTGGTAGGAGAGTATGCTCTTCACCCTTGTGGTGAAACATAAATCTTGACCCATCTTTAGATTTTGAAAGCAAGAGGGTAATTGAACTTTTGCTTGGTGTGTTTGGGAGAAACTTTGAGATAGGGGAGTATGCTCTTCACCCTTGTAGTGAAACAAAAACCTTGAACCTCACAAGTTGATCCATTCTTTGTGTAGATTAGAATCCTTTAGCGGGCCTGCTCTTGAGCAATCAAGAGGAATGACCCAAGTGGGGACAAGCTAATACTGATCTATTCCAACCCACTATAGTCTGAAGGCTATCAAAGACACAAAACCTTGGTAGACATAGTACTTGTCTTTGCTTGGTGTGAGTACTTGTGGGATTGTGACCATGAGAAAAATATCAAGCAAGAATATATGCTTAAGGTACTCTTGTGGCCGCGAGGTCCGTTACTTGCTGCAAGGTAAGGAGTCCCTTTGGGGAGCAAGAGGGGTGCTATGAATAGAAGCCCTTACTAAGAACCATAGATAGAAGCCACCCTATTTTGCTGCTTAGCTTCTTGGTGCAAGGATTGATCCAAGTGGAATAACCCAGATCACCCCAAGATTACTCACCATCTGTGTTCCTTTGGTTGTGTCATTGGCACTTCCATGACAAAGCCAATATCTATTGTGGGAAACCACTTTGTGTGAGGCAATGGGACATCAAGTGTGGGCCAAGTTGTTAAGTATTGAGCCTTTGTCCTTTAGGCTAGTAAGTGCTTGAAGTGTTCTCACTGTGATCTACCCGTGTGAACGTTCTCAAATATCAAAAATCATGGTAGTATTCATAGGATTTTATTGCTTTGATATCACAATTGCTTGTCTTGGCAAGGTTGCTTTTGCCCTTGTGTAAGTGTTCTATGACATGTTTGATCCCCTACTGTTTGCAAACTTGTCTGATTACTACTGTCACTACATTTGGAACCAACACAACTAAACAAATTGCTTGCTACTTTGACCGAATTACCTTAAAATTGAACTTTCTAACATTCACTTGTCAAGAGTCATATGATACTGAAACATCATCGCATACCTTCAACCAAGAATCCTAAGTTATTTTTCTGTCCTGCTACTGTTGCAATCCAGGGCTGTTAAACTTGATTTTTAACAAGTCATAGAGTGTCTTTCCTATTCTTATCTGAAGCTGGCTTGTTATCTACATGCTTAGATTTGTTCTAGACTAAAAAAAAAAATGAGCTAAAACTATTGGGTTTGAGCCTAACAAATGTTACTCTTGATCACTTGTCACATTACAGTTACCTCTATAGCTACTTGCTAATCGAGCTTCTTGCTCATCTCTCGACTTAACTCAATTGATTGATGTAAGTGCTTGAGCACCTTTGATGAGCCATCTCTTTTGTTCTACTTCGACAAGTGATCTTTATTAGCTTTTCTTATCTCAATAGTTGAGAAACTTTGTCTCATTCTATTAGTCAACCAACAATTCTTTTCATGCCAGTTACAACTCGGTCTCAATTTGAGCAAGGGAGTCACCCTCCATTTGATTATACATGGTTACCTTCTCCAACAAGATGCTCATGAGCACCTGTTAGCAACAATAGTTCTAGTGCTAGTTCTGAGGATTCTAAGGTTACCCCGTGGTATAAAGGAGGCTTCCTCTTTTCCGCATTTAAAACCCCCAAAAACATAGATAGTGTCTCACTTACTATGAGTGAACAAGAGAAATATCATCATATGCAAGACCACTTTTTGCAAAGAGATAACCAAGCACTCTTGGATAAAGAGTATAGTAAAAGATTAATGGAAGTTGCTAGGCGCATGTCTTCAGGAGGGATGTCCCATGAACAACCTGGGACTAGTGGCTATGAAAAAAGACCTTTCTTTGGTAATAGTGGTAACAATGGTAACAACACACCACCCAGATCCCCTCCAAGAGAAACTTTTTCTATGCCTTCTTCACCTCCTAGACCTCCTCCCTCTCATCATGAGGAAGAGGCTGCTGATGAGATTTCTAGTGAGGAACTTTTGAGATTTGAACAAGATGAGTCTTCCTAATGTTTGATGCACAAAATTTTAGAGCAAAATGGAGATCAATACTTTCAATACATGACTTCTAGGGGATACAAGCTCCCCCCCGGCTATGATGTATGCCAAATTGTTCAAGAAAGAGTACCAACTGAATTGGAAATTCTTAGAGATGAGTTGCAACAAACAAATCAATGTCTTTCTCAACTTGCAATAGAAAAGGAACCTCCAAAGGTTTCTTTCATAGAATCCATTTGTGCTCTTCCTTTTGATAGGAGTCTATACATGGTCCCATTTCCTAGGGATATTGAGGTTCCCAAATATGACAAGTATGATGGAAATGGTGACCCCCATGACCATGTGCATCACTTTTACACTCTTAGCATGGACTTCCTTCATGAAGACACATTTCTTCTGTGATTGTTCCTTAGAAGTTTAAGAGGACAAGCTCTAGAATGGTTTGCAAAGTTGACACCACCTCTTAAAACTTTTGATGAGTTGGTTAGGCACTTCACCCAGCATTATTCATACAACATCCAATAGCCTATCACCATGATAGATCTCAGTGCTCTAAAAAAAAACCAAGGTGAGCCTTTTTCCACTTACTTACAACGTTGGAGGTCATTGTATTATCAATATCCTTGAAAGCTAGATGAAAGAGAAAAGATTGACATTTTCATCAATACTCTTGTGCTAGAACTGTATTATGATCTAAGGAAACAATTGTTCTCCTCTTTCAACAACATGGTTGAAAGTGCATATCAGATTGAGGATGTGGCCATTAGAAAGGGGGATATTGTTATTAATAAAGATACTAGAGGCAATGGAAAAGACAAGAACAAGCCTTGGAATAGAAACAAGTATGTTGTTAATGATGGGGTTGTAGATGTCCCGAAAGCTAAAGAGCCTACTTTCAACCTCTCTAATGCTATCTACGCAAAAAAAAAACAAGAAGTTACCAATGCTCACAGTGCTCCTAAACCTCAGAATGCAGACAAACCAAAGAAGCAATATCAACGACGGGTCTATACCAAGTTGGCTGAACCCTATGAAGTGATCCTTAAGACTTTGGTTGCCAACAAGAATCTTACTCTTCCTGAATTTGATCATCCCTATGCTCTGCCAGTTAAGCCTGATTGGTGGAGAGAAGATCATTACTGCCACTATCACAGAAGTAAGGGGCACAAGATGAATAACTGTTTCAAGCTCAAGGATGATATTCAAGATCTCATTGATGATGGTACAATTCTTGTAGATGGCTTAGTTAAAAATTATGATCACATAGCTTTCAAAGACCCTCTACCTAAGCATGACAAGGGGGAGTCCTCTTAGACAAATAAGAAGAATCATGATGCAAAGATCAACTATACATATGCTAGTGATGCGCCTGTGATCAACATGGTAGAGCCCGTTGAGAGTGTTCTGATGATGAGATCCCAAGATGATAATGACAATCATGGTAAGCCAAAGTTGGTCTTGCAAACATTGGATGGTTCATCCTCTCAAAGTGAGACACTAAATGCTATGACTAGGGGGCAAGCCAAAATTGTCCTTAAAACTGTGCCTGATCCCAAGAAAACTTTGTCTTCCAAGCAAGCGGCTCCTTCAGCCACCTCTAGCTATGATCTTGTCGACCACTTACAATGGACACCAACCCAGATATCCATTTTTGAGTTGCTTCAGTTATCCCCTTTGCACAAAGAAATCCTTGAAGAAGCTCTACATACAGCATGTGTCCCTAATGACATTGATCTGATCGGTTCCAGGCTATGGTCAACCATATCTCATCTCCCTGCTATCTCTCCTTCTCTGAAGAAGATGACGTATCTCCTAGTCACCCCCATAATCTTTCTCTACACATGAAAGTTCAAGTCTACCACACCTGAGTCCACTGAGTCCTAATAGACAATGGTGTAGGGTTAAATATTGTTTCTTTTCATGCGGTGCAATAGTTGGGATTGTCAGAATTTGTTGTAGATCCTAAGAAGAAGATTAGTATAAAAGCTTATGATGAAGTGGAAAGAGCTTCCAAAGGTCTTGTCACGCTTCCTATTCGAGTGGGTCTTGTCATGAAAGATATTCAGTTCCAAGTATTGGACATCCCACTTGCATATAACATTCTTTTGGGTCATCCTTGGATTCATGACATGCAAGCTATCCCTTCCACTTATCATCAGTGCATCAAATTTCCATACAATGGCACTGAAGTTGTGATTCCTAGAGACCATACTATTGCTATTAATACTCTTGCTGTTGCTAAGATGTTTTTGCCTCACAATAAACCTTCTGATGATCCTAGTGCATCCTTGATTGAGGCTAAACAAACATTAAAGATGATGAGTATTGGTATGGGTGAATACACTAGACTCTCTTGCTGCTATTCCTGCTTCTCCTAGATCATATGGTAGACCTTCTGACAAGATGAAGCCTTCCACTTCCGCTATGAAAATATTTGATACGTTTGTTCCTTCATCCGTTCCTCTAGAATAAGAAAGAGAAGAACAAGTTGTTCGAGAGTGGATCTATAGAGAAGAAGAGGATAGTACAAAAATTGCTACTCCTATTTCCCCTAAGCGCTATGGTAAAGGCTATAAATTTTTGTAGAAAATGGGCTATCAAGGTCAAGGACCTATAAATGATAATGGGCATGCCCTAGTTGAGCCTTTAAGTCATACCAATGGTAGACCCTCTAAGGATACAACAGGTCTCAGATATGGTGCCGAGGATGACCTCCCTGACTATTCTACAAATGCTCCCATGATGAGTGATTCAGACACAGATAAAGATGAGTCACCACTACACACTATGGCTCAAATGGGAGATGATCTTCCTTCTAATTCACTCCTTTGGGAAGGAGAATGTATGCCTAACAATGATTTAGCTGAAACTTCTATGTCTAGAGATAATGAATTTAATCCCAGAGCTAGACAACGTAGAAATATTGAGCGGTTACTAGAAAGAGCATATCCCACAAACAATGACACAAGTGCCTCTACTTCTAGATGTCCTAAGCCTTCTTGGTGCAAACATCCTAGTAGAAGTTCCATGACCGATTCAAATGAGTATGAATGGGATACTCTCTCAGATGGATCTTCCACAGTAGATATGGACGTTGATGCGATTCATACCTATAGTGCCCAACCCAATGTAGTTGATGAGTCTCACATAGGGTCTGATGAGTTTGTTCCACATGTTGATTTAGTGGACCACACTAGTCCTTATATGACAAATCTAGATCTTGACACTTTTGGAGCTGACCTTATAGGCTCAACCTCTCTCATCACCAGAGATGACATCCCTCACATAAATGCTCTTGCACCTATCACTCCGCTCTCCTTCATACATTCAAATTTCATATCCATTGAACCTACTATCTCTTCCACCAGCAAACTCGCAACAAACATGCTAGAATTAGATATCAAGTATCTCTATTATACAATCAAGAGAAAAAAAAAATGGTTGGATG
This sequence comes from Chamaecyparis obtusa, assembly GCA_027943335.1. NCBI lineage: Eukaryota > Viridiplantae > Streptophyta > Pinopsida > Cupressales > Cupressaceae > Chamaecyparis > Chamaecyparis obtusa. The sequence goes on along the minus strand of BSBK01008609.1, from coordinate 233,470 downwards.
GTGAAAACCACATTGTGGCAGTATCCGAACCTAAAAAGATTACAAATCAAGAACAATTTGCCGCATTCTTTCTAGAGAAAATGATTCCAAGGGTAAAACCTATCAAGAAAAAGCTCATAAAGATGCCTCCCCATATGACATTTTTGGTTAAGGTTGATATTGAGAAGCACAAATTTGAGAACAAGGCAGCTTATGTCATGACTACTTTGGCATCCATTCTACAAATGGAAGAACAAGAATCATACTTTGCATTCCTAGTGGAAGAGTTGTCTTATCTTGCCTACACTTCCCCTGCGAATTCATCCCCCTATGCCACTATCTTTTCATATCTACCAGATCAAATTATTCTTGAATATCTACCATGCACTGAGGACCACCAACTCGTCCGCCATACCTCACACTTTGTCCTCATCTCTGGTGACTTGTATAAGAAGGGTCTAGACGTAACTCTCCTTAAGTATCTAGAAATAGAGGAGTCAGAAAAGGTGCTAGCTAAAATCCATGATGGCATATGTGGATCACATTCTATCGGTCTTATGTTAGCTCAGAAATTGCTTAGGGTTGGTTACTATTGGTCGAACTAGTTGGGGCTTTCTATCATCACAGCAACAACATTTGGGTTTAGGGCCTATCAGTTATCTACATTAGAGGAAGCAGAGCTTACCGAGCCTATCCATGTTCTACAATTGCAGAAGTTCTATGCCTAAGGTTCTTGAGCTCTTTGTATATAATTTATTGATCCAAAAAAAATTACAAAAAAATTCATATATGATGCTGAAAAAATCCTAAAAAGCATAAAAAGTAATAAAAAAAAATGAGAATCCTAGTGAAAACCTAGCAATAGGCGCTTTGATGTCTCACCAAAAAAAATCAAAAAATGCAAAAAATTTAAAAAATTCAAAAAAATAGAAAAAGTGCCTTGGTGAAAACCTGGAAACAGGTGCCTTGGTAGCAAAAATACAAAAAAATTGAAAAAAAGTACTAAAAAAAATCTATCAAGTGGTGAAAACCTAGAAACAGGCACTGCTTGAGACCCTTGCACCTATGTCTATCAGTCTTGTGTGGCGCTCCTCCACTCCACTTTCTGCTTTGCCTCTCCTAGCCTGGAATTGACTCTTGTCTTAGTCTAGGGGGCATACGTTGTTCTAGCTTATCTTTTGTCTCTTTGTGCGTTCGGGTTTCTTGGGCCTCTTGGTTCCAATGGTGTTTTTTAACACCATGCCAATTGTGTTTTTCAACACTTTCCTAGCGTCCAATGTTTCTCAACACTTATCAAATATCCTATCCTCAGTCTCGAATGATGCAATATTTCTCACTAGCAGATGCGATACTCAAAGTTTGACTCTATGACCTACACACACGCACTTAAACACTTGACTTGCTGAAATTTTCTTTATTTATTTGTGTGCTGTCTATGATGATTTCTTTGATGAGTGTTCTATCCCTAATAGTTTTTGATGATGCCAAGCTAGAAGACTAGGGCATGAGGACATGTTTTATTTGCTTTCTGCCTGTGGGTATATTTTGTTGATCTTGGTTGTCATGAGCATTTATGCTTGTTCCACTTGACATTGGGGTCTACAAGGTATTATCCTTGACTATTTCTGCAAGTGCATGCTTGTAGTCATCTTGACTTTCTTGTGTCTCGATGTGAGCATAATCTTGCTATATCAAACTTAGGGAATCTCACTGCACTAGTCATCTTGACTTATATGTCTTTGGTGCCTAGGTGGGATTTCCACATTCCTATCTGATATAGATCATATTCAGATCCACATAGTTATACTAGTGTGTATTGTATGATCTCGCAACACTACCAATAATGCTCGATGATGAACATTAGAGTCTAATAGCTTTGTGACCTTGCAAGTAAACCACTTTTTATAATAGCTTGCATTTTTAGGTTCATGTTAGTTAGTTTTTCATCTTGCATATGGAGAGAGCTCTCCTTTCATCTTTCATGGACTTTTTGGTCAAATGCGCTCACCTTTCACTTCTTCCCAATCATATCAACTATCATATCAATATTAGGCAGTGGGAAGTCATCTTCCAGACATGCCTTATTGAGATCTCTAAAATTTGTACACACATGAATGGATTTTTCATGTTTAGTGACTCGAACAATGTTTGAAATCCATTCTGCATAATCAATAGTTCTTATGAAGCCAGCCTTAAGAAGCTTTTCTAGCTCTGCTTTAGCCAAAAGCGTTACATGTGGATGCATTTTTCGTAGCTTCTGTTTAACAGGTTTAATACCTAGTGTAATGGACAAATGATGCATGATTAAATTGGGGTCTAATCCAGGCATGTCAGAGTAGGTCCATGCAAAGTTTATTTTCTTTCCATGAAAGAAGCTCGTGAACTCTTTTTTTTCTTCAACAGACAATGATTGTGCTAAATGAATGATCTGTGGAGCAGCCTCTATACCCAAATTGACCGGCTGTGTTGGCTCAATCAATACTAATGACCTCTCTTGAAAGTGGCTCAGAAGCATATCAAGTATCTCATCCTTGGGTGCCTCAGAGAGGTTTTCACCCTCGGATACAACTTTTATTTTTACTCTTTTTGGCTCTGATACTGCCACAAAGTGGTTTTCACCATCAGAGCATCTATTTTTTCTTCTTTTAATTTTTTGACTGAGATACTTGATATCTGCCTTTGTCACATTGACACTGCTTTCATTGGTGGACAACATCATAGATTCAATAGCATGGAGGTAACATGCTAGATCATAATCATTCTGGAATGTTAGGACTTCATTGGATTCAGAAGGGGAGTTCCAGTTTATCAGATCAAGATAGCAGAGTGAAAGGGAAGTAGTGACTAGTTCAACTGTGTTCATGGTATAACCCTCAAAAGCACTGATGAGCAAGTCAAGACCTAGAGCGATCTCATCCAAAGGAGCATTCGAATCCCTATAAGACCTTACGTTGGTAGTAGAGGACATGTTAACATTAGTGGTGTCTAATTCGTGTGGCCTAGCGCTAGACCCTTCACCTACTTTGAGGAGTCTTTCATACATGTGAATAGTATCTATGTCTACATCATAAGTAGCATCAAACAAAGATTCGAACTCATATTAATTTGAGTCAATACTTGATGTGAGAATTTCATTAGCAATATCATCAGACTCATTATTATCCATTGTGGCATTAATAGCTTGTTGAAGTTGTTCTTGTTCAAAATACTTTTGAAAATGTGGTGGCCTATATCGTTCACCTTGAAAATTAGGATCATCATTTAGTGTTTCTTTCCATTCCTCATATGTGAATTGGTACATTGAAGAAGTTTTATCAGAATCATTATTAGCATCAGTATCTGTCTCTACCATATGAACAGGTATGATAGGCTCATCAGGTTCGGCAAAGAGTGATGCAAGATCCAGAGGAATAGGATATGGAAATGTATCTTCATCAGAGCTGGCCTCTGGATTCACTTCTGGAGTGATATATTCAATTTCTTTTTTAGGTTTAGGTTTTGGCTCAAGAGCTGACACAAATTTCTTGGTCCCTAAATGAAAGGGAGTCTTTTTAAAGCCTAAGCCACTAGTATCTTTTGTGCGGCGGCCTGTAGCTTCAATGGGTTTTAGTAAGCCATTATAATTTTTCCCTATAGGACCACTCCCCTTATAACTAAAGCACTTCATGATCTTGAAGGCTTTAGTGTGTGGTTCTTGCTCTAAATTTGGAGGTGGAGTGGTTATTTTAGCTATTTCTTTTCATTTATAGATCCATGCTCTGATAGCTCTCTCTTCATCCTGATCTTCTAAAGCCATAGAGGCCCTTACAAAGGTGTCATCATAAACTATTTGAGGAGGAGCATTAGAAAGTTTGTTGTCCTTAGAAGGTCTCCCATAAGAGCGTGGAGATAGAGGTACAACAACTAGTGATAGCACAGGTTCCATTCGGTATTCTCCCATGCCTGTATCCTTAAGTCTTAAAGTTTTTTTCATTTATTTCAGCTTAGCATCATAAAACTCAGTGGATTCTCTATTTGCTGGAACAAAGCTATCTGTGGTTTGCGCAAGAGTGTTGCAAGAGAAATTGGTATTTGCAGGTATAGTGACTTCCACCCCATGGAATGGGAACTTAATGCATTGATGATATGTGGACGAAATGACCTGCATCTCATGAATCCAAGGCCTACCCAACAAGATATTGTAGGCAAGAGGAATATCAAGCACTTGGAAAGCAACATCTCTCTCAACAGGACCTACGTGGATAGGTAGCACAACTAAGCCTTGGGACTTGCGTTCTTCCATTTCATAAGCTTTGATGATAATCTTTTTGCAAGGGTCTATACAATTCTCATCATAACCTAGCTGAGTGAGCAGTTTAACAGAATAGATATTAAGACTAGCACCATTGTCTATGAGCACTCAGTGGACACGCTTAGGACCTATCATGACCTCTATATTCAAGGGAGCGTTATGCGGGTGACTCAAAGAGTGATCATCTTCTTCAGAGAAGAATAGATAATGAGGTGAAGTCAAATGACCCACCATAGATTGGAATGGGTTGAGATCAAGATCCTTGGGAATGTTTGCCTCAACAAGGACCTTATCCAAAATCTTCCTGTGAGCAGGCGAGATCTTCAACAACTCAAAAATGGTAATCTAAGCATGAGTTCATTGGAGTTGATCTAAAATGCTATAACTAGCCGTAGGAATAGATTTCGCATTCTTTTTGGCAAGGCCAACAATAGTCTTTTCAGTAATTTGCTTCAGAGTGGATGTGGAAGTATCGGGTCTCTTATCCGCCATTTGTTTCGAAGTGGATGCAAAAGTGTCAAGACCTTCAAAAAAACTCTTCCTCATGATCAAGTGTCAACATTAGCACAGTCTTGAGATTGTTTAGATTCAGATGAATGAGACACAGAACTTCACAAGATAAAAGGAGTCTTAGATTTGGGAGCATCACTGCTCCCTTTAGAAGTGATCACATCATAGTACTCTATCTTGACAAGTTCGATCATACCAATAACATTGTCATTATTAGTGTACGTGTAATTGACTTTAGCATTGGTATTATTAGCATTTGAAGACTCACCCTTCTCATGAGGAGGGAAGGGATCCTTAAAAGCTTGATGGTCTGAATTCTTATTATGGTTCTCCACAAGGATGTCACCATTGTCAATGAGATCTTAAACTTTATGCTTCAGTTGGAGACAATTAGAAGTCTTATGACCAATGTTCTGGTGATAGTCACAGTAAGCATTATCATTCCACCAATGAGTTCATGGTTGTGGGTCATAAGTACTCTTTTCTAAAGGAGTAAGAACCTGATTCTCTATAAGAGTTTTATAGACTACATCAAGAGGCTCTCCCAAAGAGGTGAAATCACGCTTGGGTTGAGAGGCCCAAGGTTTGTTCCTAGCAAATCTTGAAGTTTGTTGATTATCCATTGTGGTCTTTTCAATTATCCACCACTCCATCATTTACTACATATCTGTTCTTATTGACAGTCTTTCCTTTATCCTTGTTTGTGGAGAATCCTTATTTATTATACTTATTCAAAGTTCATTCTCCCTTCTTGATCACAAAGGCCTCTATTCGGATTGCTTGTTTGATCATACTATCAAAAGTAAGAGGACCTTGCAATTGCACTTGGTATCCGAAGTCTGGGACAAGATTGTTCAAGAAAATGTCAAGTCTCTCAGACTCTAGTAGCTTATGAGGAAACTTTGTACATAATTGTCTCCACCTTTGGAGAAATGTTAGGAAAGATTCTCCTTGTCACTATTTTAAGTTGCAAAGATCCTGGATGTTGACCAGATGCTGAATATTATGCGAGTAGTGCTGGAGAAAAAGATTATCCATTTCATCAAAAATTTTAATGGTAGTGGGCAATCTAGAGAACCATTCCATGGCTGGTCCACCCAAACTACGAGGAAACAAGTGCATAAGATAAGTTTGATCATGCATAAATTCCATAGACAATGCGCCAAACTCCCTTAAGTGATCCTGGGGATCGGTGGCACCCAAGTATTTGTCATATTTAGGGAGTTCTACACCTCTGGGAAAAGGTGGCATATGAAGACTTCTGTCAAAAGGGAAAGGAAAAATACTTTCCATCATAAATTGTTCAGCAGGTTTTTCTTTATTCCTCACAAGTTGACTAATCTGATCTTGCATTTCTCAGACCATCTTTTGCAACTTTGCGGTCTAAGTTTCTTCTTCCTTAGCTACGAGTGTTTCAACTTGATAGTCTCGGGGTAACTTGGCCCCTTGTTTAGCTAGCTCAAGAAATTACTTTTATTTCTCCTCTAGGAGAATGATCTCCATCATTTTAATAAGACCCTTATTAGCTTTGGTAGCATCTATATCCTGTTGAGTTATCACTTCATTTTCATTCCCAAGAATCTGGTTAATACTCAAAATATGATCTTGTTGTTGATCATCTTGGTTTTGATCGAATGGAGGAGGACGATAGAAATAGGTGGGTTGTCGATCACCTTGAGGTTTGCTTCGAGATTGATCATCATTGTGGGACTGATTTTGGTCATGTTGAGATTGACCATGAGGTTGCTCATTTTGAGGTTGAGCATGACATGGGTCATTAGAGGATTGACCATGATATTAATTGTTTTGAGATTGATCAAAGGTTTGACTGTACTTGCCCGGTTGGAAGTCAAATGGATCTCCCATCTTGTTGTAGGATTGTGGAGTAAATGAATTCTTAGTGAAATGATATGTCCAGTGCTTAAAGGGTGTGGCCACGGTAACCTTTGGTGAATGAACAGGATCAAAAGATTTAACAAATTCAGGCGAGAAGATATCGTCAACAGTATCACTAGATTCAATGATAGAACTATTCTCAGTAGGATCAACAAGTATGATAATAGGATTAGTCTGAGGAAGAGGTCTTCCAAAGTTGTGAAACAATGAGTTCTCTTGGAAGAACGAGTTGTCTTGGTCTTGAAATGAGAAACCAGGTTGCGCTTCAAACAATGGGTTAAAACACTCTTGAAACACCGAAGGTGATGGTTGAGATGAACTATCTTTCGAAGTATTCAATGAGGAAATCGAGGATATCTCACAAAGTTCAGATTTCACAATAGATTCAGGAGGATCTATTTCTTGATTAGGAGGTTCGCTTCTACCTTGATCAAGATTCTAAATGGGATAAGTCTTGCCACTTCTAGTCGTGACAATCATAGAAAAAGATGAAATGAGAGAAGACTCGGGATAATGCTAGACTCAATCTCTAAGAACAACACAAAGGAGATAAAGGCTAGAACAACCAAGATGCGAGATGGACCTGGTATGAATCATCAAAACAGGTGGCTAGAATAGTCGAAATAAGACTATCACAACATGAGATACAAAAGGCATAAAGAGATAAGGTAAACAAATGAGAGACGACATGAGTCAAAGCAAAGATCGATCTATTCCTAACTCAAAACAACTAGTTTCTGACAGTGAATGACAGGAAAATAGAAAAAAAGACCTCAAATAAAAAGTAGATTAGATAAAAAGTCAAACAGTCAATGGAAAACAAGTCTCTATTTTTTAAAACTGGGCTACAGTCTCGCATGAGATAGTACTAGGCCGCGCGAGAGAACACCAACCTTCACATGAGAGAACAAAGTCTCGCATGAGAAAGTGCTCTGGAGAGTGAAACTTCACACGGGAAAAGTTCAAAATCTGACAATCTGACACAATTTTTGAGGTTAAAGTTGAATTTTGAGGTACAGCCTAAATTGATGTTTATCAGAAAATCTAGTTTCCTGACAGGTTTGAAGAACAGTTTAATCAACAATCTCATTTTAGGATTTCAAGCATTCGTTTAAAGACACAAAGGTTCAAATCAAGCAATTGTGATTCAAGAAGCAGTCGTTAACAGACCTATCAAGGACAAAGCAACTTGATAGCATCAAGGGAGTCTTTGTTTGATAATGATTGGACAATGTTTAAGACTCGATAACAAAAACATAGCTTAGCCCTACAAAAAAAATGGTGAGAAGACAAAACCTTTGCCCCATTGCTTATGTGCATATGTGCACCTCACACATCCATGTCACCCCCTAGAGGCCACTCGTGTTTTTGGTGTTTCCAAGGACTTGATAGTGTATGTTCAAAGGTTACCCTTGTAGTAGGGGCCAATGTCACAACCACCTTCAAGCGTCCAGGTGTATGCCTATGATGGGAATCTACAGGAGAGATTCTTCCCCCTCCCTGCACAAAGAGTATGACTCCTTTCGGAGGTGAATCGGGTAGGCCACTAGCTAAGGAAAGTTTTTAATAGGCTTCCATTCATGCTAACCTTCAGTGCCCCCAATACAAGGTTGAGGCCTCGTAGCCACACCAACACCTGAAAGTCATACACCCCCGCAAGCAGGGCTAGGAGTAGCGCCGCTCAGTATAACAGACAGAGCCTTCTCAAGATGATAGTCAAAGTATTGAGAAGGAAGCTAACATAGTTTTGGAGTCTTTAGAATCAACAAAACATTATTTATTAGAGTGAGGTGGAATCACCAATGAAAGGTGTGTACTCACTTGGGTCGTTCCCAGAGGTTCAACTTTCGGCATGCCCACTAAAGGTGACACAACTTGGTTTAGATCCGAGGGTTTGATTTTCTATTTCTCTCAAAGAGGGAAGAGCATACTTCTCTACCTCATCACTTCACCCAAACACATCAAGAATATTCATCACCAAGTTAGCTTCACTCCACCACAACTACAAGCTTTTGGGTTTCTGTTTCTCTCAAAGAGAGAAGAGCATAATCCCCTGGCTAATAGAAGCGTAAAGATTCACTACCTTTCTCCGCTTCCCCAAGAATTTGTCATATTAGTAAGATCATTAGGATTTTGGGTTCATTCATGGTCATCACCTTCATGTAATGAAGAGCCAAATTCCCTACTCACTATCAAAATCCTTAAGAAATTTTAATGGAGCCCTATTTAGACTATGTGAATGAAAGTAAGAAATAAACACAACATTTTATCAAGTCTTCGACTATTGTCCTGCAATCAAACCATTAGTATGTTTTATGTTCTTGGTCAAATGTCCTGCAGAAAATTGTTATGCTATGAAAATAATAGAGAAATAATAAACAACAACAAATAGGAAACTTGTCAAAAATCTGAAATAGGAAAAGATAGAAACTAAAAATTTTAGACCTCTGTATCCAAATCTCACATGAGGAAGTACCCCACAGTGCATGAGAAAGTAAAGGGCACCACGTGAGGATGCATCAGCTCGTGCGAGAGAGTGCTACAAGGAGTGAAACTTCACATGACACACTTTGGATTCTCATGTGAGAATTCGCACATAGATAGTATGGACACATGGCAGAGCTTAAATTTCCTATCAGAAAAAAAATGAGAATGAGGCCAAAAATTGATCTTTCTGCACCACGGTGATTGCCAAAATGTATATAGTCAAATGTGGACCTCTAATCCAACTACACACGCAACATGGTCATTAATCACATGATCGAATTACAAGAGAGAGTATGAATTACTCAATCTAAAATCCACGGTGAAGCGACTTGTTGCCTCCTATGTAGATGGGGTGTTTAATTACTCTCAAAAATTGGAGAGCCAACAACCATAAGACCGATTCTATAATGGAGGATTTTCAAAAGCTATGATGATAAGAAAAAATTAAAATTAAGCTATAATGAGTGCAATTTAATCTAAGATGCTTTGAAAGAAATATGATATTAATCTAGATAGCTTGGAAAGAGATATGAAGTGCAATTTAATCTAAAGAAATTGAAATAAAGGTGATATTAAGCTAAGAGCAATTAAGAAAACTAAATATATGAATATGCAATATTAAACTAAATGAAAATTATACTAAAATGCAATAAAAGCTTGGAATTAATGAAATTGAGACACAAAAATACTATAGTTCAATTACTCTCAAAAATTGCCCATTAGGCTCATTAAATAGACAAGCCCAGGAAGAGAATGAAGAAATGAGGCTCATTAAATAGACAAGCCCAAGAAGAGAATGAAGGGGTTCTTGATTTGAAACTCCTAACTCTTCATTCCCACTTGAGACAAAAATGCATAAATTACTTATTAAAAGAATGGAAAATGCCACACAAGGTGACCTTTCGAATATTATGAATTATTAATTAAAAAATGAGTGTCCATTCAAATAACAAGTAATTATTAATTCCTTTTCATGTATATTAGCCAAATGGGGTGGGTTTAATTTAATTCCAAGTACTTAGGACTTTAGGATTAAATTAATGTATCATAGGGCTAATTTAGCTAATAAAAGTTGAAGACTTTAGGAATTAATTTTAATATTTGATTAATGCAATTTAGGGTGTTTGCAATTGACATCAAGTCAAATTAAGTCAAGTAGGAGAGAGAAAATTGCCTAGGAAACTAGGACTTTGGAGATGTAAAATTGATGAAAATGCACCAAAATTAATTGAATTTAATAGGTGCCAATTTTAGGGTATTACACACTACAGGATGTAAAAACTACTATGGATGAAATATGCCACAAGATCAAAAACTCTACAGGAGTGGATGACTTGAAAGAATTAAAGTTTGAAAGTCTGAGTATAGGTGAGAAGGAAAAAGTTGAAGATGCTATTCTTGAAATGCTTTGCACTTTCAAGATGTTACCTATTCAATTGGAGAACCAAATCCCTAAGGAGCTAAGCAACAGGGTTGCACAAAAATGGGAATATGCTCTTAATATTGAAAAACAAATAGGGGAGATCACCTTAGCACAAGTGGAATCAAGTCTCACCCTTGCCAACATTAGAAAAATTGTAGAGAAACACCGAGAAAAATTTGATCCTAAGCTCAAAGCTTATCTAATCCTTCAACACAAGGTTGAGGATGTTGTACAGGAAAGTGTCAAGATTTAGAAGATAGTGTTTGGATTGTTGATTGACAAAGATGGAGACAATGGTGCTAGTACATCCAAGGATGTCAAGCCTACAACATAACTAAATATAATGGATTCACCCATTCCGGAGACAGAAGCTCCTACGGTAGAAGAAATTCAGAAGGAACCTGAAGTACACATTGTTGATATCACAGAGGATACCCCAGTTAAGAATCTGGTATTAATTGAGGAAGACATACAAGCCAAGAAAGCAAAAGACACATCTTTTCCAGGTAGTAACACTGTACTTTTACAAGTCAAATCTTATCCGACAATTGATGGGACATCAACTGGTAACACCACCCCCGCCAAATCTGAAGTTGTTACAGTTGACATGTTAGCCGTTACAAGTACTACCACGGAACCACATAAGCTGGCACCAGTTATTCAACCCACATCTACCAAGGAGATACACCAAGAAAAAGAAGAGAAGTTAGAATAAAAAGCTACTAGTCCTCATGTGGAGGATAAAGGAACAAAAGTAACAGAAGTAAAAGACAAAGCCATTGAGGTATACGAGCCTATAGAACAAGAAGCAATACAAGCTCTTGTACAGATGCCAAGTGGGAGAACACCGAAGAAGGCACTCAATTAGAAAATAGAAGTATTTTCACCAGAGGTAACCATTAATGAAGTTATTGTTATTCCTAAATGGGATTTTGATAACTTATCTTATGAGAAAATACAAATATTGAAAGATTTATTGACAAGGAAAAGTAGACAAGAATAATTGAGAAGAGAACATCAGTAGAAATAGGTTCTATATGAAATTAAAGATATATTTAATGATGTTTATGAGTTGTCAAATGTAAAAAGCTCCACTCCCATATTGGAACAACTTGTACATATTGTTCAGAAGGTAAATAATGAAGCAAGTAGCGCCAGTGATAAATTGTTTGAGTGGTCGGAAAGAAAGTTTGAGACCAAGATGCTAGAGAAAGTATTTGCCGAGATTGCAGTTAAACAGGTCACACTTTCCACTTTGGTAACAGAGACCGAAGAAGTAATTGTAAATGAAAAATCTCTGCTCACCAAAATTTGCAATGTAGAACAGTTCACTGAGGAGAACCAACGATTGATTGATCAATTGCAGCAAGAACTCAAATCCACCAGTCAGTCCTTAAGTGTGGATGCAGAAAATAGTTCCAACCATTATGTCAAGATCATGCATACACAAGGAAAGATAGTTGAACTGATGGCTAATGATGGAAATATTAGATCTCACCTACTTTCCATGAAAACAATTTTAACACCTCACCTGTAGGCAATAAAGAGAAAGTTGGTCAAGGTTAAGGACTTAACCCACAAGGATCCAAATCTATCTACTGCCAAGAGCCTAATCAATCTATTTGTTGAGCTAGAAGTGTAGTCTGAAGTTTTAACTGTTCTTGCTAGAGGATGGGAAACTACACTACACATGGTTATGATGCTGCACAAACCATTTCTGGAGAAATACTTTGAGATCCCCACTCTAGAAGACATTCGTCATGTCAAAATCAAGGGGGAAGTAAAATGACATGACATGACATGACAAAGGGAGGTAAACAAATTTTGAATTTATATATCTCAGGGGGAGTATTTTGCTTATACTACATATTTTTGAAAATACATATGTAATGTCATGACAAAGTGTTTTTGCCACTAATGTCAAAGGGGGAGATTGTAGATCTCTATAGTTTTGTTGACTATTAGTGACCCACACTTAGTCATTTATCTAGGCAATGATGGTCAGTCGTCACTGCGACCGAGTCATTATGTAAAGGCCGAGCTATGTAATGTTTACTTACTGAGCAGTAGTACTGCCGAGTAAACTTATGGTCACTATGTATTTTTGTAGTATACCGAGTCTAGTTTTTCTGAGTCATATGTGTAATGATTACCGAGTGCCAGAGATATCAACATATGCTGAGTACAGTGAATGTCAAGTATCAGGAACTGCATTTGCCAAGTTAGCCAGATAATGACATAAGAGTTTGTTTTGGCACAGTGATCAAGGTAAACTATTTTGGCCGACATTCATGTTTTGTATTTTGTTTGTTGAGATAATTACAGAGGTAATTACACATCCACTTAGAAATCATTTATCCCTATGTAATACCGAGAACCAATCAAAAATTAGTAAGGCTTAAGCGGCAAAAGGAATTAATCTGAACCATAGATCTTGAATCATGAAGATGTTTTGTTGATTATATAAGGTCAAGATCTAAACCCTAAAACGTAGTAGCGAGGGATAGTGAATGTGAAGGGAATAAGAAGAAAGGTATTATTTAGTGAAGAGAAGTATTCAGACAAAGTTTAGTGACCGAGCTAAGCAGTGAAAGGATAGAATAGAGATAAATCTGATAGAAGATATCAACACAATACAATAAAGAGAAGATTTTTAATCTGCATATAGTGCAAACTGAAAGATTAGGTACTGAGATATTCTAACCAGTGTATTAGGGTAAATCTCTTAACCAAGTAGTCCTAACAGACTTTTTGTAATCTCTTAACCGAGTGCTTACTTTGTTGCAATTTTCAAATCCTTTAGCAAGGTAGAATGTATAAGAGTTTTAGCTCTTAATAGGGCAGACCCCTCATAGGGTAGATCAATCTTTGATCAAATTTTGTAAGCCCTAATAGGAAAATTTATTACTGCAGTAGTGAAGATTTGTGGGTATCATCCCCACCCCAATTTTACCTTTCAAGGGTTTCTAGGTAACCAAAATCATTGTGTTATGAATGCTTTCATGGATGTTGCTTAGTATTTTAGTTATTTGATTATGATAATGTATTGTTGATGCTATGCAAAAAAATTATTCATATGAAAATGGTTTAGTAGGTGATATCTGATTCACCCCCCTCTCAGTACCACATTTCCCAATTATATTTCCAACATTAGTTATTGGATAGACAAGAGGGAGATAAATTTTGGGCTAAGAAGCTTTTCTAGCATAAGGATTGCTACCAAAACCAAGCATCTTTTCTTGGCTAGTGATGAGGGATATAATATTGACTAGAGAGAGGAGGAAGAGACTTGGTTTTTCCAGCCCATCAAAATGTGTGATGTGTGATGATGTTGAGGAATCAATATATCATTTTATTCTTTATTGTAATATAGTAGAAGAATGTTGGGAGAACCCAAAGGTAAAATTGGGATGGAAGGGACCTCTTCAGAATACACTAAAAGAGGTCTTTGAGGGTTGGTATGCAAATAATAAGAAATCAATACTTTCAATCTTATGGACAATCAGTCCCTCTATTATGGTGTGGGAGATTTTGAAAGAGTGGAATAAGAGGATATTTTTGGATAAAATTGAATCACGAAATAGGCTACATGGTAGAAATGACCATATGATAGAAGAAGTTGCAAGAAATCTAGCATCATGGATACAAAGCCTTCATATTCCTTTCACAATGGAAGATAACAGAATCTAAAAAGCATGGATAGGGATAAAGATAAGGTCAACAAGGGGGTTAAAAGTAGTTGTTACCAATATTTTCACTTAGGCTCAATTTGGTAAAGCCATCATGTTTTCAAGCAAAAAAGGCACTTTCTGATTATTCCTAAATTTTGTGCCTTTCTAATAAATGCAATAACTTTGAAACCAAAATTGAATTATTACATTTAATGAAGAAGAGAACATGACATAAGTAACATTCTGCAAATCTTTTTTGAAAATGTAATTTTTATTCATCAAAGTATTGTATTTTTGCTCCACACAAGCCATGAAACTAGCTAGGACATAATTCATTGAATTTTTAATTTAAAAATCATATATGAATATGTGTACATAAAAGTAAAGCAAAGAAGTAAGGTAGAGGCCAATCATTGCCTGAATCATTGGCAGGAGCGGAAAGAAATCTTTAGGATCTTGAGCCTTGAGCCTTTGAATCTTTGTTCTTTTGAGTCCTTGTTCTTTTATGTCCTGGACTTGAAAAAAGAAGAGATGCAATGAGTAGAACATTCATTCTAAGAAAAAATTGAACGTTATCGTTACAAATTTTCCCACATAGACATATACCACTACCAAATTGAAAGAACAATGATTTATTCCTAATTGGTTTGCTTCTTGTGCAGTTCCAAGTGTCTCTAGTTATAAAGTGGAGCTAAATGTGGCTCCCACAAGGGTTTGAGCCCAGCTTGCTAATGAGAGACAAAGATATAAAGAGGTAACAAAATTTGATGCCACACCAAGTAAAGCTGACACTATAGGAAGAGATTATTCCTAGCATAAAAATAGTTGGCGATGAGGAAAATGTGTTGTTAATAATATGTAATAGAGAAGATCTTCACAACATGTTATCAGAGAATAGTGACCGACACAAACAAGGAATTTACATTTATCAGAAAATAATCCTTGTGTCACAGAAAAAGTATAAAGAAAAATTCAATTATGGAACAGAGCAAGTAAGTGCTAAGGGATAAGTTTCATATTAGTGTTAAGAAATAGAGCAGTATGATTAACAATAGAGTAATATGTTTTCATTATTTTAACATAGTGAGAAAACCTATCAAGATACAAGAGTCAATGCTAAATGTTGTAACCACTAGGAACCCTCCATATTTATAGGAATTCATCATTCATGACCATGAGAAGACACATTCTTAAATTTAAAGATTAATATACAAAATGAATAAGATGCCTTTGAGTGTTGGCTACCAAGTACCCTTTTGGATTTTGTTAGAAAAGAAGACAATTCAATAACTCTAATCAATCAAAAAAGTCTACAAAATATACATAAGCCCTCAATACAGGAAACAAAGGCTGCAACCTAGAAACCCTTGTGGGTTTTTTCTATCTACAACAAAGAGAAAACACATTTGTGCAAACCCTTCAAATGAGTGAAACAAAATTCCTATCATTTTATGGTAAGAGAAAGATCATAAGATGTCATTAACTATGCATGAAAACCCTCATGGAATTTGAATTCACATTGTTCATGATATACAGAAAGGAAGAAAGGAAATGAATTATTTATATGAAACTCCCTGTGAAATTCTTAATAGAAAACATAAACAACAGCTTTATGTAATATTTCTTGTTAAACTAAAAGGTAATTGCTTGAGAATTGAAAGAAATCCAAATGAAGGAAATAAAAAAACTCATCATTTCTTCCACTTTATGGCATTGGAAAGAACATATACCTGTTTATGTATTAAATCTCTGCAAAAAGCCTCAGATTTCCATGGAAAAGCTCTTGAAAATTCCAAGTTGTAGCACAGAGAAGCCCAAAAAACTCCAGTTCATTTCCATACATGTTGGCTAGGGTTTGAAAGTCGAGTTCTAGCTTGACAATCAAATGCCAATGTGTTAAATGCCAAATGAATGCATATGGTGTCAGTTTAGGGTTTTTTTTTCCCTATAATCTTCTCAATGACTTTCAATCAGTCTTTTAGTGGGACTTCATTCCATTTAAAAAATTTCCATTTGAAAATGTCTCATTCAAAATGCCAACAGAGCTAAGTTTAGGTTGTGGTGTAAATAATTTAACAAGCTTAATATTAATAAGTGTATCTTATGCTTATTCATATTAAGTTTTTTTTAATTATTTAATTACCCCACTTTGTATTTTTCCAAATGTTTAATTATTATATGTTAAATTCTTTATTTGCATATAATAATTAATTGAAAGTTAGGGGGAATTTAGATATTTTTGCATGATATATATTGTTTAACAAACACAATTTGGATGTCTTCTAAATTCAAATTTTATTATGTTATAAATGTACAAAAATAGGGGAATATAGGCAATTTTGGATTCACATTTGGAGGAAGAAGTCTTTTATTTCCATCTAGCCTTTTACTTGGTCTTAATTGCAGATAAGGGTGTATTTATGAGCTTGGAGACTTCTTCTTGGAAGTCAGACTAGTTTGAAAACATGAGGAAGGAATCTAGGAGGGATGGAGAAAATTTAGGAAGGGGTTATTTGTTGACTTTTTCTTGGCAGTTGGAGGACATTTATAGCCTATTTGAGCATTTTGAGGGTATTTTTGATGAGGTGTTATGCTCCTTATGGGTTGGAGAGGCTTTTTCCAACTTGATGGCATCATTTTAGGGGTTTTTGAATCCTCTTTTTGAGCCTAATTCCTGGCATCCGACCCTTAGTCGTTGAGGATTTTTGTACTTAATGGGTTTGACACTCATTTTAGAGGGAGTTCCACTTTATGTAGTAGCTACTATTGGAGTGATTTTTCTTTTTTCCTCTTAATAGTTTTCAGATATTATTTGTAGCTCATTTCATGAATGTATTTGCAGAAAGATCTTTGAAGCTTGAATAAAGAATACCAAATCTTGGAGACCTATCTTGAGTTTGCTTTGTTGCATGCATGAACTTATATTGATATTCTCTTGTTGTGATTCATTATCAAATCCTTTAAGATTATGTCTTGGTTTGGAATCTGTAAGTGAATAGTTCTCATTTCATATAGGTTATAGGTTGTGAATCAGAGTTCACTTAATCTTGTTAAATGTGAAAATATCTTCTTTTTAACTTGTATTATGATCTCATCTCCTTCCCATGAAATATTTATATGTGGAATGCTTAGACATCAATAGTATGTTAACCAATAAGTTGTATTTTCCTTCTAAGGCTTCATTGTGTCAAATCTCAATAGTATATTCAAGTATTTTCCTTTTAAGTTCCAGTATTTCAAGTTGTTTTTCAGAACTTGTCTCTTATCACTTTTCCTGCCAAGTATTTTCATTTTCCATTTAACTTTTAGAAGTATTCAAAAGGAAGTGGGCCTTCTATGGAGGTTCATTTCTGACTTTCAATACCCCACATATTGTGAAATGATCCCTTGTTACTCCAGTAAGCTAAGTTCTGCAACTTGGTATAAGGTGTAGATTTTTGAAAGATAACAATTTTGGCAGGCCCAGTGGGACCAAGAGCTGATTGTTTTTAGTCTTTTCAAGCCTTGTGTTACTACTGTCTGGTGTGTACAATAGTAGGTTTGAATTTTTGAGGCAAGAGAGAAACACACTTGGCGAATCTGGAAAAAATATTCACTGGTTTCAAGTATATCCATTTGCTAGTATGAAAAAATAAGGCCTAATTTATTTTCTGGTTTTCAAAGTTTCTAATGATATTTGAGCTTGTATCAGTGTTTTTTGTATTCTATTTATGGTAAAATGGTTTATCATTCCCCATTTCATGAGGGTTATGTGTTCACATTTACTCACCAACCTTATCAACAAGTTCCATACACTTTCCATCATCCCACCCCTGTTGAAGTTTCCTGGAAGCATGCCTATCAACAACCACAAGAGAGATTCTTTGATGATTCTCAGAGTTATCCCCAAAATCATGTTTCAAACATGAGCCTTGATTATATTATGATGAATTTACAAGAGTAGATGAGATCTGTGGAGTAAGAACATGAATACAACATGCAACAAGAGGAGCTTTCTTATCAAGCTCATATGCATCAACATAATATGGAAGCTCGTGATAGAATAACTAAGATGGGGTTGAATCAGTTAATCACTATCCCAATACAAAATGTATAATCCCAAAAACAAATACTTCAATTTCTACTACTCAGTAACTTAAAATACTTTTACTATCTATGCATTTACCAACTAACAGTCTAAAACTTATAGCAGTTACTAATCAAATCAAATATGAAACATGTAAATATGACATCAAAACAAACATCATAATCAACAAATAACACAAGAGATTTAACGTGGAACCCTGTGAAGGGAAAAATGACTTGGGACCAGCAACCCAAAATATTCACTCTTCTGAAGTGAGGTCGGTGAAGACCCAACCCTGTTAACGGTTACAAACACACTGTTAGGTGTGACCTTGTTACAGGATTTAAGACCAACCGTTATTGTCCAACCAACAATCACTCTGGGGTTGACAGGATAACAATGCTCATTCTATGAATGATACATAATAAGACTTTCTTAGTCCACTCGGTGAAGAGATTTGACTTTGTACAATGGTTAAATATGTAATAGTAGGTGATTTGACTTAATACAACTTCAATTGCAAATTACAGATCAATGTTTAGCTCATATAAATATTTCTGATGAATAAATCAATTCTATTTCAAACATTGTTCAACTTACTGTCTGTCAGTAATCACTCTCTATCGCTCAGTAATGCTCTACAATAGGGTTCTCCTTAACCAGTATGATCAGAATACATGAAAACTTGTTCACATGATGATTCTACAGTTTCCTTCTCTTTCGGCATCACACTCATTGTGAAATCTCGAGTCTCTTATATAGACATGTAAACCATTTTCTTCTGCTCCATCATATTTTGTCACTTAATCATTGTTGTTGATTTTGCCTCTTAAACATACCTCGGCACTTGTGGTCAATAACATGTTTGATTCTCATCCTTTAGATCTTTCCTTAATTTTGTCAGTCGTCGATCTGTGTAACAAACTTTATCTGTTACCTTGAATTTATACACTTGCCAGCTCATCAATCTTATCAGCTAAACTAATCATTTAGCTCATTTTGTTCTTCTTGGTTAACAAAGAAATGCATCAGTGAACACAAGCTCGGTTAACACTATGCTCGGTATACTCCGTCGGTGTATACTGAAATGCTTCATCAACCAACAACACTGCTTTGTGTCTTTTAGCTCTTTTCCTCATCATAGATGAATGAAACATAATTAAGTCAATAGCATAAAGTCATAGACTCATCAACAAGTTACTCAATGTATTCCATATCCTCATCTGTCATATCCATCTTCCTCATGTAGATATTTATGTTCTTCATCTCTTTCACTTCTTTACTACAGATGTTTCGGTATAATAACTTACAAGATAAGTGATGTCAAACTAGTTGACATCAATGAAAACATAATACTGATTTAATCATATTACATATCTAATCAATCTTCTCGGTGATCTTGAATCATAGTTCCTTCAATCATGTTCTAAATCAGTTGTAGTTCATCAATCTCTCCCTTTGGCATTGATGGCAACTCAAGAAATATGAAATATACCATACACATACCAAACATGTATTCTAAAACTCTATGAACAAATGTTGTACAAGCTCTCCCTAGCTTAATATGTTTAATCGCTACGTTACTCAGTAGCATTACATAATACAGCTTTGCCAATATGCAAATATGATCTTTTCAGCTCTTGGATTCCTTCTTCTGTTCTCAATAATTGATCTTCAATGCTCTCCCTTTCATCAATTTGTCTCTCCGTCAGATAGTTCTCATCAGTGCATATTCATATTATCTCTCCCTTTGTTTCATATTTTTTATCTCTCCCTTTGACAAAAATGCCACAGAAACAAATAAACAAATAGCTCTTCAGTAGCCAAGTAACTCTTTGTTTTCTGGTGCATACTTTGTATCTCTATATACTGATATGCCAATCTGTTCCAGCTCCTTTCAAAGCTTTAAACATGATTCAAAGTGTGAACTATGCTGCATCAACATGAATAATCTTTTGATAAGATTAGGCTGATGCAACATCTAAATCACCTTAGTGACCATTAGACAGGGGACAGACCCCAAGTCTAGTCCTCAAATACTCAAATGTGTCCTTCGGTAGAGCTTTTGTAAATATATCTGCAAGTTGTTCTTTTGATGTAACAAACTCTAGCTTAACTTGCTTCTCCTATACTTGTTCTCTCAAGTAGTGATACTTTATTGATATATGCTTTGTTTTAGAATGCATCACTGTATTCTTTGAAATGATTATTGCACTGGTGTTATCATAGTATATAATCACCGGCTCAGTGATTATCTCATTCATACCTTCCAGAACTTTTTTGATATATGCAATGTTTGAACAGTTTGTAGCAGCAACAACATACTCTACTTCAGTTGTAGACTGAGAAATGAAAGCCTGCTTCTTACTTGTCTAGGTAACAAGTCTTTCACCAAAGAAGAATGCTCCTCTAGTGGTGCTTTTTCTATCATCCACATTTTCAGCCCAATCAACATTGGTATAGACTCTGAGTTCAAACTTGCCTTCCTTAGGATACTATAATCCATAGTCCTCTATTTTCTTCAGGTATCTTAAGATTCTTTTAGTAGCAATCATGTGTGATTCTCTAGGATTAGTAAAAAATCTAGCAACTATTCCCACAACATGTGCTATGTCTAGTCTACTGTGAACTACATACATTAGCTTACCAATCATTGATCAGTACAGTGTCTGGTTTACCTCTGTAGTTTCATCTTACTTAGTCAATTTGCATCTGATAGCCATCGGTGTTCCCATAGGTTTAGCATCTTCCATGCCAAATGTTTTCAATACTTCTTTTATGTATTTAGACTGTGTGATGAATATCCCATCACTTTGTTGAATCACTTGTAGTCCAAGAAAGAACTTAATCTCTCCGAACATTGACATTTCAAATTCATTCCTCATATCATCAGCAAAGGCTTTACATATTTGATCTTGACCTCCAAATATGATATTATCCACAAATATCTCAGCAATAAGAATTGTATAATTAGTATCTCCTTTCATATATAGATTGTTGTTCTCACTTGTTCTTAAAAATCCTATACTTAACAAATAAGTATGCAGCCTCTCATACCAAGCTCTCGGTGCTTGCTTCAAACCATATAAAGCTTTATGTAATCTACATACCATATCTTTCTTTTCTGGATCAAAAAAACCTTCAGGTTGTTCTATGTAGACTTCTTCTTCAAGTATTCCATTCAGAAACACTGACTTGACATCCATTTGATATACCTTGAATTTCTTGTGTGCAGCATATGCAAGTAGCACTCTAACTCCTTCCAATCTAGCAATAGGTGAAAAGGTTTCACCATAGTCTATGCCTTCCTCCTGTGCATATCCTTTGCATACCAATCTAGCTTTATTTCTTGTCACTTCTCCATTCTCATTCTGCTTGTTCTGAATATCCACTTACTATTGATAACATTCTTATCTTTAGGTTAGGGTACTAAGGTCCAGGTTTTGTTCTTTTCTATCTGCTATATTTCTTCTTTCATTGCATTAACCCATTCATCATTCTCTAATGCAACTTTTACATTTTTTAGCTCATAATTACAAACTAGACATGTACCTTGTCTTGCTTTGCTCCTTGTTTGCATGTCAACTTCTTGTATCCAATGATTTATGATTCAGGATGGTGTCTTCTGACAAAACTTGCTAGTATCCTATCTCTCCTTTCTTGTTCATCCTGTGCAGATTCATTTGCTTGCTCGGTAGGGCTATTCTGCTCATCAATTTATCTTTCCTGCTATTCCATATTATTTTCCTACTGACCAGTTATCACAGGCTGAGGCTTCGGTAGATACTCTAGTTTTTCAATGTAAGTGAATCTACCATAGTCTTCTGGTTCCTTTGTACTTTCCTCTATGTTCTTTTCATCAAACTCATCAACATGGATGTTAGTGCTTTCAATCATTTTATTAGTAGTTTTATTTAGACATTTATATGCTTTTCTTTTACTAGAATATCCTAGGAATATCCTTCATCACCTTTTGAGTCAAATTTTCCATTTCTCTCATCTTTCAGAATAAAACATTTTCTTCCAAAAATTCTGAAATAACTTATAGTAGGTTTGTGTCCAAACCACAACTCATAGGGTGTCTTGTTGGTGTCCTTCAATTGAACTCGGTTAAGCACATAAACTGTTGTACTGACAACTTCCCTCCAATATGTCTGAGCAACATTCTTTTGCAGCATTAATGTCCTAGACTAGTCAACTATTGACCTATTCCTTCTTTCAGCAATGCCATTTTGCTGAGGTGTCCTCGGTGCAGAGACCTATCTTTTGATACCATGCTCATTACAGAAGTTAGTAAATTCATCAGAGATAAATTCACCTCCTCTATCAGATCTTAGGCATTTCAATTCCTTTCCAATCTCTTTTTCTACCTTATCCTTATACCACTTAAACATCTTAAATGCTTCAGATTTTTCTTTTAAGAACATAACAGTCATCAATCTAGTATAGTCATCAACAAAAAGAATAAAGTACATATCACCATAGTAACTCTGAGTTCTCATAGGACCACATAGGTCAGTATGAACCAACTCAAGTATCTTCTTTGTTGAGTAATCCTTACTTTTGAAACTATATTTAGTCATCTTACCTTTCTGGCATTCATGACACATAACATGATCCGGTTTTGACAAGTTAGGTAGCCCTCTAACTCTTTTCCTTTTACCGATCTTAATCATGTTATCAAAGCTCACATGGCATAACCTTTTATGATACAACCAAGCATCTTCATTTTTCATCATCAATCAAGAAGACTCATTAGTATCAAGATAAAATAGATTACCTCTTGATTGTGCTCCAGTTCCAACTAGTCTTCCTCCATCATCAAATTTTTTCACTTTATTGCTCTCAAAAGAAACTTGGTGACCTGAAATATTCAGTTGTGCCACACTTAACAAGTTATAGTTCAATCCATCTACCCAATAAGAATTATCACATTTTATCATATCATTTATCATTAACGTTCCTTTACCTCTTACCATACAAGGTGTGTCACTACCCATCTTAACTGAACCTCCATTGTATTCTTCCAGTTTATCAAACTTCTTCTCATCACCAGTCATGTGATGTGTACAGCCACTATCTATGATCCATGTATTATTTTTGTTAACTTTAGAGATCAATTTTGTTTCTTCATGTTTTTCTTCTTCTTCCTCTGAGTCATCTTTCATAGCAACAAATACAACTTCTACATCATCATCAGAATCAGATTCAGATTCATTATCTTCAACTATGAAACATACCTTTTTCCCTTTGTCATTGTTGTCTCAGTTATCTCTGTTGTGTCGGTAGCCTTTGTTGAATATTCTCCCATAGCTTCCTTCAGATTGGTCTTTGGTTCTATCATCATCTTTCTTATGTGGACATCTAGTAGTGATGTGGCCAACCTCTTTACAATTAAAGCATGCCAAAGGTAGCTTACCTCTATACCTTCCTTTACCTTTGGGTAATCTTTTGGCCATAAGAGCTTCAAGTTCATCAAGCTCATCATTGGTATTACTATCACTATCATTTTTATTACTCCTGTTAGACTTACTAATCTTCAGAGAAGACATGAAAGTGGAATCAACAGACGGTACAACATTGTTATCAAAATTATTTAACTCAAAGGTTGTAAGTTTACCAATCAAATTGTCAAGTGTAAGTACATTAGCAGATGCAGACCTTGTCTCATGAATAGCAGATATTCTGATTGCGTAAACCAACAATAAGGTTCTGAGTACTTTTCTTACCACAGTTTCTTCACTAATTTGTCCATCAGATTCTCTAATAGCATGTATTACCTCCTTCAGTCTATTTGTATAGTGCACAATATTCTCACCTTCTTTCATCTTCATATCATCAAATTGGCCTCTTAGGCTTTCTACTCTAGCTCTTTTAACATGCACATCTCCACTGTAAACTTGAGAAAGTTTATCCCACATGGCTTTTGCAGTAGTGCAACTTTTGTAATCTTCAAATTTGGCATCGGTGCAGGCAGCAGCAAGTTCCATCATATTAACATTGTGTTCATGCTTATCTTTCAGTTGATCAAGTGTCAGGGGACCTGGTGTCGGTTCTATATAACCATTCTCCATCAATTCTAGTGCGGCATTCCCAATTCCAGATATGTGCAACTTCATCCGGCTCTGCCATACTGTGAAGTTCTCTTTGTTCAGCTTTGGCACTTCCCTCTTATACATTTTGAGATCTTTTTACTGAAGTCCTTAAAACTCTATTCAAAGAAACCAAATCTTTGATACCAATTGTTAGAATAACTGAGAGGGGGGTGAATCAGTTAATCACTATCCCAATACAAAATGTATAATCCCAAAAATAAATACTTCAATTTCTGTTGCTCGGTAACTTAAAATACTTTTACTGTCTATGCATTTACCGATTACCGGTCTAAAACTTATAACAATTACCGATCAAATCAAATATGCAACATGTAAATATGACATCAAAACAAACATCACAATCAACATGTAACACAAGAGACTTAACATGGAAACCCTGTGAAGGGAAAAACCACCTGGGACCGGCAACCCAAAATATTCACTCTTCTGAAGTGAGGTCGGTGAAGACCCAACCCTGTTAAAGGTTACAAACACACTGTTAGGTGTGACCTTGTTAGAGGATTTAAGACCAACCGTTATCATCCAACCAGCAGTCACTCTGGGGTTGACAGGATAACAATGCTCATTCTATGAATGATACATAATAAGACTTTCTTAGTCCACTCGGTTAAGAGATTTGACTATGTACAATGGTTAAATATGTAACAGTAGGTGATCTAACTTAATACAACTTCAATTGCAAATTATAGATCAATGTTTAGCTCATACAAATATTTATGATCAATAAATCAATTATGTTTCAAACACTATTCAACTTACTGTCCATCGGTAATCACTCTCTATCACTCGGTAATGCTTTGCAGTAGGGTTCTCCTTAACCAATATGATCAGAATGCATGAAAACTTGTTGACGCGATGATTCTGCAGTTTCCTTCTCTTCCGGCATCACACTCATTGTGAAATCTCCAATCTCTTATATTTACATGTAAACCATTTTCTTCTACTCCATCAAATTTTTCCGCTTAATCATTGTCATTGATTTTGCCTCTTAAACATACCTCAGCACTTGTGTCAATAACATGTTTGATTTTCATCCTTTAGATCTTTCCTAAATTTTGCCAGTCGTCGATCTGTGTAACAAACTTTATTTGTTACCTCGAATTTATACACTTGCCAACTCATCAATCTTATCAGCTAATCTAGTCATTTAGTTCATTTTCTTCTTCTCGGTTAACAAAGAAATGTGTTGGTGAACACAAGCTCGGTTAACACTGTGCTCGGTATACTCTATCGGTGTATACTGAAATGCTTCATCAACCGACAACACTGCTTTGTGTCTTTCACCTCTTTTCCTCATCATAGATGAATGAAACATAATTAACTCAATAACATAAAGTCATAGACTCATCAACAAGTTACTCAATGTATTCCATATCCTCATCTATCATATCCATCTTCCTCATGTAGATATTTATGTTCTTCATCTCTTTCACTCCTTTACTACAGATGTTTTGGTATAATAACTTACAAGATAAGTGTTGTCAAACTAGTTGACATCAATGACAACATAATACTAATTTAATCATATTACATATCTAATCAATCTTCTCGGTGATCTTGAATCACAGTTCCTTCAATCAAGTTCTAAATCAGTTGTAGTTCATCAGCTCAAATATATGAGCAAGAGCTACTTGCTAAACAAGTTGCATGGAAATAAGAGAAGATGAGGATGTTAATTGCATGAGTACAAGAGTTAGAGGTTCAATCATCCTTCTGTGCCTCAAGTCATTCTTCAAAGTTTGAGATTCCAATTTTTAGGAGTTATAAAAATCCTAAAGAAATGGAATAGCCCTTACAAGAACTCATGAATGAGAAAGATTAGAAAAAAAACTTCTTAGAACCTCATATTGAATCTGAACCAAAAGACCAAAATATCAAGCTTCCATGGCAACATTCATGGACTTAGTATCCTGATTATTATACTCCAAGCCTTATCAAGGTTGTCCCATGTGAGCCAGTCCAAGAATAGGGAGATGAAAATGAATTTGTTATTTTTTTGAAGATGATAGAACAAGTAGCAGAGGTTGAACAGCATAGCCAGGTGGAACATGAGGCTCCAAATTTATTTGCAGAGATACCTACATATTTTGATTAGGATGATGAACAAACCTCATTGGTTGCAGGAGAGTATCTTGAGTAGGAAGAACGTGTTATGTTTTTCTTTGATGAGTTACTCTCTTTTGTTGAGCAAGATGAGAAAGATGTGACTCCAATCACATTAATACAATAGAAAAATGCTCATGATATGTAAGTTGACCAAAGCCTAGAGGATTATTTTGACAACATTATCAAACATTTCTATGAGAATATTATTGTTGAAATGTCAAAGTATGCACCTATTAAAGGGAGCCCAAATTTGGAAAGCATTTTACCTAAGGACTTTGTGCTTGAACACAAGTTAGAACCAAGTGCTAAGAATCTTCAGTGGGTTAATAATTTTGATGAACTCCTAGTTGACTTTATGGAAGATTATGGTCCCCTGACCATGGAAGAGGAGCTGCAATGGATATCAATTATGCAAGACAACCATGATGAAATAGAAGAAAGTAGAGAAGCCAACAAATTAAGCTCAAGGTTCATACTATCTAGAGGTTTCCCAATTAGGTATTTGGTCTGGTTGGAGATAAGTGAGAAGGCCTCATTTGTATCAACACCTAAATATGAAGATTATGTTAAGGAAGACCAAATGCAACATGTTGATTCATTCCAAAACACCAATTTCTTCAATCAACAAGGTGGAGTAATTCATAACACTTTCTTTCTTCAATAAATGTTGCATAAGTTGGTTAAATATTTTTCATTTTTCCATCTTCCTATATTTTCCTATAAGCAGGTGCATCATTGCAATTTGAGGAGAAAAGGGAAACTTTTTAGCCAACCAGTAAATGGTTTTGTTTAGCATGTTTTACTAATGGTTAGTCTAGGATAGGTTAGTTTCCAGTTTTTGCTAAGTGTTGTCAAGCACGGTTAGGTTAATTTTAGTTTTAGTTTTCCTGATTTCAATAAGTTTCCAAGAGTTTTCATACTGTTAAAGTTGCATAATGAGAATATTTAATGTTTTGTATCCTTATTGATTCATTGAGAATACTTATTTAATTCATACCAATGAATTTTTATTTCACTGTCACAAATCCTACACCCACTCTTAGTGAATTAGGAGGGGTTACAACATTGTTTAAATGTGTTGTAGTCATGTTTGTCTATCTGACCATGTGCCCAATGGAATGCCTATGCTACTAATCCCAATGTCTTACAAGCAAACATCCAGTAGATATCACCAAGAATATTACCAAAATTTTCACTCAGGATCAATCTGGTAGAGCGATCACGCTTTCAAAAAAATAAGGTGATTTCAAATTATTCCTATATTTTGTGGTTTTCTGATAAATACAATAACTTTGAAACCAAAACTAAATTATTACATCTAATGAAGAAGAGAACATGACATAGAAGTAACAATCTACAAATATTTTCTAAAAATGTAATTCTTATTCATCAAAGTATTGTATTTTTTCTCCACACAAGCCGTGAAACTAGCTAGGACATAAATCATTTAATTTTCAATCTAAAAATCATATATGAATATGTGTACTTAAAAGAAAAGCAAAGAAGTAAGGTAGAGGCCATTCATTTCCTGAATGACTAGCGGGAGTGGAAAGAAATCTTTAGGATGTTGAGCCTTGAGCCTTTCAATATTTGTGCTTTTGAGTCCTCATTCCTCACTATCCTAGACCTGAAAAAAGAAGATATGCAATGAGTTTGAACATTCTTTCTAAGAAAAAATTGAATGCTATCCTTACCAATTTTCCTACATAGACATATATCACTACCAAATTGAAAGAATAATTATTTATTCCTAAATGGTTTGCTTCATGTGTAGTGTCAGGTGTCTCTGGTTAGAAAGTGGAGCTAAATGTGGCTCCCACAAGGGTTTGAGCCCAACTTGGTAATGAGAGATAGATATATAAAGAGGTAACAAAATCTGATGCTACAAGAAGTAAAGATGATGCTACAAGAAGAGATTATTCCTAGCATAAAAATAGTTGGTTATGAGGAAAATGTGTTGCTAATAATATGTAATAGCGAAGATCTTCACAACATGTTATTAGAGAATAGTGACCAACACAACACATGGAATTTGTAGTTATCAGAAAAACAACCTTGTATCACAGAAAAAGTATAAAGATAAATTCATTTATCGAACATAGAAAGTAAGTGCTCAGGGATAAGTTTCATATCAGTGTTAAGAAATAGAGCAGTATGATTAACAATAGTTTAATAGGTTTTCATTATTTTAACACAACGAGAAAACATATCTAGTTACAAGAGTCACACAAAAAATGCTAAATGTTGTGACCAACATGAACCCTCCATATTTATAGGAATTCATCATTCATGACCATGAGAAGACATGTTCTTAAATTTCAAGATGAACATATAGAATAAACAAGATACCTTCAAGTGTTGGCTATCAGGAACCCTTTTGGGTTTTGTTTGAAAAGAAGACAATTCAATAACTCTAATCAATCAAAAAAGTATACAAAATATACAGAATCCCTGAATACAGGAAACAAAGGCTGCAACCTAGAATCCCTTATGGGTTGTTTCTATCTACAACAAATGGAAGACACATTTGTGCAAACCCTTCAGATGAGTGAAACAAAATTCTTATCATTTTATGGTAAGAGAGAGATCATAAGATGTCGTTAACTGTGCAAGAAAACCCTCATGAAATTTGCATACACAGTGTTCATGATATAAAATGAGGAAGAAAGGAAATGAATTATCTATATGAAACTCTCAGTGAAATTCTTTGTAGAAAATGTAAACAAAAACTATGTAAGATTTCTTGTTAAACTAAAAGGTAATTACTTGAGAACTAGAAGAAATACAAATGAAGGAAATAAAAAAATCATCATTTATTCCACTGCATGGCATTGGAAAGAACACCTGCCTGTTTAATTATTAAATCTCTGCAAAAATCCTCATATTTCTATGCAAAAGATCTCGAAAAGTCCAAGTAGTAGCAAAGAGAAGCCCAAAAAACTCCAGTTCATTTCCATAAATTTCGGCTAGGGTTTGAAGGTCGAGCTCTAGCTTGACAATCAAATGCCAATGTGTTAAATGCCAAATGAATGCAAATGGTGTCGGTTTAGGGTTTTTCTTTTTTCCCTAAAATCTTCTCAATGAGTTTTGGTCAGTCTTTTAGTGGGATTTCATTTTATTTTAAAAAAATTCATTTGACAATGTCCCATTCAAAATGCCGACAAAGCTAAGTTTAGGTTGTGGTGTAAATAATTAAACCAGCTTAATATTAATAAGTGTATCTTATGCTTATTCATATTAAGTTTGTTTTATTATTTATTTACCCCACTTTGTATTTTCCCAAATTTTTAATTATTATATGTTAAATTTTTTATTTGCATATAATAATTAATTGAAAGTTAGGGGGAATTTATATATTTTTGCATGATATATATTGTTTAAAAAATAAAATTTGGATGTCTTATAAACTAAAATTTTGTTATGTTATAAATGTGCAAAAATAGGGGAATACAAGCAATTTTGGATTCACATTTGGAGGAAGAAGTCTTTTATTTCCATCTAGCCTTTTACTTGGTCTTAATTTTAGATAAGGGTGTATTTATGATTTTGGAGACTTCTTCTTGGAAGTTGAAGTAGTTTGAAAACATGAGGAGGGAATCTAGAAGTGATGGAGCAAATTTAGGAAGGGGTCATTTGTTGACTTTTTATTGGTAGTTGGAGGACATTTATGGACTATTTGAGCATTTTGAGGGTATTTTTTATGAGGTGTTATGTTCCTTATGGGTTGGAGAGATATTTTCCAACTTGATGGCATCAATTTAGGGGTTTTTGAATCCTCTTTTTGAGCCTAATTCTTGGCATCCGACCCTTAGTGGTTGACAAATTTTATACTTAATGAGCTTGACACTCATTTTAGAGGGAGTTCCACTTTATGCAATAGCTTCTATTGGAGTAATTTTTCTTTTTTCCTCTTAGTAGTTTTCAGATATTGTTTTTAGCTCATTACATGAATGTATTTACAGAAAGATCTTTGAAGCTGGAATAAAGAATACAAATCTTGGAGACCTATCTTGAGTTTTATTTTCAGTATGCATGTGTTTATTTTGATATTCTATTGTTGTGATTAATTATCGAATCCTTTAAGTTTATGTCTTGGTTTGGCATCTGTAAGTGAATAGTTCTCATTTCATATAGGTTATAGGTTGTGAATCAGAGTTCACTTAATCTTGTTAAATGTGAAAATATCTTCCTTTTAACTTGTATTATGATCTCATCTCCTTCCTATGAAATATGTATATGTGGAATGCTTAGACATCAATATTGTGTTAACTAGTAAGCTGTATTTTCCTTCTAAGATTTCATTGTGTAAATGCTGAGCAGTATATTCATTTTAATCTTGGTGCATCACCTGTTTTGTTTTTATGTTCCAGTATTTTAAGTTTTTTTTTAGAAAGTCTCTTATCCATTTTCTTGCCAAGTATTTTCATTTTCCATTTAGTTTTTAGGTTAAGTATCCAAAAGGAAGTCAGCCTTCTTTGGAGGTTCATTTCTAATTTTCAATACCCCACATATTGTGAAATGATCCCATGTTACTCCAGAATGTGAAATTTCATATAATTTGGCAAAGGGTGCAATTCTGAGAACCAACAATAGAAAAATCTAAGAGGGCAAATAATGAGGAAGTGTACTAGGTTACACCATTAGAAGGATGACACAAGGTGAATTTTGATGGGGCTTCTAAAGATAACCCTGGCCATCGAGGGCTAGCAAAATATTTTGAAATTGGCATGAGAACATGACTCTTATAGGTGCAAAGAAGCTACATGATGGGAAAAACAATGTGGAAAGGCTAAGGAAACATTGTTAGCTATTGGCATGGCTCAATCAATGGGAGTTTGAAAAATCCACTTAGAAAGAGATTCACTGATTATCACTCAAGCAATCATAAATATGGTTGCTAAGGCTAGACATTTCCAAAACTATATATGGGAAATAGTCAAGGAACTAGATCATTTCAACTACTTTCATGTGAGTCATATTCATCATTTTGAAAATAGGGAGGTTGATTGTTTATGTAAAGGGGAACTAAATTTTAATAGTGTGGGTGAGTTTAGATTTGAGGACTTCGACATCTTCATTCAGAGGAAGCATTTTAGTATAGAGTTAGTGATTTCAATTGATATAGTAAATAGACATTACATTTCTTTGACAAGTAAGTATAATTGATAATGTGAGGAAAGGATTTTCATAGTTTAGTAAAAAGTAGGAGGTTATACCTAATTTTTAAAAGAGAGTGAATTGTCTTATTAAGTCTAAGGACTTGAAGTGACGAAGGACTACATACACTTTTTTATGAGCATGTGTAATGATTATAAATATTTAGGGAGTGACAAAAACCCTCTTTTAGCTTACATGAAAGATTAGCATATCTTTCAATTATCAAATGTGATTATTTGGAGTGATGACTATTGTAGTTGATTAATATATGATGATTTGGTGGGTAGATTAATGATAGGACATAACGATTGGCACATGTCAAATTTCTTTAAGAGGGGATAAATTCAAACTAAAGTCATTTCGATGAATTTTAAATTGTGTTAAGTAGAGAAAAGTGGAAAAAAAAAATTAGTGGAATAATGGAGGCTACTTTCACTCTCAAAACATGGAAACAACACAAAAGGGTTCTCCAGGACGGTTAAGGATCATTGGTTGAAGCTTCTGGTAAAATGCCTGCATGATGATGTAATTAAAGTGGTATTAGAGATGTTGGGGAAGCATTTTATGGAGGCTAAACACAGGGGTAGGCTGAATGTGGATATTGCTTCCATGATTTTAGCATGGGGATCAAAATTGAATGAGGATTTTGAAGTCATTAAGTGGGTAATGCACTCACATTTTGAGGAAGATTCATTTCTAGGATTGGACTCATTTTTAGAGTAGGAAATTATAGGAGTAGGGTTTAATATTAATGAAGGAATTGAGGATGCAAAGGAAGAAGATAAATTGGGTTTGGTTCATTAAGTGAGATGACCAAGGAGGGTAGATAAAGATGCTTATAGATTAGAAATATTAACAACTTGGGAAAGCCTTCAATTGGCTTTAAGGTGTCATGAGTTTTTAATGAATCAAGAGGTGTTGCATTTCCCTCAATGGGTTCCTCATAGACAATGCTTAACCAAAGGAATATGAGCATAGGGTGCAAAGACAGATACGCGTGGTGAGTACTTGAAGAGATTATTGACTAGTTTGAAAAAAATTTCAAAAGTTTTGAATAATTTTTTTCATGTATTCTTTACCCATTAAAGACTCGGAAGAAATGTTGTTACCATAATTGATAGTAATGTTGAAGATTGATTATCTTATGGTGGTGATGATGAACACCAACCTAGTTTAGAGGAAAACATGATAGTAGAAAGGTTAGATCAATTATTGTTTTTTCATTGATGTCAATCAATTGATTTTTGGTTTATATTATTTTGCCATATCATTCGGTAATGATATAAGTTTAATGAGTTAAGAAGATGAAGAAATCAGATGTTTTGAAGTTGAAGAACTTAAATGGGAAATTGATACAAATCAGTCAATGATTAGATTATGCTGATATAATTATTTTCTACCTAAAATATAATTATGTTAAGTCGGTAAAGCATAGTGATGAAGATTTTACAAGTCGATAAGCAAAAGATTTTTGGCTACCGAACAAGATATGTCACTCGATAAAGGTAAAAGTTAAAAAGGAAGTAACTCGATAAAGGTAAAAGTTAAAAAGGAAGTAACTCGATAAAGGCAAAGGAAATGAAGGCACCAAACAGAAAAGAAAGGTTTAGGCACCACGCGAAGTTACCTAAAATACAAAGGGAGGACATCGAGCGAGGAACAAATATTAAATAAGGATTGAATTGAAATTTAATGATTAGCTATGATGAGCTAGATGATCATGATGACAAGGAAAGTTATTTATAGAGATCAATGAACATGAAAATTTAAGGTGAAGATATACGACTTAGATCTAAATGGTTAAATCACAAGGAACAAGTTTCAAGAAAAGTTCAAGTTCCTAGGTGAAAAGAAAATGTGTTACCGAGATCCAAATTCAAGGTATAATGATTGAACAATTAAGATTGATCAAAGAAAAATGTAATAGAGGAGATTAAGAGGCGAAAATTATCTATGTAAATGATGGATTTATATGAACAAATGGCTGGAAAATTGAAGATTTGAAGAGTCATCGACTGATACAGTGAAGAAGGAACAAAGATATTTCAAGTGGGAAAATAGGTTCTGATGAAGTGTTGAAGCTAGTGGATAATGAAGAAATGAAGTGAAGATAGAAAAGCACACAAAGAATATGATTAAGAAAAGATAGTTGCAAATCTACAGGTCAATTTATTTATTGTTTCTTACTAGCATTTGTAATAGAGAAACCTCTTAACAAAGTGGACTTAATAGTATTATTGTAAAATATTTGAAAAAGGTAACATTCTAAAGAGTGTTTGAAACCCTCTAACTAGGCCACTCATAACAGGGTGAAGATCCTAATAGATCTGAGGTAAATTCCTAAACCGGGTCACACCTAATAGTGTGTATTGTAATCTTTAACATGATTGGCTCTTAACTGGGTGTACTTCAAAAGAGTATTTTGGTAGTGGGTGATAATTCCCACATTGGTTTTTCCCAAAGTTGGGTTTCCACATTAAATACTAGTGTTACGTATGATGCATGATTTGTGTGAATTATTTACTGATTGTTAAATTTTATTTACTATTGTTAGTAAATAGTGAATTGTGTTTTACTGAGCTGTCACTGAGTTAGTCTAAAAAAACTTTTTAGGTATTTGGAATCAAGGATTAGTGATTCACCCCCCTCTCTGAAATCTAACAATTGGTATCAGAGATAAGTACTATGAAGAGATAAGTTTAGAAGACTTGAGTAAAAGATCTGAAGATGTATGGGAGAGAAGTACCTAAGTTGAATAAGGAAATTTTCTCAACATGACTGTAGACACGTAAAAATGGACAAGTGCTTTTAAATTGCAAAAATCAATAAAATGGCTCAAAATCATCAAAATGTACTAATTCAATCAAAAAAGGGATCAAATCAATTAAAATCGACATAATTAAATAAAGTTGGACAAAATCAATTAAAGCAAAGGAAAAATCAAATACTGATGTTTAATAATTAAATCAAAGCTTAAAAGGGTGAAAAACACTACATAATTGATTTTAATCAATTAGTTGTATAGTTGTTTAAATCAAAAATCAAAATGAACCTATTATCCTTACATGGCTAAATTTAATTAATTAATTGAATTTAATAATTCCTAATATCTTTCAACAAAGTTGAGCAACCAATGAGAATTGAGGACAAAAAGACACAAATCACTCAAAAAGATGAATCTCAATCACTCATTTTAAAGTTTCAATCTCAACCACTCAATCTTGTCCTTTTATCCAAAGCTTTGAGACAAACCTTTAAATTGTCCCCCCATTTATGAACAAAGCAAAGTATTTGACTCAACCAAAGGTAAATCATGATTACTTCACTCCACCCACTACCCTTGGGAATTTACTATAAATATGAAGCATTTTGAGAGCAATTGATATCTTGGAAATTCATTTACAAAGCATCATTACTATAGGCATTTGAAGAGCATTCTAAGAGAAATTAAGAGCATTTAGAGCCATTTGCATTATAATTTTGTCAATTTGAGCTAGAATCATCATCATAGAAGCATTTTAGAAGCATAGAACAACATACATTCTCATTTTAGAAGTGTCACTAGTGGAGATTTGAGTTTAGAGCTTCACTTACCACCTCTTTCTAGAGAGCCATGAGATGCTATAGATCTTAGTTTCCTTTTTAAAGAGATTTGCATTGTATTTACTTTAGAATTGTTGCTAATTTGATCTTAATTTCATGAAGGTGATTATCATCATCACACAATGACAAAGTAGGATGATATTGTATCTATCTGTGATTGGAGAATCTGCACTGAATCTTCTAACTAATGACTACACTACTCCACCGCCTCTTGGACCAATGATAGTTGATCAAATGAGAGAAAAGCAGGAACACAATTCGGTTATGATAGAGATTGCTTCTTCCCTCACCGATATTGAATTCAATGATGTTAAGGACTATGTTAATTCAAGAGAGATGTGGGATAGGCTTACACTTATATATGGAGGAGATCAGCATGTACAAAAGCCAAGGTTGATAGTCTCGGGGGAAAGTATGATGAAATAAGGATGAAGGATAAAGAGAACATCATACAATATAGCAGTAGAATCAAGGAAGTTGTGAGTTCCATCAGAGGTGCTGGTGGATCATTGACAAATGAAGAAGTGGTAAGTAAAATCATGAGAAATATTTCTTCTAAGTATGCTATTAGAGTATATTCTATTTATGAATTGAGATCTATACTAAACAATGGTGTTACTCTTGAAGCCCTAATTGGTAAGCTGACTGCATTTGAGCTAATTAATTATAATAATAGTTATAACTCACAATTGAAACTACATTCAAGTCATCTCTAAGCATTGGTACATCAAGAAAAGACAAAGAGATTCACAGTAGTTCATATGGAAATGAATATGAAAGTATTATGAATGAAGAAAAATAACAAGAAGAGTTAGAGGCATTTTTGGCTAGAATATTACCGAGAGGTAAAGGAAAGTACAAAGGAAAACTACCTCTGAAATGTTTTAACTATAATAAGATTGGTCATATTGCATCTAGATGTCCTGATAATGATAGGAATGATAAGAATGACAAAAGAGACAACCAACACTGAATATTTAGAGATTACAAGGACAAAGGTAAGAAGTCTTGCTACCTAGTTGAGGAAGGTGTAACCGATGAGGAATCTGATGATACTGAAGAAAGATATGAAGTAATCTATGTTGTTGTAAAGGAAGACTCGGATGAAGAAAAGCATGAAGATTAAAAAGAACTTTTTGCTTATAAGTAAAGATGACCTGTGGATTATTGATAGCAGATGTTCACATCATATGACTGGTGACATTGATAAGTTTTATAATATAGAAGACTATGATGGAGGATTTGTCAGATTTGGCAATAATGCTCCATGCCCTTTGAAAGGTAAAGGATCCATTTTATTGAATGAGAAGATGAAATGTAATGATGCATATTGGGTTAAAGGACTGAATTATAATCTGTTGAGTGTTGCACAACTGAACAATACTGGCCACCGATTGCAATTTTAGAAGAGAAAGGTGAAGATTTATGGTAGTGATGGAGATATGATTGAAACTAGTGAAAAATCAAAAGGTAATTTATTTTATCTTGATAATCCTGCAAAGAGTTTCTTATTTACTAAAGTTAAAGATGTATCCATATGGCATAAGAGACTGTGTCATGTGAATTTTGATAACATGATTAAAGTGAGTAAAAAGAATAGAGTCAGAGGTCTACCGAGATTAAGCAAACCCAGTAAAGTAATGTGCAAAGAATGTCAAATTGGTAAGATGACTAAGTCAAGCTTCTCAAGTAAATCTAACTCTACCAATGGTATTTTGGAATTAGTTCACACTGACCTTTGTGGTCCTATGAGAGTTCAAAGCTATTATGGAGATCGGTATTTCATTTTATTTGTTGATGATTATTCAAGAATGATGTTTGTTGTGTTTCTAAAAGAAAAATCTGATGCATTTCAGATGTTCAAGTAGTATAAAGCAAGAGTTGAAAAGGAAACACGAAAATAACTGAAATGTTTGAGATCATATAGAGGAGGTGAATTTATCTATGATGAATTTACTATCTTTTGCAATTAAAATGGAATCAAAAGAGAAGTATTTGCACTGAGGACTTCACAACAAAATGGGATAGCCGAGAAAAGAAATAGATCTATAGCTGATTGTGCTAGAACATTGTTAATTGATAAAGAAGTTTCACAAACATTTTGGAGAGAATCCATAAGCATTGTTGTCTACACACTCAACCGAGTACAGTTGAAGAAAGGAACAAACAAGACACCTTATGAATTTTGGTTTGGTCACACACCAAATGTAAGTTACTTTAAAAAAATTGGAAGTAGGTGTTATATACTAAAAGATGCTAGAAATGAAAAGTTTGACTCAAAAGGAGATGAAGGTATATTCCTTGGTTATTCATTAAAGAGTAAAGCATATAAATGTTTGATCAAGGCTACTAACAAAATTGTTGAAAGTGAAAATGTGAAAATTGATGAATTTTCAAAAAGGAATGAAGAGGATAGAAAAAAGGAACCCGGGGATTAAAAAATATTTGTTTATGTACAAGAAGGTAATTTGGATGAAGCAACTGAGCTGCAACAAGAAGGAATCAATGAGCAAGATGAGCCTCCACAAAGAGATGAAAACACTGATGAACAGTCTACCGAGCCTATATTAGAAAAATATGTGAGAAGACACCACTCAACAAGAAGAATTATTGGAGACAATAATGTAGGAGTCATGAAAAGAAGTAAGTTGAAAGATAACACGTTTGATTTTTGAATTTGAGTCAAGACTAGTCAAGGATGCACTAGGAAATGAAGATTGGATTAATGCTATGAAAGAGGAAATTTATTAGATTGAAAAGAACAATACTTGGTCACTGGTACCAAGACCTAAGGATAAGAATATGATTGGAACAAAATATATTTTCAAAAATAAACTAAATGAGAAAGGAGATGTGATCAGAAATAAAGCAAAGTTAGTCTGCAAAGGGTATGCACAAGAAGAAGGTATTGATTATTGTGAAACTTTTTCCCCTGTTGCTAGATTAGAAGGTGTAAGGATATTACTTGCATATGATTCTTGTAAAAGATTTAAAGTTTATCATATGGATGTTAAGTCTACATTTCTGAATGGAATTCTTGAAGAAGAAGTCTACATTGAACAACCTGAAGGATTTGTTTAAAATTATGATAAGGATATGGTCTGCAAGCTACAGAAAGAACTCTATGGATTGAAGGAAGCACCCGAGCATGGTATGAAAGATTACACTCTTATTTGGTCAATATTGGATTTGAAAGGACTAGTGATAACAACAATTTATACTTGAAATGTGATACTAATGATAAAAATTTGATTGCTGAGATATTTGTTGATGACATTATATTTGGTGGAAATGAGATAATGTCTAAATCATTTGCTGAGGAAATGAGAAAGGAATTTGAGATATATATGAGAGGAGAGATTAAATTTTTTATTGGACTTCAAATTCCACAAGTTCAGGATGGGATCTACATAACACAATCTAAGTATATCAAGGAGATCCTAAAGACATTAAATATGGAAGAATAAAAACCGGTTGGAACACCGATGGCCACTGGTTGTAAATTATCAAAAGAAGATGACACTAAGGAAGTGAATGAGACACTTTATTGATCCATGATTGGTAAAATATAGTATGTTATCCACAGTCATCCATATATTGCACATTTAGTAGGTATTGTTGCAAGGTTTTTTGAAAACCCAAAGGAGACACCTATGTTTGCAGTCAAAAGGATATTTAGATATTTGAAAGGGAATGAAGATTTTGGTCTATTACATACAAAAGGAGGATATTTTGATCTGAAGGTATATAATGATATTGACTAGGCTAGAAATATTGATGATAGAAAGAGAACTAGTAGTGAAGCTTTCTTTTTAGGAGAAAGACTAATGACATGGTTAAGAAAGAAAGAAAGTTGTATTTCACAATCTACTACTGAATGTGAGTATCTTGTTGTAGCTATGATTTGTTCTAACATTGTATGGATCAAACAATTACTTGAAGGTATGCATGAAGAGATTATTGATCCGGTTACAATTTATTGTGATAATACCAGTGCTATTAACATATCAAAGAATCTGGTGATGCATTCATAGACAAAGCATATATCTATCAAGTATCACTACTTAAGAGAGAAAGTAAAAAATAAGCATGTGACATTGGAGTATGTAAATTCTAAAGAACATATATCTAACATATATATAAAACCATTACCAAGGGATACTTTTGAGTATCTTCGAGGTAAGTTAGGGGTTATTCCCCTATCCAATATTCACTAAGGCATGATGCATGGTGCATAAATTTAAGTATTCAATAGAATATCTATTTTATGAGTTGATGCTAGTGTTCACTCTTTAGGTGAAGCCTAAAGTTGTGAAAAATAAGTTTATGACCGCAATAAGAGATCAATACATTTGAGGTGTGATTTGAGTTTGTATGTATTTGGAATTGTTGTCAAAGAGGGAGAGTACTATTGATGATAAAAATATCAGAGAGGAAGAATATTTCAGAGGAAGATGACAAAAGAAATTGTCAAAGAGGAATAGTAAAGAAGACTACTACTGATAGAGGGAGAAAGACTACAAAAGATCAAGTACAACAAAGGAAAAGCTAAAGATCAGAGGGAGAATATGAATGACAGTGAAGTGTTACCATCATCAATTGAACACTAAATATTTTTAGTGTTTCTATCAATGACAAAGAGGGAGATTGTTACCATAGCTTATAGTAATGTTGAAGATTGATTATCTGATGGTGATGATGATGAAGACCAGCCTAGATTAGAGGAATACATGATAGTAGAATTATTAGATCGGTTATTGTCTTTTCATTAATGTCAAGCAATTGATTTCTTATTTATATTATGTTTCCATATCATTCGGTAATGATATAAGTTGAATGAGTTAACAAGATGAAGAAATGAGATGTTGTGAAGTTGAAGAATTTAAATGGGAAACTGATACAAAGTGGACAATGATTAGATTATGTTGATATAATTATTTTCTACCTAAAATATAATTATGTTAAGTCAGTAAAGCATAGTGATGAAGATTTGTCAAGTCGGTTAGAAAATGAGTTTTGGCTGTACCAAACATGATATGTCACTTGGTAAAGGTAAAAGGTAAAAAGAAAGTAACTCTGTAAAGACAAAGGAACCGAAGGCACCGAACAGAAAAGAAAGGTTTAGGCACTGAGCGAAGATAACTAAAATATAAATGGAGGACACCGAGTGAGGAACATATATTAAATAAGGATTGAATCAACATTTAATGATTAGCTATGATGAGCTTGATGGTCATGATGACAAGGAAAGTTAGTTACAAAGATTTATGAACAGGAAAATTCAAGGTGAAGATCTATGACTTACATCTAAACAGTTAAAGAAGAAGGGACAAGTTTCAAGAAAAGTTCAAGTTCCTAGGAGAAAAGAAAATGTGTTACTGAGATCCAAATTCAAGGTATAATGAATTGAACAGTTAAGATTGATCAATGAAAAACATAATAGAGGAGATTAAGAGGCAAAAATTGTCTATATAAAGGATGGATTTATATGAACAAATGGTTGGAAAATTGAAAAGTTGAAGAGTCACCGGCTGATATAGTGAAGAAGGAACAAAGAGATTCCAAGTGGGAAAACAAGATTTGATGAAGTGTTGAAGCCAATTGATAATGAAGAATTGAAAAAAAGATAGAAGAGTGCACAAAGGATCTGATTAAGAAAACATAGTTGTGAATCTACAAGTCAATTTATTTACTGTTGATTACTAGCATTTGTAACAGAGAAATCTCTTAACATAGTTGACTTAACAGTCTTATTATAAAATCCTTGAAAAAGGTAACATTATAAAGAGTGTTTGAAGCCCTCTAACCAGGCCACTCCTAACAGGGTGAAGATCCTAATCAATCTGAGGTAAATCCCTTAACCGGGTCACACCTAATAGTGTGTATTGTAATCTTTAACATTATTAGCTCTTAACCAAGCATACTTCAAAAAAGTATTTTCTTAGTGGGTGATAATTCCCATAGTTGTTTTTCCCAAAGCTAAGTTTCTACGTTAAATATTGGTGTCACATACAATGCATTATTTGTTTGAATGATTTACTGATAGCTAAAGTTTATTTACAGTTGTCAGTAAATAGTTAAGTGTGTTTTACGAGTTATCACTTAGTTAATCTGAGAATTTTTTTAGGTATTTGGAATCAGGGATTATTAATTCACCCCCCTTTCCGTAATCTAAAAAATGCATCTCTTGAGAATTTCTTTTAATAGAGATGCTTGGTCGAGCTATGGATATAATGAAGATCTTCATTATCAAGGAATATTTTTCATGATCAATACAGACTGATAGATTCTTTTTTAAACTTTCATATAATGTAATAGGTATGATGAATAGGGGTTTACATTGTAATTAGTCAAGTGAGTGTTTTTATATAATGTAAAGCATATGGTGAATCAAGGTTTACAATGTATTTAATTGGGTAGGTGAAAAGCTTCTAATGAGATGTGGAATGTAATGTCTTGGGTTGGAGTTTTTTGGGGTGATGGTGAAAGCCAAGGTAATGGAAATCCTAGATAGTTAGTGATAGTAGCTATTGGTGAGATGCCTATAGCTTTTTATATGTAGTTTTTATGACTTAATGCAATATTACTTTATATATTAATTGTTTTCAATCAAGATTTCACCCTTGGAAAATATGAAATTTGACTATCCTATTGAAACGTAGAAACACTCTCAGACTGTGGGAGGTCTATAATGAGAGTGAATCTTCAAACTATAAGGTTAGTTCCTTGATGGTACTCACCTAAAACTAAACAATGGAAAGAAAAGGGATAGGAAGACCTATAGTTGTGAAATGAACTCCTAAAACCTAATGGGTGATGCACCAAATGAATGATAAGACATGAAACTGGTAAACCTCACAAAATTACCCTCTAAAGACACTAAAAATAACACAAAAGAAATCAGACACTTCATGAAAAAGAGATAATTATGATAAGTCTTGGTATCATGATGTCTTGAAAGGAAAATACTGGTGTTTTCTCAATTTCTACCAACAAAAAAAGGGGACACGATCATGACCACTTAAGTATACCAAATCCTACATCTAACATTGAAAAGAGATTGATAAAATAAAGGTATAACATAATATTTTAATCAATAACTCATAATCAATACTCAACATGGAAAAATATAGAAGGAACCTGTATCTTTATTGACTAACCATGAAAGAATCTACTACAATATGCAATGCCCAATATAATACACTAAAATTTTGTAGAATCCAAAATAATGGCCAAAAGAGAGGACCCTAAAATAATTCAAAAGAAGCAATATATAGCTCCTTGATCTCAAGGGTTGGATATATATGAAAATCAAGGAGAAAGATGAGTCAAACTACTAGAAACATGTAGTTGACTCCCTCAAAACACCCATACATATAGCCCCCACCAATAAGAAGCATAAAAATAGAGTAAAACTATCCACAACTACCAAAAATAGCTCCATAAAGCATGCAAATATCCGTAGGTTGGATGTAAATAAAATCCCCTTAATCAAAGGAACTAACTGATGGTAACACTAACACATTTGGGTGCATTTTCCTACGAACATTTCAGACAAGCTATGGGATTTCTTTTTCTTTGTCGGATTTTACAAGGCAAATTTGATTTTTTTTTAAAAACATTGCCCGTGTTTGTTGGAATTTTGATGACAGAAGCAATGTTTAAAAAAAAAGTAATGTACATAGGTCCATTATAATACACGGGCACATTCAAAAAATTGGCCAGAGGCACAATCGATGTAGAGGCACACATGCTAAGTGAGTTCAATAGGAAAGCCTTCAAACTCTTTTCTTAGATATCTATCCTATCAGGGTTTCATAGATATTTATTCGTTGATTCTCTAAAACCTTGTTTTTTTCTACACACTCTGATAATAGTGCATCTCTAATCATTATTTCATGCATCTCTAACCTATCTCTGTTATTTTTCATTCATGACAGTGAATGTGTGTTTCTTAAAAACTTCACAATGCATAATAAATCACTCATCTCATCCAAATGCTAATAAAATGGTATACTCATGTAATCATACTAAAAATGAAAAATAGAGAGAGACAAAGGTATACTTATTATCTATTCCATATTATTTTATAAAATATAATGAAATCAAATATCTTACAACATATGATGTTGGTTGAAACAAGAAACCCTACCCTGCATTCAGTTCATGCACTAAGCTCCCTTCAATAGATTGCCCTTGTCTTCATTTGATTCACAACCATCTCCATGAAACCTGAGTGTCCTTAACATATTACTTATTTTTAACTCAAATGAATTGTTTTTCACATCGTCCTCTTAAGAACATTTCTACTTTGATAAATTTGTGCTTCTCTATGCATGAGGTTTTGGCATTCTTCTTTAGAAAACCATTGTTCTTTGAGAAGATGTTATTTCTTTATGAATTTCTATTCATGGAAATCAAGAGTGTTGTTTCCTTAATGAAATTTTTTGGCTCTTGACTTTGTTTTTGCTCATTCATCTAAAAGTTTTCTATTCTTTTGGAAACTTTCTATTTGTAGTGATTGATTTCTTTCCTTTCTTACGAGCATTGACAGGGCATAAAAACCTTAACCTAAACCAAGGAGGAATTTGAAACTTGGGTTTCCCTTATGGGGTTAAGTCAATAAAATACTTCCCTCCAATTGTTGAAATCAACTTGACTTTCGCGCTTTTTGAATTTCACACAAAGTTCAAAAATTATTTT
Organism: Chamaecyparis obtusa; assembly: GCA_027943335.1. Lineage (NCBI taxonomy): Eukaryota > Viridiplantae > Streptophyta > Pinopsida > Cupressales > Cupressaceae > Chamaecyparis > Chamaecyparis obtusa. The sequence goes on along the minus strand of BSBK01008609.1, from coordinate 189,462 downwards.
TCTCTTTAAGACTTTGAATCTCACCAACCAATATAGTGAAATAAATGTAACCTTTTAATATGGGAGCATCCTTAATTTACTTGACTATCATAGATTAAATAATTTTTAAGTGACCTTTTTTTAACCATTTTTAAACACACAAAACCCACCTAGAAAAGTCTAGGATTCACTTTAAACAAATTTTCCCATGAAGAGGTAAAATAGGTAACAGTGACTATTTTGATTATTATGTGTCTTATTTTTCTTCATAAATTACTATTATGACTACATTTTCATGTAATATTTACCTTCCCATGAGAACCAAAGCCAAATCCCATAGCTATCCCTCTTTAGTCTCAATTATGTTCATCCAAATGACATTATTCGTCTACTCTTTAATCTTCTTTGATTTCTATGTTACACTTATATTGTTTTCCATTAATTACATATTACTATTTTATGTTCATGGATCCACTATGATAGTGAATGGAAAGCTTCCTAAAAGCAATGAGTATTCTCCCTTACATAAGATGGTGGAGATGTTTTGGTGCAGGAGCACCTTGGTTACATTGATGCCTTATAAAGGATTTTTTCATTGTTTGTTTTATTTTTCAAGATGTAATAAGGTACCTAAGAACCATTTGGAATCATTTTGTAGTAATTTCCAATCATTTCAACTCAATTTGTAAGGCCTTTGATGCCAATTGTGTCATATTGACCTACAAGGTCCTGATAGGTCAATCTTGGTCAAACTATGTAAAATGTGCCCACGATTGGTGAAAATGATGTAATTTGTCTTAAAATCATTTATAGAATGTTGGAAAAAAATTGGAAGGTTTGAAGTCATTTGGCAAATGTTGTCAAAAAGATGTAAAAGTTGTTATACAACTTTTACAAGTTGTCAAGCAACATTGACAAATTATGGTTCCAATGGCTAACCAAATTCAAATTATAGTTAGAACCATTGGAAAGGATCAATAAACGTAAACAATTTCTCTTTCGGTTGAGGCATGGGTTTGGAGATGATATTGGTGAAAGTTTGCAGTAAAAATATAACTGTTTCTACACTTTTTTCTATAAAATTCTCTTTTGCAAAGCTTGTCCCAATGGTGTATGGATTTTTTACAATTGTAAACCTATTGAAATGTTTAGGAATATGAATTATATTTCTAAAAAGTCCATTTTAATTGATTTTTATGGAATACTAAGAAAGATATGGCCATTTTAATGACTGTAGGTCCAATTTTCTGGGTTTGGTTTTGCTAAAAAATTATTGTTGTAGCACTTGATACTCATGAGCGAAAACAAAAAACTTAACCCCTTAAGATTTTGGTATGCTCTTAAAGGGTGATCTTCATTGTGAAAAGGTCACGATAAATTCAAGGCTCTAAGGTTACTTACGTGAACCAAGTACCACAAGAGTACAAAGGTCATCTTTTCCACAAATTAGAGATATGGTGTTGTGTTTGATTAAATGTTGATCACTAACCAAGAAGGAATTGTTAGATTTGTCAAATCTCTTCGATCACTCACTCAATCTATTTGTCAAAATGGTCAAATCAAGTTTCAAATTAGTCAAATCAATTGGTCATTTGTTCCATCATCATTTGTATTATACATGATGTATCTTTCCTGAAACCAGACGTTGTTGCTTGTCTTATACATGGTAGGTCTTCCTTGAAACCAAACATTGTAGCTAGTCTTATATAGGATGGGTCCTTCCTGAAAATAGACATGATTCTTATCAACTATTTCTATGTCCAATATCGATCAAACAGTCATCACAACCTACCAACATTATTCACTTCTTACTAATTATTATTTTCTTGCATCATTTAACCTAAATCTTCTTTCAAGAGATCATTCATGTATTTTATGGCACAAATAATCTCTTGAGGGGGGCATCATTTACCTCATTGTCACATTGTTCCCGTTGAGGCATAATTTTTATTATTCTTTGAAACAATGCCTAAAATGCATTGTATTAAAGAGGGGCAAAATGTAGACACTTAAAAATGGCCTATTGCTCTAATGCAATGACATTACTAACATTCCTCTAAAATTATTAAATAATATTTATTAATTAATTAATCATGTCATTCTACCATATTCTAAGATCAAAATCACCATTTCTCCCTAATTCTATAATTAAGTGATTTTAATTAATTACTTTAATTATTGTACTTCTAAATAATTAATTCATCATCTATTCATCTATAATATAATTAAATAAATAACCTTATTTAATTATATCCTATCTTATAATTATTAATTAAATAACCAAATTTAATTAATGTTCCCTCCTAATTATTGCATTTTTGTAATAATTAAATCAAATTCTATCTCATGATTAAATAAATTATATTTATTTAATTAAACTAAATATTCTCCTCTCATGATTAAATAAATTATATTTATTTTATTACAACTAACATTCCCCTCTCATGATTAAATAAATTATATTGATTTAATTACAACTAACAATTCCTCTCATAAATAAATAAGTAATTGTTTATTTATAAAATATCTCCACGCATACAAATAAATAATATTTTATTTATTTAAATCATAATTATCCTCCTAAATCCTAACTCACACTCACTTTGAGTTAGATTTTCAATCACAACTCTTAACTCCACAATTCCCTCTCCTAACTATTCAATCCATATTGTTAATTCCTCCCTAAGCAATCAGTTAAGTCCTCCATCAATTCAGTCTTCTAATCCATGCAATCAGTTAACTCACCTATCTATTCTATTATCTCACAAGTGCATTCAATTCATCTCTCCAATCTATTTGTTGACATATCAATCAATCCTATTAAGCCAAGCAATTAACTTAGTTGAACTCTCACTCACTTTGAGTTCAACTCCTCAATCACAATCAATCATCCTTTCAATCATGGATTCTTGGTTGAAATCCCTAAAATCTTATAAATAGAGAACCAACCTTTGATTTTGGTAACCACAATTGCTTTGAATTCTTATTCTGGCACGATCTTGAGCTCAATTCTGAGAGCCCACATTGCATGAGAAGGAGAACAACAATGAAGGATTTTATGGTTTGCATACTCATGTTTTGAATTGATTTCATAATATTTGATTGATTATGCTTATTATTTGTCTTGCATCCTTTCTTGAATATTGTGAATACTAATTGCTCTAACAATCTCTTTGTGGTTGAGATTTTATATGTTATTGCAGGTTTCTATTGATCCTATTATTACCCGATTACAAATGGTGAACTCGACGTGAAATTTGGTCATATCTTTCAAACCACTTGGAAATTTTTTATGAAATTTTTTTGCAAGTTGGCACTAATATAGAGAGGCTACAGTAAAAAAATTGGATTTTTTCATTTTTTATTTTTATTTTTAAATTATTTTATTATTTTTCATAAAAAATTAATTTTGGGCACAAATCAACTTCTTTTTTTGAAACTTTTATATTTTTGGAAATCTCTTCAAATACTAATGGGGGTCTATTCTCTGTGATTTAAATTTTGTTGGGAAATATTTTCAAACAAGGTAGATCTATTAAAATTGGTCTGTTATGATAAAATGAGTCTCAAGAGCACAAAATTAAGAATTATGGTTTGAAATGTTTTTTGCACATTTGTTTTGACATAATAAATCCACAGTCTAGATTTTAGATTTTTTTGATATTTTTTCAATTTTTTATTATTTTTTTAATGCTAATTCATAAAAAAATAAATTTTGGGCACAAATCAACATATTTCTTTGAAAATTTTACATTTTTGAAAATCTCTTGAAATTTTAAAGGGGGTCTATTCTCTGTGATTTTAATTTTGATGAGAAATACTTTTGAAAAATATATATATATACATATTTATATAGATCTTTGAAAACTTTGCTTTTTGTGTGCAAGTGCAGGTGCTAATCATTTTATGGAAAACATTGTTTTGAAACTACAAAATAAGATTTTCTTCTCTTCCATCTAAATCTCATTCTCTATTGTAAAATGATGCATTTTCATTGTTGAAAATACATACTTGATGTAATGTCCTTGACCATCAAAAGCATAAAATTAAAAAAAGTCAAGATTGGGGAGCCTGTTGAGTAGAGAAGAAAAGAAAGAAAGAAAAAAAAGAACAAGATACAAGCTAAGACACAAAAAATCAATGCTTTGGAGGTATAAATAAGCGAATAAAGTTTTTATTTGGGTACTAACTTTTCTTTTTAGCATGTGGATTGGAAGCAGGTTTTAATCTTGTTAATCTAAAATCAATTCATCTTTCATTTTGGTACTTTAAAACAAACAATGCATGCTCAAACTTCACATTCCATATATCATTTTGGTGCTTAAAATTGACATGGTGATTAAAAATTGAGCAAGGCAAAGAATATTTGAGATTGGTGCAATAAAATCAAACAAGGCAAAATACATTTGGACTTTGGTGCATCTAAAATTGGATAAAACAATACTCATTTGGTTTGGGCTTAAAATTGAACTCATGTGCTTGTATGGATGATAGCTCAGTTCACATTTGACTATTGGTTCTTAATATGATTAACTTGGTGTTTGAAGTTCCTGGTGCGCTTGCACAATCTGTTAGATTAGCAACTAATTTTTTTTTAAGAAAAACTTGTCTAGAGGGTTCGCTTAACCCATTACAGAGGATGACCTCAAACCGAAAAATCCTTCTAGCCGGTATATAAATAAGACTCTGAGAAAACTCTAGTCTTATCTCCTCAATCTTGGGTGAGGTGTGTTGATGATAGTCTGGACCGAGTGAAGTATCTCTAAGCAGCCAACATGGTCAACTAGGCTCTTCAGTGAGTCACACACGTACAAACCGATTGGGGAGACTCCACTAAACTTAATACAACCTATTAATTAAAGGCCACCTGGTTTACCTCTGAACATTTGTCTTATTATAGTGCAAGGGGAGGCTGAAAAATAATCTCCCCCTAATATTCCCATCATATATGTCCCAGGGATATTGTGTAGCAAAAGAGATCTTTGCTAACATGATAACAATATCCGGAAAAGGCGATAGCACATGCACCTTCAAGGGTTTTTTAGCTTTAGTTATATGGCACTTATGTTGTGTGAGTTGATGGACACCCAAGCAATGGGCCTATAATATTTTAGATAAATCCAAATTTGACCATAGATTAAACTGCTTGTATACTACTTCTATTGTGATTGACTTCGTGAAAACTTGCAACTTGAAAAAGTTGTTGAATATATACAGATTGTTGCTTTTGAGTCAGTTTTGCAGCTACACGCTAATTTTGAGTTTGTTGAGATTGGTCCTACAACATTTTCCTATAAGATTTTTCCTACAACAATTGGTCCTACAACATTTGTCTTGCAACAATTGGTCCTACAAGATTTATCCTATAACAATTGGTCCTACAAGATTTTTCCTACAACAATTGGTCCTACAATATTTGTCCTACAAGATTTTTTCCTGCAAGATTTATACTACAAATAATTGGTCCTACAAACATTCATCTTGGTTCCTTGTGATCGACATACTTAGATAGATATATCTTAGAATATTGCATTTTTGCATAGTCATCATATTAGTCTCCAAAATTTATAAAAAATAAAAAATAAAAACCTAACGTGCATCTCTTAGGGTTAAACTATTACACTTCCTAGAGTCATTTCAAATTAGAGGGTCAATTTTCCTAAGAAATTCTAGTTTCCTTGGCCTCGATTTCCATTATATCTTTATCATATGCTATACCCTCGATAGGGTCTCTATCAGTAATATCTTCAATAATACCTTGAGTTTCATTGATCTATGTCTCTTGGTCTGGAAAGAATATATTTCTTCATAGTTCATCAATCTCATTTTGAACTTCCTCTAACTTACCAACCATAATACTTAGTGCTCTTCTTTTCACTTGAAATCTCTTTGAATATTCTTGTAGTGTATCCTTGATTCCTCTTTTAGATAGGTCAGGTATTATAATAACCAAGGATCTTCCCCTTATTTTCTTCTCAGATGTTAAGGCATATTTCCATCTAACATCAATCCTCCGATATAAGTCATCTGCTAAATGTGAGGCTATCTCCACAGGTGTAGTTCTAAACTTAAATGCAAAGTAAACATAATATCCTCTTCAATTTTCTATTTTTCTTCTTCACTCCTTTTCTCATACTTGAGTTATTTCAATCCTGAATATCCTCCATATTTCTTAAGTGTCTTGAGTGATTGATCAAGATCTTTCAATTTTGGTGCCTGAATTTGTACAACCTTAAATTCTAAAACATCTTCTGATTCAGTTTCACTGTCCTCCTATAGTTTCAATTTTCTCCTAGGCCTTCCAATAGCCTTCTTCTCTCTTATGTAGGCTTTTGGCTTTTGTGGTTCTATCTCTTCTTTCTTCTTCTCTCTCAGTGTGGAGGAAGACCTTGTTGATGGTATTACACCGATTGGACTAGGGGTCTCTTTTTTTATTTTACTCTTCTTACCCTTTACCTTTGATGGTCCAGCTTCATCTTCTTCAACAGAAATTCCCAAATTCTCTGACAAAGTACTAATCATTTTTCTATTTTTCCTTAGGGCCTTAGGTGTCAATATACCTAGTTTGATTTTGTTCTTCACTTCCTCATAAGTGTCATACTGAGTGTCTGTTCTATCAATAGGATTCTCTAATAATCCTTTAATGTATATAGAAGCAACAACAATATCTATTTCATATCCCAAAGGTGGTAGCCACATGATTCTAGGCTCCATGGCTCTCACTATACATGTATCAATATAAGCTTCAAAACATAAATCATCCTTGTATTGTTCCACAAGCTGGGGTGGAATCCTGAACCTCTTATGCATCTTAGTTTAAAATTTTGTAAAGTAATCATTCATCACCATGTCAAAATTGTCTCCTAAACTTTGAATAAATTCATTGATTTGATAGATTATCGGTTTATTTGCTTTCCACACTACTTCACCAATTGTTGGAAAGAAGATCTGAAAATAGAAAAATATGCATAACATTAGTGATCTGAACTCCAGTGTCTTTGTCTTCATCTTCCTTATTGTATTCATGTTATTGTTAAGTTATTTTAACAAGATATCACATAGATCTATCTTCATATCCTCCTTTACAATCTTGTAAGCTGTGTCAAGAGCTCCACAAGGCACATTGTCTACATGATATGACTGGAATATTTTGTAAGATATTATGTTTCACACAAATCTCAGCTCGAGATCATCAACAGTAGACAATTTCAGACCTCTACTGTTCCATTTTTCTTGAGTAAGCTCACATAGTTTGTTCTTGTCTTTTTTCTTGTAGGCTCTTAGTCTATCACTAATCAGATATCCTATGAATATATGCAATACATCTTTTATGATCTTTATAGGTGCATTAAGCCACATGAAATCATCATGTACTCATCTTAGAACAATCCTCACCCATTCCTTCTTGAAAAATATTGGTACATGCATATCATGGACCAAACCCTTGGTGTCCAAATGTGTGTGATCATCTTTCAACTTCCCATTTATGCATACATTCCAGTAGGATGTATCAATCTCTTCTTGAAAAATTTCTTCAATCTTGTAGTGTATGAAAGCGCAAAATTCTACAATAAGAATGACTCTCTGTGGGATTGAAGATAGGGCTCCAAATTTATCGACTTCACTTGTTATGGTTGGTGGTAGCTTATACTTCGGATTGACAGGGTCAATATTCTCCACAACAATGGGATTTTTTACTTTGGGTGCCATTGATTCTCAGAAATAATATTTTAACTTATAGGTTTTTGATTAAATAGCAATTTGATTATGTTAACACAGCTTGCAAAAATATTAGAAATACCTTGAATTCGCTAGACAATGCTTAGATTTGTTCAAATGATCTTGGTAGTCTTGCATCTACACAATGCTTCAAATGCTCTTGAAAATGTAAGGTAACAATGAAATAGCAAGGGGTCTATTTATAGTTTTTCCTTGATTAGGGTTTCCAACAACTATAATTTTAGTATTAAATTCTCTCTACTGACTCCCTTTTCACTGAATACCAAATACACTTTCCTTTCACCAAATGGAAAATAATAATATATATCTGTATCAGTCAAAATATGAAATGTTAACATCAATCATATATCCAAATGCATCTTAATATGCTAATATGGATCTCTACACAAATTCTAGAACAATTTTAAGATAGAATTCTAGTTATCAGCTCCTACATGTACCTTTGACTGATTAGGTGAAGATAAGTGCACCTAATCCAAAGGATGTGGTGCCATCAGTTGTTCCAAGTTCAGTTCCATCATCTTGAGACTTCCTTCTTGATGTTCTATTCATCTAATCTCTTATCTCATTAATGTTAACTTGAGCAGTTTCACTTGGTTGTTCCTTGGTTAGGGATTTTCCTCGATACCTACAGCCTTTAGCTAGGTGACTGACCTTGTGTCAATGAAAACAATCCATCCCAGAGTTTCTCCATGATCTTCTATTGTTCCTTACATGGATCAACATGCAATTTGCAGCAATGTGACCAAATATTTCACATGCAATACAAGTAATTCTTGTATTGTAGTCCCATGGTATAGTTGATCCTTGTCGGTTGTTTGTAGTGTTCTATCGGTTAGGGACCCATTTCTCATTCTTTATTTGTGAGGTGCATTCATTAGAATTGTGACCATATTTGTTGCAGTTATTATAGTAGCCATCAAAACTTGGCATCATTGTATTGTTAGAAATCCTTGATCTACACTAAAATGCTTTGTGACCATACTTATTACACTTATAACAATAACCATTAAACTTAGGTATACTCAGTGGATTACCTTATTTAATCTTGCAAAAATTAGTTGTGTCCCAATTTCCCACAATGGTAGAAAGTAGGCTTCTTTGTCTTTGGTGGGATAGCAGCATTATCTTGGTTTGCTTCTTGATTGGAGGACTCTCCCTTCTTGGTGGTGTTGTTTGCATTGAATCCAAGTCCAGTGGTATCTCTTGGTTGTCTTTAACCTCTTAGTTGTTCATCCAATATCCTCAGTGATTATTCATTTCTTTTCAAGACTTCATTAGCATCTTTTTCAAATTTCAGTTCATTCTTCAAATGTTCATTTTATAATCTCAGTTCAGCAATCTCTCCAACTTTCCTTGCAACTTCTTGATTTTCACCAACTAGTTGGTCTGTCAAGTTGTAGTGAATTTGTGTCAACCTCAGTATTTCCCCATATTTCTCATTCAGTCTTGTATCTATTTCCCTTCTCTCATCTTCAACCATTCTTTTGTCATCTTCAACTTTTCTCTTTTGTTCTAGGACTTCACACATCCTTACTGATTAGGCTTCTTTTTCTCTTTTCAATGCTTTTACCTGATCAATTAGGTTTTTATTCTTTTCAGTCAGTTCTAATATTGCAACTTTAGATTCATCAAACATACTTCCTTCTGATAGTTCTTCAAGTTCTTCAACCTGATCTTGTGTGTCCTGCAATTGATGAGCTAGCTCCTTTCTCTTGATGAGTGAATGCTTCAGTTTTCTACTCAGTTCATCAATCTCATTGGTCATCCCCAGTTCCATGTTCATGTTATAAATTACCTTTTCATACCTATAACTTTCCATCTCTCTAGATATTTCCTCTCAAGTGGTTAAACTTATGAATAAGAGACTTATCTCTGATACCGATTGTTGGATTAAGTATGGAAAGGTGAGTACTGAGAGGGGAGGGGTGAATTAGTACTTCAAAAACACTTTTAACTAACTTTCTTAAACATTTACTAAATTCATAACTTTTCATGCATCTCATAAAATATATAAAGCATTAACAATAAACATAGCTCATAAAATAATCATTTTGGTATCGCATAAATCTTTGTTAGAGGATAAAAATTGTGGTGAGGATGACACCCACAAAACTTCACTACTATATTAAAAAGTCTACTCGGTTAGAGCTACAATAATAGTTATTTCTAATAGCTTACCCTGTTAAGAGAATTAACTTAGTTAAGAGTATAAAGACTAGTTTAGTCTACCTTGCTAAAGGTTTTTATAATTCTAATCTAAGAATTGTACCCTGTTAAAGGATTTACAAAATAATATCTGCTAGGATCTGCTCAGTTAAGAGACTTTACAATTATGAGTACACTTTAATCACTACACAAATATGTTTGTAATACTTGCATCAATATTATGCTTATCAGACTCAATATGCTCATGAACTGTTTACCTCATAATGTGCTTCTCTCACAATAACAATTTTTTACTCTGTAACTTCAACTCTGAATCACACTGACAATATTCTCTTTACTGCTATGTTACTCAGTAGCTTCTCTACTCATCACTTTCTCACTGCAATTTCTCCTTTGCACATGCACTCTCATCTACTCCTCTCATCCTATGATCTACACATTCTAATCCATTTATACTCAATTCTATAAGTGGTGGAAATAATCTAGAATCTTCTTCTTAAGCGGTGCTAGCATTGGTTACTCCTCTAATGTATATATCTAATTTAATTCTTATCAATGAATATTAAATTATAATCATGCATAATCATTATGTTTAGATCTCCAATGCTCTTTCAGACAATCTCCTCTAGATTTGTAAATCATTTTCTTCTCGGTGTCTACATTCAATGTATCTATAGATTATCCTTGTGTCAGCCTATCATACTCGGCAATACATTTTTCTATTTCTTAGTAACTTTATCTTCTCTTGGTTCAGTAACTATAGTAGCTTGGTATAACTCAGTGCTTGTTTCTTTGTTCTACCTTTCTCGGTGTCTAAACTTCCATTTCCTTAACCAAAAAGTATCTTTCCTTTATTTCCTTTACTGACTAGCTTGATGCTCTTACCGACTTGACTTTCCTTCTTTACCGAATGACTTTCCTTCTTTATCGAATGACTTTGACAACCAATATGACTTTATCATAACTAATGACAAAAAAATAACTCTATAAGAGTATCATGGGAGAGGCTATAGATTTAATGCAAGTGATCCAAGGAAGGCCAAGTCTAACTTAAAACTAATCAGAGGTTGGGATAACAATTAAGGTAACATCTATGGTTTTATTACCATAGATTTGCAAATCATTTTCTTCTCAGTGTCTACATTCAATGTATCTATAGATTATCCTTGCATCGACCTGTCATGCTCGGTAATGCATTTTTCTATTGCTTGGTAACTATATCTTCTCTTGGTTTGGTAACTGTTATAACTTGGTACAACTCGGTGCTTGGTGCTTTGTTCTAACTTACTCATTATCTAAACTTCCATTTCCTTAACCAAAAATTGTCTTTCCTTTATTTCCTTTTGTTCAGGTTTAGAATTGTTACCTTACGTCAGGCATTAAGGCAAAACAACAATTCTAACTGACAATGGAATCCTCTCCTAGTTGTGGGTAGACTATGATTAGAGAGGAATCTCTAGATTCTAGGCTGGTTCCTATCAAATATTGAATATCACTTTCTTGATCTTGAAAACTTGATGGGAAAAGGGAGAAAGTACTTAAAACTCAAAAGATATGGGTGATACACCAATGAATAATTCAGACTTTGCAAAAGATATGGGTTCCAAATTTGACTCACAAGATGAATACTTTAACAATTTGATTCACTGCTCAACATATAGGCTAATGAATTCATGCTATCAGGGTTCTACCACAAATAGCTTGCATAATTAACAACATACATTTCTCATGCAAGGCCTAGGGCAATTAATTAACTTAGGAAGGAACAAAAAATCATACACTTCCTGAAGATAATCAATAATATGACACTTGTTAGAAAAGAAGAACAGGAATTGAAATTGAACACCAATACACAAAATATGAGCTGAAACTCCTGGTTTATTCCTTCCAAAATCTGATGAAAATGGCTACAAAAAGGCTTCCAAGAATTTAGGAACTGAATAGTTCACTATAGGCTCTCTCTCCAACATTTGCAACCCTGAAAACTGACAATCTGACTCCCTTAAGAAGCCCTCCAAACCCTAATCCGTAAATCCAAGACTTCTAGAAAAACCTCCCAAAAATGCTCAATCTTAGCTAAAAATAGCTTTCCTAAATTGCCTCCAAAGTGTAGCCATTAAGCCACTTCCTCAAAAAAAATGCCCTTTCCCTAAATTTTGGCTTAAAATAAGGAATTAAATTCCTTTTACAAAAAATGCCAAAAATCATACTAATTTTAATATTAGAAAACTAATATTAAAATACAATACAAAGGAAATGCTTTAAAACAATTAAAAGCCTAAGTTCAAAACCTAAATAAAAATCTAAGTCTGAACTAAGCAAAGTGGAGAGTCGACATGACTCAATCCACTTGCATACATTATTTTCGAGTAAGGCATAGATGTGGCAAGATCTCAGTTTTCAAGAAATGTGTTGGCACTGACATTTTCTGCATACATTTATGGCATGGCGGACTCCAAACATCTTATTGTTTCATTTGAATTTTGGCATTTGATCTCGTTTCAAGGCAAAAATTAGGGAACAAAACCCTAATGTACAGGAAGAAGTCTTCGAAAATGGCTAAGAACTGGGTGTTTGTTGTTGAAACTTGGCATTGTTGGAGATCACTGTTGTAACTTTGTATTACCATGAATGAATCTTGACTTCACTGATGAAGAAACCCCTCTGTCGCTAGTTGGAGATGATTCATATAAGAACTTGGCATATATAACAACAAACTAAAGAAGAATCATAAGTTTTTATTCAAACTCTCTGTTATTATTTCAACAATGAATGCTCATGAGTTTGAAATGCAAAACGTGACCTCCATTCTCTGATAGATACTTCTCTGTCTATTTCAAAATAGGCACTCACAGTTATAATTTTGAACCTGCTATTTATTTTCACTTTTGCATAAAAAAAATTTTGAAATATCAGTGCACTCTAAAGATATTTGACTGTTTATATCATATGCCAACTGTTTGTTTTTGGAGAGGATACTTTCGGTTGTGGATTCAAACTTGTTGTTTATCTTGCTCTTTGCAATACTCAATGTTGAGATCTAGAAATGAGCATACTCTTCATGCTTGCAGCCGATACTTCACTATTTGTTTTCAAATGTGCACTGTTTGTTTTGAAAAAAAGACTCACGGTTTGATGCCAGGTTTGAACTCACCGAGAAAGTATAACTTATAACTCTCATCTTTGAGAGAAATTGGGTACATGAGTGTTTTTCTTTTATTACATATACAAATCAGCGAACATACACCATCATTCACGGCATCTATTATGAACTGAAACTAAGAACTTACTTTGGCTCAATTTGTTGTCTCCTTTAACACTTCACTCTTGATTGAAGATGAGCTTACTATTCAAGATTTTGTATTAACAGTGCATCTATTGTAGAATAGAGAATATACACCATAATCTGCAGTTATATTGGGATGAAACTGAGATCTTACGTTGTTGTTAATGTTCTTTTCATTTTAAATAAGAACTCACCACCACAAGCTCCTTTATATCATATCTCAACAGTCAATGACTGATGTAAATTTGTCAATGACACATGTCTCTCAGATCTGGCTTCTATTTGCTGAACTATTTTTTTTTACTAGCTGTTGTAAACATTTCAAACCTGAGTTGCATTGTTATTGGTTCATTTGGAAACCAAATATAGACTTGAATCATTATAAATCTAAAAATGTTGAAACATTTGGTCACAGCTGTAAACACATTTCATGTTGTAGAAACTTTGAAATTTGACTGTTACTCTTTTCCTATAATCTGAATAGTAGCTCAATTCACACAATAAAAAGAACTCACTGGTATATCAAGCATTGATCATTGAAATTTTTGAAAAATTTACTTATAAGATCCCATAACTAGCAAAGAAATGATATCCTCTTTGCTTTTCAAGAAGCTTGTTTTGACTTTGCTTGTTCTTTCAATTTGACAGATGCTCAAAATTCTCTGTTCTTATAATGTGAGGCTCACTTTGTTTATCAAAACCAACTATTCACCATACTAGCATGAGCTTTGAATAGATATTTTACCAAATCTGGTCTTTCCTTTAGCATATGACTGTGATAAAAACTTGACTGAGAATTCTGAAGATGAATAAATAATTGCTCTTTTCTGACAAGCTTTGCAAAAACACTTATGTTCCAATTTATACATACACCTTTTGTTGAGCTTGCTCCTGTAGCTTTGTCTACTGCATACAATCTTAATTGATGTTGAATCTGCATTTAATATGATAAGTACAACAAGATGAAAATGTTTTTCTCTCTATTAATGAAGTTCGAGCACAGGCTTGTGACACTCAAAAACATCAGAATGTTAACAACTGAGGTTTGAACACAGGTTCGTGACACCCAGTAAAGACAAACTGTAAACATTTTATCAATTATGGCATAATCTTGAAGCACTCTTTTGTATTCAGCAACAAACATGTTCATAGCTTGAAAATGTACTTTTGAAACAGTAAGGACATAATGTACCAGTATTTATGCAGCATCATTTGTATCTTGAAAGTTGGTATTTCTTGTAGCATCCTTTTATATCCAAACCAGCTTGATTTGTATCTTTGGTAATAACTGAATATGAGCACCAGTTAGCTGCTATCTGCAAGATAATCTATTAAGTTTTCAAATAACATCATGGCATGAAATACATTATCTGAAAAAGGTTTCTCAGTTTGGAAACATACTAAGTCCCTTTAATTCAGATACCTAGTTAATAAAAAGGACAACATACACCACAATGATCATTAGTAGTAAAAGGTTTCATGTATGAAACAAGTCCCTTTAACACTACCTTGCAGTGAATGTCAATGTACATTTCCTTATTTCATTTAATTTTCCAGATTGATGTAGAATTGAAAACTTGATTGCTACAGTATGTTATTTGATTCACATGTATTGCTTAGATCCATCAGGATCTAATCATTTCTTCTTCTTTCAATGCAGATGGAGACCTGAAGACAGACTTAGCAAACAACTAGCAGACTTAAAGACCAGACAAGGCAATACATGGGACCCCTATTTGATACTTCAATCTTTCCTTTCAATTCTGCAATGTACTCAATTTATTAATGAAACATGGAACAAGAAAGGACATCTGTATACTTCATTCAGTTTGAATGCACAATGTAATGATCATTCATGAATCTTGAATTTTGTAACACTTGATCCATACTTAGAGTACAATGATGACATCTAGAATGAATGCAATAACGACATGTAAACTAACAAAACCTGTAAGGTAGTGTTAATTAGACAAACAAATGCAACCTTTCCCTATTAATGCTTATTGTATTGTATGCTAGATTTTTAAGTAACACCTTTATCGAATAGCTTGTTGCTCTTACCGAATTGACTTTCCTTCTTTACTGAATGACTCTCCTTTAATAAATGACTCTCCTTCTTTATCGAATGACTTTGACAACCAATATGACTTTATCATAACTAATGACAACAAAATAACTCTATAGGAGTATCATGGGAGAGGCTATAGATTTAATGCAAGTGATCCAAGGAAGCCCAAGTCTAACTTAAAACTAATCATAGGTTGGATTGACAATTAAGGTAACATCTATGGTTTTCTTACCAACTTCTACGTGAGGAGTAATGGAACCATGGGTAGGATAAGTGAAACCATTGAATGTTTTGATCATCATAATAGATTTATTGTATAAATCTCATTGGATATGTCTATTGTGAAGATTTTCTTTAGTTATAAAATTCACCATGCAAGTAGGATCTATAAGGACTCCATGAGAGGGAAGACCACTAATCTTCACAACTTTGTAAAAAGGACCATCAAGTACCCTAATAGTCTCACGAGGATCAAATGTAATGCAAATATCAAGCTTGGGTTTTGGTTTGGATTTGAATTTATCTATAAAGTTGACAACATTGTTGGACTTGGTACACTTAGTGCCATAATTCACAATGTTAGGAGAGTCAACAACATGGGTAGATGAAGGAGGAATGAACTCAATGGTATTAGTTGAATGGGAAGGTAAAGGGTTGGTATAAATTTGTAATTTTTGGTTGGGAATAGAAATGTATTTGTTTCCTTGATTGTTAACACCCTCAAAAGATATAGCATTACAATCAATGAGGTCTTGAATAATATTTTTCAAACAAAAACATTTTCTAGTATCATGACTTGGTTGATGATGATACTGGAAAAAATATTTGTGATCAAAGTTATTGTTAGTTTGTTTGGAAGGGTTGATTGGCTTAATGGGAGGAAGTGTGAAGAAACTAGTATTAATCAACTTCAACGTCATATTATGTAAAGATTTAGAAAGAGGTGTAAATTACAAGAAGGTTTAAAATAAGATGGAAAGGGAGTCATACCTTTGGATGTTGTTGCCACTTGCACATCAATGTTGTTCAATGAATTATTGATCTTGATGAAGCCTTTTGGTTTTTGAAACTTTTGAAAAGGTTGAGATGCAACATCCCTCTTATCAATCAGAGCCATTGGAGTGGTGCTCACAAATTGACTCACTTGAAGCTAATAATTATGAAGCACTACACATAATTGATAGAAAGAGGAGAATTTAGAAAGTAATATCTTATCCCTAATGTCTTTTTTTAAAATTAGCAATGAAAATACGTTGAATATCAACATCAGGCACATGATAAGAAATTTAAGCTTACAAATGATTAAATCTAACAATGAAATCAATCACTATTTCTTTAACATCTTGTTTATAATGCATTAAATTAGTCAAATAAATCTAAGGACAGATATTGTTTTAAAATTATTTAATGAAAGGAAATAACTCTCAAAAGAAATAATAAATTCATGGATTGCAAGGTTTTTGCCTTGCAAAAATCTGGACATTTACATCTTCAAAAGGAAAGCAACCATAGAAACCTCCCAAAGAGATCCCACAAAAACAAATTTTCCATTCTCAGGAACCTGCATGAAGATTTACCATTGAGTCCTACTCTTAATGCTCAAGGGAAGAATCCACCAAGAAAATATGGTGAAAGAAAGAACACATCTTTGCAATCAAATAATTTTAAGCAGACAAGTAAAAACCCTAAAACAAGAACTGGGGAAGATTGTAGAACAAAGGGCAGTGGGGAAGGATGGCTCACGGTGACTGAAAGTGAGACAAGATCAAATTTGAATAGATACCAAAGAAATCCTTTGGGGCATAAAATATACCAATCTTGTGTCAATCTGAACAGAATCCAGCATAATGATATGATGAAGATGAAAAAACACCATTTCTTAAAGACATAATACAATCAATATATGGGCTTCATGGTGACAAGTGATACTATGCAAAGTCAAAGGAAGGAAAATGAATACTAACTATAAACTAATCTACGACATAATGAGGATTGGGTTTTTGTAACTAGGACAAAATCTAAATATCACACCATGAATGGATGGAGACACCCAAAGAAAGAAAAGAAGGTTCTGGACAATCCCCATAACATCAGTTACCCCTAGCTTTGCAACAACAATGAGTAGGGTTCCTTTCAGAGGCCAAAAGGCCCTTGAGGACAAGAGAAAAGATCCAAAGAGAGGGAAAAACCCCAGAATAAACCAAAAATTAGATATAAATTCAAAAAATGATAAAGAAACACACTCGATCTTAACTCAAGCAGTCCCTAGATTCATTTCCCAAACTGAGGATAGGGTTAAAGGAAATGAAGCTACAAAGAAAAGTCTGATTTTAAAGGAAAATCTATCTTACATAGAGCACATGAAAATTCACTATAAAGCATTTCGAGTATTTGCTAGATGGAATGGTCAAGGGATCTCTAGGAAGGAATTTGCAAAATGGTTCAAAAACTACTACAGATCATAGGCAGGTATTGCTATCTTTTTTGAGAATTTATTTATGTAGATTGTTGTAGTAAGAAATTAAAATCAAAATTCCTTGTTGGTAATGGCTCAACTTTTAAAGGGTGCAATTTCCTTTTTTTAGAATGACAACCAAACTTTAACATCAACAAACTTAAGGATTTTAAAGTTAATAGAACAATCTTGTTTCCTTATCTCCAAATAGAACTTTCAAATAGAGACATATTGAAAGCTTTAGGCAACTTACTAGGAGATTTTATAAAGATGGATGAGGATGCTAATATCAATTCAGAGGTATTAATGGAAATTAGAATGGTTATTTCTATTAAAACCTTAAGGAAAATTGAAATTAAAATGGAAGAAGAAATCTATGATAGTAACCCCTCCTTTTCTACAACAACCATCAAACCCTCGAGGGAGAAGTCTTTGAAAACTCAAGGAAATTATTGACCACTTGTAGATCAACCTAAAAGAGATGGAATCAAACTCACCTTTATGAATGAAGGGGGATTTGGATTAGAAGGTAAAATGCAATGGGAAGCTTAAAATAAGGATAAAAACATGAAGGCACATAGAATAACAAATAAATAGAACCAAGTATCAGATATGTACACTAAACCATTATTCATAGATGAAACCCAATGATCCCCTGAGCACATGGTATCCCTATCCTGTATGGATATTAAAGAGGGAGAGAGTATAGAAGCAAGGGAGGATAGGATAGGTACATAAAATGATGGCCTTCTAGATGAGAATATAGCAAGGAGTTATCCAAAAGAGATAGAATAGAGAGTTGGAAATTTGGTAAGCAGCAATGAGGAAATAGAGGTTAATTACAAGAAGAGGTTGGAAGAAACATTAGAAATTGCAGAAGGTAGATGTATTAAGGAAATACAAGTGGAAACCCAAAGAGAAGCTAAAAAGGCAGGTAGACAGTCCGACAATGAGAAAAAGGTTAAGTAGATGGAATAGAATCTTATGCTCCTTGGGCATAAGATGCAGGGACTTTCTTCACCCCAATATTTGAAAACAAAGAGGAAACGAGCACTAGCCCAGAAGAGGGGAATGCAAAGGAAGATTCAGGGGAAGTAACCAAAAAAGTGGAAGAAGATGTGAACATTATAGCCAGATACTTATGTGAGTCAGTGGTTGAGGAGCTAGTTGATCAGTTTATGGATGAGATATGTGATAGGGAGGAAGTTGAACTGCAAAAAAATCTTCTCATAAAGGAAATCAGGAGATTAGAAGAATTTCCTTTACATCTAGGAGAAGAATAATTATTGATAGAGATTGATGAGAAGGAACATAGGGACCCAGAAATGCTAGGAATAGCCTTAAATTTGGAAAGTATAGAGGCCCTGGATGTGGAAAAATAGAGTAAGAAAAGAGGTAGAAAATCACTGTTAGAACTAAGGATCAAGGATGGGGAATAAGCAGGGCAAACCAAACTAACATCACTTTTTCATGTAGGGAAGGGAAATTTCCTTCCCACAAATCCATGAAAATCCTAACATGGAATGATAGGGTTCTAAATGCCTCTAACAAGAAATGATTGTTAAAGTGTTGCATCACTAAATCCAACTCAGACCTTATTATGATACAGGAACCTAAACTAGACCGAGATAAAA
Organism: Chamaecyparis obtusa; assembly: GCA_027943335.1. Taxonomy (NCBI): domain Eukaryota; kingdom Viridiplantae; phylum Streptophyta; class Pinopsida; order Cupressales; family Cupressaceae; genus Chamaecyparis; species Chamaecyparis obtusa. The sequence goes on along the minus strand of BSBK01008609.1, from coordinate 170,131 downwards.
AGGAAAATAGGAGAAGTAAATTGGGTTTTAGAAAGGTAATTGACTCCCCTAGAAGAGGATCTTTGGGAGGACTAAAAATCATCTGGGATTCCATGAACATTGGTATATCTTCAATAGAAATAAATCACAATTAGATGTGTGGTAAGGTGAACAACTTAAAAATAAAGTATGCTTCCTTGTAATCAATGTTTATGGACCAATTCAAAATAAGGACAAGGCTCAGGTATGGGAGCAGATTGAACTATTCCTACAAAATAACCAGGATGAAATCTACATTATAGGAGGGGACTTTAATGCTATCATTAAAAGGATTGAAAAAATGGGAGGTTGTAGTAAATTACCTGCAACCACAACTTAGTTTGTAGACTGGATAGAAAGGAACTCTCTACTAGAAATCTAGACCCCGGTAGAGGCCTTCACATGGAACAATAGAAGAAAAGGATTCAACAAAATAGTGGAAAAACATGACAGATTCTTCCTACATGGTAGTATGACAAATATCTCTTACAAATTAGAAGTAGAAACTATGTCATTCTCAAGATCAGACCATTACCCAGTCCAACTAAGGATTATTGAAGGCACCAGCCCTAGAAATTGTCTTTTCAAATTTGAACATATGTGGCTAAAAGATGCAAAGTGTCTGAAACTTATTGAAGAATGGTGGAAGTAAGAGGTTCTCTCAGGGTCAAAACTATATAAGGTGGTCAAAAAACTAAAAGTGGTCAAATAGAAACTATAGAAATGGAATTTAGAACACTTTGGTAATATTTTTTAGAAGAAGTATAGCCTTGAAGGAAAACTATCAAAAGTAAATTCCTTAGTCCTAGAAAAGGAGATTGATGAAACACTCTACTTGGAGGAATAGGAACTTCTAAGAGGATATGAAGATACGTTAGGAAAAGAGGAAATTTTTTGGTGGCGAAAGTCAAGAGATATTTGGTTACAAGAAGGGGACAAGAACACTAAGTACTTCCATACTAGTACAAAGTATGAAGAACTGTGAACAAAATAAATAACATCTTGGACCACAATAGAGTTATCATTGATGACCCAAAAAAGATAGAAGATGAGGCTATTATATTCTTTGAGGGAATCTTAAGTAATATCAAAGCATCTAATCTAAATAAACATAAAAGCATTACTAAGGATATCCCATTAATTATTACAAAGGATTATAATAATATGTTAATGGAAAAAATCTCTAAGGATGAATTTGAAGCGGCCTTAATGTAGATGAATCTGGATAAGTCACTAGAACCGAATGGGTTCACAACTAGATTCTTCTAGAAATGTTGGGATTTTATAGGAGAGTAGGTGGCAGAAGCCCGGGAGGGAGTAAGGAATTATGGAAAAAAATTAAAATAAGTCAATAATACCTTTATGGCATTAATTCCCAAAAAAGAGAAACCAGGATAATTTAATGATAATATACCAATAGAAACATGTAATACATTATATAAATTACTAACAAATACCTTGGCTAATAGACTTTAAAAGCTTCTTTTCCTTCTCATTAGTGAGGAACAAATAGGCTTTGTCCTAGGGAGGTTCATTTTTTATGGGGTTATTATAACCCAAGAGGCAATTCACTCAGTCCAAAATAATGGGGATCTCAATATGCTAATAAAATTACATATTAAGAAAGCATATGATAAGGTGGACCAGAGGTTCTTGTGCAAATGTCTAGAAGCCTTTTGCTTTGTGAAGACTTGGGTCAACCTCATATTTGAATGCATCTCAACTCCAAAAATTTATGTATTAGTCATTGGTTCCCTAGAAGGTTTCTTTAGCATCTCTAGGGAATTGAGACAAGGGGACCCCATCTCACCTTTTTTGTTCATCATTATGGAAGAATCCCTTGGAAGATCAATCTCTAAGGTGAAGGAAACTAATAAAATAAAGGGTATTAGAATCACAAGTGGTATTGACTCAACCACACATAAAAAATTTGTGGATGATACAATGTTGTATGGTAGAGGGGAAAGAGAAGAAGAAAAATCTTTCAAGGAAATTTTAGAATCCTATACGAGTGCCTCGGGACAAGAAATAAGCCCTGAAAAATTATAAATCTTCTTTTTTAACACAGATTAGGAGACAGAACAAGAAATTAACAAAATTTTAAACTTTAGATTAGGCAATCTCCAGTGTAAGTACCTAGGACTCCCCCTAGATAGGGGTAGGAGATCTTCAAAACTCTGGGATAGTGTGATTGGAAAAATTAGTAAGATAATAGACTCATGGAAGGGTAAGTGGATATCCTCAGCTATAAGGGTAATGCTATTGAAGACAATTCTTTCAGCAATGCCCACCTATCAGCTTGCATACATTAGCATTCTGACAGAAAAAGGGAAGGAATTGAGTGAACATCTAAGAACCCTATTTTGACAAGGTGGGAGAGATAAGAATAAATTCTCATTAATGTCATCGAATAAATTATTTAGGCCAAAGAAAGAGGGTGGTTTTGGTATTAAAAATATATAGGAACAGGAAAAATCCCTTAGCGCCAAGCTGATCTAGAGAATATTTAGGAACCCAAACCTTAAATGGGCCAAGATTCTACAACGTAAATATCTAAACAATGAAGATCCCACTAACATATTTAGAGATAAATCCCCATAAAGGGGATCAAGAATATGGAACTTCATGTTGGATTGTAGAAGTATTATTATGGAAAAATTGATCTGGAATGTAGGCAATGGGGAAAAGGCCCTTTTCTAGTAAGATTCCTGGGGAGGTTATGAAGCAATAGGAAAAATTTATAACCTCAATATTTCAAGACAAACTCTAATCAAGGTGGGTTATTTATGTTAAAGACTACATAGAGGCTTCGGAGGATGAAGCGGGATGGAAGTGGAGGGATTTCAAGGCTATGGAAATTCCAAGTAATGAAAAGAATACATTGGCTAAAATCCTAAGGAAAAGAAAGACCACATTCAACCAAGGTTGTGATACTCTTGTTTGGGACAACTCTAAAAATAAGGAATATAACACGAAGGATGGATATGACTCTCTTATTAGTAGGAAGGCAAGACCAAAAATTGAGGTCCCCCTAAAACCATGCTGGGACAAACATTGTCTTCCCAAAGAAGTAATATTTTTATGGTTAGCCCTGCATAATAAAATCCTTATAGTAGACAAATTTAAGAAAATGGGTTTTGAGGGCCCTAACAAGTAAGTGCCCATTGTGTAAAAAAGAGGAAGAGGATACTAATCACTTATTTTTTAATTCTCTCAGCAATGTTTGAACTGGCTAAGGGAGAAACTAGAATGGGTCTTAGTCTACCCCAGGAGCATCTTAGGGATGTTCCAAGGATTTCCTATTATAAAAAAGAATAGTCTTTATGAAGTACTTTGGGTAACAAATCCATCCATGGTTCTGTGGGAGTTACAAAAGGAGAGAAACTGACACATTTTTAAGGATTGTAAGATGAACTAGAAACAAATAGTAAATAAAATAGATGGGGCCATTATAGAATCCATTAACAACATGGTTATGAAATTCCCTCAAAAAAACTTGGAGATTATTAAGTGGGATGAAAAAATGAGAGGATGATTGGTAGGGCTCCTCATCCCACCGTATATTGGATCGGGGGTGAAGGAAAATGGGTAGAGGAGAGTAAACTGTAGATGGACACCACCCAAGGAGGGATGGTTCAAATTCATTTTTTATGGTGCCTCTAGAGGGAACCAAGGGCTTGCGGGTATTGGATGTAGTATTAACAATTTGAAAGGTGAAGAAGTAGAAAGTTTGGCCAGACCTATAGGCATATAAACAAATAATTGGATGGAACACATGACACTAGTGTAAGGACTAAAGGAATGTAAGAACTTGGGCATAGAATATCTTGAGATAGAGGGGGATTTATTAATCATCATTAATGCTATACAAAAAAGATTCATGTCAAACTAGAGGTTGAATGTTATTCTATCTCAAGCTCTTAGCCTTAGCAGGTCATTCAGAAAAATCATCATCAATCACATTTATAGTAAAGGTAATAAAAGAGAAGATGAACTATCCAACTTGGGGGTGGACAGAATGACAAGAACATAAGATTGTATGGATAGAAGGACAATAATCTAGGCTTTCCTCCTAATACAATCTGTATGAGGAAAACATATTAATTTCAAACCCTATTAATAATTATGCACATATAATAAGGTTGACTCATTTAAGATACCATCAACGTGTTAGAATGATTTTAGAATAACTTAGAGGGGGCGTGAATCAATTATTCTCAAGTCCAGATGTACCAATTCAAATTTATAGCTCTTCAACAAACTTAGATCTAATCAGTTTTCAACTCGGTCACTATAGCATATATCAATAACATAAAACTTGCAGCCCACTGTCCAAAAGTAATTAACTTGCAAAATATAAAACTTTCAATATCATTCACATCAAATAACATTCACACAAGTATAACACCAATATTTATAATGGAAACCCAATTTGGGAAAAACCACTTGTAACATGCTACTGATTTTCACTCTTCTGAAGTGAGCTTTGTGAGAAGCCAACCTGGTTAAAGGTTTATAATACACACTGTTAAGTGTGACCCAGTTAAAGGATTTAATCACCCTGTTAAGAGTAGCCTGGTTAGAGGGCTTACAAACATTGCATTAGAATGTCACCTTGATTAAAGGGTTTATAAAATGAATGTTAGGTCAACCTTGATTAAAGGATTTAGACTGATACAATGGTTAGAAAGTAACAATAGGTTCTGATCAGAAAAATATACAACTCACTTTGCAAATACAAATCCATTTCACACATATGTTGATTTACTGACTGACCTTCATTTCCATCTCCATCTTTGATCTTCTCAAAGTTCTCTTCAAGCAATCACCACAACTCTATTCAACTCTTCATAGCTTCACCTTCAGCCTTCAACTTAGATTCATCAGTCAATAACATCAACTTCTTCTCATCTCACACTCTATGACCTCAAGACTAGGTCATCCTTATACCTCCTTGATTAGGTAGATAAATCTTTTTCCACTTAATCTCTTCCGTAGATCTTAAGTTTAGGTCAAATTCATCGAATCCTTCCATCATTATGTTCTCCTTCTTTTTCTTCTAGATACATCTCCAAACTTCTTTTTGAAATCATAAGAAAATGATTTACCATGCATTAAATTCTTCATACCATTCATTAATAATGTCAACATGTTTTACATATCCCAAGAATTCAACTATGTCAGCCGAGATTCTTAATTCCTTCTCAAAATGTAAATTACTGACACTTGGTCAATAATGTGTTCATCTCCTCGGTCATTACTAGATATCTCGGTCATCGCTAACACTTTCCTTCTCGGTAAACACTATCTTTTCTCATTAATTATTGATATTCGGTCAACACTAGATTTCCTTGGAATATACTAGCACTCGATTGACACTAACATCACTCGGCTTAAACTAGATTTCTTCACTTTTTCTCAGTTAAGCCTATGTTTCCAGTCTTTCTTCTTCACTAGATAAACAAAACATTATCTTTCCAATGTGCCAACTAAGCAAGTACCCATTGAAGTATCACATAACTCAACCTTTCCTTAGGTCCTCTTATTATCTCCTCTTTTCAAATCCTCTTCATCAATCAAAAGATATGGTACTCTCCTAGATAGCAATTATCTTACTAGTTAAGGTTTGACATCAATGACAATATAATAATTGTTTCAATTGTAGTTTCCAACAATCTCCCTCTTTGGCATTGATGGAAACACCACATGAACATCACATGATTCACGATACAATCCAAAACATGTGTACATAATATCTTAATTAATATCCTTAGCTTCATTCTAATTCACAACCAACACATCCAAATACCAACTCCCTCTTGGATAAATCTAGCTTTGTCTGTTCACTAAATCTCTCCCTCTTTATTGTATCTCTCTGGTTCATTGAATCTCTCACTCTTTGACAACAATGCCAAAGAAACCTACATATTTACCATGTAGATGTCTTCATGTTAGTTCTTTATGCTATATAGTCCCTCTATCATCTTTCTTATCACTGATTAACATCTTTTCTTTACTTCTCACAACTCTAGGCAACTCCTAAAGTGTGACCTCTTCTACATCAATTTTTCATATATTCTAATTAGCACATTTTATGTAGTGCTCATATATGTTTCTAGGTAGCCTTAGTTAGGGGAATCACCCCTAATTTACCTCTAAGGTATTCATGATCATCTTTAGGTAATGCTTTTGTGAATATATATGCTAATTGTTCCTTTGTATTTACATATTCCAATCTCACTTCTTTGTCTTGAACTAACTCTCTCAAGTAATGATACTTGATGGAAATATGCTTAGTCTCAGTGTGCATAACAAGATTCTTTGATATGTTAATAGTGTGTTATCACAGAAAATAACAACCGGCTCAGTGATTTCCTCCTTCATACCTTTTAACAATTGCTTGATCCACACTAAATTCAAACAATTCACTGTTGTTGCTACATACTCAACTTTTGTTATAGATTGGGAAATGTAGTTTTGTTTCTTTCTTGTCCAAGAGACTAATCTCTTTCCTAGAAGAATGTGCCACCACTTATACTCTTTCTATCATAAACATTTCCAGCCCAATCTGCATCAATGTAGACTTTCAATTCAAACTTATCATTTTTCTTGTAATACAATCCATATTCCTCTGTTCCTTTTAGATGTCTCAATATATTTTTCACTTCCATCATGTGACTCTCTTTAGGATTTGTAGAAAATCTTGCAACAATACTAATTGCTATGGAAATATCTGGTCTTCTATGGACAACATATTATAGCTTTCCAATCATGGATCTATACAGGGTTTGATTCACTTCAGTTGTACCATCAATTTTAGATAACTTTTGTCCAGTAGCCATAGGTGTACTTACTGGTCTGGAATATTCCATACCAAAAAAATTTAGTATCTCCTTGACATTTTTAGATTGAGTAATATATATATCTTTCTTCATCTGATAGACTTGCAAACCAACAAAGAATTTGATCTCACCCAAACATAGACATTTCAAATTCAGTTTGCATCTCATTTGAAAAGTTTTGAGATAGGGCATCTTGTCCTCTAAATATGATATCATCAACAAATATTTTAGCTAAAAAAATCCCTTTACCTTTTTCAGTCTTCAAATACAAATTTTTGTTGTCATTTATCCTTGCAAATCCAATCTTTATTAGATAGTTATGCAGTCTCTCATACCATGCTCTAGGGGTTTGTTTTAATCTATACAATCCCTTGTGTAGCTTGTAAACCATATTCTTCTTTCTTGGGTCAACAAGTCCTTCTAGTTGTTCAATGTATACTTCTTCTTCCAATATCCCATTCAGAAATGCAGATTTAACATCCATTTGATATACTTTGAAGCCTTTATATGTTGCATATGTAAGAAGAGTCCTCACTCCTTCCAATCTTGCAAATGGGGAAAATGTCTCCCCATATTCAATGCCTTCTTCTTGTATTTACCCCTTGCATTCCAATCTAGCTTTGTTTCTAGTGACGTCTCCATGTTCATTTAGCTTATTTCTAAATACCCATTTTGTTCCAATACATTCTTGTCATCTGGTCTCGGCACTAGTGTCCAGGTTTTGTTCTTCTCTATCTGCTCTATTTCTTCATTCATGGCTTGTATCCAATCTTCATTTTCTAAAGCATTTTTTACTGTTTTAGTCTCAAACTCACATAGTAAGCATGTATGATCTTTCAACTTGCTTCTTGTCATAACTCCAGATTCCTTATCTCCAATGATTTGTTTAGGCTTATGGTGTCTTCTTACATACTGTGTCAATGTAGGTTCAGATTTCCTTTCTCCTTGTTCTTGATCTTCAAGTTCATATTGTAAGTTCTCTATCTCTTCTTTTGATTTCTCAATGACATACTCCTAATGCTCGGTAGCATCCTCCTGATGCTCAGCAACGTCTTCCTATGGCTCGACAGGCTCATGCAGTTCCTTGGCATATGGTTTAGGTACATTACTAGCCTCTCCTTCTTCCATGTATACAAAAGATGTATAATCTTTAGGCTCCTTCTTGCACTCAACTTCATTCTTTTCTGCATATTCATCAAATCTAACATTTGAACTTTCCATAATTTTGTTAGTGTTAGAATTCAAACACTTGTAAAATTTTCTCTTGGTGGAATATCCTAGGAATATGCCTTCACTTTTAGCATCAAGTTTTACATTCCTATTGTCTTTCAGTATATAACATTTACTCCCAAAGGCTTTAAAATATTTCACATTAGGTGCATATCCATATCATAACTCAAAAGGTGTAGCATTTGTACCTTTCTTGATTTGTACTTAGTTCAAGGTATAAACAACTGTACTTACAGCTTCTCAACAAAACTTTTGTACAACATTCTTCTCAATCATTAGTGTTTTGGTACATTCCATAATTGATTTATTTTTCCTTTTTGTTATACCATTCTTTGGACATGTCCTTGGTGCATACATTTGTCTCTTTATTCCTCTATCATTGTAGAATATATTGAACTCATTTGATATAAACTCTCCTCCTCTGTCAGATCTCAAACATTTTAATCTTTTTCCTGTTTCTTTTTCAACTTTTTCCAAATACCACTTAAACAACTAAAATGCATTAGATTTCTCTTTCAAAAACATTACAGTCATCATTCTAGAATAGTCATCAACAAATAGAATGAAATACTTATCACTACAATAACTTTGTATACCCATAGGTCCATAAAGGTTAGTATGAACCAATTCCAAAATATTGTGAGAAGTATAAGTCTTGCTCTTAAAACTAGACTTTGTCATTTTTCCCAATTGACACTATTTACACATTACATTATTAGGTTTCTTCAATCTTGGTAAATCTCTAACTTTCTTCAACTTACTGATATTTACCAAATTATCAAAGTTCACATGACACAACCTCTTATGCCATAACCATACATCATCAAATTGTGCAAAAAAACATATTTCTTCAAATAGGTCTAGATAGAACAAATTAACTCTAGTTTGTTCTCCACTTCCAATTAGTTCACCAATGGCATCAAATATTTTAGCCTTTCTCTGATGAAATTCAACTCGGTATCCAGTACTATCCAATTGTGCAACATTGAGAAAATTATAGTTACGACCTTCAACCCAATAAGCATTATCACACATGATCTTATCAGTTAATCTTATTGATCATTTTCCTTTCACAGGACATGATGCATCATCACCAAACTTAACACTTCTACCTTTATAATGATTAAGGGTTTCAAACTTACTTTTAACACCAGTCATGTGATGTGAACAACCACTATCAATAATCCATTTATCACCTTTAATCACATAAGAAATAAGTGTAGTTTTCTCATCCTCATTAGAATCATCTTTCATAGAAACATAAACAACTTTTATATCACATTCATCAGATTCGCTAGTTTCACTATCAGTTTCTTCTTCAGCAATATAGCAATATTTCTTACCTTTTTCTTTGTAGTCTTTGTACCTTTTATGGTCTATGTCATTTCTCTTTTCTTTGTACTTGCTTTCCCTTCTCTCATCTTTTTCAATCCCATCAGAGCATCTTGCTGCAATATGGCCAACTTTGTTACATGAAAAATAGATAATAGGAAGTTTACCTTTGTATTTCTCTTTTCCTCTTTGTAGTCTTCTAGCCATAAGTGCCTCAAGATCATCTAGATCATCATCAAAAGTGTCACTATCACTTTCGTTGTTGTTGTTGTCACTACTCTCACATCTTTCTTTTCCCTTCTTAGACTTATGAAGAACCATTTGAGACTTGAATGCAGATTCAATATTATGAACAATGAAATTATCATAATTAGACATCTCAAAAGTAGTAAGCTTGCCAAAAATACTTTCCAAAGTTAGGACATTACTAGGGTTACATCTTGATTCTTGTATTGCAAAAACTCTAATAGCATAGATAGGAAGCAAAGTTCTCAATACTTTACTGATAACAATTTCATCATCAATGTTTCCCTTATCTCCTCTACTAGCATTTACTCCCTCCTTAATTCTACCACAATACTGAAAAATATTTTCACCTTCTTGCACTTTCATTTCATCAAACTTACCTCTCAAGCTTTCAAATTTGGCCCTAGTACATTTGTGTCCCTACCATAGATAGTTGCAAGAGTGTCCCACATTTTCTTTTCATTAGTACAATCTGTGATGTCTTCAAATTCAAGATACCTTAGGGAAGATGCAATCTCCAACATTACCTTATTGTGTTTGTGTTTTTCTTTCATCTCCTTAGCATTCAAAGGTTCATCAGGTGTTACATAGGAATTATCCACATAGTACTTCATCGAATCACCAATACTAGCTAGATGCAATTTCATCAAACTCTGCCATGCAAGGAAGTTCTCCTTGTTCAACTTTGGTACCTCCTTTTTGTACAACTTGATCATTAGCTTAAAGTAACTTTAAAATTTTCCTCTACAAGCACCAATAGCTCTGATACCAATTGTTAGAATGATTTTAGAATAACTGAGAGGGGGGCGAATCAGTTATCCTCAAGTCCAAATGTACCAATTCAACTTTCTAGCTCTTCAACAAACTTAGATTTAATCAATTTTCAACTTGGTCTCTATAGCATATATCAATAACATAAAACTTGCAGCCCACTGTCCAAAAGTAATTAACTTGCAGAATATAAAACTTTTAACATCATTCACATCAAATAACATTCACACAAGTATAACACCATGATTTATAGTGGAAACCCAATTTAGGAAAAACCACTTGTAACATGCTACTGATTTTCACTCTTCTGAAGTGAGCTCTATGAGAAGCCAACCGGGTTAAAGGTTTATAATACACACTGTTAGGTGTGACCTAGTTAAAGGATTTAATCACCTTGTTAAGAGTGGCCTGGTTAGAGGGCTTAAGAACATTCCATCAGAATGTCACCTTGATTAAAAGGTTTATACAATGACTATTAGTTCAACCTTGATTAAAGGATTTAGATTGATAAAATGGTTAGAAAGTAATAGTAGGCTCTGATCTAAAAAATATACAACTCACTTTGCAAATACAGATCCATTTCACACATATGTTGATTTACTGATTGGCCTTCATTTCCATCTCCATCTCTGATCTTCGGAATTCTCTTAGAGAAATCACCACAACTCTGTTCATCTCTTCACAGCTTCACCTTCAGCCTTCTGCTTAGATTCATTAGTCAATAACATCAACTTCTTCTCATCTCACACTCTATAACCTCAAAATTAGGTCATCCTTATATCTCCTTGATCAGGTAGATTAATCTTTTTCCTCTTAATCTCTTCTGTAGACCTTAGGTTTAGGTTAGATTCATCGAAGCCTTTCATCATTATGTTCTCCTTCTTTTCCTTCTAGATGCATCTCCAAACTTCTCTTTGAACTCATAAGAAAATGATTTACCATGCATTAAATTCTTCATACCATTCATTAATAATGTCAACACATTTTACATATCCAAAGAATTCAACTATGTCAGCTGAGATTCTCAATTCCTTCTCAAAATGTAAATTACTGAAACTCGGTCAATATTGTGTTCATCTCCTTGGTCATTACTGTATATCTCAATCATCGCTAACACTTTCCTTCTCGGTAAAACTATATTTTTTGGTAATTACTGATGTTCGGTCAACACTAGATTTTCTCGGCATATACTAGCACTCGGTCGACACTAACATCACTCAACTTAAACTAGATTTCTTCACTTTTTCTCAGTTAAGCCTACCTTTCCAGTCTTTCTTCTTCACTAGATAAACAACACATTATTTTGCCAATGTGCCAACTAATCAAGTACCCATTGAAGTATCACATAACTCAACCTTTCCTTAGGTCCTCTTGTTATCTCCTCTTTTCAAATCCTCTACATCAATCAAAAGATATCATACTCTCCTAGATATAAATTGTCTTACCTATTAAAGTTTGACATAAATAACAATATAACAATTGTTTCAATTGTAGTTTCCAACACAACATTATTTATATTAGATGTTTCCACAAAATAAGAGGTTTAAGATTATATCCTAGTATCTTAACCGGTAGGAATGAGGTACATTTACTATGTCTTGATACTGATTATAAAGGTATAATGATATCTAAAGTTTCATCTTGTGTATGTTGGAATAGTGCGGTCTGCATAAATATATTAACAACTTAGCTCAAAATCTATTCTATGATCATTTTCCAGTATAAAGAGGTCACCCTTAAGTTCTCCTTCATGTACTTGTCAAATGGGTAAATGTAACTCAATAGCATATAATTATCTTATTGAACTTTATATGGCCTATAGATTGTGTTTGTTCCTTTGGCTTACGCAAATAGGGGCTCGACTTAGGTGTTTGGTTCTACTTCTCAATGATTGAATAGTCTAGAAAGATAGTGCTACCACTGTAGATGTACCCTTTGGTTTGATTTAGTAAATTTGGAATGTTATGATCTTTCAACATGAATCTTTTTCTATCTAAAAAGATGTATATGCAATAACAATTTGTTGCCACCTTTGCTTCATTAATTTGATTTGCTTTGTCCTTACTGTAATATAATAAAAGAGTGTGTTCACCAAGATGTAATGTATAAAATATATATGTATGATATGTGTATATATGATATAAAATATGGTGTGTGTGAGTAGGGGGAATGTAAGATCTTCTTCTTAACCCCAAATTCCCAAAGGAAAGATCCAAATTGATAAACCAAAAGAAAATGGTCAATGCACAAATAAATCAATCGATGAAGAATATGAAGAAAGGATAAAACCTTATATTCTGTTATGGAAAGGAAATATAGAAATATTAATTGAATTGAAGACAAGTACTAACCTCAAAATATGAAAGATCTGGAAAATAGTATTTTCTGGTATCTGTACTCAATTTCAGGAAATTATGCAACCAGATCTGGCTTGGAAATATAGAAATAGAGAAAACTCAGAAACTTTATGTTGTTCTAAGAAAGGTCAACCTTGACCCAAAATAGGGGTAAGATCTTACCCCGGGGCACAATCTTACCCCTAAAAGTCGACCTTGACCTACATATTTCTGACGGAAATTTTGTTCACGGATCTCGAAAGTTCACCGAAAAGGGTACTTAGATCTGATCTACAATTTTCTATCATGCACCTGTACCTGCAAGAAAAAAGGTTTTGTTTTTTGGATGAGGGGTTTTCCTTGGTCAAACCCCCATTTGGAATCAACCTTGAAATGTAATTGAAATTGCAGCAAATAAACAAAGTAAATGGAACAATTCACCTTGCTTATGTTCAAACCCTTGTGGAGGATTCGAATCCTTGAATCCACAAGTATAAATGCTTCAAATGAATGTAGAGTTGTATGTAGGATATCTCAAATCAATTGCATTAGATCTTCAACACCAATCTTGAATGGATCTTGGAATAGGAAGAAGCTTGAATGGAAATGTGGATGAAGAAATCTTCAACAAGAAGGCTCCATAGAGATTGAATCCTTCAATGGCTACCAATGGATCTCCTTGATGAATTGGATCTTGAATGCTTGAATGCTTGAAGATGAATAAATGCTTGAATGTTTTCCTTCTCCTTCTTGCTTTCTTGATTTCTTGATAATGGATGTATATGAAAAAGATGGCAAAAGATGCTTGATAATGGATCTGAAAATGAGAGAGGAAGGCTTCCTTTTATGCTAGTCTAGAGCACAAACTTCTAGAGAGGTCGACATAGGAGAATTAAACTCCCATTTAAACCTTAACCCCTAGAAATGGACCTAGATTAAATATAATTTAAGAGTTTACCATTTCAAAATCTAAAACAGTCAACCCAAAAGTGGGAAAATAAACTTTCTGAAACCTGACATCCGAAAACTTTCAAAACTTGAAATCTGGACCCAGGGTCAAGGTCAAGGTCGACTCTGACCTAGGTCAGGGTTGAGGTTGACCTTGACCTAGAAGGTCAACCTTGACCCTAAGGTAAAGAATCTCAATTCTCAAGATCAGGTGCCAGAAATAGGTTGGAAATAGGTGGAAAGAGAAGCAGAATAGGGGAAAAAGCTAGATCGAAGTCAAAGACCCATTCAAGGCATTTGAAATGACCCCAGACCACTTACTCAGAGGGATAAACCGATCCTTCTAATCACCAAAAAGTGGACAGGATCATTCATGTGATTAATCAAGGCAATTGAATCAAAATAGGCATTTAGCCAATCAAAATTCAAATCAAGCTTTAATTCAATTTAATTAAAAATCAAAGCCATAAATTCAAGTTAAAATGATCAAATCATGATAAATTAAATCAATGTGCAATTAATCAAATCAATTGTATAGTTCAATTTAAAATCAAATCAACCCACTCAAGGGGTGCACATGGCTAAACAAATTAAATAAATTCAATTAATTAAGTCATATTTTCTATCAACACCACATGGGAGGAAATAGCCTCAACCAATAGGATTTAAGGAAAGAGCTCACATGGATCAATCACTCAATTTGAAAGAACATCTTGTCCACTCATCTTGTCTTCTTGTCCCAAGCTTTGAGGATGATCCATTTAAATTGTCTCCAAAGGGTGGAACCAAAGACTTAACCCCAACTCAACCTTGATCAAATCCAACTACACCCCCTACCCTTGCCAAATCCTATAAAAGCAAGGGATAATTCACTCATAATTCAATCCACAAATATGAGAATAGCATCAAACCTCTTGCAAATTAGAACTAGAAAGGAAATTTAGAGCTAAATAGTTGTATTCAATTTGGAATTAACATTGTTATTTGCTTTATCATATCAATTCTCATTCTAGGACTGTCACTAATGGAGGCTTGCTGAGATCTTCATCATTAGCATCCCTAGCTAGAGATCCATAGAGTGTTTAATTGTCAATTTCTAGCTTAAATAGTTTGCTAATTGTGGTAATTTAATTGTTATTTGAGTTTATTTGCAATACTAACCCTATGAAGGTACAAATTCTAGTACACAAAATGGCACCCACCATGGGGCCTTAGGCTTCACTTTTCTAAAAATCCAAAAAAATTATATTTTCATTTTTTTTGTATGTTTAACTCTCTATTTGATAGGTTAAATAACGCGTATGAGCATTTTTTCAGCTCTTTTGACAGGTTCTCTAGTGCGTTTGATACCGGAAACAACCCCTTGATGACAAATTGTTGCACCTTTACACATATTTTTAGCACGTTTGATTCTTTCTATTTTCTGTCTTTATTCCCTCAGGGCTTTTGCCCTGACTAGCCAGTGCTTTTGCGATGTTTTTTATGCCTTTACACAGGATTTCAACGCATTTTCTCTCTGTTTCTGCACTTTTAACTATTTTCTTTAGCTTGTTTAATTCAATCCTTAGCGCGTTTGAGCATTTAAATAGCATTTTCAATAGATTCAATACCACTTTTGCTTAAATTGAAAATAAATAGAATCTGACTGTCAGAAAATGTTTTCTCTTTGTCTGTAGGATGATAGGTCATAAAAGAGTAAAAGAACCAGAGAGTAGATTCAATCAAGAAGGCAAAGCTTTAACAAAGAAGATCAAAGAGGAGAACATTTCTCACATTAAGCTAGTTCTTGAGGATTCTCAGTAAGAAAAAAAGGTACATGAACATTATCTAAAATTTGTAGAAGCATATAAGGAAAAATTTGTTTCATTAAATTGGATTTATTCACCTTAATCAAGTTTTTCTTAAATTTGACAAATAAGGCTTTAGATTCAATTTTATCTTGTTTTCTTCATTTTTGTTGGTTGTGTTGACTAACTTGTTGGAGGAAAAGCACATTGGAAAGGAACGATCGCCACTAGGTGAGCATTAAAAATGAAAAATCAATCAAAAATGCCCCTAGCCTTTGCTAGCTTCGTTTGAAGGTAAGCCTAAACTTAGTCATTTTTTTTACTTAAATTGTGGCTTTGTTGTTTTCAAAATCTAGTAATTACAAACAACCTATTATTGTTTGAGAAATTTAAGATTAGGCCTATGCTCTTCACTTTTTTAAGTGAATCAAAATGCCAAAAGTGTTGAACTTCTTGATTAAAAGAAAGGCTAGGTAAATCAAGCACTAAATTTGAACAACCCCTTGTTTGTAGAAAAGAGTAGAAATACTTGATTCTCATTAGTTAGTGGGTTTGGTAAATGAACCTTGTTAAAAGTGTTTGGGAATTGAGAAGTAGATAGGGATATGCTCTTCACCTTTTTGGTGAATCAAACTCCCACAACCTATTTCTTCATTCCACTTTATTGCTTTCAAATGAACATGTTAGATTAATAGTTAGGCTTGCCTCCTAAGATTTGCCTTAACGAGGCCGGTGAGAGGGACAGCCCAAAGTGGGATACAATCACCTTTTCCATGATCATCCAACCTACTATGAAAAGAAATACAAGCATCCTTAATGGGGTGTGTGACAAAAGGGTGTTAAATTTTTGAACTTCCTCGAGTAGTCCTTTGGGATTGCGCAAAACTCCAACATACCGGTGGTGGGAAGCCTCTTAATATACTTGGAGGATGAAAGTTTAATATCCCTTTTGAATAGAATATTGATTAAAACCTTGTTAACTTAGCAAAGACTACCTTATAGAGCCATGTTTACGAACCAAATCTTGAGCTAGGTAGATTGCTTGAAGTGTCTTTTTGTGCAAAAACCTGTGATAACGTCCTACACATTCAAACACTTTTTGTGTAGAGGGTTTAAAAGAACAAGTGTCCTTGTGATTGTTGTGTTTGAAAAATACATAGAACAAGTGAAAGAGATATCCATTGTAAATCTCATCTTATATTTTTAATCTCTTCAATAAAAATCAACAATTACCAACTTGAGGATCAATTCGAAATTAAACTTGTTGAATGTCAGTTTCTACACATTCTCAAAAACTCAAATTATCTTTACGAGAAGATGGCACTTGCATTGAAAATGAGGTCCTTGAATTTTAACATCAAAGTCTTTTCAACGATCATGACCAAGGGGATAGTCTCCCAAATTTATTTGAAAAAAGACTCGAATCAATGGATTGAAATTCTACATTTCACGATTACAACCAAGGAGGAAACAATGATAACATCAATAATGCTAATCATGAACCTAAAGAAACCATTGAAGAAAGGGATAATAGAGCGGCTCAAGATACTGATTTTCTTGAAGTCATGGACAAACTCATAGATAGAGATAGGGAGATTTTTTTCCTAAATCTAGCCCAAGCGGGGGTAAAGCTCCCACATGACTATGATGTGGATCAACTCAAGAAAAGAAAAAAAGAGGAAAACTTGATGTATGCTATGAATCAACAACTAAAAATGTTCCAAACTCAAATAGTCTTAATGAAGAAGGCCTTTGAGCCTAAACCTTTCTCTATTGAGGCTTTGTGTCCATTTCCATTTGACAAAAGCTTAGTCATGGCACATTTTCCTATCCATACCATTTTTCCTAAATATGATAAATACATGGGTAAATCAGACCCACTAGATCACCTTAGAGAGTTTTGTGCTCTAAGTACTGAATTTATGCACAATCCCGCGTACTTAATGAGACTTTTTCCAAGAAGTTTGGGAGGGCAAGCCATGGAATGGTTCTCTAAACTTCCGCAAGGGATCAAGACTTTTGAGGAATTAGCCTCTAAATTTGTAACTCATTACTCCTACAATATTGAACATGAGACTGCCATGCTAAAACTATGTGATACAAAACAAAAGGATGGTGAATATTTCTTAGGGTTCCTTCAAAGGTGGAGGACCATTTTTGCAAGGTATCCATGAAGTATCCCTGAAAAGGAGAAGATGGAGATATTTATGAATAATTTAAATATGGAGATGAACTATAGACTCCAACTTTAATGTCCCCCTACATTCAAAAAACTTATTGAGAATGGGATTAAGATTGAAGATGTATTGGTCAAAAGGGGTGAAATCAAATTATTCAAAGACAACAAACCCTACACCAATACTAGAAATAATCATTATATATCTAATTATACCAATAATAAAGGAGCCAATAATCACAATGATAAACCTAAGCTATGGTTGAAAAATAATAACAAAAATCTTGTGAATGATGGGGTTGTGGAAGCCCACACCTTGAAGGTTACCCCATTTAACTTATCAAGTGGAGAAAATTCAACATACAATGTAAATCAAATGAATAAAGCTCCTTTTAATAATGCAAATTCCAACAACAACAACAACAATTCTAATAATAATCCCTTCAATAATGCTAATGGCAACAAGCCTAAACCATTCTTTGCCACTTATCAAAAGAGAAAATTCACCTTCTTAGTGTGTGTGTGTGAATTTTGTACCTAGCTATAGACACGACACTTCAGTAAAACATTAGAGGTTAGCAAAAACCAAAATCTGACAAATAATTGAAACTATGCTAACCAAGTGATTTATTGCCTTCCAGTAGGTGTGAGTATGATGTTCTCAGATTGGAATCGAGATTAGTGATAATGCAACACCTAAATGAAGGATTTGAATGCAAAATATGAAAGATTATATGAATGCAGATTATTCTATATTTCTATATTTTCTATGCAATAAGAATGAGAAATTGTATGAATCTAAGCTATATGAATGAAATCAAGATTGAATGTAGATTTAGTCTAAGAATGCTATGAATGAATATGAAAACTATGATATGAAACTATGCAAAAGCTATGATCAACTATGAAAGATCTCACAAATCACCTATTGCAAGTGCTCAATCCTTTAATCGCCAATTCGCCAAACTAATTGTGCAAATTCAAGTGTTGATAATTGTGAAGAGTTGAGCCTTGATTTTATAGAAATCCAGGGCTTTGAGGATGCAAGAGAAAATCCATAAATCACTCTTGATAAACTCAAGTTGATTTTTGAGTTATTAGGAAATCAGAGATAATTAACTCACAAAAATCATACAAAAGCAGTGTTTAACTTAAAATAGAGTTTTAGATAAAATTTCAACTCATCATCAGATGTTGAGTTTCAATTTTAAAATTGATTGTTAATTTCTAGTTGCCTGCTTTTCTGATTGTGCATGATTTAATTACAAATTAATTTAAAAATAAAGTGATTTATTCTCAACTTAACTGATCTTTGAATTAAAACAATTGATTTATGGGTTAATCAATTATTAAATCAAACTTTATTCAAAAACTATATTATTAAAAATGGACAACTGACTTTAATTAATTAAATAGGAATTTAATCAATTAGTCATGAGATTTTTTTGATTTATTGTCAAAATTAAATAATACAACTTAAGAATAATTTAATTAAATTCAATTAAATAATTAAGTGGTAGTATTAAATCTAATTAATTAAATATTCAAAATATTTAATTAATCAAACTTTAGGCTAAACAGGATTTATCACCAAATAATTATGAAATTAAAGATAATTAGGATAAATAGGACTTTGATATCGATTTTGTTCAAATTGAAGATGTAGGAGGTTAATGAACCTATAGCCCATTTTTGGGGTATTACATTTTTCTCCTCTTTGAATCACTGTGCAAAGCGTAGTGGTTCAAAGAATAGTCTGTGTCTGATATACGTATGAAATTGATTTGAAAGATTAACCGATTCTGAGACAGAAACTGATTTAAAGATTTAAAGATTCAAGATTTAAGATTTAGGTCTTGAATGACAAAAGATAATGTTAACTATAGCAACAATGAACCAATGATTACAAAAAAGTGTCAAAATGCCTGACTCTGAACCTTATGATTGCGAAGAAGTGAGTGACTGATTCCAGACCTGAATGTTCTCAAAGATGAATCATATTGGTATCATTTCGGCCTAAACCCATCAATTATGAATAACCAAGGAAACAACACTAATGAGCCGATAGTTACGAAAAGATGATATAGTTTACAAGATAGATTAGGATACCAGATTGCAATAGATTTTCCCCAAGCGACGAGGACTTTAGATGAATCAACAACTAGACGTGGTTGTTGTCTTGATTACTAAAAGAAAGATTTGATTAACAAAATTGAGTTACAGACTTGAATGATGTGCAATACCATGCCCCCTTTGGGAAAAAAATTGAAATTGGACAAGAAAAGTCAGTGTTGAATGGTTTAGAAGCATGTTAATTGATTTGAGAAGTGGTTATTCACATCCGAGAATGCGTTCTGCATTGTTTAGAGGTCTTGAAGACCAAGTTTGACTAGGTTTGACCATGAGTTGACCATGGCTGACCAAGTTGAAATTTTGATAGTTTGATGTAAGATAATCAGTTAAGTTGAATTCTAGATTTCTGTGATGATTGAAGGTTGATTATGCAAGCAGTCAGACATCTTGGGTCTAAAAATTTTAAATCACAATTTTGACATAGTAAATGATCTCAAATTTCAATTTTGATCCCAAAAATGGGTTTAGAACGTCGAAATTAGCCAGGGGTACAATTTTCATGAAAAATGGAGCACTTTTGAAAATTAGGTCAAAAGCTATATAAAGGTCGGAAGGGTCATTTTCAATTCATTATTCACATTTGACCTTTGAAACCTTGTAGAGCCCTCTGAGTAAGAAAATGGTTAAGTAGAAGGTACCTGTCAATTCACATCAATTTGAGTGTAGCCACAGACATTAGAGACCTTGACAGTATGGACATTTGGTAGGTGGACCTCTGTGCCTCTCTGAAAATCCAATTTTTGCATGTTTGTAGCATGTTTAGGTCATTTTTCGTATGTTTTTAATTTTGAAATTTTGCATGCATGAAATCTCATACGACTATCCTCCGTGACTTGTATGACTTTCTAATTTTATTTCCTTTTTCATATGAGAACCCCCCAAGACTCGTATGAGAGGGACCTCAGAGTCGTACGACGTTTCGTCGAGTCCCTCCTCTATCGTACGGGAAACCTTAGAAACTCGTAGCACTATGATTTGTTGTATGATAGCCTGCAAAAACTTGTACAAGTTTCAGTGCCAGTTTGAATTGTCGTATGGGAAATAGTGAGCTAAAAACTCCATCTTAGGTCAAAATTTTTAATTTTTTGATTTCTTAGGCCAATTGGTGAGCTTTGAATGTACCTTCTGAGATAGTGAACTGTTCAATTTCTATATTGTTAGCCTATTTTTCAACCAAATTACTGATAGGATTCCTTGTTTCTGTGTTGTGTAGTTATATATCCTGATGTTCATGTATGCATTTCTCATCCTACTACTCAGAGACTTTTTGTATCACTGCCTGACCCTATGAGGGTTCATCTTGCTTCTTGTGGGTTTGAGTATTTGATCTGATTACTTGAGATTAGGGTAAACCATGGACTATTGACTGCCCTAATAGAGAAGTTTCATTCTGAGACCCAGACTTTCCACTTGCCAACTGGAGAGATTACTATCATTCCTAAAGATGTGTACAGGATTCTGCGTATACCATTCCATGGTCAGCGTCCTGATTATATGAGTTTGGGGAACTCAGGTCTACTAGCATTTAGACATCTTTTCGGAGATGATACATAGCTGATTGCTTCTATTTCTTGGGAGACCTTGGTACAGCACTATGGGTAGACCCATAGACTAGATTGCATTATTTTCAGGATGATAGGAGGCATCATTATGTCTAACTGTCAGCAAAATGGTCTATTGATGGGTTGGGCCCCGATGGTGGCACGGTTGATGGCTTCTCCTTCTAAGTTGGCCAGGGGTCAGTGTATGTTAGCACATAAGTTCTTTGATATGCACGAGATCATGTATTAGGAGGAAATTATTTTTCCTCAGGGGCTTTAGTTCTTCAGATATGGGCCTGGGAGCACATCCCATTTTGTAGACCAGTGTATCAGGATCAGCACTAGCCACAAGAACCGGTGATTTATATATACTCTGGTTATATTACACAGGTCCACATGGGCCACGTAGAGTACTTCAAGTGGTGCTTAGATGACATGACTTTTGTATTATGGAGACCATATCTACTTATAGAGGTCTGGCCTACTGCTAGAGAGTAGTTCAATTACTTTTTTCAGAGTCATGTATTGATTGGGCAGTCCACATCTGTGATAGAGCGATTTCTTATTACCAGGCTATGGAGGTAGTATGGCATCATCCTGGATGCACCATAGGAGCATGCTACCTATGCATGGATTCTAAGAGAGCTTGGATTAGGATGGGGCCCTCGGCTATCATATGATTTGTGTACATAGGAGTATAGTAGTATAGTTGGCAGAGACTGGGATTATAGAGTCGATGTGTCAGATGCCGGTGTTACAGATGGTTTCATTGGATGGCTTGTAGAGCATCCCATATACAGGTTTTTCAATCTGATAGAGTTGATTCCTTCCATGGAGGAGGCCATGGAAGTTACAGGTGCACAAGTTCCAGCTAGTTGAGGACAGAGACATGCACCAGTACAGATGCCCCAACCTACACCTCCTAGGCCCAGAGTAGTGATGACACCATAGAGACTAGTTGGACATGCTATACCACCTCCTCATCTGACTAGTGCTTCAGTAGGTAGATTAGTAGGTACTTCTAGGAGATACACAAGAGGAGAGAGTGGGACTTTAGGTAGTGTGGTTACAAAAGATGAGGTACTTGCAGCTGAGCAGGTTGTAGGTGGTGATTCTGATCCTTTACAGGAGCATACCAATTTTGATCTTGGTGTAGAGGTTAGACGTCGTAAGGTGTAAAGAGAAGAGACCACAGAGAAACCTATTGTAAATACTGATATGTCGATAGCTGATGCTAATCCTAGTGTACCAATTACTCCACAGGAGATCATTAGGAGACTTAGACTACAGGTCAAGGACCTGAAGGTATGGAGTGCTCGCTGGGAGGAGAGATTTCTTGAGGCAAATAGACAACGGTCCCAGCTTCGTGAGGAGGTTCATAGATTATAGACAGATGTGACAAATCAGACCTCATGATTTGCCTATTATGTTTCTACATACTATGTTGTCATACCACTTGCTCAGAGAGTTCCTACGTACTCTCAATATATGATAGCATCAGAGGGAGCTAGAGCACCTAGAGCCGAGGCAGTGCCTGATGCACCACCACCACCTCCACCAGATGGAGAGGATCAAGCAAACAACTGATCTGTCATGATATGTTCTGATATTTTTGCTCTTTTGATTGTTCATGTATACTATTCTGACATATGATAGCTCACATGAGCTCATTCCTTTGTACTCTGTGCTAGTAGTGCACCCCTAACTAGTTCGAGTTTATATGATATGAGATCAATATTTTTTTGGTTGTGACTTCATGTGTACTTGTCATGTTTTTTATTTATGATGATATCATGTGATGTAAATGGTTTCTTTTTTAATGTATGAATGTTATGCAAATGTGATTGATTATGGAAAGTGTATGTATGGAAATGTATGTAATGCAAATAGATGGAATGAATGATTATGAATATGTAATGTAAATGCAACGATACACATGATATGTTTTGCAGGTATTGATGAAGACAAGTACTCAATCTTATGTCAAAAGGGATTTTTAACCTAGGATGGTGACTTGCTTGTAGTTCTATGAGGAAACCTTTGTGTGAGATTCAGCTCTTCATGTTCAGTTTTCAATTTTAAAAGAATTGTTAAAGTGTTCAAGCAATTTGTGAGATCATGCAATCATGCAAAATGAAATGCAGAATGAAATGCAAACCTAGGACCTAGGACCTAGGACCTAGTCACTGATCATGTGTCGATTTGTTCTCATCATTGAACTTTTTAGGTAACTAGATAAATCAATACAATGCCCACTAGTTATGAAACTATAGACATATGAATATTGATTTGTATGCTCACAAGTCAATACAACACCCACTAGCTAGACAACCATGGACATATGAATATTGATTTTGTTTTCAGAATGTCGGATTAGATACGAGCACCAAGGCACAAACACCAGGATGACTTGAATATCATGTTCATTTTGATATAGAAATTTTTATAAGCATCAAAACATAGACGTCATGATGACCAAAATATGCCTTGCGAAACAAACACATCAAACAGTCAAGAGATCATTCTAAATCCAACGTGAATTACCCGTAGTGACCCTTTATCATTCACATCCTTAGGTAAGATCGCACTTCACAGTAGGAGAAAGAACTCACTCAAAAAGACAATAGTTAGATCAAATTTCCTTGAATTTTCTAGGTATTAATGGTTGAGGTACTCATGGCCATCCAATTTGAGATAGAGGCTCTTACAGACGGACACCATTTCAATCCAGAATTTCCAAAGTTGTTAGATGTTCACATACAAGAAGAAAACAAATAAAATATTATGCCCCTAGTCATCACTCTCTAAATCATATAAAGGACATCATTGAAGAGCTCAAAGGACACAATATGCAAAAATCTCAATGTGAATCAGTAAGCATACAAGGAGATAAAAGCATGTAAAAGCATAGATTGTTTTCAATTTTTGTTTGATTGTGTTGTTGTAGATGCAAAATAATTTCTGGAGATGAGACTGACTGACTAACTCAAATGAGGCTTCAAAGGACTCTGACTGGATATAATATGTCTAAAGATACATTGAAGGCCATAGGATACGACTTTGATTGCCCCCAAGTTTAAAACATTGATAGGATATAGACACTTGAGCTGATTGGTGTACAGATTGACTTATTGAAAATAGGAAATGCAGACACAAACTGGGAGATATGTACAAACTAAAGCAAGACTGAAAGCTGGAAAAGACCAAGATTGTGTTGATAGATGGAGCATTTTAAAACAAGTGGTGCCTATTTGCCAAGTTTTCACCATCTTGGCAGAGATTCTATTTTTGCTACCAAGGCGCCTGTTTCTAGGTTTTCACCAAGGCACCTTTTCTTTTTCTCATTTTTTTTTGTATTTTTCATTTTTTTAATTTTTTTTTGTACTTTTGATATTTTTTACTTTTTTTGTGAATCATCAAGGTGCCTATTGCTAGGTTTTCACCAAGATGTTCATTTTTTTTAGGACTTTTTCAAATTTTTTTCAAGACATTTTACCATAGACTGAATGCCTTAGGAGTAGAATTTTTTCAGATGGAGATCGTTGATTGGTTCTCAAAGTTGTTCTCCTTCAGTCATTGAGATTTGATAGGCTCTAGAGCCAAAAGTAGCAGTGATAACAAAGGGTCCCAGCCAATTGGGTTCCAACTTCCCCTTGCGTTCTCTATGTGATTGATTTTTAGGATTCTCTCTCAAGACTAGATCGCCAACTTGAAATTCTCTGTGTTTGACTTTCTTGTTGTATTCACCTACTAGAAGGCAGTAAATCACCTGGTTAGCATAGTTTCAATTATTTGTCAGATTTTGGTTTTTGCTAACCTCTAATGTTTTACTGAAGTGTTGTGTCTATAGCTAGGTACAAAATTCACACACACATTTCTGGCACCCACTGTGGGGCCCTGAAACAGGTTTCCATTCAATTTCTATAAATTTCTTGTCATTTTCTGGTTCAAGCTGTGATCTTTTATTTTATGTTCGTACATTTTTTGTACGACTTTCTAAAAAAATTCATACCAGGAAGAACCCATTGTCGTACGATAGTTGATTTTATCGAGGCTTGTATCAGTAGGTACACTGTCATTTGGGAGCTATATTTTCATATGAGAAGACACTCGCTATCGTACGAGTTTCCCGACTATTGTCTGGAAGGTAACCCACTGTCGTACGATTTTTGACTCCAGGATTCAATTGTCATTTCATAATTTTTGGTAAGTTTTTTAGATTTGGACTAATAGCTAACCCTAACAATTGAAATCTTCTATTTTTTATTGATATTTGCTGAATCTAATTGGAAAAAACACACCTAAATTGCTAAAACAGGTAAAATCTACTAAGTGTGTTGCGAGGAATTTAGGTATTCTACTATGATCTAATAACACTTTGATTTGGACATAAAATGAACTCTCACATGTCAAGCTTGTGTGACTTTTCTTATTTTCATATCAAAGACTTCATTTTGAGCTATAAAATGAACATAGATTTGCTTTTTGCATATTTGTTACACAGTAAATAGGCCCTATGAAAACTATTTGTGGATGATCTCAAGAGAGTGGGCTTCTTTTTCTTGTTCATGCATGTGAAGCTCTTCTTGATGAAGGATCCCCTTGTAGGTAGGGAGGTTACTGAGAAAGTCTCACATTCTATTAAATTCATGTGTCTTCAACTTTTGATTGATACATTCTCTCTTTGGAGGGGTTGATAGATCATAAGCGGTTGACATCGTAGATGTTTGTGAGATAATCTTGGTCTTAGCGTGTCGGATTAATCTGTCTACTTTGTCTTGGTTAAAAGAGAAAAGCCTAGAGGACTATGCTCTACTCCCTTTTTGGGTAGTATCAAAAACTCAGATCCTTGAATCTGGAACCAGTCTCCATGTGGTATCTTTTTTGAGTCACCTTTAGAGAGGGTTAACCATAGTGGACACTCCCTTAATTGGGTCAACCACATGGACGAAACCTCAAGTGGTAATAGCCATTTTTGTCATGGTAGCAGCAGTCGCTATATAAATTTCCTTGTGGAGGAAATCTTCACAGGTGTGGTCTCTTTTTGGGCTGTCAGATCTCCCTAGCAGCTCTTGATTGATTAATTTCTCAAACTGTGTCAAAACCTTGATGCCCCTAGATTGGATTTCGCCCTCTTGAGATCACAAAAGTTGCAGAGTCTGACCATTACTACAAACCATAGTGAGGCCAAATTTTCATTTTTCTAGGAATATGTGTGTTATTCAAAAACTTTTTGGAACATACATAATGAGCACTCCTAGGGATTAGCACATTCAGTCACTTGATTGTTCATGTGCAGGGTTGCTTTGTCCACTGTTCATTGTTCTCAAACGTGCTTGGAATCACTTGCTTGTTGTTCTGTGTGCTTGTTTATCTATTTGGTTACTAAAAGTGAACGATCCCAGAATAATCTTCAAACCTAGACAGGAAAATTTGCAAACAATCTGAAACTGAAAACCTAAAATTTGCAAAATTTAAAGTAAAATTCCTTTCTGGAGTCAAAAGTCATCCCACAAGGTCAGAAGGTCATACGAGTTTTTGCAATTGTAATTTCAAAACGCCTATATTATCGTATGACAGCTTGTATAGTGTCGTACGAGTTTTGCCACCAGTCAAAAGCAAAAAGTCAAAATCTTGCTATCAATTGTCGTGTGAGCTTTGCAACTATCGTACGAGTTTGTCAACTGTCATTTCAGAGTATACCCACTGTCGTACGATCCTGCAGAAAGTCATTTGAGAAATTTTGGAAAAATTATTAGAAAGTTGTCAGAATTGTCAGAAACTCAGTTTTTACAAACCATTTCCAGAATCTATTGAACAAATCACTGTATCAGGAATAGAGTAGAAACTAGAACACATTCATTCATTTTCCTAGAGAGAGCTCTTGAGTCTGATTTTGCCTTCTGATTTATCGATTTG
This sequence comes from Chamaecyparis obtusa, assembly GCA_027943335.1. Classification (NCBI taxonomy): domain Eukaryota; kingdom Viridiplantae; phylum Streptophyta; class Pinopsida; order Cupressales; family Cupressaceae; genus Chamaecyparis; species Chamaecyparis obtusa. The sequence goes on along the minus strand of BSBK01008609.1, from coordinate 142,852 downwards.
AGTCTTTTTCATCTTGTGTCAAAATTATCTTCAAATTCAGTCTTGTTACTAAAATGGCTAAGTGTTGTGAGCTCGTGCCCACCATTTGTTGGGCATCTACCTACATTACTGTGGCATAGTATCCTTCATTTACATCCTCTCAAATCTTCAATCAATTCAATCTTGACAAGGTTGCATCATTCAATCTTCTTAAATCAGGTCTTTCTTCAGTTGTCTTCATCTTGCTTTCTTGCTTCACCCAAGGTTAATGGTGGAAACTAGAGCTTCCTCACATAAGAAATCTAGAGAAGCACTTAACACCACAAATTTTTCTACTCACATAGGTCCAACTCTTGAACAACTCTACAATTCTGGTCTTTACAAAGATGACGATGTTGGAAACTTTCAATTGAAAACTAGTTACATACCCCCTCCATCAACTCATGGAGATAATCAACAAACCCCTCCTCAAACTATCCTAGGGAGTCCTAAAACTCCTAACATGTCTCATGGAGGGAGGCAACACAGCTCTCAAGGACACCGCTCTTAACATGGTATGGATCAAGAACCTACCCCTTCTGAAATTACTCAATATCAAAATGATGATGAATTCAAGAAAATGATGAAGCATTTCTTGAAAGAAGATAGAGAGGCATATTTTCTAGAGTTAGCTCATCAAGGAGCTAAAATTCCTCCAAACTTTAATGTTGAAAATATCATTACACATGAGGAAGAAACTCCTATCATAGCCATGATGAAATAGATGCATGTCATGCAAGTCAAACTTAACAAACTTGAAAAAGAAAAGGAACCTAATGAGTTCTCCATGGAGGCCCTATGCCCTTTTCCATTCGATAAAGACTTGTACATGCCACCATTCCCTAAAAGAGTGGAAATGCCTAAATATGATAAGTATGATGGAAACTCTAATCCTCAAGATCATGTCAGAGAATTCTATACTCAATCTATGGAGTTTATGCATGAACCAACCTACTTAATGTGTCTTTTCCCTCGATCTTTGGGAGGAGCATCCATTCATTGGATCTCTAGAATGCCTCCAACTATCAAAAATTTTGAGGATTTAATCAAATCATTCTATCAACAATACTCCTACAATATTCAACATCCGGTCACCATGATCGACATCTGCAATCTGAAATAATATCCAGGTGAACCATTCCTGACATTTCTCAAGAGATAGAGGAAGAAATTTTCTCTATGCGCTAGACCTATTCCAGAAACTGAGAAGCTGGAAATCTTCATCAACAATCTTGTTCCAGAAATCAACTACCCTTTAAAAATGCAAAATCATACATCTTTTGATAAGATGGTAGATAATGCGATCAAAATTGAGAAAGTACTTATGAAAAAAGGAGACAGCACACTTCAAAAGGACAAGTATGAATTTGGATCTAGTTCTAAAGACAAGAACAAAAATTGGAAGAATAATAAAGGCATTGTCATAGATGGTGTTGTTGATACTATATATGCCCCATCCAAGGCACCCGCTTTCAATCTCACTGTTGGCACCCAATCCATCAAAGCTTCTAAAGCTAAAGTGATAGAGCCCAACAAAAAGTCATCTGATTATAAACCTTGGGCTACAGATCCTAATTGAAAATTCACTCCTCTTGGAGAATCCTTGGAATCTGCCATGAAAACTCTATTGGTGAACAAAATCATCTACTTTCCTGAGATAAAGGTCTTTGATCCTGACCCAAAACTGAAATGGTGGAGAGATAATGATTTCTATGAATTCCATCACAATAAGGGTCATAAGACTAATAACTACGTTCTCTTGAAGCACATCATACAAGACAAAATTGATAATGGAGAAATCACGATTGATAATCATAAGACCAATAATGATCATAAAGCATTCACGGAACCATTTCCTAAACATGGTAAGGAAGATTCTTCTTCTCAGCCTAATATGGGTGCTAAAGTCAATTATACCTACTCTGGAAACAATGATGTTATCGATATGGTTGAACCATGTCTATCCGAGCATTGCAATATCATCACAATTGTGAGAAAAGATAGAGAAAATCAATCAGCTAATGCAGTTACTCGATCACAAGCTCAGGCACATCTACAAGGACAAATACTAGATTCATCAAATGTCCCTAAGGTGCCTTTCAATCTTTCATCTACTTCTAAATAGAAGGCTACATCTAAATCTTCAAATCCTAAGGACATGAGGCCTACATCATACAGTATTGTCCAACAACTCCAGCACACAAATTCAAAAATCTCCATGTTTGAGTTGCTTCGGATATCTCCAGCTCATAGAGCCATTCTAGACAAAGCTTTGCTCGAATCCAATGTTCCTAATAACCTTGATTTAGATAGATTCCAGACTATGGTTGGTCATCTTACATCTCCACGGTATATTTCCTTTTCAGAGGAAGATGATAACTCCTTGAGTCATCTACATAACCAGCCCTTACACATTGAAGTCTTGATCCAAAACCATCATGTCAAATGTGTGTTGATAGATGGGGGTACTGGTCTAAACATTTGTTCTTTCAGCTTGATTACACAATTGGGATTTTCATAAATGGCCATTGATCCTAGAAAGAAGATAACTATTAAAGCATATGATGAGCAAGAAAGATTTTCCAAAGGAATAATTGTCTTACCTATCAGAGCAGGTCCAGTCATCAGAGATACTATATGTCAAGTTCTTGATCTACCTTTAGCTTACAATATCCTTTTAGGGAGACCCTGGATACATGAAATGAAAGCTATTCCTTCTACATATCATCAGTGTTTGAAATTTCCTTATGAAGGAGTAGAAGTGACAGTTCCAGGTGATCTATATACAACTTGCAATGCATTGAAATAAAGTGTTGATAAACTTGTTCCTAATAATAGAGAATATTACACTAAGCAACTAGACGTTGCTTCCACATCCAAAATGGAAGACATTGCTAAAGAGGTCAAGATCAAAGAAAATGGTATGGGAGAATATACTATAGAGCCAGTCTTATCTTTGACATCTCTCCCTATCTCACCTAAATCCTATGGGAAAACTCTAAAACAGTCTAAAACTGAGTCTAAAGAACCTCTCGAGGCGTATAAGGGAATTTTTTTGGTAGAACAAGTATCTAAACAAGAGTTTGAAGAGGATGAAGTTGTGCTTGCATGGCTCTACAAAGATGAACCTAAATCTCAAGTTGTTCAAAAGTGTGATGCTAAAACACCGAAGATCCCTTCTAAGTCATATGGCCTAGGGGATAAACTGATCACAAAAATGGGATATAAAGGAAAAGGACCTCTAGGACTACAGGGTAAAGGTCTTCCATAACCTCTTGATCATCATGGATGAGCAAACAAGAATACAATAGGTCTAGGATATAAGAAGAAGCCTTTTTGTCTTAGCAAGAACTCCCCACATGTCTTAGAATAGATTGAACCATCCACATCAAATCAGCTAAAGGAAGAAACAATAGAACCATCTGATAGTGATGATTCAAACACCACTGAAGATCTTATTCCTTATGAGCGTTTGCCTAAAGAAATAAAAGACCTCCTTGAAGCTGAAGATGATCCAATAAAAAGAATTAATGTAGTAGAAACACAAGAACCTACTATAGAGTAAGAGATAGTTGCAACACAAGAACCAGATAATCTCAAAGGCAATCACATAGATAAGGAGGAAGGTGGTAGCTATTCTGAGATAGATTCCCATGAGTATGAATTCAAATCAGAATTTGAGGGAAACCCTTCTTGGGGTATTCATCCTGACTTTACTCATGTTCTTAGATTTCCTAGAGGCATAGATGAAGAATCAAATGACTATGAATGGGGAGCCATTCCAAAGGAAGATGAACTTATCACAAAGAAACATGTTGATGTTATTCACCAATATGCACCTAAACCCAATGTAAGTCTAGAGAGAAATGATGAACTTAACAAGTCTAATCCACTGATGGCTGAAGTGGACTCCCACAATGACATTGAGCCTATTCACGAATTGAATGACTTAAGTTGTAATATCACCTTTGAACTCGAGCGTCAGGTTAGGACCAATGATGACAGATCCATATCCGTGAACACTATTTCCCAATCTTTCATGACTTTGACTATCCAAAATCTTGAACTTCTTGACCAAACCTCTACAAATCTGAACCAAGGTATTTATAGCTTTCCCAATGACTATGCCCTTGCTTGCTACCTCAATGTAGTTGAACCTATGAGGACTTCCATCAGTGAACCGAGCGTTATCATGATGGATTCGTACATCAAGTATCTTAGTCAGAAAAATAAGAATAAAAAGAAAAAGAAAAGGAGTTCTAAGGGTGGAAACCACTTTGTGGCAGTCTCAGAACCTACGAAAGTAAAAATAAAAGATGTATCCAAAGGTGAAAACCTCTCTGAGGCACCTAAGGATGACATATTTGATGTCCTTCTAAGTCATTTGTAGGACAGATCTCCAATTCTAATTGAGACCACTCAATCTATCAATTTGGGAACAACGGAGGAACCATAGTTGATTCATGTAGCACAATCTTTATCAGAAGAAGAGAAGAAAAAATTTACAACATTCCTAAAAAAGAAGAAGATCAACTTTGCATGGAAATATTTAGATATGCCAGGGTTGGATCTTGATCTTATAATGCACCATTTATCTATAGCTCCAAATGTTAAACCTGTTAAATAGAAATTGAGAAAGATGCATCCACACATTGCACTCTTGGTAAAGGCTAAATTAGAGAAGCTCCTAAAAGCTAGATTTATCTTAGTTATTGATTATGCAGAATGGATCTCTAATATTGTACCTATTTCAAAACCAGACAAATCAATAAGAGTATGCACAGATTTTAGAGATATAAACAAGGCATGCCCTAAGGATGATTTTCCATTACCTAACATTGATATGATAGTGGACATGACTGCGGACTTTGAGATGTATTCTTTAATGGATGGTTTTTCTGGATATAATCAAATCAAAATTTCTCTAGAAGATCAAGAGAAAACTACTTTCACATGTGCGTGGGGTACCTTCTGTTGGAATGTCATGCCATTTGGGATTAAGAATGTTGGTGCTACATATCAAAGAGTTATGACATCTATTTTTCATAACATGATGCATCGAACTATGGAGGATTATGTTGATGATACTTTAGCAAAATCTATGACAAGATCTGAACATCTAAATGACTTGACCAAGATGCTAGACACAATGAAAAAATTTAGTCTCAAACTAAATCCTAAGAAGTGTTCTTTTGGTGTCACTTCTGGAAAGCTTTTAGGCTACATTGTTTCAAAGAAAGTGTTAGAGTAAAGTATTAATTATAGTAACTTTACTCCCTTCTTAAGATGCAACTCATTTTGCCTTAGTTAAACGCACATGCACTAGTTTTTTTAAATATAAACTTGCATGCATTAGTCATGTAATAGTTAAACTAATTATTACATGCACTAGGATTTGCCTTTCAAGGATTTCGATCTCCTTTATAAGGATGATCCATTGTACATTTAATTCATTCATTATTTGAGGATATTTTATTCTTCATATTTTGAGTCAAACCCTTACCCTCTTCTTGTCTCTACTTCATTGTAACAGGTTTTTGTATGCAGGTGTTCTTCAAGTTTTGTGGATTTGTATTACTCAAATCCTACATGGTATCAGAGCCTAATCTACTATAGCTTGTTTGTGTTTGAAGGATTCAAATTAGGGATTTTTTGGCAGATTTGAGAGGTTTTGGTGCACTTTGAGCTCAAACAGACCTCACCGTTGAGCTCGTAGCACCCAAAAACCCCTATTTCAATATAAAACACTTCAAATTTGGCCAACATTGCAGGAAGAGGCAAAAAAAATTTCCCCAGGGCTATGCACGCTCCCCGAGGCAAGTTTTCATATGATCTTTGGCACAAATTTCAAAAAAATAAAGAAAATATTTTTTAAAAAGGTGTAGATCGCGCGCAGCTAGCATGTTGCCTGCGCACCACCTGTGCCCCACCGCCGCCTGTGCCCCGCCTCTGCCCACTGCAACTACCAGCACTGACGACACCGCTAACTACCAGTGCAATGGTTAACCGCCAATGCCCAGCGGCTAACTACCAGTGCCTAGCTCACATATGACTAGCCGCTAGGCCAGGGGCTAGTGCTGGTTCCTTGAAAAAAAAAATTTGGAGGATTTTTTTTCTTCCGAAGGCTCTTTCACTAAAATTGGCTTTTTGAGAGCTCCAAGCATCATTTTTTGACAAATAAGATATCGCCGAAAAGCTGGTTCTGAGCCCAACACTCTCATGGAGGTTAATCTAGTATTTTTTATCATCTATCTTGCTATTTTTTCTATCGACGCTAGATTGTCATTTTTGCATTCTGGGGGGCTAATTTGCTCAAATTAGCACCATTTTTTGATCTAGAAGAAGCGTCGGAAAGCTCTTCTTGAGCACCATTCAGATTTATGCCTATTTTAATCAGAATTTTTTCAAGGTACACAAGATTCAGATTCAAATCTTTTTTTCTCTTCTCTTGATAAAGCATATCATTCTAGGCTTAGGGGTCCAATATTTGGCTTGTGGGGGGGTGTTATTTTCTTGTTTCTATTAGTTAAACTAGATATTTATCAAAACAAAACCCCTTCTAAAAAATATGGCTGGGACCTCTTCTTGTTTAGAACTTCTAACCCCACATAATTATCACACATGTAAAACCCTGATGACATGGCTTCTCCATTCAAAAGGGCTCTGGTTTTGTTTAGATGTAGTGCAGCCAATATTACAGAGGCCCTTTGAGATCATGCAGCATCAAAACAAGATGGATGAGGCTATGGGGTTGATTGCTTTACAAGTATCAGATAGCTTGCAGTTTCATCTTGATGGGTCCAATACCCCTCTAGCTATGTGGACCAAGCTCAACACCTTGTTTGGTACAGTGAATGAGTTTAGAGCACTTCAGATTGAGGCATAGATTACCTCTCTTGTACCTGATTCTTTTCCCTCTATTCAGGACTTTATGATGAAGTTCAAATAGTAGAGATCTTTGTTACATAGATGTAGAAAGAAAAAGACTGATAAAGAGTCCATTTATCTGATTTTGTCTAAGCTTAGGGGAAACTTTCAGATCTTCTCTTCTACCTTTCATTCTACCATGGATGCTTTGGGACCTACATTCACCATGCCCACTTTTGAGGTGTTCTATGATTGTTTGACTAGAGAGCAGGCCAAGCTTACTCAGTTGGACTCTCTAACAGGATCAAAGAACCAAGCATTGGTTTCCTAGCCATCCAAAGGAAAGCAGAAGCAAAAGCCGAAGCAAATTTTAGATTCCTCTTCTCAGTAGATATCAGATTCCTCTTCACATCACTCTATTGGCCCACCATCCTCCTCTAAGAAGGAGAAACAGAAGGCAAAGAGACCCACATGTTCCTATTGTCAGAAGGGACCTCATGATGAGTCACATTGTTTTCAGAAGAGATTTGATGGCTATGAGAAATAGATTCTTCAGAAGAGCACTGTTTCCTCTCCATCCTCTTCTACCTCACAGGGGTCTTTTTTTCAATCCTCCTCCACATCTTTGACATTTGGACAGGGTCATGCATCATGGGCATCTATTTCATCCCCTTCATAGGTCCCTTGGATAATGGATTCAGGTGCTTCTCACCATATGGCATCTTCTCAAGGGGTCTTCTCTACTGTTGAGGCTTCTCCCATTCCTCATATTCTCATGGGGAATAAAACTGTCCTGACAGTCCATGGGAAAGGTTCGGTAGGCATTCAGGATGGCACATTCAATGATGTATTGTATGTTCCATATTTGTCTATAAACCTTCTCTCACTTTATCAAATTACACACAGTGGATTTGGGGAAACAGTTGAGTTCACTACAGATTCAGTCTTCATTCGGGATAGTGCGACAGGAGGCATTATTGCTACAGTGATAGTTGATCATTCCACCCATCTCTACACCTTCTCACACTTTGGTCCACCATCTCCATTGTCAGAGCACAGCTCTCCTCTTTCGTGAGAGCCTCATGTGGTGCAGTCAGGTCACTTGAACTTTTGTATTGTTCCTGAGATCACTGCTATGACTACCACACCAAATCCTGTTGAGGTCTTTTCTCTTTAGTAGGATTCTTCTTTAGCACTGCCTGACCCTCCAGCTCCATTCATCAAGCCACTAGGTGCACTTGTTGAGGATTCTACAGAGGACGTTAATCTCCTCTTTCATGACAATGTCAGCACACCTATCACACCACCTACATTGGGGATTCCCTTTTAGGAGCCTCGTGCTTTCTCCTTTGAGCATCAGTTAGGCCTTCCAATTTCACCTCTCATTCAGGGGTTTCCTTGTTCTGTGCCTTTTTTTCTTTAGCATTGGAGTTCCATTGGTTCAATCATTTCCAGAGGGGTTCCATCATTCTGAGGGGCTTTGGTGTCTCATCCCTCTCTCATGGGGGGTTGGTTGTACTTATGGTTTTGAGAGAGTCTCTTGAGCCATTTCTTATTCTGCATTTTTCTATCTACTTTTGGAGTAGGGTTTTTTCCCACTGGGTTTTCTCTATTTCTCCATTTTATAGAGATTTGGTTGTGCTAGGTACCTCATTAGGCCATGTTGTCAGGACCCATTTTTATGCTTTCAGCATTGTAGTTTCCTTTGCTTTCTTCTTGCATTGTTTGTAGCTGCATTGTTGTTCATCTTAAGGGGGGGTGTTAGAGTAAAGTATTAATTATCTTAATTAACTTTACTCCCTTCTTAAGATGTCAAATCATTTTTCTTTAGTTAAATGCACATGCACTATTTATTTTAAATATAAACTTTCATGCATTAGTCATGTAATAGTTAAACTAATTATTACATGCACTAGGATTTTCCTTGCAAGGCTTTCGATCTCCTTTATAAGAATGATCCATTGTACATTTAATTCATTCATTATTTGAGGATATTTTCTTCTTCATATTCTGATTCAAACCCTTGCCCTCTTCTTGTCTCTATTGTAACAGGTTTTTGTATGCAGGCGATCTTTGGGTTTTGTGGATTTGTATTGCTCAAATCCTATAGAAAGGAATTGAAGTAGATACAACTAAAGTTAAAGCTATCATGGAGATGAAATCTCCTAAGAACATCATTCAAATGAGAACATTACATGGGAGAGTTCAATCTATTAGACACTTCATATCTTAGCTAGCAGACCTCTCACAACCTTTTACAAAGACATTACATAAAGGTGTGACCTTTGTATGGAACAAGGAATGTGAAAAGAATTTTAATCATATCAAGAAATATCTATCAAATCCTCCTATGTTGATGCCTCCCATTCAAGGGAATCCTTTGATCTTATATGTCTCCACTACAGATACATCACTAGGGGCATTGCTTGCACAGCATGATGAGAACAAGAAGGAAAGAGCTATATACTATATTAGTAGAACATTGGTGGCATATGAAAAGAACTATTCTATGATTGAAAAGGCTTGTCTAGTTGTGATCTTTGCATCACAGAAACTGAGACATTATATGTTAGCTCATACCACGCATTTAGTAGCTAAGATTGATCCATTAAAGTACCTACTAAGCAAAGCTGCCCTCACGAGTAGATTAGCCAAATGGGTCATGATCTTAAGTGAATTTAACATTGAATATGTTGAAAGAAAATATGTTAAAGGCCAAGTTATTGCTGATGAATTAGCAGATGCACCTTTGTTTGATGACACACCAATGCAAATGGAATTTCCAGATTCCTCTATCATGAATCTTTCTTCTAGACAATGGCAATTGTTCTTTGATGGCTCCTATACACAGAATGGATCTAGAGTAGGTATCTTGTTTATCACTCCTCAAGGATACTCCATTCCTACGGCATTCAAAATTAAATTTCCTTGCACAAACAATATTGCTAAATATGAAGCCCTTTTGAATGGTATGAAAATAGCAATTGAGTGGAGGGTAACAGAATTACACATTCATGGAGACTCACAACTCGTAATCCATCAAGTCAATGATGTGTATGAAACAAAGGATGAAAAGCTCATTCCATACAAGATAATGATAGATGATCTAAAGAAATATTTCATATCTATCACATTTGAGAAAATACCTAGAACAGAGAATAAGGCTGTCGATGCAATGGCAACATTATCTACTTTATTACAACAGCCTGAACATGAGCTACGCTATGAGTTTTTGGTGGAAGCATTATCTTATCCTGCATATGACTCCCCTAACACTCGTATGATCTGCACTATTGAAGGTCATGATTCATCCAAATATAAAAACCTATTCTCCTATCTCAAAGACCAAATCATTCCCGATACATTTAACCGTCATGAAAAGAGATACCTTATCCATACTGCCTCCTAATATGTCATTATTGGTCATGATCTATACAAATGAGGTCTATATGGTAGGCTACTTAGATGTTTAGAATGGGAAGAGTCTCAACATGCATTAGAGGAAGTCCATGATGGTATTTTTGTGTCACACTCAAATGGTTTAACACTAGCCCAAAAACTTATTAGGGTTGGGTACTATTGGTTGGAAATGGAGAAAGAGTCTATCAAGTTTGCTAAGAATTGTCAAAAGTGCCAAGTGCATGGAAACTTAATTCATGCTCTAGGGAGAGATCTAATCCCCTTCACTACACAATGGCCTTTTCACCAATGGGCATTTGATCTTATAGGATCCATACATCCCCATTCTTCTAATGGGCATACCCACATTATTATAGCTACAAATTATTTCACAAAGTGGGTAGAAGCAATCCCTTTAACACAAGCAACTGGAAAACAAATATCTATGTTCATCTTGAACTACATCATATGTCGGTATGGTATTCCATACTCTATAGTCACAGATAATGGTGGAAAATTCAAGAACAAAGACTTAGATGATTTATGTGCCAAATTCAAGATTACACAACATTTGTCATCTATCTACTAGACTCAAGGGAATGGACAAGTAGAGGCTTCTAATAAGAATCTATTGAAAATCTTGCACTGTACAGTTAATAAAATAGGAAGAGATTGGCATATCATGATCAATCCAACTCTTTGGGCCTATAGAACAAGTATCAGAACACCCACTAGGGCTACACCATTCACTTTAGTTTATGGGTTTGAAGCAGTACTGCCTATTGAGGTTGAAATCCCATCACTAAGAATCAAAATGCATGGTCTAGTAACTGATGATGACTACAGAGTGTCTAGGTTGCAAGAACTTGAACTACTAGATAAGCGCAGACAACCAGCATATGATCATCTCAGAGTATATCAGAAGAGAATGTCTATAGGCTACAACAAGAAAGTCAGACACAGAGAATTTCAAGTTGGCGATCTAGTCTTGAGAGAGAATCCTAAAAATCAATCACATAGAGATTGCAAGGGGAAGTTTGAACCCAACTGGCTGGGACCCTTTGTTATCACTACTACTTTTGGCTCTGGAGCCTATCAACTCTCAATGACTGAAGGAGAACAACTCTGAGAACCAATCAATGTTCTCCATCTGAAGAAATTCTACACCTAAGGCATTCAGTCTATGGTAAAATGTCCTTAAAAAATCTAAAAAATCTAAAAAAGTCCTAAAAAAAATGAACATCTTGGTGAAAACCTAGCAATGGGTGCCTTGATGATTCACAAAAAAGTAAAAAATGGAAAAGTACAAAAAAATTGAAAAAATGAAAAATACAAAAAAATGAGAAAAAGAAAAAGTGCCTTGGTGAAAACCTGGAAACAGGCGCCTTGGTAGCAAAAATAGAATCTCTTCCAAGATGGTGAAAACTTGGCAAACGGGTGCCACTTGTTTCAAAATGCTCCATCTATTAGCACAATATTGGTCTTTCCCAGCTTTCAGTCTTGCTTTAGTTTGTACATATCTCCCAGTTTGTTTACGCATTCTTATTTTCAATAAGTCAGTTTGTACACCAATCAGCTAAAAGCGTCTGTATCCTATCAATGTTTCAAACTTGGGGGTAATCAAAGTCATATCCTATGGCCTCCAATGTATCTTAGATGTGTCATATCTAGTTAGATTCCTTTGAAGCTTCATTTGAGTCTGTCTTTCTGTCTCATCTCCAGAAAGGATTTTGCATCTACAACAATGCAATCAAACATCAACACAAACTGAAAACAATTTATGCTTTTACATCCTTTTATCTCCTTGTACGATTACTGATTCGCATTGATATTTTTTCATATTATGTCCTTTCGAGCTCTTTGATGATGTCCTTTATAGGATTTAGAGAGTGATGACTAGGGGCATAATCTTTTTTTTGTTTTCTTCTTGTATGTGAAAATCTAACAACTTTCAAAATTCTGGATTGAAATGGTGTCCATTTGTAAGAGCCTCTATCTCGAATTGGATGGCCATGAGTACCTCGACCATTAATACCTAGAAAATTAAGTTTGATCGAACTATTGTCTTTTTGAGTGAGTTATTTCTCCTACTATGAAGTGTGATCTTACCTAAGGATGTGAACGATAAAGGGTCACTACGGGTGATTCACATTGGATTTAGAATGATCTCTCGACTGCTTGATGTGTTTGTCATGCAAGGTGTATTCAGGTCATCATGACATTTATGTTCTGATGCTTATACAAATTGCTATATCAAAATGGACATGATGTTTAGGTCATCCTGGCGTTTATGCCTTGCTGCTTATATCTAATCTAACATTCTGAAAATAACACCAATATTGATATGTCCATGGTTGTCTAGCCAGTGGGCGTTGTATTGATTCTTGTGCATACAAATCAATGTTCATATGTCTATAGTTTCATGACTAGTGGATGTTGTATTGATTTATCTAGTTACCTAAAAAGTTTAATGATGACAACAAATCAACACATGATCAGTGACTACCTCCTAGGACCTAGGTTTGCATTTCATTCTACATGTCATTTTGCATTTTGCACTTTGCATGATCTCACAAATTGCTTGAACACTTAAATGATTCTTTTTAAAAAAAAAAAAAATGACACAAGAGATGAATCTCACATGAAGGTTCTTCCAACAAAACATCAAGTAGAATCCTTTTTCGGGATCAAAATCAAAATCTGAGATCGTTTATATTGTCAACTGCTTACACAATCAACCTTCAATCATCACAGAAATCCAGTATTCAACTTAATTGACTATCTTACATCAATCTATCAAAATTTCAACTTGGTCAACCATGGTCAACTCATGGTCAAACCTAGTCAAACTTGGTCTCCAAGACCTCTAAATGATGCAGAACACATTCTCAAATGTGTATAACCACTTCTCAAATCAATTAACATGCTTCTAAACTATTCAACACTGACTTTTCTTGTCAGATTTCAATTTTTATCTCGAAGGCGGCATGGTATTGCACATCATTCAAGTCTGTAACTCAATTTTGTTAATCAAATCTTTCTTTCAGTAATCAAGACAACAACCACATCTAGTTTTTGATTCATCTAAAGTCCTCGTCGCTTGGGGAAAATCTATTGCAATCTGGTATCCTAATCTATCTTGTAAACTGTATCAGCTTTTCGTAACTATCAGTTCATTAGCATTATTTCCTTGGTTCTTCGTAACTGATGGGTTTAGGATGTGATACCAATATGATTCATCTTTAAGGACATTCAGGTCTGGAATCAGTCACTCACTTCTTTGCAATCATAAGGTTTAGAGTCAGGTGTTTTGACACTTTTTTGTAATCATTGGTTCATTGTTGCTATAGTTAACATTATCTTTGGTCACTCAAGACCTAAATCTTAAATTTTAAATCTTTCAATCGATTTCTATCTCAGAATCGGTTAATCTTTCAAATCAGTTTCATACATATATATCAGACACAGACTATTCTTTAAACCACTACGCTTTGCACAGTGATTCAAAGAGGGGCAAAATATAATACCCCAAAAATAGGCTATAGGTTCATTAACCTCCTACATCTTCAATTCAAACAAAATCGATATCAAAGTCCTAATCTAAGGCACATTTGCACATTATCAAATTTAATTGATTATCCTAATTCTGCATCGGGGAATATTCCTAGCAATATTCCTATTTATCCTAATTATCTTTAATTTAATTATTATTTGGAGATAAATTATATTTATCCTAAAGTTTGATTAATTGAATATTCTGAATATTTAATTAATTAAATTTAATACTGCCACTTAATTATTTAATTGAATTTAATTAAATTATTCTTAAGTTATATTATTTAATTTTGACAATAAATCAAAAAAATCTCATGACTAATTGATTAAATTCCTATTTAATTAATTAAAGTCAGTTGTCAATTTTAATAATATAGTTTTTGAATAAAGTTTGATTTAATAATTGATTAACCCATAAATCAATTATTTTAATTCAAAGATCAATTAAGCTGAGAATAAATCACTTTATTTTTAAATTAATTTGTAATTAAATCATGCACAATCAGAAAAGCAGACAACTAGAAATTAACAATCAATTTTAAAATTGAAACTCAACATCTGATGATGAGTTGAAATTTTATCTAAAACTCTATTTTAAGTTAAACACTACTTTTGCATGATTTTTGTGAGTTAATTATCTCTGATTTCCTGATAACTCAAAAATCAACCTGAGTTTATCAAGAGTGATTTATGGCTTTTCTCTTGCATCCTCAAAGCCCTGGATTTCTATAAAATCAAGGCTCAACTCTTCACAATTATCAACACTCGAATTTGCACAATTACTCTGGCGAATTGGCAATTGAAGGATTGAGCACTTGCGATAGGAGATTTGTGAAATCTTTCATAGTTGATCATAGCTTTTGCATAGTTTCATATCATAGTTTTCATATTCATTCATAGCATTCTTAGACTAAATCTACATTCAATCTTGATTTCATTCATATAGCTTAAAATGTGTGCGCCAGAAATGTGTGTGTGAATTTTGCACCTAGTTGTAGACACAACACTTCAGTAAAACATTAGAGGTTAGAAAAAACCAAAATCTGACAAATAATTGAAACCATGCTAACCAGGCGATTTACTGCCTTCTAGTAGGTGGGAGTATGATGTTCTTAGATTGGAATCGAGATCAATGACAATGCAACACCTAAATGAAGGATTTGAATGCAAAATATGAAAGATTATATGAATGCAGATTGTTCTATATTTTTGTATTTTCTATGCAATAAGAATGAGAAACTGTATGAATCTAAGCTATATGAATGAAATCAAGATTGAATGCAAATTTAGTCTAAGAATGCTATGAATGACTATGAAAACTATGATCTGAAACTATGCAAAAGCTATGATCAACTATGAAAGATCTCACAAATCTCCTATCGCAAGTGCTCAATCCTTCAATCACCAATTCGCCAGAGTAATTGTGCAAATTCGAGTGTTGATAATTGTGAAGAGTTGAGCCTTGATTTTATAGAAATCCAGGGCTTTGAGGATGCAAGAGAAAAGCCATAAATCACTCTTGATAAACTCAGGTTGATTTTTGAGTTATCAGGAAATCAGAGATAATTAACTCACAAAAATCATGCAAAAGTAGTGTTTAACTTAAAATAGAGTTTTAGATAAAATTTCAACTCATCATCAGATGTTGAGTTTCAATTTTAAAATTGATTGTTAATTTCTAGTTGCATGCTTTTCTGATTGTGCATGATTTAATTACAAATTAATTTAAAAATAAAGTGCTTTATTCTCAACTTAACTGATTTTTGAATTAAAACAATTGATTTATGGGTTAATCAATTATTAAATCAAACTTTATTCAAAAACTATATTATTAAAAATTGACAACTGACTTTATTTAATTAAATAGGAATTTAATCAATTAGTCATGAGATTTTTTTGATTTATTGTCAAAATTAAATAATACAACTTAAGAATAATTTAATTTAATTCAATTAAATAATTAAGTGGCAGTATTAAATCTAATTAATTAAATATTCAGAATATTCAATTAATCAAACTTTAGGATAAACAGGATTTATCGCCAAATAATTATGAAATTAAAGATAATTAGGATAAATAGGAATATTGCTAGGAATATTCCCCGATGCAGAATTTAGGATAAAATCAATTAAATTTGATAATGTGCAGATGTGCCTTAGATTAGGACTTTGATATCGATTTTGTTTGAATTGAAGATGTAGGAGGTTAATGAACCTATAGCCCATTTTTGGGGTATTACACTTAGGTGAACCATTGGAGAATGCATTAAGGACTTTGGTGGCCAACAAGATCATTACTCTACCCAAGTTAAGGCCCTATGAACCCCAAATTAAACCAAATTGGTGGAATGATTCTCACCATTGTGAGTATCATCGAAATAAGGGTCATAAGACCAATGAATGCATGAATTTAAATCATTTGGTGCAAGACTTGATTGATGATGGTATAATCAAATTTGAAGGGCTCCCAAAACAATGAAGATCATATGGCCTTCAAAAACCCCTTTCTAAACCATGAGAAGGGTGAATCATCAAATGCTAACTAAAATAATAAAAGGGGTAATGAGAAAGTCAACTTTGCTCATACCTATGATAACACAATTAATGCTCTAAGTGGTGACGAAAGCACCATAGATGTTATTGTAGTAAAAGAAAAGCCAAGGGAAGCAACGTCTAATGTTGTGACTAGGGGGAAAGCTTCAAAGATTACTCTACCTATTAATGCTCCAAGAATTGTTCTACCAAATCAAGTTCCATATTTATCATCAAAAAAATATAATTTGGTAGATCAATTACAAAGAACTCCCGCTCAAATCTCTATTTTGGAATTGCTTAAACTCTCACCAACTCACAAGGAGATTCTCGAAAAGGCCTTGGTGGAGACAAATGTACCTCTAAATTTGGAGGCAGATAAATTTCAAAATATGGTGGGGCATCTTATTGCACCCCATTGCCTATATTTTTCTGAGAAAGATGACATGTCATTGAATCATCCCCAAAACTTGCCTTTGCATATAGAGGTTCTAATTCATAAGCATAGGGTAAAAAGAGTCCTTATAGGGGCTGGCCTAAATATTTGTACCCTAAACTTGGTGAAATCCTTAGGATTTTTTGAGGAGGCTATTGACCCAAATAAAAAGATAAGTATAAAAGCCTACGATGATGAAGAAAGAGCTTCTAAGGGTGTCATAGTACTTCCTATTAGATTTGGCCCAATGTAAAAAGAAACTATTTGTCAAGTCCTAGACCTAAATTTGACTTACAATATCTTACTAGGGAGACCATAGATTCATGAAATGCAGGTCATGCCTTCTACCTATCACCAATGTCTTAAATTCCCTTATCTAGGGCAGGAAATCATGGTAAGCGGGGATTCAAACCCCTTCCAATATTGTAATAACTTAAAGCCTATCAATGATTCTCTAGTCCCACATAATTTAGAAGGGTCCATACCCCTAAGAATAGAGCAAGGTCAAAGCTTTAAAGATCTCCCATCTTTGAAGGGAAAGGAAAAAGAAGAAAAAGAAGTTGTTGAAAATATCCAAAATTCCACTAACCTAGCTACATCGACAAAAGGGAAAGAAAAGGTTAGTGAGGAGAGTACTCTTGAGACAAAGAAAGAAGACCAAGATAGATCCATTCAAATTTACACTAAGGAGGCTCATTACCAAAATATGGACCACGTGATGAATAACTTTGAGAAACAATGTAAAATCAAACAAAAGGGAGTAGGTGAATACTCCTTATCCATGATGGACCTACCATTATCTCCAAGGTCACATGGAAATCCATCTAATTTGCCTCATAAATATAATGATCACTTTGTGAGGGCTAATACATCATCATTCATGGAGGAAGAGGAAAATGAAATCCTAAATTGGTTATACAAAGATGAAGAATCAAGTACCCATGAGAAGCGCATACAAAATATAAACATTCCCACACATCAATATGGGAAGGGATTTCAAATTATGCAAAAAATGGGATATAAAGGACAAGGACCTTTAGGAACAAGAAATGAAGGACTCCTTGAACCCATTGAAATGACGTGGAGAGACAGCAAAGAGAAGACATGATTAGGTTACCTAGAACAAGGGTATACTCAAAAGAACTATCCTAAAGTCTATGATCAAATATTACAATTAGAGTCACATAGTGATGAAGACTCAAATGAATGGGTATGGGATACTTTTTCCAATTTAATCATGTCAAGATAAAGGTATTGATGTCATTCATACTTACACTCCTAGCAAAGGGAAGGAATCAATTGTAGAATCAAGTCAAAATCAAGCTTCAAGTTCAAGCCAAGTGGTCCTAGATAATGTACCCATTCAAGAAATTGAAATAAATCAATGGGTAGGAGAACCCTATGTCCCATCATGGAGACCTATTATGGAAGAATCTAACACTAGGTTTAACCCATGAGATTTTTATCCAATAGAAACCTTAGTGGATTCTAGTGAGGAGGATTTTGACCCTAGTTCTCTAGATCATCTCGAAGAGGCACATGTCATATACTTAAGTGATACAATGTTTGAACCTTCCAATGAAGTATTTTCCTTAAACCCTATTGGCTTAAATCAAAACATTGATCCTTTGACCCTCATTTACCTGGAATTAATTGAATGGGATTCCATTGAACCTACCATACTCCCAACCTTTTTGAATGACAACTTGGTGTCCCAATACTTAAATGTGGTTGAACCTTCTTCTACCATGGAAGATCAGGAAGAAGAAGCAAAGGAAGGTATCCAAACTCCTAATTCAATAAAAAATGAAAAAAATAAAAAATGGAAAGAATCTAATGTTGAAAACCACATTGTGGCAGCATTAGATCAAAAAGAGAAAGAAATAAAGAATGATTCCAAAGGTGAAAACCCAATTGAGGTGCCTAAGGAAGGGAGTTTGGATACTTTACCCAAGCATTATGAGGAAAGATCTCCTATCTTGATCAAACCAATAGAAAAGGTGAACATTGGATCAGAATTAGAACCAAGGATCATACACTTGGCAACATCTTTATCTAGTGAGGAAAGAAAATAATTCATCAAATTTTTCAAGGAAAATCAAATCAATTTTGCATGGTCTTATGATGATATGCCAGGATTAGACCCAAATTTAATCATGCATCGCTTAAACATAAAAGAAGGAGTAAGACCAGTCAAGCAAAAATTGAGAAAGATGCATCCACATATAGCCTTTCTTGTGAAAGTGGAGTTAGAAAAATTGCTAAAAATGGGGTTTATAAGAGCCATTGATTATGCCCAATGGATTTCAAACATAGTGCCAGTTTCAAAGGCAGACATGTCCATAACAATCTACATGGATTTGAGGGATCTAAATCTTGCATGCCCTAAGGATGACTTTCCATTACCAAGTATCGATGCCATAGTAGATCTAACAGTAGGACATTCCATGTTCTCTCTTATGGATGGTTTCAGTGGCTATAATCAAATAAATATAGTGCCTGAAGATCAAGACAAAATAGCATTTGCATGTGCATGGGGAACATTCTGTTGGAATGTTATGCCCTTTGGTCTAAAGAATGTCGGGGCAACATATCAAAGAGCCATGACAACAATATTCCATGATATTATGTATAAGTTCATGGAATATTATGTAGATGATATACTTGCAAAATCTCATTCAAGAGATGAACATTCACCAATCCTAGAGAAAATATTTGAAAGATTGGAACAATTTAAAGTAAGGCTAAATCCCAAGAAGTGTGCATTTGGCATCCAATTAGGAAAACTGCTAGGGTACATTGTGTCAACAAAAGTAATAGAGGTAGATCTGGCTAAAGTTAAAGCCATCATGGACATGGAAGCACCTAGAAACATCAGTTAGATGAGATCTCTTCAAGTGAGGATCCAATCGATACGAAGGTTCATCTCTCAATTGGTAGAAAAGTGCCATAACTTTACCGAACTCTTGCATAAGGACATAGTTTTTAAATGAGATGAAAAATGTGAAGAAGCCTTCAACATGTTGAATAAATATCTGATGAACCCTCCAACATTGATTCCACCTATAAGAGGAAAGCCTTTGATTCTATACATTTCAGTGACCGAGCATTCATTAGGGGCACTCTTGGCAAAAGAAGATGAATCGGGAAAAGAAAAGGCTATCTACTACATAAGTAGAACTTTGGTAAAATATGAGTTAAACTACACCTTCATCGAAAGAGCATGTTTGGCTATGGTTTTTGCTTCCCAAAAATTGTGCCACCATATGTTATCCCACAAGATTAAATGCATTGCAAAGATAGATCCCTTGAAATATCTTCTTAGCAAAATAGCATTGAATGGAATACTAGCCAAATGGCTCATGGTGCTAAGTGAATTTGACATAGAATATATGGATCAAAAATCTATCAAGGGCCAAGTCATAGCTGATCAGTTAGTAGAATTACCATTACAAGATGACCATCCAATACAAGTGGAATTTCCAGATTCTGAAATTGTGAATGTGGAAGCAAAAACATGGCAACTATATTTTGATGGTTCCTACACACAACATGGATCAGGAGCAGGCATACTTTTGATTACTCCTCAAGGGTCTAAAATTCCTAAATCATACAAATTTCTATTCCCATGCACAAATAACATAGCTGAGTATGAAGCATTGGTCATTAGAATCAAGCTAGCATTAGAGTGGAGAGTGACAGAACTACAAGTATATGGAGATTCACAACTAGTTATCAATCAAATTAATGATGAATATCAAAAAAAATATGACAAGATGATACCCTATAAAAATATGGTTGATAATATCAAGAAATACTTCACTCTTATCACATTTGAGAAAGTACCAAGAGAGAAGAATAAAGTAGCAGATGCAATGGCTACTTTGGCATCACTTCTCCAAATACCAGATCAAAGTGCCAGATATGAATTCCTGGTAGAAGAAGTTGAGCAACCTGCATTTGACCTTACCCATCCTCATACCATTTGTTTGCTAACAACACATGAATCACCTTGGTATGGAGACATTTACACTTACCTAAAGGACCAAATCTTACCCATTGACCAAACCAGAAATCAAAATAAAAGCTTTATCCGACAAGCCACCTATTATACCTTAATATCTGATACATTGTATCGTAAGATTCTAGATGGAATTCTTCTTAGGTGTCTAGAGAAAGAGGAATCAGATATAGCCTTATGAGAAATTCACGAGGGGATTTGTGGGTCACATACAAATGGTTTAACCCTAGCTAAGAAACTTCTTAGGATAGGATATTTTTGGCCTACAATGGAAAAAGACATTTTTCACTTTGCTAAAACTTTTAGAAAGTGTCAATATCATGGAAACTTGATACATGTACCCACACAAGAGCTTCATCCTATGACAACACCTTGGTCATTTTATCAATGGGGTCTAGGTTTAATAGGAATGAATTATCCACCATCTTCAAATGGTCATAAATTCATTATCACGGCAACCGAATACTTTACCAAATGGGTGGAAGTTGTACCCTTATCAACTACAACAAGAAATTAGATATCATTGTTTATTCTAAATCACATAATATGTAGATATGGCGTACCTCATGCCCTCATAACAGATAATGCAAAGCACTTCAAAAACAAGGACCTAAAGGAGTTATGCACAAAGTTTCAAATGATCCATCACTCATCATCAATATATTACCCCCAAGGTAATGGAGAAGCTGAAGAAACAAATAAAAACATCTTGAAGATATTGAAGAGAACTATGGACAATTTAGGTAGAGATTGGAATATAAAAATAAACCCGACCTTATGGGCTTATAGGACAAGTATCAGAATGCCAACATGAGCTATGCCATTTTCCTTAGTCTTTGGAACAGAAGCATTTTTACCTTTGGAGGTAGAACTTCCATCCTTAAGAGTACCTTTACATGGTTTGATAAGTGAAGAAGATTATAGAGTTGCTAGGTTGCATGAATTAGAATTGCTAGATGAGAAACAACAACAAGCATTTGATCACTTGAAAGTTTATCAAAACCGAATGTCAAGGACTTATAACAAGCACATCAAGTCAAGAACATTCCAAATAGGTGACTTAGTTTTGTGAGAGAATCCCAAGAATCAAGCAAAAAGAGAAAAGAAAGGAAAATTTGGAAGCAAACTGGTTAGGACCTTTTGTGATCACTTCGTCTTTTGGGAACGGCACCTATATGTTAGCAGATTGTGATGGAGATGAGTTACAAGAACCTATCAATAGCATTCATCTCAAAAGGTTCTACACATGAAGTAGATGAAAGAGGATAAAGAAAAAGAGTATCAAAAAATTACATGGAAATCATCCTATTTATTATACATAGTCAAAAGAGAGCTTGAAAATACCAAAAACATTTGAAAATAGAAAAGGGCAAACAAATCAGAAATGCAGAAAAGATCAAAAACAGTGGAAAATTGAGCACGAAGAAAGCCAAAAACATTCACATATGATCCTCAAAAAGATGTTGTCTTGGTGAAAACCTACCAAATAGGCACCTTGATGATATGAAAAGAAAAAAATTGAAAAAAGAGAAAATGCGAAAAAAGAGAAAAAGAGAAAAAGTGCCTTGGTGAAAAACTAGCAAATAGACACCTTGGTAGCAAAAAAAAAGGAAAAAGCTTTAAAAATAGAAAAAGAAAGAAAGATCCATTCAATCAGTGAAAACCTAGTAAACAGGTGCCATTGAAAGTCCAAGCCAGTCGCATACCTAGCAGTCATCCTTGTAAATATTGCATTCGCCAGCATTTGTATATATTGCATAATAAAACCCCACAGTTGCATTTGCAAGTACCTCAAGATTATGGTCACCTAATATACAAATTTTCCTAAGTCCAACATTGAAATCATATCAAACTGGGGGCAATCTACTCTAAAGGAGTAAGGATTCATCAAAACCAAACTTCAATTAGTCATTGAATCAATTCATCAAAAACACAAGTGAATCACTTAATCAAATCTTCATCCCAATCCAATTTGAACCAAACGCAAACTTTGATCAGAGATCTTACATGACCCTACCTTTATCAGGATTAAAAATTATGAAATGGATGGAACTACACTTGAAATATGGATTTGAAAAACATTGCAAAATTTTTCTTAAGTGTTGACTTAATTGATGAAATCACGTCTTTCTAGCGAATCGGTGAAATTTTGTAAACTAGACAAGCTATTATGAAAGCTTGATATTTTAATGGATTTCTAAATGACTATCTTAAGATCAAAGTTTTAAAGCATGTATTATTTGTCTAAGGACATGATCATCAAAGGATCATCGAGGACTTGTACATAGGATAAAACTGAGATTTTTGTTTGTTTACGCAAAGGATACCTTGGATATTTTGATGTTCAATATCATAATACCAAAATCCACTTGCAACATAGAATCTGACAAAATTGGTATTCACACTCTCATGATTGGCTTCAATTAGTGAAATTATTACTAGAAAGAGATGGGAAAGCAACGAAAGAGGTGCAAAAATTATTCATATCATCATGGTTGAACTAGTGATGGTTGTACTAAAATGGGATCCCAAAAATTGCTCAATGATGAATATAAGATCCAAATTTTTGAATGATGACAGTTACTTGCATACATCCTAGATTAAATGCATTTAATGTATTTTTCCTTTCTTAGCCTAAAAATTTAAATTGTAAGAGGAAAAGAGAAAGGGGGTGTAGTCAACTCAAAAATCAAGTGAGCATCAAAAATTATATGTGATCGAGTGTGTTGGAAATAAAAAACAATCAAAAAACAAAGGTGCATTTCATTAGGTCATGAATATTTGTTAGATTCATTAGCTTGCATTAAGTTTCATTCATTTTAAATTTAAGTTCATTTCATATAGTTTAAACCATCTTCATAACGTCAAGTGCATTAGGTTGCATACATCCTTTAAATCATTTTTTCATTAAGTGCATTAGGTTACATTCATCCTTTATATCTTTTTCATTAAGTTCATTGCATTAGATTGCATTCATTTTAAAATTCATCTCATCTAGGGTGCATTCTTTTAATCATTCATGTCAATCCATTAAGTGCATTGCATTAGTTAACATTCATTACATCTATTAAAATCAGTTTAATTCATCATAAGGTGCATATCATTTAGTTCAAAAACATTGCATATTACATTATTCAGTTGCGTTCATTAGATATCATTGCATTGTAACATCATTCATCTATATCACATATAACATTTATAATCATTAATCATTAAGTACCCATGATCATTATAAATTACATCAATATAGGTCCATCACATTTGCATACCATAAAATCCATTGCATCCATATACCAAAATAAATACATCCATTATCCATTAAATCATTACATCACATTAACCATTCCATTATCCATCTAACACATCTATATATCAATTGCATCCATAATATCATTAATCATTAAATCATATCATTAAGTTCATATTGCATCCAATCATCTATTCTATGTCATACATAAGACAACCATTTAAGCATCAATAGAACATGTGCATCCATATCAAAAATAGCATTCTGAAAAGCATAAAACAAAGCATATAGGAGACATATCATATAAATCTGCATATCATACCAAAACACCTGAAAAGGAGATCCAACACATCATGACATCATATATAGTAAATCTATCAAAAATGAGTATCAAAGTATGTGGTATCATCATCATAAAATCAAATGAGTATCAAAGTCCATGGAACGATCATATAATGCAACATCAAGATAATCAAAGTCTATCCAAGTATCAAAGTATCAACATAAACAACATCAACTAAATCAAAAGATACAATAGAGTCTAATATCTCAATATATCAAAAGAATGAGATCATATACATCAATAGAAGAATAGAATGAATCATCTCAAATCATAAATCAATTGGTTGAACCACCAGCACCATCAAGACTAGGAACACTATTAGGAGGATGACTCGAGCTCGGCTACAACCCATGTTGACTCATTGCTGCCATAAAGGCATGCATCATAGAACTCAGTTGTCAAACCTCTTGTCTAACCTCAGACATCTCTGACTATAAACATTGAACCTCTGGTGCAGCTGTGCTAGGAGCCTGTGTAGCAGAAGTCTGTGGTGGAAGCATGGATGAAGATGACATGGAAGAAGATGAAACAGATAATGATGGAACAAAAGAAGAAGAAGATGAACGTGATGAAGAAGATGGCGTCAAAGAAGACATAGAAGTAGAAGCAGAAGTAGGTGCATGTGCTAGAGGAGCCTGAGGAACAACCTATGGGACAAGTGGAGGATCCTATGGAGGAGCCTGTGCTGGCTGGACCTATGCCTGATCTAATAATGCCTACATTTCTTAGGCATCCATTTTCCTCTAACACCTAGCCCTACGACGATCCTGTCTACCTTCCAGATCCCTGGAAACCTAGTGTAATGCCCTATCAATGCCATGACCCCTCACCTGACCACCACCCCTAGGAGGAATGGGAGCAGTAGCAATAACTGGGATCACAACTCTCCCTGCTCTGGCTGCTCGATGACCCCGTCATCCACTTCATCCACATCATGCTTGAATCCTACCCCCACCCCTATCACCATCCCCATCATCCCCATCATCTCCACCACCATCAGACTCCTCATTGATACCAGCTACCCACTCAGCTGGATTTGTGAACCATGGAAATGGGTTCTAACCGCACCAATCTACATAATCATCTACCATCCCTGCATCAATGACATCCTCTCTCATGGCCCATGGCAAATAACCAAGATCACGTATCTCCTGATGAGCTATCCTAAAATCCACAATAGGACCCCATAGTGATCTCCCAGTCTGAACCTAAGCATACATGGCAACACCCTAGGGCATACCTTGTGTCCTGGCATACTATCATAGTACCCTTTGAAAGCAAAATCTCTCTATAATATAAGGGGTACGACCAATCATCCAACTAGGACAGAATATATATGGAAGCTCACCATCATCCTCTAGCCATGGCTCATAACCCAGATAAGGTTGCCAAACAACCTGATCCATATCATCGATCACGTGACACCAGTAATATAGCTTCCCCATATGGGTCTGCACTACCATCCCCTCATACATCCAGGTGAATGGCCAACCTAGATCTCAATGTCACACTGTAATAGGACATGTCACTGGGAGATTCTCCCATGTCCAAAGCTGAAGTAATATACCTCCTACTGAGAGAGTGGAGGAGCACCTATACACAATAGTATGCAACCCATGATAGAGTTGCACTAAGATACATGATCCCCATTCAAACCATCAAGGATGTGCAAACAAGTCCTCCAGAATAGGACCCCATCTGACTACAAATCCATGACATCGTCTATCAGGTAGCAGGAACCCTCTGATCAATGCACCCAGAACTGTGGCAAAATAGGAAAAGAGTGAAATTGAGACCACTGAATGTGATCATCACCAATAGTAGGATCTTGGAAGACCCATCAACATGTTGCACCATCATACACCTGATCATAAAATACCAACTCTCCTCGAGTCAAAATACACAAGAGCCGATACACATCTTCAGGGGAAATGGTCATCTCACCCATAGGAAAATGGAACGTATTATGGTTTGAGTGCCACCTCTCAGCCATAGCAGTAATCAATCCCTGATTCACTCAGAATTGAGGTAGAACTAGAAAGAAGGACAATCCACATCGATCGATCTCTCTCTGATCCTGACCGCTTAGATCATCGATCATACTAAAAGGCAACGAGTATGAACCATGAACACCCAGTGACTTAAGCACTGCCTGCAAAAAGAAATTTCAATTACATCATATTTGAAATTAGTTATCATTGGAATTATCCTAAGTCAATCAAACATTTACAAATATCAAACCATAATCAATTTTCTTGATTCTATTCAGAGAGGACGAAAATTCATCATCATCCATCATCTAAATTGAGATTGATGATCAAACATTCAGACTATGATTGACTCAAACTGACATCCTATAACTTGCTACCAAATCAGGTTTATCACCTATGCCAATCAACTGATCGACGATGTTGAACAATTCAGAAAACTAAGGCATTTTTAAAAAATTCCTACTGTAATACCTCAAAAATGGGCTATAGGTTCATTGACCTTCTACATCAACAAATCGATCGAAATCAACCTAAAAGTCCTAACCTAAGGCACATCTGCACATCAAATTATCAAAACCCTAATTGATTTTATCCTAATTTTGCATCAAGGAATATTTCCTAAATATTCCTATTTATCTTAATTATCTTTAATTAAATATTATTTGGCGATAAATCTCATTTATCCTAAATTTGATTAATTGAATATGATAAATATTTAATTAATTAGATTAATACTACCACTTAATTATTTCATTATATTTGATTCTATTTATTCCTAATTAATATTATTTTATTTGACAATAAATCAAATTTGCTAAAAATAATCAGTTGAATTCTTATTTAATTGATTAAATCAAATTGTCAAATTTAATGATATAATTTTGGAATAAAGTTTGATTAAATAATTGATTAACCCATAAATCAGTTATTTTAATTCAAAAATTAGTTAAGTTGAGAATAAATCATTTTATTTTTAAATTAATTCATATTAAAGCATGCACAATCAAAAAAGCAGTCAACTTTAAAACAACTATTATTTTCAATTTGTTAATTTCTAAACTCAACATGTGATTGTGAGTTGAAAAAGTGATCTAAACTCTATTTTGAGTTTAAAAGCTACTTTTGCATGATTTGGTGAGTTAACTGATTTTAATTTATTGATAACTCAAAAATCAACTTGAGTTTATCAAGAGTGATTTATGGCTTTTTTTTATGCACCCTCAAGCCATGGATTTATATATAATTGAGGCTCAGTCATTCATCAAACCCCCATGAATTTGCATACTTGAGCTTTGGCGAATTTGAATCTGGAGAATCAAGCTATTGCGAACAGGCGATTGTGAGATTTTTATTGTTTTGATCATAGTATTCATTCATTTTTCATAGCATTGTTAGATCAATTTTGCATTCAATTTCATCCATCTTAGACTAGTTTCATATCAGCTTTCATCATAATTGCATCAAAAATCCAAAAAAAAATAGATTAATTTGCATTCATATCTCATTGCTTTCGCCATTTTAAATCCTTCGTTTAGGTATTGCATTGTCACTGATCTTGGTCATAATCTGAGAATACCAAACTCATACCTACTAGAAGGCAATAAATCGCATGGTTAGCTATATTGTGTTTATTTGTAGATTTCTTAATTTTCTAACCTCTAATGTTTTACTGAAGTGTTGTGTCCATAGCTAGGTATAATTTCTACACACACATTTATGGCACCCACCGTGGAGCTCGAACCCACGACCATAAGGTTAATTTTTGTGAGTTTTGTGATAAATTTTTGGGCTATTTTTCCAGAAATCTAACTGATGTTTTTATTGGTACATGCACATATGACATGATATAGATCTAAAATTTATATTTCTAGAAATGTATTTGAGTTAGCTTTCATTTTCCATTAGTTTGAATTAATTTCATCTTGATTTGCAAAAGTTATGATCATTTTAGTACAGACTGGTCAGAACCTGATTTTATGAAATCCGGCTGATGTTTCTATTAGTACATGAACATATGACATGATACAGATCCAAAATTTATATTTCTGAAAATTTATTTGAGTTATCTTTCATTTTTCGTTAGTTTGAATTAATTTCATCTTGATTTGCAAAAGTTATGATCATTTTAGTACAGACTAGTCAAAACCTGATTTTATGAAATCCAACTGATGTTTTTATTGGTACGTGTACATATGACATGATACAGATCTGACATTTATATTTTTGGAAAAGTATTTGAGTTATCTTTCATTTTCCATTGGTTTGAATTAATTTTGTCTTGATTTGCAAAAGTTATGATCAATTTAGTGCAGACTGGTCAGAATCTGATTTTTATGATAGTGGGTTTTTCGATTATCAAATGATATATTATCTTTGACTAACCTGATATTCTACCACGTGGGGTTGACAAATTGTGTTTTTTTTTTAATGGATTTTTATAACAGTGGGTTGCATGTACAAGAATAGGTAATTTTTTCATAACAGTGGTTTGCAGGTGCAGGTGCATGTACATCATGTGGGTACAAAAGATAGAAGACAAATGCTCAAAAATTGCTAAAAGTAAAAGAAATGAAAAAAAAAATCCTTCTATATTTTTGTCTAGTTCTCTTAGTGGTTCATAAACCCACATATGTGTTCTCTTATTTTTCTTTTTTCCCTTGATCATGGGAATACTTTGGACTTGCATGGATAAATGACAAAATGCACGCGTTGCTTTGGACTTGATGTATTTCACTACATCTCTATAACATTTCAATTTTGGGACATAAAACAAACCTCTCACGTGTCTAGCTTAAGTTTCTTTCCTGCTTTCATAAATCACACTTCAATTTTGGGCTCTAAAATGAACATAGATTTTCTTTCTGCATATCTGTTACACATAGTATTTAGGCCCTATTAACACTATTTGTGGAGTTCTCGAGAGAGTGGGCTTCATTCGCTTATTTTGCATGTGAAGCTCTTCTCGAAGACAGATCCCCTTGTAGGTAGGGATGATACTGTTATTATCTCACGGTCTTGGTTTAGTTTTCACCTTTGATTGGTACGTTCTCTCTTGGACCCACTTAGAGAGCTCGATAGATATTGGTGTTGACATCACGAACCTTGGTAAGGTAGTTTCAGTTTGAGCGTGTCAAAGAATCTGTCTGCTGTGTTTTGGTGAAGTGAAGAGGCTAGAGGATTATGCTCTACTCCCTTTTTGGGTAGTATCAGAAACTCAGATCCTTGAATCTAAACTAAGTCCCCTTGTGGTCATTTTTGAGAGTCACCTTGATAGAGAGGGTTAACCGTAGTGGACATTTCCTTTATTGGGTCAACCACGTGGACGGAACCTCAAGCGGTAATAGCCATTTTCACCATGGTAGTACCAGTCGCTATATAAATGTCTTTGTGGAAGAAATCTCCATAGGTGTAGTCTCTTGTTGGGCTATCAAATCTCCTCAGCAACTCCTAATTGATTAAATTCTCGGACTGTGTCAAAACCCCGATGCACTTGGATTGGATTTCACCCTCTTGAGATTACAAAAGTTGCAGAGTCAAACCATTACTAAAACCCCTAATGAGGCCAAATTTTTATTTTCTAGGACTATGTGGGTGATTGCAAAAACATTTTGAAAACATACACAAGCAGAATTCTCAAGGATTAGGAGCATTAAGTCATAATTTCTTGTTCATGTGCAAGGTTGCTTTGTCCCTTGTTCATTGTTTAGAGACAACTGATTACTTGAAATCCTTTGATTATTGTTTTGTGTGCCTACTATATGATATAAATCTATTAAAATGAATAATACAGCCTTCAAAATTGACCAAAATTTGGTAAAATTGCAAAATCTAAACAAAAATCCTTTCTGGTGTCAAAAGTCATCCTGGAACTACAAAAGTCATACAATTTTTCCCAACTGTCATATCAAAACCCCCCAATTTTTGTACAGGAACCTATACATTGTCATACAAGTGTTGCCATACAAAACAAGCAAAATCAAAAACCTGCTATCAAGTGTCATATGAGTTTTGTCAATTTTTGTGCTACACCCTATACACTGTCGTACGAGCCTGCAGAAAATCATATCAAAGTTTTGTCAAAGCTGTCAAAAAGTACTCAAAATTGCCAAAAAGTCAGCCATTACAGTCAACCATCAGATTCTGTCAAAAAATTTAGTGTCAAGAACAGAGCAGAAAACTAGAAGAATCCAATATATTTTCCAAAAGTGGTCTCTTGAGTTTGATCCAGCCTTCTGATTTTTTGATCTAAATCCCATTTGATCTTGTGTCAAAACCATCTTTCAATTCAACCTTCAAAATGGCTAAGTGTTGTGAGCTCGTGTTCGCCATCTTTTGGGCATCTACCTATACAACTAGGGCACAGTATCCTCCACTTACGTCCAATCAATCTTTTCATCATACAATCAATCCAATCTTGACAAGGTTGTGTCACTTGATCTTTCCTAAACCAAATCTTTCATCAATTGTCTTTTTCTTTCTCTTTTGCTTCACCCAAGGTTAATGGTGGAAACTAGAGCTTCCTCATAATGAAAACAAAGAGAACAACCCAGAATCTCTTCAGCGGCATCTTTTGTGATTGCTCAAACCTTTCATCATCCCTACGACACAAATCTCTTTAGAGAAGACACTCTTGGGAATATCTACTTGAAAGGTGGTTACAAAACTCCACCTATATCAATCCACATAGGTACTCAATCACCTCCACATCAATCAATCTCTGGTAGTCCTCATAACAACACAATGTATTAAGGAGGAGGAAACCAAGGATCCCAAGGCCATCAATCTAATCACGAATATCCATTTTCAAAGTTATTGCAGACTTTCTCTTATTTTTCTCTCATGAAGCTGTCTTCAAAAGTTCCCATAAACAACTTGGCATCTTCCTCATATTTTCGTGGGATCTTCTAAAAATCTAGAAAAACCTCAGGGCTGCACTTTACTTTTTTCTTCTCTTTCATTGCAAATTTCTTCCTTTATTTTTCCTCTACGAAAATGAACATATGAAATGCTGCATTCTCTGAGATTAAAAATGATGAAAAACAGTCATATAGCTACCACTGGTTATTTGAACATGCAAGATTTTTGGGTTATTTTTTTGTTCTTTGTGCGGCTTCCCTTATGTTTGAAAATCATGACCGAGTAAAAACTTTTAGAAAAGAAATAAAAATCTGAACTAACGTGCTGCTATTTTGGACCACTTCTGAGACAATTTGCAATTGAAACATCACTTGTTCTTTGACTGCTATAGAAACTTTTAACTGTTCTTTTCTACAAGAGTTGACACCATGTGAAAATTCTGGAAATGACAGTCATAAAAATCAGTAAACATGAGCTCATTATTGGATAGTTGTCCTATCTTTCTCTTGTAGTCGTCATATTTCTAAAAGCTTCATGTCGCATGATATTCTGAACACTTTGAAAAAAAATAGTTGATCTAACGTGTCTTCATTATCATAATGAACTTGCATAAATTTGAAACACTAGCTGCCCCAAAAAGTATGAAACAAAAGGTTTCAAGAATGACTCTTATCCCTTTGATGTTTCATTAATCTAATTGATAATTGCTACATAATTTTGAGATAAAAGCAAAAGATTTCATAAATTAATATGTCCCTTTGATACTTCTAATTTTCTTGATTTGGAACTATTGTTTAGTACAATATCATAATGATGTTCTTTTATTCTGAAACATACTTCTTCAAAAAGCAAACATGAATTCCTTTGACCTGTTATATAAGATTCTAACTCTGAAAGGCATGTCGAGCTCATACCCTTAAGGGAGCCTCGGTCAGGGGCACATACCTTTCAGAGTTAGAACCTTATCTGTACATGAAACAAACGGATAAGTATAAAATTTATTTGCTCTGATGATTCTGATTATTTCTATGTAGGTAAGGGTATGGCAGATAGTATGAGTGCATGTACGTAGTATAGGAACAACCATTGCTTAGATCTTAAAAGATCTAAACTCTTTCTTTTATCTTTTTAGGTCTTGGAAACTATGGAGACACAAGGACAGTGAACAAATGCAAAGAAAAACAAACCAAGAAGATCTACACCAGCCATACACCCCCAGGCAGTGGCTGGACCCTTACTATTCTTATGCATTTATATTACCTTTCATGTTTATCTATACATAGGAATAGTGAAGATCATTCTCATGGTCTTGTGTGAGAAATTTACATTCAGCAGATACATTATTTCAATTGTATCAAAATATGTAATCTTTAAATTTTTTAATACAACGAAACACTTGAACTAAAAACCTGTATACTTGAATGCACTGCATATGATGAAATGTGTACCTCTTTCACACTTGATATGTTTCATTTTTCCTATGATGCAATCAGTAGAAAAAATGAGAAACATGTTTGGCAATTTTTGCTCAATGTCTGTCTGCTAGACATAAAAACCAGTAGCCTACTCACTCCATTGGGCTAGGAGTCAACATCAGGTTTTAATATTACTCTCCTTTTTCAAGTGATTGTTTCTTTCATCCTTGCATGATTTGCATTATTCATAATGATGAGGTAGGCTCCCCTTCATCATTATGCATGGTGTACATGACTCCAAACTGAAAACAAGGATGACTCATCTCATGACTGCATAACACATTAAAGCAGCAACCTCTTTTTATACATCTGGTACAAATGTATGGCTTATGGTAGTGGACTAACAACCTCACTACCCTGAATGATATGTGTGTACCGAACGGATTAAAAGAGACTAAAACAGAAACACACCTTCCTAGCAACCTGCTATAGAAAACTAGATTCCATGAGGGAGGGATGTATGATGTGCAACAGTGAGTATATATATCCACTGTTTCATATGATGGATGTTTATCTCATGTAATGTAGTTTATTACAGAAGTTTTTTTCTCCCAAAAATAGCTAGCTGAAATGTGCAACCAGCACTTAGGGAAACTTAAAACTGCAAGAAATTAATTGTGTCGCAGCACTTGTTTGCCAGCTATTCAAAACTCTAATATGTACAAGGATAGATCCTACCTCAAAAATAATGCTTGAGGTGAATCCTGTTCATTGGGATTCACTCTATATTGCCATCCAACCTTGACGGCTGAAAAGCATTATGCTATTTACACTCTGAGATAATATAAGGCCCTCTCCAAAATGTGTCAAATTTGGAGTGTTTTCCAAGTTTTCTTTTGAGCACGTACCATTTTAGTACTATGTCACCTTGCTGAAAAACTCTTGGAGACACCCTCTTGTCAAAAGATCTCTTCATTTGTGCTTGATGGTGTTCCATCTTCTTCAAAGCCTCGGACCTTGTTTCTTCTAACTCAAAAAGCTTAGCCAACCTTATAGTCATTGGTTTTTCCTCCAACATGTCAAGTTGATTAGCCAAGTCAAGAGCTGGAAGCTCTAAAGAAATGGGTAGTCTAGCTTCCTTTCTATAAACAAGTTTGAATGGTGATTGTCCAGTTGATCTTTTTTGAGTGATTTGATCAGCCCACAAAGCTGATTTTAGCTAGGTATTCCATGATCGCTAATTACCTTCCATGGTCCTTTTAATAATTCTGATCAGATTTTTGTTAGTGGATTCCGCTTGGCCATTGCCTTGCGGATAATAATTGGAAGATGTGTTCAAATAAATTCCATTTCTTACAGCCCAATCAAAAATCTTAAAACCTATAAAAGCTAATGCATTATCTGAGATAATGGATTCTGGAACACCAAACTTGAAAACTAGCTCTTGATAGAAACTTAAGACAGCTCCTTCATTAGCCTGTTTAAGCGCCACCGCCTCGGTCCACTTACTAAAATAATCCATAGCTGTTAGAACCCACTTGTGGCCATCACTGGATGGTGGATTTATTATCCCAATAAAATATAGTCCCCATTTGACTAAAGGTTGTTCAACCTGAATAGGCTGCAAAGGCAAGGCTGCCAATCTTTCCTTACCAGCAAATAATTTGCATTCTTTTCACTTACGGACCCATATATGTGCATCTTTGAACAAAGTGGGCCAATAATAGCCACCTTTCAACACCTTAAGGGCTGTTGCTCTAGGTGAAAAGTGACCTCCAGCTGACCCATTGTGGAATTTGTGCAACACTTTGTCTATGTGATCAGCCTCAATGCATCTCAAAAGAATGCCATTAAAGTATTTTCTAAAAAGAAAATTATTCAAAAGGACATAGGGTATGGACTGCAGTCTAAAATACCTTCATTTTTCTTTACCTAAGCCCTGTGGACATTCACCAGTCTGCAGAAAATGTGTCATTTGCTACACCCAATCAGTGACAGAATCTGGAACAGCTTGTTCACCATCTTGCAAAACCAAAATAACCTCTTCCACAAGTTTTTTTTTGCTACTTACAGCATCAGCAAGTTGTTCACATAACCCTTTTCCCCTTATCATCTTGGTGACTTTAATCTCTACGTCATATTCCATCACTTTAGTTACCTAGCCAGCTCTCTTGTCACTTAAATCCTTACTTAGAAGGAACTCTTTCACGCTAGGATGAGCAACCATTAGAATAATCTTGTTATTGGATAGCATGTGCTTAAATTTTGTCAAACTCCTTATAACAGCAAGCACGTGTTTTTCTACAAAAGAATACTTGAGCTCATAGTCCTTAAGACCTTGACTAAAGAATGCAACCGGCTGCTCCAAGCCCTCTTCATTGCATTGTACTAACATTTTTGAGATAGAGTCAATATCTCCATAGGCATATAAGACAAAATCTTTAGAAAAATCAAGATTGATAAGTGTAGGTGTTGTTGCAAGTGCCTCCTTAATCAGCTCAAAACTCCTCTTCCCATCCTTAGTCCAGCTAAAAGGTGTATTTTTTCATAGCATGGTTGTTAATGGACTCAACAAATCTGCAATATCCGGAATAAACCTTCTAACAAAGTTTATCCGGCCTATGAAATTTTTCAATGCTTTCTTGTGTGTTGGCAAAGGAAGAGCCAGAATCACTGTTATTCTTTGGGGATCAATGGTGATACCTTGTTTAGACACCACATAACCGAGCAATCTGCCTTCATGAACTACAAAAACACATTTCTTGGGGTTAAGGGATATCCCGAACTCTCTACACCTTTCAAAAATCTACCTTAGGTGCTTTAAGTGATCTTTTGCTTCCCTAGAAAAAATAGTGATGTCATCCAGGTAAACCAAAACAATCTTATACATTAACTTCTCAAAAGCCATATCCATAGCTTTCTGAAAGGTTGCCCCAACATTGGACAAACCAAATGGCATCTTTTTGTAGGCCATAGTACCCCACTTGGTGGTAAAAGCTATTTTGAACTGGTCTTCCTCCCTTACTAAAATTTGATTATAACCTAAATATCCATCTAGCAAGGAAAATCTTTATGATCCTAAAACTACTTGAAGGATATGCTCCA
Source organism: Chamaecyparis obtusa (assembly GCA_027943335.1). Taxonomy (NCBI): domain Eukaryota; kingdom Viridiplantae; phylum Streptophyta; class Pinopsida; order Cupressales; family Cupressaceae; genus Chamaecyparis; species Chamaecyparis obtusa. The sequence goes on along the minus strand of BSBK01008609.1, from coordinate 107,067 downwards.
TAGAAGGCAAGGGATGTCAGTCTTTCAATGAGGCTCTATTCAAGTCTCAGAAATCAACACATAGCCTTATTTCGCCACTCTTTTTCCTAACAGGCACAAGGTTTGAGACCCAAGAAGTATGTTTAATAAGAAAAATAATACTACTTTCAATCAGCTTGTTTAGTTCTTTTTGCATAAGTGGTTCCAACTTTGGGTTCAAAGGCCTTTGTTTCTGCCTTACTAGTTTAGCATCTGGTTCAAGCTCAATAGTGTGTTGAGAAAGTTGGGGATTAAACCCCTTCAAATCACCATACTCCCATGCAAAAATATCACTAAATTGCTGGAAAAGTTGGATAAATGAATGTTGCTCATCTGATGTGCATACCTTACCCAGCTTTAGCAACTTTCCCTTGAATACATCAACCTCTTCATAATGTTCTTGTTGAACCTGCATGCTGGCTTTTGACTTTCTAGTCTCATCATCAGTGTTCAAAATGGATTCAAGGGTGACCAAACCCTTTGGCATCTTATTATTTTTTAGCTGAATAATCTGATCATCATATTGATGCTGAAAGTTCTTCTGGTTAGCTTGAGAAAACTCAGCTTCCTCTCTTAAAAAAATGACTATTTGCTGGTCACTTTCAAATACCTGCCAATGTGCATTATTATTAGGTACAGCAAGTCTAACAATAACCTTGACATGCTGGTTGGTTTTTCCGCTACTAATCTCTTTCGGAATGTCAAATTCAGCACCAATAGCAGCCAATCTATCAACATGTCTATTCTGATTTCTAGGTATGGAAATCAAATTAAAAGCATCAAAACTATCAAGAAGATCCCATACCCTGTGTTTGTAAAATTTAAGTAGTTCATTCTTGGTGACATTTTGGTTTCTCACTTGATTAACAATCAACTCGTTGTCCCCATACACTTTTACATAATTAATATCGATTCTCCTTGCCCATTCCAATCCATGAATCAAGGCTTCATATTCAGCCATGTTATTTGAACAACTAAAATAGAAATCAAAAGCTAAAAAATACCTCTCATTTCTTGGGGAAACCAACATGCAACCTCCACCAGCTCCAACTTTGTTCCTTGCACCATCGAAAAATAGCTCCCAAAATTTGTTATCTTGTTGTTCAAACTGTTGTTCTACACTCTTTTCTAGTTTGGGAATGAAGGAATCAGCTTCTTGTATTAAATAATTTCCCAAACCAGCATGTCCTATATTCTCATATGGACTTTCTATTTGATTTTGAAAGGCCCATTCATCAAGAAGGATATCTGGTATTGCCTCAGTTTGAGTGTTACCTTCTCGGACTTCAGGCTACTCGTCTTGTTCACTTACAAGCAAGTTGGCATTAATGGGGCTTTGAGAATAAGGTTCAATATGAGCTTTGGCTATAGGCTCTAATTTTATAGTAACTTTGGTGCCATACCTAGTTCTAAATAGCATGTGAGACCAATCAAATGACAAATAACCCCCAATCTTGGCAGTGAAATCCCTTGACAAACATATAGCAAAATAAGGAGGCAGCTCTATGACGTAAATATCTTGCCGGATAGAAAAACTTGGACAAGCCTGCAAGGTAAAATCAAGATTCTTAATGACCCCTATGGTGTTAACAGAAGTCTCGTCTAGCTGTACAACTCCCTTTTCAAGAGGCTCATACTTGATACCCAACTTGTCTGCAATCTGTTTGGGCATCATCGAGCTACTCGCACCTGAATCAATCATATAGTTGTGGACTAGATACTTCCCTATGATCAGAGATACATAAAAGGGTGGGGGTTTAACTGCTAGGGGTTGCTGCTCATTTCCTTTTGCAACAGTGTTAGTCATTACAATTTTAGTTTCTTCGCTTTTGGGTTTACTAGAAAGACTTAAACCTCATAAAGTTGATTGCAAAAGGTCCTTTTGACTTGGAATCCCCAAAAAATCCCACATGGAAATAGATACATTTTCCTTCTTCATATGATCCAAAATATTAAAAGAAGTCGTACCAACCTTAGATTGGGCCTTTGTAGCAGCAACGTCAATGTTAACACTAGCTGGTTGTATTGGAATTGTAGGTTGTTCCTTACTAGCTAAAGTTGAAACCTTTGGAAAAATCTACATACTCTTAGCATTAGATGAGCTAGTAGCTTGCTGATCACTCTCTATTGCTCTCTTTTTGCTTCTAGTATTATCCACAACAAAGAGAATAGTCTGGTTTATGCCACAAAAATCATCAGCTTTCCAATTTATCAACGTTGTCTCTGGCGGTCTGCCTTCATGCTGCTATAAGGTGGCTTCATCAGAACCATCATCTTATGAATTTGGAATATTTTGAACCATTAAAGCCTGATTTATGACCCCATTCATGTAAGTACTTTGATTGTGTTGCTGATTACATGGAAAACACCACTCATAATCATGTACTAGGTTGTTTTGAATGGGAACCAGCTCCTTTGAAGTGCTAGCAATATTGGGGTTATAAGGTTGATAAGGCCTCGTATTAAGATTTGGTCTTTGGCCTTGATTATTTGGTTGATAAAGAGGTCTATTAGCCTAATTTTGCTGATATTGGGATTGATAAGAAGGCTGGTAAGGCCTATATCCTTGACTTTGCTTCTTTTTCATATTCACAATCTCATTACCAAAAGTCTACAAAATACCTTTAATCTCTTGTAAATCCATAGATTGAGCTGGAAGGGTGTTGCCTTGAATATTGGGTTGTGTATTGGGTGCTGGTAACGTTGGCACTGCTGGAATGATAGCTAAAGGGGCTGCTTGCAAAGGTATCATTGACTGAACTACAGGTGCTATTGGAAACATTGGCATAGGTGGCCTTGGGGCAATTTTTCCAACCTGTATAAGGTTTTTTTCAACTCTCACAGCTACGTCATAAGCATCTGGGAATGTAGCAACTCCCATAGATTGTATCAAAACTGCTATATCACTATTGAAAGCCCTCAAATAATATAAAAAAGCATGACCCATTGAGGGTCTTACCATTTGTGGAATTCTATCCCATGTTCTTTGGAAATGAAAGTTAAAATCTATTACTTGCTCATGAGGGGCCCTTTTGATAGTTGACAATTGCTCTACCAAGGATAGATGGTCAGACTTGTCTTCAAAAAACTTGCAAAGTTCAATACCAAGATGATCCCAATCAATGATAGAACCCACTGCTAGCCTTCTAAACCACTGCAAAGCCTTTCCTTTGAATGATGCAGCCAACAACCTAACAACAACATTATCTTCTGTAACATGGTGAAGGGCACAAAGATTAGCTACATCTTTTATGTGTTCAACTGGGGTGGTTTGATCCTCACCGGTAAAATATGGTAAACTTTTTAATGCAGCCATAGGAATAACATCATGTTGAGTTAGATTCAAAGGGCTGCCTTGATTGAATGAAACGAAAGGCTAGTTCCTTTGTAATGCCATAGAAACCTGCAAAACTTGACTTCCTGGTGTATTAAAAACCAGAATAGCAGAATGCACTCTAACTACAGCAGGAGTAGACTTGGCTCTTCTTGTATAAACCACTATCTTTCTGGGCTTCTCAGTCACTCTCCCTCTTCTCCTAGGTGGAGATAGCTGCAAATAATCAAAAACTGAAGAGCTACTCCTTGTTTGCACTCTTCTCATATGTTGTAATACACTGGTTCTTCTTTCCAAAGCTCAGAGTCGCCAAGTGTGTAATTTTGAAACCTCTTCCAGGATGAAAACACTATTGTACACACTAATAATAGCAAAAAATATTGTAAAAGATGACTAAAAAATCAGTCATGGTCCCACCGAGCGTGCCAAAAATTGTTATCTCTCAAAAATGCACCTTGTTAAGTTTGCAGAAAACTTAACCTTTAGGAGAATCATGGGAAAAATGATGAGCTTGTGGGTAAACTCATAGGTATGACTAAACCTCTGGGTTCTAGGCCAGCTTCCTATTAAATAAACTTGGTATTTCACCCTATGCTAATAAAACTGGAAAACTTGGAAGGAAAAGGGATAGGAAAAACTTGTATAAAATTGGACAAGAAGGTGATACACCAAATATATCTTCTAGACCGATACATCCATATTTGCGTACATATGCCCAAAAAATCCCAGCTATACATAACACAACTCAAAAATTACCCATACCTCTACATAAGAATTTCATAAAGAAGGTGCAAATGCTCATCAAACCAAGAAAGAAAACAAGAGTTTCACAACTAGGTGTTGTTTGCATCACTCACACAACTAGATGACCTGCAAAAGTATGACATATCCTATCTAAAGGTGCTAAAAGTGGTAAATGTAAGAGGAAATAGATAGGATTTCACATAAACACTTAACCATCTATATTCTACACACAATGAAACAAGCCTTGAGAAGGTAAAATCACTTAAATATATTGGACAAATGATGCTTATAGTTGTATACAACTTTGAAAAATTGAGTTACAAAGCTCATCAATCCTGTTAAAAGAACCTAAAACAAGTTACAATACAACAAGGAAGAATGGTAAGAACTCCTTCAACATGAAGCTTCAACCCATACGTATACAAACTTTCCTAGCCTTAGCCCCTCAAAATATTTGAAAATATCTCAAAAATAATATCTCAACTAATCTTATCCTCATTTATGACTCAACACTTAGTCATAAGTTTTCAAAATATTTGCTTTTTAACCTTTTGCAAAATATCTGCTTTTTAATTTTTAAAAGAAAAATAAATATTTATTTTTTGTATCTCAATATTTATTAAATAATTTATATTTCGTAAATGAATTATAAATTATTTAATATTTATTAAATAATAATTTATTATTATGTAATTTATTTTTATTATTTTAATAAATAATTATTATTTTAATAATATATTAAGTAATCACTTAATAATATTATTATTAATAATGTTATTTATTAAAATAATAAAAAATAAAATATCTAATAATTATTATTAAGTGCAAAAAATAAAGTATTTAACATTTTACTTTTAAAAAATAAAAAGAAACAAATAAAATGCAAAAATTAAAACTAAACATAAGTGATAACACTTTATCACTTAAAATGCAAATATTTTGTTTTAATACAAACCCATTACATGGGCGTAAAAACTTAGGGAGAAATGAAAAAATATTAAAATGAAAAGAAAAAAGCTTTTTCATTTCACATGAGGAAAGACTTAGGCATTAAGAAACCTAAAGTCTTTAGTTTTTTCATTTTCACTTTGCAAAATGTGGAGAAGAGAAGAACTACCGCCATGGGAAGAAGGAAATGAGGGTTTAGACTGGTTTTTTTTGCTGCTTGTCTCTGCTTATGCCATGGATGAAGTGCTTCTTTCTCATGCTTCTCTTGGCGTCTTCTTGCTTCTGTTTGGTAGCCATGAATGGAGTTTTGCCTGCAATTTTTCTACTGTAACTTGGCCACCATTAATGAAGCTTCTGTTGTCTTTTTCCTCTTTGTTGCATACGAGAATGAAAGGGCTTTTAGATCCTTTTATCACTCCAAATACGAGAGAGATCTATTGTTTGAAAACTGGGCATTCTTCCTAACATTTTCGTGGGATCTTCAACCATGGAAGCTATTTCCAACTCTTCTATATGCAGCTAAAGAAGTCTTTGATCCTTTCTTGTTTAAATCTGAGACATTGGCTTTCAAAGGTAAGCCATTTTTCTGATTTTACAAAAATCTAAAAATGGAAAGCTCCGTTTTTCTTTCTTTTGGGTTTTATGTAGTTAAAAATACATCCATTTTCAAAGTTATTGCAGACTTTCTCTAATTTTTCTCTCATGAAGTTGTCTTCAGAAGTTCCCATAAACAACTTGGCATCTTCCTCATATTTTCGTGGGATCTTCTAAAAATCTGGAAAAACCTTGGGGCTACACTTTACTTTTTTCTGCTCTTTCATTGCAAATTTCTTCCTTTATTTTTCCTCTACAAAAATGAACATATGAAATGTTGCATTCTCTGAGATTAAAAATGATGAAAAACAGTCATATAGCTGCCACTGGTTATTTGAACATGCAAGATTTTTGGGTTCTTTTTTTGTTCTTTTTGCGGCTGCCCTTATGTTTGAAAATCATGATCAAGTATAGATTTTTAGAAAAGAAATAAAAATATGAACTAACGTGCTGCTATTCTGGGCCACTTCTGAGACAATTTGCAATTGAAACATCACTTGTTCTTTGACTGTTGTAGAAACTTTTAACTGTTCTTTGCTGCAAGAGTTGACACTGTGTGAAAATTCTGGAAATGACAGTCATAAAAATCAGTAAACATGAGCTCATTATCGGATAGTTGTCCTATCTTTCTCTTGTAATCATCATATTTCTAAAAGCTTCATGTTGCATGATATTCTGAACACTTTGAAAAAAAATAGTTGATCTAACGTGTCTTCATTATCATAATGAACTTGCATAAATTTGAAACACTAGCTGCCCCAAAAAGTATGAAACAAAAGGTTTCAAGAATGACTCTTATCCCTTTGATGTTTCATTAATCTGATTGATAATTGCCGCATAATTTTGAGATAAAAGCAGAAGATTTCATAAATTAATGTCCCTTTGATACTTCTAATTTTCTTGATTTGGAACTGTTGTTCAGTACAATATCATAATGATGTTCTTTTATTCTGAAACATACTTCTTTAGAAAGCAAACATGAATTCCTTTGACCTGTTATATAAGATTCTGACTCTAAAAGGCATGTCGGGCTCGTACCCTTAAGGGAGCTTCGGTCAGGGGCACATACCTTTCAGAGTTAGAACCTTATCTGTACATGAAACAAACAGATAAGTATAAAATTTCTTTGCTCTGATGATTCTGACCGTTCCTATGTAGGTAAGAGTATGGCAGATAGTATGAGTGCATGTACATAGTATAGGAACAACCATTGCTTAGATCTTAAAAGATCTAAACTCTTTCTTTTATCTTTTCAGGTCTTGGAAACTATGGAGACACAAGGACAGTGAACGGATGCAAAGCAAAATAGACCAAGAAGATCTACACCAGCCATACACCCCCAGGCAGTGGCTGGACCCTTACTATTCTTATGCATTTATATTACCTTTCATGTTTATCTGTACATAGGAATAGTGAATATCATTCTCACGGTCTTGTGTGAGAAATTTATATTCAACAGATACATTATTTCAATTGTATCAAAATATGTAATCTTTAAATTTTTTAATACAACAAAACACTTGAACTAAAAACCTATATACTTGAATGCACTTCATATGATGAAATGTGTACCTCTTTCACACTTGATATGTTTCATTTTTCCTATGATGCAATCAGTAAAAAAAATGAGAAACAGGTAAATTCTGGAACAAGAACAAGAATGTTGTCACAGATGGTGTTGTCGATCACATCAGTGCTCCATCAAAGGCACCAACATTCAATCTCACCATTGGCACCCAAGCCATAAAAGCTTCTGAACAAAAGGCATTTGAACCTTCTAAAAAGTTGAAAGACTATAAACCATGGGTTACAACACCAAAATGTGAGTTCACTCCTTTGGGTGAGTCCTTAGAATCTTCCATGAAAACTCTGTTGGCAAACAAAATCATCATGTTACCTAAGATAAAACCATTTGATCCTGAAATTAAACCTAAATGGTGGAGAGAGACCAATTTTTGTGACTTCCATCAAAAAAAAGGTCATAAAACCTATAAATGCATACGCTTGAAGCATCTCATACAAGACAAAATTGATAATGGAGAAATTGTAATTGACAGTCACAAAACCAATAATGATCATACGGCATTCATGGAACCATTTCTGAAACATGGTCAAGGAGATTCATCTTCTCATCCTAACATGGGTGCTAAAGTCAATTACGCCTACTCTAGAAACAATGTTGTCATAAACATGATTGAACCATGCCTATCTAAACATTTCAATGTTATCACTATTGTGAGAAAAGATAGAGATAATCAATCAGAAAATGTAGTAACTTGATCACAAGCTCAGGTACACCTACAAGACAAAACTTGAGTTCATCAAATGCCCCTAAGGTGCCTTTCAATCTTTCATCTACTTCTAAATAGAGGGCTGCCTCAAAATCATCAACTCCTAAAGAGATGAGACCAACATCATACAATATTGTTCAACAGCTCTAGCATACCAATGCAAAAATATCCATGTTTGAGTTGCTTCGGATATCTCCTGCTCATAGGGCTATTCTGGATAAAGCTCTGCTTGGTTCCAATGTTCCTAACAATCTTGATCTAGATAGATTCCAGACTATGGTTGGTTATCTAACATCACCCTAGTATATCTCCTTTTCAGAGTAAAATGACAATTTATTGAGTCATCTACATAACCAACCCTTGCACATTGAAGTCTTGATCCAAAACCATCGTGTCAAATGTGTGTTGATAGATGGAGGCACTAGTCTAAATATCTATTCCTAAAAATTAATCACACAACTGGGATTATCAGAAGATGCTATTGATCCTAAAAAGAAGATTACTCTAAAAGCATATGATGAGCAAGAAAGATCTTCCAAAGGAACAACTGTCCTACCTATTAGAACAGGACCTGTCATCAAAGACATCACTTGTCAAGCTCTAGATATTTCATTGGCTTACAATGTTCTTCTAGGGAGGCCTTGGATACATGAAATGAAAGCTATTCCATCAACATACCATCAATGTGTGAAGTTTCCTTATGATGGAGTAGAGGTCATGATTCTAGCTAACACATCCACATGTTGCAATGCCTTGAAAGAAAATGCTAACAAACTTGTTCCACATAATAGAGAATCTTTCACCAAGTAAACAGACATTGCATCTACATCCAAGATGGAAGACATTGCCAAACAAGTCAAAATTAAGGACACAGACATGGGAGAATATACTATGGAACCAGTCTTATCTCTAACATCTCTCCCAGTCTCACCTAAATCTTATGAGCAGCCTTTAAAACAAACAAAACAAGAGTCTAAAGAACCTCAAACTATCTACAATGGGAGTTTTGTCATAGAGAAAGTGTCCAAGCAGGATTTTTAAGAAGATGAAGTTGTGCTTGCATGGTTATACAAAGATGAGTCTCAATCCCAGATAGTTCATAAATGTGACTCTAAAACACCCAAAATCCCTGTTAAATCTCATGGACCAGGACATAAACTCATGTCTAAAATGGGATACACTGGAAAAGGACCTCTAGGAACAAGAGGAAAAGCTATTATAAAACTAGTTGAACATTGTGGAAGGATGACCAAAGATACTACATGCTTGGGATATCAAAAGAAACCTTTTCATCTCAGCAAAAATTCCCCACATGTCTTAGAATAGATTGAACCATCAACAGAAACTCAGCTAGAGGAAGAAACACAACAATCAGACAGTGATGATTTAGATAGCTCTGAACTTATTCCTTATGAATGTTTACCTCAAGAAATACTAGAAATCCTTAAAGATGAAGAAAAACTTAAGGATAATATCAATGTGGTAGCTACACAAGAACCTACTACTAAACAAGAGGAAGGTAAACCTATCACAATAGCTAAAAATTTTGGATACAACAGTGAATTTGAAACAGACTCTCATGAGTATGAATTCAAAATGGAATTAGAAGGAAATCTTGCTTGAGGGATTCATCCCAACTTTACACATGTTCTTAGATTTCCCAGAGGTCTAGATGAAGAATCAGAGGATGAATCAAATGACTATGAATGGAGAGTTATTCTAGAAGAAGATAAACTTATCACTAAGAAACACATTGATGTCATTCACCAATATTCACCTAAATCCGATGTAAGTCTAGAGCAAAATGATGAACTTAACGAGTCTAATCCACCTACTGTCAAAGTGGAATTCAATAATGACTTTAAGACTATTCGTGAATTGAACATTTTGAGGAGTAATATCACCTTTGAATTTGAGAGTCAGGTTAGGACAAATGATGGAAACACCATATGTGTGAACACAATTTTCCAATCCTTCCCTACATTGACTATCCAACATCCAGAACTTATTGACCAAACGTCTACTGGTTTGAGCCAAGATATCTATACCTTTCAAAATGAATATGCCCTTGCTTGCTACCTCAATGCAGTGGAACCTATGACAACTTCCATCAGTGAACCTAGCGTTAGCATGATGGAGTCGGATATCAAATATCTCAGTCAAAAAAACAAAAGCAAAAAGAAAAAGAGTTTTGAGGGTGAAAACCACTTTGTGGCAGTCTCAGAACCTAAAATAGTAAAAATAAAAGACATATCTAAAGGTGAAAACCTCTCTGAGGTGCCTAAGGATGAGATGTTTGATATCCTTCTAAGTCATTTACATGACAGATCTCCATTATTTATAGATCCCACTCAATCTATCAACTTGGGTACAACAGAGGAACCACAACTGATTCATGTAGCACAATCTCTTTCAAAAGAAGAAATATAGGCATTCACCACTTTCTTAATAGAGAAGAAAATCAACTTCGCATGGAAGTATTCAGATATGCCAGGGTTAGATCCAAATCTGATAATGCATCATCTTTCTATCGCTCCAGGAGTCAAACCCGTTAAACAGAAGTTGCAAAAGATGCATCCACATGTTGCACTTCTCGTAAAGGCTAAGCTAGAAAAGTTACTAAAAGCAAGATTTATTCAAGTCATAGATTATGCAGAATGGATCTCCAACATAGTTCCTATTTTAAAACCAGACAAATCTATCAGAGTATTTGTAGATTTTAGAGATGTAAATAAAGCATGCCCTAAGGATGATTTTCCATTACCAAACATTGATATGATAGTGGACATGATTGCAGACTTTGAAATGTATTCTTTAATGGATGGTTTCTCTGGATACAACCAAATCAAAATTGCTCAAGAAGATCAAGAGAAAATAGCTTTTACATGTGCATGGGGTACTTTTTGTTGGAATGTCATGCCATTTGGTCTTAAGAATGTTGGTGCTACATATCAACGAGCTATGACATCTATCTTTCACAACATGATGCATCAAACTATGGAAGACTATGTTGATGACACCCTAGCTAATTCTACGATAAGATCAGAACATTTGAATGACTTAAGAAAAATATTGGATAGAATGGAGAAGTTTAGTCTCAGACTGAACCCTAAAAAGTGTGCTTTTGGTGTTACTTCTAGAAAACTCCTAGGCTACATTGTTTCAAAGAAAGGCATTGAAGTAGATCCTGCTAAAGTTAAAGCTATCATGGAGATGAAACCTCCTAATAATATCAGTCAAATGAGAACCTTACAAGGAAGAGTGCAATCAATCAAATGATTCATATCTTAGCTAGAAAATATATCATAGCCTTTCACAAAAACATTACATAAAGGTGTGACTTTTGCATGGAACGAGGAATGTGAAAATAACTTCAATCATATCAAGAAATATCTATCAAATCCTCCTATTTTGATGCCTCCTATTCAAGGGAAGCCATTGATTCTATATGTCTCCACCATAGATACATCACTAGGGGCATTGCTAGCACAACATGATGATAATACGAAGGAAAGAGCTATCTACTACATTAGCAAAACATTGGTAGCATATGAGAGGAACTATTTAATGATTGAGAAAGCTTGTCTAGCTGTGATTTTTGCATCACAAAAACTAAGACACTACATGTTAGCTCATACAACACAACTAATAGCTAAGATTGATCCACTAAAGTACCTACTAACAAAAGCTGCCCTCACAGGTAGATTAGATAAATGGGTGATGCTATTAAGCGAATTTGACATTGAATACATTGAAAGGAAAGGTATCGAAGGCCAAGTCATTGCAGATCAACTAGTTGAAGCACTATTGTTTGATGATACACCATTACAGATGAAATTTCCTGATTCATCCATCATGAACATCTCTTCTAGGACTTGGCATCTTTTCTTTGATGGATCTTACACACAAAATGGATCTAGAGAAGGCATACTATTCATAACTCCACAAGATTACTCAATACCTAAAGCATTCAGAATCAAGTTTCCTTGCACAAAAAATATAGCTAAATATGAAGCTCTACTTAATGGAATGAAGATATAAATAGAGTGGCAAGTAACAGAGTTGCACGTTCATGGAGACTCATAGCTAATCATACACCAAGTCAATGATGTGTACCAGACAAAAGATGAGAAACTTTTTCCATACAAATGCATGGTAGATGATCTAAATAAGTACTTCATATCTATCACATTTGAATAGATTCCTAGAATAGATAATAAGGTTGTTGATGCTATGGAAATGTTATCATCTCTACTACAGCAGCCCGAACATGAGCTACGCTACAAGTTCCTAGTGGAAGCACTGTCATTTCCTGCATATGATTCCCCTGAAACCTGCATGATCTGCACTATTGTTGGTCATGATTCCTCTAGATATAAAAACCTTTTCTCCTACCTTCAAGACCAAATCATTCCCAATTCCTTCAACCGCCATGAGAAATGATACCTTATTTGAAACACATCCTAGTATGTCATCATTGGTAATGACCTATACAAATGGAGTCTAGATGGTACACTTCTTAGGTGTTTAGGACATGAAGATTCTCAACGTGCATTAGAGGAATTCCATGATGGTATATGTGGATCACATTCCAACGGTTTAACACTAGCTTGAAAACTTATTAGGGCTGGGTACTATTGGCCTGAAATGGAAAAAGAGGCTATCAAATATGCTAAGAACTATAAGAAGTGTCAAGTACATGGAAACTCGATTCATGCACTAGGGAGGGACTTATTCCCTTTACTACACAATGGCCTTTTCAACAATGGGCATTTCATCTTATTGGAGATATTTATCCACATTCTTCTAATGGACATAGCCATATCATTACAACTACAGACTATTTCACAAAATGGGTAGAAGCAGTTCCTTTGACTCAAGCAACTGACAAGCAAATCTCTATGTTCATTCTAAACTACATCATATGTTGGTATGGTATTCCACATTCTATAGTCACAGATAATGGTGGCCAATTCAAGAACAAGGACCTAGATTCCTTATGCTCAAAATTCAAGATAACACAACATTGGTCATCTATATACTATCCCCAAGGGAATGGACAAGCAGAGGCATCTAACAAGAATCTATTGAAAATCTTGCATTGAATAGTTAATAAAATAGGAAGAGACTAGCATCTCATGATCAATCCAGCTCTATGGGCCTATAAAATAAGTATCAGAATGCCCACTGGGGATACACCATTCACTTTAGTTTATGGGTCTGAAGCGGCACTACCTATTGAGGTTGAAATCCCATCATTAAGAATCAGAATGTATGGTCTAGTAACTGATGATGACTATAGAATGTCTAGGTTGCAAGAACTTGAACTACTAGATGAGCACAGACAAGTAGCATATGATCATCTTAGAGTATATTAGAAAAGAATGTCTAGAGACTACAACAAGAAAGTCAGATAGATAATTTCAGGTTGGCGATCTAGTCTTGAGAGAGAATCCTAAAAATCAATCACATAGAGAATGCAAGGGAAAGTTTGAACCCAACTGGCTGGGTCCCTTTTTTATCACTACTACTTTTGGCTCTAGAGCCTATCAACTCTCAACAATTGACGGAGAATAGCTCCGAGAACCAATCAACATTCTTCATCTAAAGAAATTCTACACCTAAGGCATTCAGTATTCAAAAATGTCCTGAATAAATTATAAAAATTGGAAAAAGTCCTTAAAAAATGATCATCTTGGTGAAAACCTAGCAATAGGAAGCCTTAGTGAATCACAAAAAAAATGAGAAAAAGAAAAAGTGCCTTGGTAAAAACCTGGAAATAGGCACCTTGGTAGCAAAAATAGAAGTTCTGCCAAGATGGTGAAAACCCAAAAAATGGGCGCCACTTGTTCAAAACACTCCATCTATTAGTGCAATCTTGGTCTTTCCCAGCTTTCAGTCTTGCTTTAGTTTGTACATATCTCCTGGTTTGTTTTTGCATTCATGTTTTCAATAAATTCAGTCTGTGCACCATTCGGCTCAAGCGTCTATATCCTATCAATGTTTCAAACTTGGGGGAAATCAATGTCATATCCTATGGTCTCCAGTATACCTCAGATAATTCGTATCTAGTTAGATTCCTTTGAAGCTACATATGAGTCTGTATGTCTATCTCCTTACCAGAAAGGATTTTGCAATCAAACACAAACAAACAGTAATAACAAACTGAAAACAATATGTGTTGCGTGCTTTAATCTTCTTTGTATGCTTACTGATTCACATTGATATTTTTGCATATTGTGTCCTTTCAAGCTCTTAGATGATGTCCTTTACAGGATTTAGAGAGTGAGGACTGGGGGCATAATCTTTTCTTGTTTTTTGCTTTAAAGTGAAAATCTAATAACTTTGGAAATTTTGGATTGAATTGGTGTCCATCTGTAAGAACCTCCATCAAGTATTGGATGGCCATGAGTACCTCAACCATCGATACCCGAAAAATTCAAGGATGTTTCATCTAACTTTATCTTTTGAGTGAATTCTTACTCCTACTATGAAATGCAATCTTATCCAAGGATGTGAACAATAAAGGGTCACTGCGGGTAATTCACAGCGGATTTAGAATGATCTCTTTACTACTTGATGTGTTTGTACGCAAGGTGTATTCAAGTCATCACAACATTTGTGTTCCGATGCTTATACAAATTGCAATATCAAAATGGACATGATATTTAGGTCATCCTGACATTTGTGCCTTGGTGCTTATATCTAATCTGACATTTTGAAAACAAAATCAATATTCATATGTCCATGGTTGTCTAGCCAGTGCACATTGTATTGACTTTGACGCCAAAATTGATATTCATATGTTCATAGTTTCCCAACTAGTGAATGTTGTATTGATTTATCCAGTCACCTAAAAAAAATTCAATGATGAAAATGACCGACACATGATCAGTGACTAAGTCCTAGGTCCTAGGTCTACATTTCATTCTATATTTCACTTTGCACTTTTCATGATTGCATTTATCTCATGATTGTTGAATCCACTTGATGTTAAATGATTCTCCAAAACTATACTAAACATGACACAAGGACTGAGCATTGTATGAAGGTCCCTCCAATGAAACAGCAAGTAGAATCCATTTTTCAAATCAAAATCAAAATCTGAGATCGTTTATATTGTCAACTGCTTGCATATTCAACCTTCTAAACATCAAAGAAATCCATTATTCAACTTAATTGATTATCTAACATCAAACTATCAAAATTTCAACTTGGTCAACCATGTTCAACTCATGGTCAAACCTAGTCAAACTTGGTCTTCTAGACCTCCAAACGATGCAGAACACGTTCTTGGATGTGTATAACAAATTCTCAAATCAATTAACATGCTTCTAAACTACAACGCTAGCTTTTCTTGCCAAATTTTGATTTTCATCCCAAAGGGGGCATGGTATTGCACATCAATCAAATATATCAAATCAAATCTTTCTTTCAGTAATCAAGACAACAACCATGTCTAGTTGTTGATTCATCAAAAGTCCTCGTCGCTTGGGGCAGATCGCTTGGGGCATATCAGATTCATCAAGATCCATATCAATCTGGTATTCTCTTTATCTTGTAAATTGTATTAGCTCTTCATAACCATCGGTTCAATCGTATTATTTCCTTGGTTCTTCGTAAATGAAGGGTTCAGATTTGGCATTTGGCATCCTTTCAATTCCTTTGGACAATCAGGTCTGGAGTCAAGACAATCACTTCTTTATAATCATAGGTTCAGAATCATCCGTTTTGATACTTCTTCGTAATCACCGGTTCATTGTTGATATAGTTAGCATCATCTTGATTCTTTGGTCAATCAGGACCTAAATCACAACATCTTCAAATCTTTCAATCGGTTTCTATCTTGGAATTGGTTAGTCTTTCAAGATTAGTTTCTCCACCACATAACTGAGTCCTCCTCATCACCAAAAATAGATTAATCTTTGAACCACTGCGCTTCGCACAGTAATTCAAAGAGGGGCAAAATGTAATACCCCAAAAATGGGCTATAGGTTCATTGACCTTCTACATCAACAAATCGATCGAAATCAACCTAAAAGTCCTAACCTAAGGCACATCTGCACATCAAATTATCAAAACTCTAATTGATTTTATCCTAATTTTGCATCGGGGAATATTTCCTAAATATTCCTATTTATCTTAATTATCTTTAATTAAATATTATTTGGCGATAAATCTCATTTATCCTAAATTTGATTAATTGAATATGATAAATATTTAATTAATTAGATTAATACTACCACTTAATTATTTCATTATATTTGATTCTATTTATTCCTAATTAATATTATTTTATTTGACAATAAATCAAATTTGCTAAAAATAATCAATTGAATTCTTATTTAATTGATTAAATCAAATTGTCAAATTTAATGATATAGTTTTGGAATAAAGTTTCATTAAATAATTGATTAACCCATAAATCAGTTATTTTAATTCAAAAATCAATTAAGTTGAGAATAAATCACTTTATTTTTAAATTAATTCATATTAAATCATGCACAATCAAAAAAGTAGTCAACTTTAAAACAACTATAATTTTCAATTTGTTAACTTTCTAAACTCAACATGTGATTGTGAGTTGAAAAAGTGATCTAAACTCTATTTTGAGTTTAAAAGCTTCTTTTGCATGATTTTGTGAGTTAACTGATTTTAATTTATTGATAACTCAAAAATCAACCTGAGTTTATCAAGAGTGATTTATGGCTTTTTTTATGCACCCTCAAGCCATGGATTTATATATAATTGAGGCTCGGTCCTTCATCAAACCCCCATGAATTTGCATACTTGAGCTCTGGCAAATTTGCATCTGGAGAATCAAGCTATTGCGAATAGGCAATTGTGAGATTTTTATTGTTTTGATCATAGCATTCATTCATTTTTCATAGCATTGTTAGATCAATTTTGCATTCAATTTCATCCATCTTAGACTAGTTGCATATCAGTTTTCATCATAATTGCATCAAAAATCCCAAAAAAAAAAGATTAATTTGCATTCATATCTCATTGCTTTCACCATTTTAAATCCTTCGTTTAGGTATTGCATTGTCACTGATCTTGGTCACAATCTGAGAATACCAAACTCATACCTACTAGAAGGCAGTAAATCACTTGGCTAGCTATATTGTGTTTATTTGTAGATTTCTTAATTTGCTAACCTCTAATGTTTTACTGAAGTGTTGTGTCCACAGCTAGGTGCAATTTCTACACACACACCTACCAGGGTAAAAGTGTTGTTTAATTGCTTAAACATGCTAAAATGCAAAAGTGCCTTTTAAATGTTTAAAAGCGCTATCTAAATGATCAAATGCACTATTTGAAGCATACACGCTAAAATAAATCAAAAGCGCTATTTTAAAATTTGAACGTGTCAATTAAAAGGTCAAAAGCACAACCAAATTCAAACGCGCTAAAGTTAAAATCAAATATGTTTTGTGCCCTTGAACAGGCGTATAAAAGCATAATTCCGCTTCACGGATGCAATATTTTAATGCGCGAAAATACTAAAAAAAATTAAACGCACTAAAGAAATTGTCAAACACGCTATTTCAAAAATAAAATGCAAAAAAAAATGGTTTTTCTAAGAAAGATTCTTTTTTTTTAAATCTAAAGCATAAATTTGAAATTCAAGAGGTTCAAGCACTCACCGGAGGACCATAGGTCGTGGCCGTTGAAACCATCGCCCACACTTGAACCCATGCTCATGAATCGGGATCACCATCTCAAATAGCTCAGAGGAGTCAAACTGAAAAAGTCAACAAGAAAAGTGAAAATGACTTTTTACCCCTTTATATAGACCTTTTTGACCTAAAAAGGGAATCTTTGACCAGAAAACACCCGAGGACCCAAATTTTTCACCAAATAAGATAAATCAAACGCATTTTTCATCACACAGATGCAAAAACATTATCAGAAATGAAATTGAAATTCATTATAAATTGACCTAATCAATGCAAACTAACCTAAATCGTCATCTTTTTCAAAACATCTATCAAATTTCATTTCATTTCTGAGGGG
This sequence comes from Chamaecyparis obtusa, assembly GCA_027943335.1. Lineage (NCBI taxonomy): Eukaryota > Viridiplantae > Streptophyta > Pinopsida > Cupressales > Cupressaceae > Chamaecyparis > Chamaecyparis obtusa. Next base: position 89,118 of record BSBK01008609.1, on the reverse strand, counting down.
GCATACACTCGGATAATCAAAGAACAACATCATCATCATCAAATTAGGGGCATGACCATCAAATGAGACCATGATCTTTTATCAGGAAATTTTTTGCTAATCAATCGAAAGGGGCATCAAATATCAAATCGAATCAAATTAGGTACCATATCAGGCAATCTATCATCGAATCGACCATCAAAGATATCAAATCAATCAGAACTACATCAATCCTATCATTAGAATCTGCATCTTGTATCGAACATCAAGATTGACCATCAACAAAATCATGACCTTTTATCAAGTTGGATCAGAACATTCTTTGAATCGACACGCTTCACATGTCGACTCAAAGAGGGGCATTTGTAATCACCAAAAAGTGGATAGGATCATTCATGTGATTAATCAAGGAAAAATCAAGGAAATTGAATCAAAATGGGCATTTATCCAATCAAAATTCAAATCAAGCTTTAATTCAATTTAATTAAAAATCAAAGCTATAAATTCAAGTTAAAACAATCAAATCATGATAAATTAAATCAATGTGCAATTAATCAAATTAATTGTATAGTTCAATTTAAAATCAAATCAACCCAGTCGAGGGGTACACATGGCTAAACAAATTAATTAAATTCAATTAATTAAGACCTATTTTCTTTCAACACCACATGGGAGGAAAAAGCCTCAACCAATAGGATTTAAGGAAAGAGCTCACATAGATCAAGCCAAAATGAATCTCAATCACTCAATTTGAAAGAACATCTTGTCCACTCATCTTGTCTTCTTGTCCCAAGCTTTGAGGACAATCCATTTAAATTGTCTCCAAAGGGTGGAACCAAACACTTAACCCAACTCAACCTTGATCAAATCCAACTACACCATCTACCCTTGCCAAATCCTATAAAAGCAAGGGATAATTCACTCATAATTCAATCCACAAATCTAAGAATTGCATCTAACCTCTTGAGATTTTGAGCTAGAAAGGTAAATTTAGAAGTTAATTAAGCATTTCAATTTGGAATTGAACTATTTTAGCTTGTTTTATCATATATTCTTATTCTAGGACTATCATTAATGGAGGCTTGCTGAGAGTTATTTTATTCAATTATTTGCAATACTAACCCTATGAAGGTACAAATTCTAGTACACATTCCTAAATGGAAGTGCTTCCATTTTCTGACGATACATTTAGCCCCCACTTTAGCAAGAGTATGGACTCGATGCAAACTCTTGGTAAAGTAGATCACAATGAAAAAGATAATCTTATTGAAATCAAAGGGACAAAGAAATCCTCAAGCCCCCAAGGACTCAAGTCTTCATCGACTCCAAGATTACAATAAGAGAGACATCTCTAGAAAAGAGAGAGAAGAGGGTGTGATTATCTCACCCAATGAGAACTTATGTCCCATTGTGAACCACACAAGGAAATAGCGCAACTAGAAAGATGGAATTGAACCGCCTAGTGAATGTGGCTACTCACTAGTCAACCCATCAAGGATTCACCCTTAGGAATATTCTATTCTAAAATAGCAAAGCCAAAAACAATAGAGATCCAGACTTAAGGACACCTCTGACCTTAAGGGATCACAATTTTTAAAATGGAGGGATCAAGAGATCCTATAAGATAAAAATCCATGCTTTAAGGATTAGTCACTGATCCATAAAGGGGGAAAAGAGCCTTGCAAAATATATATGTGTTGAAAGTGTGTGTGTGTGTGTAAAAAGTGAGTGGAGCGTATGCCCCCATGTTAAAGTCATTGCTAACACTTTAACAGGAGCAATAGCTTGAACAGAAACATAAACAACTCCATTGATTACGTTTCCACTACGAGGTGCCCCCAAGCAAAGACAAATCAAGGGAAATACCACATAAATATATATATATATATATATATATATATATATATATATATATATATATATATATATATATATATATATATATATATATATATATATATATATATTATTGAAAATGAATTGACATCATTCCCTGAAGAAAGTATAACTACAATCACGATGGAGGAAAGAACACATAAGAGCTATGAAGAAGAGTCTTTTTGGACCATGACATGAAGACCAAAAAGAATCAGTGCTACCAAGTCGCAAATCCAAGTAGACTACAGAAGGAAACATTTATGAACAATAGCACATGTACAACATAACATGAAAACAACATATATAAGAATAAAGATACATATAGAGGAATTGTACAATAGGTTCGATTCATTTATCACCTTGCACCAACAAAGTAACAAGGGTCACATAAAAGAATCTAACAAACATTTAGCAAACACATTATGGGAGAAGAACAGTACAACAGGCAAACACACAAAAAGCTACCATGAAAGGACAAGCCAATCAAGTATGTCACCTACTCTCCCCATCTCATTCTATATCATTTCAAGAAGGTGGGAAACTCGCAAGTGGGACTATATCCAATACACTAGGAATAATAGCCTATTCCAAACAAGGATCCTCTTGAGAATCGTAATGTTCGATACTAGGTATAATTATCAATTGTGATGAAAGAATATTAGGTAAATCAATATCAATATCAATGGTTTCATATTCATCACTAACATCATTAGTATCATCAAGAGTATCTTCTTCATCTAGATTAATCAAAATAGGATCTAAGATACGAATAGAATCATCATAATCATGCATCTTAACATCATTATTAGTATGAACTTCTTCTAACACATCATGCATAGGTTGGTCAAAAGAAGGTAAATAGCTTTGAATAACATATGCACGAGCCTTAGATTGAGCTTGACGCTTCTTACAATGTTTATTAGCAAATCGATTACATTTTGTCTTATTTGAAATATGTTGAGAACTAGGAGGGACAACAACCGGTTTCTTTGCAATTTCTATAGGAGGATCAGTAGAGTTCCTAGTAGACTAAAAAACAACACTAGGAGATTGATTAAAAGAACTAGAAGCCATGGATAAAGGAGGTATGGAAGGTGTAGGCAAAAGACCATGGTTAAGATCCATCTGAGGCATTCTTAACTCAAGAATCTTGTGATGCTTATAGGCTAGATATGATTGAAAAAGATTATCAACTCGAGAAGGACATGAATTAGGTAATGAAGGCCAAAATAAGTCAAGCGTAGCGCAATCCCTGGGCCTAGAAGGTTGATATAAAATATAATTAATCATCTTCACTTCTTCATCATGAATGAATTTAAGACACTTATGGATAGGAGAAGCAACAACATGCATGGCATTCAACCAAGGAAAACCAAGCTTAACTTGAAACTAATCAGAAGTAGGGACAAAAACGAAGGTAGTGTCCACAACTTTACCACAAAGTTCAATAGGTAAGTTAATAGAACCAAATGATGGATAAAGAAAACCATACAAGTTTGAATCCACACATCTGATGTATCATAAGAATCACATTGTAAGTTTTTCATAAAAAGATTTTCTTCAGTAATAACATTAACTAAGGATTTTTTGTGGCAAAAGTTGATAATGCTAAGGATAGAAATATTATTTTGTGTGAAAACTTCTTTAGCTGGGAGGATTGTTTTATGCTATTTCTGAAACCATGGCATTTTGATTTTTCTCCATCTTTCGAATCTTTTGATGTGCAACCTATCTGGGTTATACTTCCTAATCTTCCCCTCCATCTTTGGATTGACTTTGTTCTGGAGATTGTGGGGGAAGCTTTAGGGGATATGTTAATGGTGGATGAGAAATCCTCTAATTTATTTCATTCTACTTACGCTTGTATCCTGGTGGATATTGATACCTCAAAAGGTGTGCCTTTGAAGATTAAACTTGAATCCCTTACGGGAAGAAGTTGGATTTAGCAATTGGACTATGAAGGCATCCCCTTCAGATGTAGAAGATGCTTTAAGACTGGTCATATTACCTCTCAATGTGATCTTCAGAGACATAATAAGACTGCTTCATGGTGGAAGGGGGCTCTTCTCAACATTATACTATGGAGAAGGTTTGGAGCTTCGCGAATGTGGTAGGGCAAGTTTATGGCCCTGACTCTTGTCCTACAGTTGTTTCTGCTCCCTCTTCTTTAGTTACAGGCAGTACTTCTATTGGATCTGTTGGTTTGCTTGCTAGTATTTCGGCTGGTGGTTTTGCTCTTGCTAGAAGCAATTCTGTTGTTGCTGGTGACCCTCTTGTTACTCTTGGGTCTGCTGGCCTCTTTCTTGCCAATTTTGCTTCAGAAATTCCTCTTGGTGCTGGGAAGTTTGGTACTGGCTATGAGGCTGTTGTAGGTTCTGTTCAGACTTCTTTTACTGGTTCTAAGTTGGTTGGATCTTCTCCTACATCTGATTGGCAGGAAAAAGCTTCTTTGGTGGAGGAGGGATCGACTGTTGTAATAGGTAAACATAATAAAAAGTCCCCTCTACATTTTGATATGACACTCTGTTCCCAGAAGAAGGGAGGCAAAGGAAAATCTTAGGTTGGGTGTTGTTGTACAATGTTGGCTTTACACGTTTGCTTTTAGCAGCTTGTGCATTTCTGTTTATCTTTTGTGTGGTTGCTGTTGTTGTGCTAGATTTGTGATGTTGGTATTTCTACTGGTATTACATGTTGGGGGGGTGCTATAAGGTTTTTTCATTTTCCCCCAGCTGTTTCATTTAGATCTAAGCTAATTCTCCCTATCATTCCAAGGGTTACAGTTCCCTTTAAAAACTATATATATATGGTTTCGAGGCCCATTCAAAACCTATTTTTACCTTAATCAAAAAAACATTGACTAAGGATGTAGGATCAACAAGATAACCACATGTAGGTATCTTATAAATCCTAGCATAAATGTAGAGGGGACCATCAAGAGCTTTAATAGTCTCAGAATCGTCAAAGGTAATCAAGAGTTCCCGACGTCTTTTATTCTTAGGTTGTTTTTAAGGTTTAGGTTGAGGCTTTAGTTTAGGCTGAGTTGGAACTTGAAGTTGAGGTTGAGATTGAGGTTGGGGTGGAGATGTAGATTGAGACAAAATATCATGCTCCACATGATTAACAATGTGATTAAGATCATCCATCTTTGAATCATAAACAATATCCATAGAAGATGGCTGAACAATGGTATTAGTATCATGTGTAGGCAAAGGATTCATATAGATTTGGAGGTTTTGATTAGGAGGAGAGACAGAATTGTTCCCACTACCATCAAAATTATCAACAATTAAAGCATTAGAATCAATTAAGTCTTGAACCTTATGTTTTAAAGAATAACACTTCTTAGTATCATGGCCATTCTGACTATGGTATTGACAAAAAGCTTTGGAATCAAAGGATTTGGATCCCACCATAGCAAGTAAAAGAGGTTTAATAGGAGGTAAATTAATCATATTAGCAGTCAACAATTCATTCATAATAGAATGCAAAGATTCAAAAAGAGGAGTAAACGTATGATTCAGACGAAAAGAAGTGGATGCAAAAGTAGCATTATTGGATGTAACAGCAACTTGATCAGCAACTATATTCACTTGTTTATTTATCTTGACATAGTTGTTAGGTTTTTGAAACTTGTTTAGATTAGGAGCAGCATCACTCTTATCAACTAGGATAGGAGCCATTGGAGTGTTGCTCTCAAATTGACTCACTTGTAATTGATAATGATGAAGCATTGCACAAAGTTGTTGAAAAGAGGTAAATTTAGTAAGAAGAATCTTATCTCTAATATCCTTTTGTAAATTTGAAATAAACATTCATTGAATATCAATATCATGAACAGGATAAGAAATCTAAGCATACAAATGTTTAAATCTACCAATAAATTCAATCAATTTTTCTTTAGTATTTTGTTTACAATGCATCAAATCAGTTAAGGATGCTTGTGAACCAATGTTATTTTGGAATTGTTGAATAAAGGCATTGGCAAGTTTTGGAAAAGAATTAATAGAATAAGGAGGCAAGGAAAAATACCATTACAAGGACTTATCAAGAAAAGTTCTAGCAAACAACTTGGCTAAAATCCTATGGTCATGAGTGTAATCACTACAAAGGATTAGAAATGTTTTAACATGAGTAACAAGGTCTCCCTTACCATTTTAATTCTCAAGATGAGGCATATCAGCTTGTTGAGGAACAAAAGAACAAATAATGTCTAGGGATAAAGGACTTCCCATGTCACATGTAGGAATGGTAAACTTGGATTGAGTTAAAGATGCAAGTTGTTGTTGTAAAGAGGACACATTTTGAGCCAAACTGATGATTGTCGAATCCTAAGATGAAATAGGAGGTATAGACACACTAGAAACACTAGGTAGAGTGTATTAAGCGGTAGGAATGGAAGACACAAATGGAGGAACACTTGGAACCACAGTTGGAAGAGGATTGGAATAAGTAATAGGAACATTATGATAAGAAGGTTTTGAAGTAGGTAGAGACACATGAGGAACACTCATAGGAAGAGAGGGAACTGACATAGTCACTAAAGGAGGAGTATAAGTAGGAATTCTAGGTAAAGGAATGGAAGAAAGTTCCACACTAGTAACAGGAGGAGTGAATCCTAAATCTTGAGCTTCTTGAGCTAAAGGTTTGTTGAGATTTTAAGGATCGCTACACATGTAATAGCATTGCCTAAATTGGATACGGTATGTGTTTTCCAAATGCAACAATCTCTCTTATTTATATTGGGAATGAGGCTATGAGAGACATGTCCCTTCATGGGACATGTCTATTCATTTTATAATTTTTCATTAATCAATCATATATTAGAATAATATATATTTATAATAATATATATAATATAACATATATATATATATACAAATACAATATATTATTATTAATCAATATCTAAGTATTATATGTATTCTAAGTGATCATATGACTGAAGCTACAAACATTAACACTCCCTCTTAGTTAGGGAGGATGATCAAACATAATGTGTTGTGGTCTCCCTTGTCAACACATATGACCCTAACTATAGCCATACAGAACATCAGCACTCCCTCTTAGCTAGAGAAGATAAAATCCATCAAGGTAATGGAAGAGAGGAGATATCACCCCACTATGATATTAGGAGATATGGTATATGCAAGAATATCAAGTCACATGATGTTCATCATAGCTCATAAATATCCATGGTATGTCTAATGACAATACATCTCATGATTTCTGTCATATGGATACTAAGTTTACGTAGAGACATGTCACTATGTGATATGTTTCATAGGGTCCAATCAATATGTAATACTAAGTTTAGAAGGATCCTAATATGATTCATATGGATACTAAGAAATCATATATTACATAATTCATGATATGGAGTATCACCTAACATGTGATACCAAGCTTTACATATCACCTAACATGTGATATGAGAAATCACCTAACACGTAATACCTAGATTTACATATCACCTAATATGTGATATGAGGAATCACCTAACATGTGATACCCAATTTTCAATATCACCTAATATGTGATATGAGGAATCACCTAACATGTGATACCTAGTTTTCAATATCACCTAACATGTGATATGAGGAATCACCTGACATGTGATACCCAGTTTTCAATATCACCTATCATGTGATATGAGGAATCACCTAACATGTGATACTATGTTTTCAATATCACCTTGATATGAGGAATCACCTGAGATCATGATACCTAATTTTTATACCACCTTGATATGAGGAATCACCTTAGATCATGATGCCTCATTTTCATACCACCTTGATATGAGGAATCACCTTAGATCGTGATACCTAATTTTCATATCACCTCAGATCATGATACAAGGATATAGTAAATAAGAACATTACATTCCATTTACATATAACCCTATTATGGTATGTGCACAGACATATCAAAATGTCTACCATAATGAATCTCCATTACAAGATCATCACCTTGTAATATCAAATACAAGTGTTCATTGTCAAAAATTCATCACCTTTCTACAATGTTCATAGGAGGGCCCATAAGTCCTGGAGTCACACACATGAAATCCACCTTGACTCATGTCAGAGGGTGGATCCATCATGGCTTATCCCAAAGGGTGGAAAACAAGGGATTTCACCTTAGACTTCTCTCTCAAGGAGAAGAATGCAATAACATACAAGATAATAGATGAAACTCCTTTTCATCTAAGGCTTCATTCTCCAACATGCCAAGTTTATCTTGAAGGTACACAACCTTACCTCTAGCAAGAAACTTGGTGAAAATATCAGCCATATGTTTTGTAGGGATAATGTACCTTGAATAGCATACTTATGCACTATATCTCTTATATAGTTTGCATCACTCTAGGTGAACCCCAAGTTATGTAAGAGATAGCATAAAATCATTTTAGCCAGAACACATGAGACTTAATCTCATGATCATAGTCTTCTGGATGCTCCCTTTAAGTTCTTGTAACAACCTCCTCACCTCCTCATTCAAGTTTGTTTTAGATGAACTATTATACTCCCTCTGAATCTAATATCAACTTTTTGCGAGGAAGTCATGTCTTTGTTCTTTAGTCTACATTACACTCTTTTCTTGAATTCCCAACCATCTATCTAGGAATATCATGACCTAGATATCTACATAAAATCCTTCTAGTTCACATACATGGAATTTCATCATTTGAATCACAATTCTTTTTCCTTTTATAGTGTCTTGGTCACTAGGGAAACCATCTCGATATGGTTTACTCCCTCTGTATCAATATGACCAAGATCCTTGGAAATCAAATAAGGCATATCCTCTAGATGTTGTACTGAATCCCTCTAAATCTTTGAGTACTAACATCAATATTTAACCTTCTCATCTAAGGTTTCCTCTGATGGTTCATCAGACTTCTTCTAAATGTGATATCAACCTTCTAACCTTCTCGTCCAAGGTTTCCTTCTAATAGATAAAGTGTCAAACTCCCTCTGAAGCTCAAGTTCATGCATCAACCTCCTAACCTCTTTTTCCAAGGTTGTTTATAATGGATTGTCAAACTCCCTCTGATTCTAATATCAACTCTCAACTCAGTTCCATAACTACAAGCATTAAGTTCTTTCTCCCTTGAATCCAATCTTGTATGCTTCTAGATTTGTCCTCAATGCACTTCAAAAGAGATTATAATTACTTCATAAAACTAAACTATCCCGAAAGGAAATATCAATAATAGAAGCATAAAATATTTACTATCCCAATCTTATAGCATGAATTAATGACTCAAAAATTTTAAACATTATTCAAGGGTAGAAATACTTATCTCTTATTGTGATCCACCAAAAATAGATATGCAAAATTGAGATTTGCAATTCCAGATCCTTATCGTCTAATCATCACTTGCACTGGCGATCCAAGGATACACATTATGGAAATTAACTGTGCAAGTGTAGTCAAGGTAAACCATGATAATTCCTCCCATTTGAGACTCTCTTTTCAAGTGTCGATATTCACATAGGAAGAAATATGGTATATGGTTCTAAGCAAGAATGAGCATTCGTATATATCCTTAGCCATGAAATTCATGAGAGTTGTTCCCAACATCGACATGTTTTTCCTTGTTTCCTTAGTCATTGCATCTCATGGAAGATCTATTTGGTCAATACGGCTATAACCAATAACCCAAAGCCAAGAAAGAATACTCATACAATAATTCTATAGTCAAGGTATTCATACGAACCTTCCTCAAGCAACAGAGATATCAATAGTCTTTCTCAGAAGGAACCCCCATAAAATCAATAACCATGATATGTCTTTACAGAAACATAACAACTCGTGCTGGTAAATATTTCAAAAATTTAATGGCTGAATCCTTAGTCATTGTAACCTTCGTTTAAAGAGAAAGCCAATCATGGTGAATTATTTCAAGCCTCTACCATGATGTTGGTATAATATTTGTCTCTCCATACACTTGTACACAAATTGTGACATCATTGATGTAGATGCTATGTATATACTATCATCTGGTCCAACTTCTAATATGTTGACATAGTCATTGGACCCTCTATGAATTTTTATGCTCGTGATGCTAATTACATGGTGGCATACATATATATGAGTGATCTGCTTGTGAGAGTTAAATTTCCCCAAACTCTAAATTGATATGTTATTTCTGGAGAGTCTTTGCATGTTGGTAAGAACAAGTATGATCATTCCAATTGTAGACCTCCCTTGATATCAAATATAGCTATCCTGGTTTGAGCCAAGGATTGATGTGGCAGTGAGTAAGTATGGTGGAGATACCAATGACCGCTTCCCAATAGAATTGTATCAATTCCCTATCATACATAGATCTCCTTCCATTCTCAACCTAGGAATAACTTCCTTTTATGTTTGATTGTTCTTATTTCCTTGATTGGTGAATGCATTGCTAGCCATAGAAGTACCATAAAACTGGACCAGTCAAACAATAAACAATATAATAGAAACATGTCATATGTTGGTAACAGAGGTATCGTTGACTGTGTGCAATAGAAATCCCAATCTTCCAATGCTATTTTGGCTCACCGTAATATGTGAATGCCTCAGAATATCATTCCATCTCTCATATATGAGCTGGTATCTTGTGCGATCTCCATATCCCATCTTTGTGACATTACTCCCAAATATATGGTGGTGATACTTGAAGACCCCTTTCAATGAGATATGTTATTCTAATATTTGGAACAAAGTGAAACTTCTTCCCTCTTTACTCACCTCAGTAATCTCTGAATATGCGATCACATTCATGTCATCCTACATCAGATATATTGGGAATTTACTGTGTTCTCTACACACTTATACTCCTCAAAGAAGAACTTTTAATCCTATCTAGAATCAACATATGTGAGATCAATTCATCTAGATTCAAAGATTAATTATATAATTTCTTTTACTTGGTGCTTTTGATACAATATTCATTCAATCCCTACTATAATGTGAACTATAGATATTGATAGATATGATGCTCGATAGAAATAATATCAAACTTCCACCGTCGCTTGTGACAAAAGTATGGAATTTCATCAAACGTCCAACCCATATGGTAATGGATATTGATGATGTTCAAATTATTTGTAGATTATGTGTATGTATTTTCTCCCCCATTCGTTCATTTACTTTCTTGAAATATATATTTGAATCGATTCTCACCAGTCAATGTAACTTGCAGTTCAATATTTGGAAGATTAAACTTCCCACAATTGTCTCCCACCATTGCCGCTAAGTCACACCCTTGGAACATAGGATTAGCAAGCTGCAATCTCTTATTTGAGGTTCAATGCACCATACACTCACATGCAAGAGGAAATCCCTTTGGTTCTCCACAGCTTGCACTCAAACCGTTGGTTTGATCGCACCCTTCGACATCCTACAAGGAGCACACAACCTTAATTCTCTTAAGCTGATATACAAATGATCATTGACAGATATGTTTCTCCTTGCTATCTTTGTGCAGAGCTATACTCATGCTATTCATAGTGGACTATCCATGTTGTCGGGTGATATGGAAAATTCATATTATAGATGGTGTCTATAGTTTTGAAAGACTCACGTCGCAATTGAAATCGTTGAATTCCTATTTCTTATTCGTTCTTTGACTGTGTGTGCTACTTTGTCTACCGTTGTAGCATATTTTAATTCTTCCTCAATGAAGACATCAAAATTTATTATACTTATTTATTTCTCCACAAACAAGTCTGTGTATTCCACATTATTGTTGTCTCTAATTTTCTTACATTTGCATTTTGGCTCTGATACCATGTTGAGATTTTAAGGATTGCTACAAATGTAATAGCACTACCTAAATTGGATACGGTATGTGTTTTCCAAATGCAACAATCTCTCTTATTTATATTGGGAATGAGGCTATGAGAGACATGTCCCTTCATGGGACATGTCTATTCATTTTATAATGTTTCATTAATCAATCATATATTAGAATAATATATATTTATAATAATATATATAATATAACATATATATATATATATATATATATATATATACATATATATATATACATATATATATATACATATATATATATACACAAATACAATATATTATTATTAATCAATATCTAAGTATATGTATTCTAAGTGATCATATGACTGAAGCTACAAACATTAACAAGGTTTAACATTTAAATCCACAAGATGATTAATACCATGCAAGAGACTAACACCTTGATCACTATCATGAAGGACTTTCTTAAGAGAATCTATAGCTTGAATAAAATCTTGATTATGGTTCTCTTGAGTAAGCCAATTTCCCATTTTATCAGTTTTAGCTGAAAGTTTTTGGACTTGTTCAAGGGGAACTCTTAAATCATTATCCTCATCATGAGATGATTGACAAGTGTTATGCTCCATAGTAGGATTAGAATCATGAATAATCAAATTGTCATCCAAACTCCTAAGAAAAGGAGAGGAAGACTTAGGATCAAAGGCACCCATAAGTATACGACTTTGTCTAACCGGAATATTATAAGTAGGACTAGAGGTAGTAAAGCTCATATATCAATGCAATGCAAAGATGAACTAAACTAGGAAAACACAAAGCATAAACACATAAATTTTTTTGTATTTTTACTTATATGAAATGTAAATGCAAGATCTAACTCCATAAAAGAAAGAGTTGTCTATCGCGGGTTCACCAAAATGTAATATAATAAAAGAGTTTGTTCACCAAGATGTAATGTATAAAATATATATATGTATGGTATGTGTATATATGATATAAAATATGGTGTGTGTGAGTAGGGGGAACGTAAGATCTTCTTAACCCCAAATTCCCAATTGAAAGATCCAATTTGATTATCCAAAAGAATATGGTCAATGCACAAATGAATCAATCGATAAAGAATATGAAGAAAGGAGAAAACCTTATATTTAATTATGGAAAGGAAATAAAAAAATCTTAATTGAATTGAAGACAAGTACTAACCTCAAAATATGACAAATCTGGAAAATATTGTTTTCTAGTGTCTGTACTCAGTTTCAAGAAATTCTGCAACTGGAACTATCCTGGAAACACAAAAATAGAGAAAACCCAGAAACCTTTTGTTGTTCTAAGAAAGGTTGACCTTGACCCAAAATAGGGGTAAGATCTTACCCCAGGGCACAATCTTACCCCTAAAATTCAACCTTGACCTGCACTATTTTGATGAAAATTTTGTTCATGGATTCCAAAAGTTCGCCGAAAAGGGTACTCAAATCTTATCTGCGATTTGCAGTCCCGCACCTGCACCTGCAATAAAAAGGGTTTTTTTGTCAGATGAGGGGTTTTCCTTGGTCAAATCCTGATTTGGAATCAACCTTGAAATGTAATTTAAATTGCAGCAAATAAACAAAGTAAATGGAATAATTCGCCTTGCTTATATTGAAACCCTTGTGGAAGATTCAAATCCTTGAATCCACAAGTATGGATGCTCCAAATGAATGCAGAATTGTATGTAGGATGTCTCAAATCAATTGAATTAGATCTTCAACACCAATCTTGAATGGATCTTGGAATAGGAAGAAGCTTGAATGGAAATGTGGATGAAGAAATCTTCAACAAGAGGGCTCCATAGAGATTGAATCCTTTAATGGCTACCAATGGATATCCTTGATGAATTGAATCTCGAATGCTTGAATGCTTGAAGATGAATGAATGCTTGAATGATTTCCTTCTCCTTCTTTCTTTCTTGATTGCTTGATAATGGATGTTTATGAAAAAGATGGCAAAAGATACTTGATCGTGGATGTGAAAATGAGGGAGGAAGGCTTCCTTTTATACTAGTCTAGGGCACAAACTTCTAGAGAGGCCAACATAGGAGAATTAAATTCCCATTTAAACCTTAACCCATAGAAATGGACCTAGATTAAATATAATTTAAGAGTTTACCATTCTGAAATCCGAAACAGCCAACCCGGAAGTGGGAAAATAAACTTTTTGAAGCCCGACATCTAGAAAATTTTAGAACTTAAAATTTGGACCCAAGGTTAGGGTTGAGGTCGACCTTGACCCAGAAGGTCGACCTTGACCCTAAGGTCAAGAATCTCAATTCTCAGGATCAGGTGCTAGAAACAAGCTATAAATAGGTGGAAAGAGAAGTAGAATAAGGGAAAAAGCTAGATCAAAGTCAAAGACCCATTCAAGGCATTTGATATGACCCCAGACCACTTACTCGGATGGCTAAACTAGTCCTAAATGGAAGTGCTTCCATTTTCTGATGATACATTTACCCATATTATTTATAGCACAGATTGAATATTTAAATCCATTCTTTGACTATGCTTTATTGCAAATTGTAGATAGCATATTTTCCCCTTTATTGAAGTATAATTTTACTAAATGTATAATATATATCAGGTTTTGGTACTTTATAAGAAGTGATTCATTGCTATAACTAATGAGCATGGATAGTGGAAGCATGTGAGTTGTAATCTGCATAGTACAGGTAAGTTGAGGGAAGATCCATTTGGTTAGGATCAGTAGCAAAGGAGTGAAGTATCCTTTAGATACTTCCAAAGATCAGCATGGGGACTAGTAAGTTTGTGGCATGGATTTTTATCAATGGATTGGTACCATCAGAAAGGAGTGTGATCTCCTTCATGTAATATATGAATCGAATTTATATACACATCTAAAGAATATTGGATGAATCAATATGTAATTTCTTTTATTTGGGGCAAGACTAGAGGTTTTCTCCACCTGACCCTTTCCTACCAATGCTCCTAGTGAGTCGGGTTGTACTTAGGTAAAAATTAATAAAAGTTTTCTCGGCCTAGGCCTTTTACCTATCAAAAAAAAAATTGTTCAATGAAAGAATTAGCAAGTTTTTGGAAAGAATCAATGGAATAAGGAAGTAAAGAATGATACCATTACAAGGCCTTATCTGAAAAGGTTCTAGTAAACAGTTTATCCATGAACCTATGATAATGAGATAAGTCACAACACAATGTTTGAAATGTCTTAACATGGGTCAAGGAATCACCTTTACCATTACAAATCTCTAAATGGGGTATTTCCATGTAATAAGGGATAACAACACAGATAATGTCCAAGGAAAAAGGGCTATAAATATCACATGTGGGGATTTTAGACTTGGATTGATTCATATAGGAAAAAAATTATTGTAGGAATGAAAAAATTTCATAAATAATATGGATAGTGGATTTGATAGAGAGATTGGTGTGAGACATATGTAAAATGTTGGAACCATTATAGAAAATGGAAGGAACATTAGAATATGAAAATGGAACATTTTTGCAGGTAGGGATGGATGAAAGGTTGTGAAACACATGGAACACTTGAAGGAGGAGGAACAATAGGATTACGAATTCTTACAAGACTAACATGAATAGGATTTGTGTTTGAAATGGGTGTAATCATGAGAGATGGATCATAAGTAGAGACACTAGGTAAGACGTAGAAATTGGAAGTGATGTCTCAACACTAATGGGAGGTTGAGTTAAACCTAAATCTTGAGCACAGTCCTTAACAGGTTTAACATTACTATCAACAAGCTAGGAAATAGTTATTAAGAAGTTAATACCATGTTCACCATTATGAATCAAATTCCTTAAACCTTCAACTAAGAAAATAGCTTATGTATTAGTATTCTCTTGATTTAACAATTGTTCAAATTTTTAAAAGTCATGGGAAAGATTTTGAACTTGTGTAGTAGGAATTCTTAAAGACTCCTCTCCATCATGAGAAGAGTGGGAAGAAGGATTCTCAACCATAGTAGGAATGTCATTAGGAGGTATATGTGTCTCATCAAGATTCATAGGAAATAAAGATGAATCAAAATCAAAGGAACCCAAAAGTCTACCAAGCCAAAATACTATAGGTAGGGAACAATTTTATAACACTCATGCACAAGTGAAGAAATAAAAGATAGATCTAACAATTAAAAATATGGAATTTGAAATAAATATGAAAACATTTGATTAAATTGAGGCAATATTAATGGAATTACACATACAATATATTGAATAACACATCTAATTATGAAATGAAAGTGAGGATGCAATGCACATAAAGGGGATCAAATGCAAAAAATAGAATAGAAATTTCATAGGTTGGGTTCACCAAAATGTATAGTAATAAAAGGGAAGCAAGGTATATGAGGGACTTGTCCACCTTTTCCTAATGCACAATTGAAAGGAAGAGGAACCAATAGGATCAATTAGGAATTAAGCTCTAAATGATTGCAATGGTACTGTGTTGTTAATGATTAGGATGAGATGTATTTGGTGAGATAATATTATAATACATGAAAGAGGAATAAATAAACAAAATTAAGAAGGTTCAGGAAAATACAGACTAACAAAAATTGACAAAAAAATTCAATGACCTAAAACGGGATCTCAAAGGTTGTATTTGACGTGTAAATTGAATCTGGAGCTATTCTGACAAGAAGAATCCTGGGGAGTTGTGTTCCTAGGATTTCTACCTAGAATTTTAACTGACAGTTGCACATATCTTGATATTTTAAAAAAGTTTTGATAGTTGTTCCACCAATACTTGCCTACCTTGAAAATTAAAAAAGATTACATGAAGAAAAGTAAATATAAAGATAAATATTAGATACCTTGCTAATACCTTAGTTCATGAACAAATATTGAGATCACGCATATTCATGAAGATTCTTGAATGTTTCTTTATTGACCTTGGAATGTAGAAAGGAATCAAGTATGCCTTCACAAATGTATTGATCTATGAATGTCATTCTTAGTTCTTCAATGTTGGTATGCTTGATTGAACACTTTCTATAAATGAAGAAATGCATATGGATGGTCAAAGGATCTTCTTGATTACTTGATAAATTCTCTACTTTGACAATGCATAATTCCTCAATGGGTTTATCATAATAACATCATTTTAGTTTCAATTTTAGTAGTGTGGTGTGTTTCAATTTTAGTAGTTTTGTTTAAGTTTCACCAGTGAGAAGATTAAGTTTTTTCTAAGTTTATCAAGGAAAAATAACTTTATGCCCAATGGATTTGCAAAAGGAATTGGTCTGATATGTTTAGCAAGAAAAAACCCTTGTGATGTCACCAAAATATTACCTAATTTATGTTATCATCTCAATCAGGTGGATCTAGTTATGTATTTACAACTAAAATCTAAGGTACACATTTGGTTTTAAATTAAGTCTTATTACTAAAAGAAAAATGTTGATAGGTAATATCATATCACATTTGTGCAAATGTATAACAACATAAAATTATACGATCCTTTGCATCAAAAGTTATTGTACTCATCAAAATAAATTACATATCTCACATAATCCATGGGAGTAACTCAAAAAAACATGCATTTTGAAATTAAACATATGCATGAAAAGATTAAATAGAAATAAGGAAATGGGACACGCCATTTCTTGGAATGTTGAATCCCATAGTTGTTGGCAATATCATTGGTTTCATCTTCATCTTTAGCTCCAATTACTTCATATCCAAAGAAGCCTACAAGGAAGGTTAAAATATTGTGTTAGAGCTTGGGGTGACAATTATTTACCTACATGTTATCAATACATGCATAGCTCACTCATACAATACATCAGATCATATCAGAAAGGAAATCAAAGGTACGGTTTAGAGAATTCATTATTTATCTAATGTGTTTGTTCATTGTGTAGGTATAGGTACATATTCATCACTAGAAAACTTTAGCATGTGGGGTGAAATAGGCTCCTACAACAGTTTATCCCAACATGCTTGTAGATAATTGAAAAGTTATTCATCATTCGTAACAATGAAATTATGTTTTCACTATTACAAAAAACAAAAGGTTGCTCAATAAACCGCAAAGAGTAAAGAAACAAATGAAAGTGAGCATCCTCCAATATTCTAGACCCTATAATAGTTATCTCATTTGATACAATGATCGACCAGAAACCAAATAAAAGAAACAATGATTAACATCTGTAAAAAAAGTGACAAGATCTTGTAGTGATAATGAGGATAGTAATGTGTATAGGATAGTCCATTTGAAAGTTGGAAATCTTGAGAAAATTGTTCTTTTAGGAAGATATAAAGCAATTGCGAGCCTTGGAGAGAAAACATAATATAAGACAATATTTTCATATGTCAAAACAATGGATATGTTGGTGAAATCATGGGAACATATAATCGTAGTGATCTTAAGGATTGGAATCAAGAATATGAAACACCAATCCATTATTATGAACATTAACTATCTCAAAAGAGAAAGGAGCAATAAGATGAGAAAATGTCAAAATCTGAAAAACAAAGGGGGGTAGCTTGTTTACAATGGTTTAAAGATGGTGGCACAAGGTAAGAGGAGATAACCAATAACTATTATGATCTAAATAACCATCAAGAATAGCTAATTTAAAGTGAAGGAGAAATGGTATCCAAGAGAAAACACATTGACATGTTCAACAAAATATGCTATAGTATTAATTCAAATATGCCATAAAAGGGAACAAACATCACTTCAAAGAGATTATTAGATCAAATCATGCTCCATCATAGTCAAGAGGTTCATTATTAGCAACTAAAGAGTGTTCATGTGAATGAATAAAATAATAGTCATATCATTGATTGGTAAAGGAATAGTGCCACGAGAAGATTGTCATTCAATCAAACATTTTGATATAAAGAGCAGCATATCTTCATGATTCAAAATACAAGTACAAATCTTACTTAATATTGAGAATAAATACCACTATCAACAAAGAGGGGTATATACAAAATCTCTTAAGGCACAACCTACAAGAATGTGAATAAACCCACACAATTACTTTTCTTCCTCTCCTAGTTAGGTCAAAGGAAGAAGAACACCAAAACCCTCAAGGGTTTCATTCTTGTAATAAGAAATAAGGAAAACAAGATATAGAAGAAAAGAGACAATTTCTTATGGTTTGCCATATTTTTAGAAATGGTTTAGCATGAATTCTTAAGGAAATATAAATGGTCATGCCCTAGTTAAAATTCTTAAGGGTTTTTTAGAAACATAGGAGAGGACATTATTTCTTTAGCTGCCAAGTTTTTATTAGAATTATGATAGGAATTTATAGAGTATCTTCAAGTACCCAACCAAAGTGCATCAATGGTGATTTTATTTATTTCATAGTCAATAAAGGTGGATAGCCATTATCCCTATATCTATAAAGGGTATTTTTGTTTCTACTTTTAATTTCAATTTAATTTGGGTTTCTCCAAGTGTTGTTAAGCACAATTGGTTAGTTGGTTTGTAGTTAGTATGGTGTTTCATATCATAGACCAATTAAAAAAACATGCATCCTTCATAAGAGAGATCCCTTCTTGGCTCACTACTATAGACAATTCTTCTCTACAGGGTTATCATAGTAACATCATTTTAGTTTTAGTTTCAGCAGTGATGTGTGTTTCAGTTTCAACAATTTTGTTTAAGTTTTAGCAGTGGAAATGTTCAATTTTTATAAGTTTATTAAGGTAAAATAACTCTATGCCTAATGGGTTTTCAAAAGGTATCTAGTTTGATATGTTTAACAGGAAAACACCCTTGAGATGTCACCAAAATGTTACCTAATTTTTCTTTTCATCTCAATCAGGTGGAGATGGTTATGTGTTTATAACTAAAAGATAAGGTACACATTTGATTTTAGATTAAGTGTTATTAATGAAAGAAAAATGTTGATAGAGAATATCACATCATTTTTGTGCAAATGTATAAAAATATAAAATTATACAATCATTTGCATCAAAATTTATTTTATTCATCAAAATAAAGTACATATCTGACACAAGTTGTGGTAGTAACTCAAAAAAATATGCATTTTGAAAGTAAACATATGCATAAAAAGATAAATTGGAAATAAGGAAATGGTACCCGTCATTGCTTGGAATGAGAAATCCCATAGCTATTGGTAGCATCCTTGGTTTCATCTTCAACTTCAGGTCCATCTCCTTTGCATCCAAAGAAGCTTGCAAGAAAGGTTAAAAAATTTTGTTAGAGGTCGGGGTCACAATTATTTACCTACATGTAGCTTTCTATCTATTTTCCACCAATCTAGATTTTATGAAACTACTTATATTTCCTTATTTAGTCATTTATCTTGCATCATCATATCATTTCCCCTCAAATCCAACTTCCTCCTATTCAAAATTGTGAAGGATCATTGCACTCATTTGGTGTGTAAGTCCTACTTGAGCCTATTGGGTTATCTTCCTTCCGATTGTGCAATAGGAAATTAGATCAACCACCTTGCTTCCATTTTTCTATTGTACAGATGTCAAGCCTAAAAATATCATTGTGATGAAGGGTGCTCCGCTTAATACGGCAAACACACAATAGAAATAGAGAACAACAACAATTTGCAAGAACAGAAAATGGGCTTCTTATTATCTCCACAAATGTGGAATTACAAACTTTTAGAATTACAATATGTAAAGCCACATGGGCATCTTCCTTACAATATTTTAAGGGAAAAAGCCTCGAATCATTACCCAGATCTAACCAGAACTTCTCCCAACTGCCCCGAACTACCTAAGACAACACTACAGCCTCCCTTATATAGGCAATTTTCCACCGCCTGGGAAGGTTCCATAATTTTAGCCAACAAAGCCGACCAAACTTAGAATTATTTTATTTTACAATTTATTACATCAAAGTCGGCTAAAAATAAATTTTGAAACCCAAATAGAAATTTTGAAAGAAAATCATTTTCTGCCATTTCAGGTGACCCAACTTCCAAAGACCATAAGTCATCGCCAGTTGACCCGATTGACTATTATAACCCCATTTTGGAAATGCCACAAAGTGCTCTACGGGCTTGACTCATGCAAGCACTTGTCACCCAAATTTTCAACCTCATTCGGGGCCTCTAAAGCCTTCAAAACTGAGTTCAAAGTTTTTGTACCCTGTTGCCAATACTGAAAATCTTTAATATCTACAAAGCTAGAGTTGATCTGTCAATGAAACTTTACTGGCAAGCTGATATAACCAAAATGAACCTCCAGGGAAGAAATCAAAACATTCTGAGACCGAATGACCAACTTACTAAAAATAGCAAGTTTCCACAAATAGAAGCTCTGCACAAGACAACCCTTATTGAATACAAAAACAAAAATATTTTTGGGTGATGCAATATTTCTCTTACACCCAGGATGCTCCTGCATCAGACACCCGAGGTAATTTGAGAAGTGACTCTGTCACGACTCAGGTGTGCAGAGGAAAACCAAGACAGTTAACCTCCTCCTTCATTAGCCATGATGAATCTTCAATAGGTCATCCTTTCCATTTGACCAAGTACTCTTCATATGTCATGTTCCTTGTGCTTCTTCCAACATGACTATCTAGTATGTCTTCAATCTCCTTGATATCTGAACTAGTTGCTGGAATACTCCACTGTGCTGCCGTAACCTCATCTTCAACACCTCCTTCATGATACTTTGTTAGATCTGAAATGTTAAATACTGGTGAATTATTTATCTCAGTAAGCAACTCGACCTCATATGCATTTCCTGAATCATGCTTCTTCAGTATCCTACATGGCCCAAACTTCTTCATTTTTAACTTGTTATATGTACCAACTGAAAATCGCTCCTTCCACAAATGAACCATGACTTCATCTCCAACCTGAAATTCCTTATGCCTCCTTTTCTCATTTGCCTTAGCCTTATAATATGCATTCATCTTGGTAATGTGCTTCCTCACCTCCTCATGGATGTTCTTCAAATGTTCTACAAAATCCTCAACTTCAACACTACTCATTTCTCCTTTGTCTATCTTCCTCAACTCAGATGCATTTCTGGGACTACTTCCATATACAATCTATGGATGGTGTGATGAACTAAACTTCAAATCTATCTTCAACTCTTCATTTTCTGCTAGTGTCATTCTGTGTGTTGCCTTATTTGGCAAACTGGCTCCTGGAATCAAGTCCATCTAATGACTGATCTTTCTTATCGGTGGTAATCCATTAGGCACATTATCGAATACAATATCCTAAAACTCATTCAATAATTCTGCAACTTCTACAGGTACATCTTCTACTTCCTCTTTCCCAGCCTTTGGAATTAAGGTAAAACACATATGCTCATGCCGCATACCATCTGAGAAATTTCCTCTATCAACAAAAGTTATTCTTGCATTATCACATACCTTTTATTTTGTTTCCTTCAATGGTTTTAACTTATGTCACACTCCATCCTTTATCAGGGAATAGGTTTTCGCACGACCATCATGTATAGCACATCTGTCAAACTACCACGGTCTACCCAACAACATGTGACATGCATCCATAGGTATGATATCACATAGTACCTCATCATGGTACCTGCCAATCTTGAACTTTACTAGGCATTGTTCACTAACCATGACCTTGTGGTCATCCTACACCCAGGCAACCCGATATGGATACAGATGTTTCTGCCTCTTGAGCTTCAACTTTGTCACCATCTCTTCTGACACCAAATTATCAGTACTACCACTATCAATAATCACATCACAACACTTACCCTCACACTTGCACCTGGTGTGAAACAGGTTCCTCCTTTGTTCAGGTTCATTCTCACCACTCAGAAGGACTCTTCTATTAATCAGCATTTCTCCTCTTTCAGCATCTTTAGAATGTGAGTATTTGGCATCTTCATCTACATGTGCAACTCTAGCCTAGCCTTTAGTCCTCCTATCTTTCCTTTCTTGGCATTGAGGACATTCAAATGCCCTATGACCTTCTTCTCCACAATGAAAACATGTTCCATAGAAGCCTCTTCTTCCTTGTCCTCTTCCTCTCTGATCTCTATTGTTCTGATCTTTGAAATGATTGAAATTATCTCCTCTCTTATTCTGACTGTTACTGCCCTCATCCTGCTTTTTTAGATCTTCATTTTGATCTCCATATGACCGTCCACCAGATCTTCCATCATGATCTCTTCTGCTTTGTCTGCTCTCAAACTTCTTGTTCAGCTTTTCCTCTAATTTTAGGGCAAACTAGTATGCCTCTTCAATACTATTCATTCGAACCAGATTTAGCTCCTCCTAAATACTCAGCCTCAACCCATTAAGGTAACAGGAAACTTTCTCCTTATCAACTTCTTCATGGTCTATTCTGATGAGGATTCGATAGAACTCTTCTATATACTCCAGAACAGATCCTCTTGCTTGCTTCAAACTTTGCATTTTCCTTAGTAGGTCAAGCTCATAATCAATAGGAATGAACTGTCACTTCAATTTATCCACCATTCGATCCCATATTATGATTTTATCTTTCCCTCTTATATTTCGCTCCAATTGAATATCTTGCCACCAGATCTTCGCATGACCTTTCAGTCTGGCCTTTGTGAATTTGACCCTATCAGGATCCTCAATATCTTCATACTCAAAATATTCTTCACATTCATTGATCCAGTTGATCAACTCCTCTAGATTAAGATTTCCTGAAAATGCAGGAACCTCAATCTTAGGTCTTTTTCCGATCTTGGAAATGGCCTGAAAAAGTCTTTCTTCCTCCTGGTTCACAACTTCGACTTCTCCTTTCTTATCTTCTTCTTCGGCTTCATCCTCGCTTTCATCTCTGATATTAAGATTCATTCCTCTGCAAATCTCTTCTTGTAATGCTCGCACTTGTCTCTAGAGTGCTCTAACCTTAGGTGTTACAACACCAGCTCTTCCACCACATTCCCTTCATGGAGGCATTTTTTCACTTCTCACTAAAACCCTAACCATGGTCCTGGTGCAAACTTCCTCACAGTCAGCAATCTATTTACATAGAAACCCTAACCCACGATCCTGGTGCAAACTACCTCACAATCAGTAATCTGTTTACACAGAAACCCTAACCCATGATCCTGGTGCAAACTACCTCACAATCGGTGATATGTTTACACACTCAGGAACTCCTGCTCTAATACCACTTGATGAAGGGTGCTCCCCTTAATACTACAAACACACAACAAAAATAGAGAACAACAACAATTCACAAGAACAGAAAATGGGCTTCTTATTATCTCCACAAATGTGGAATTACAAACTTTCAAAATTACAATATGCAAAGCCACACGGGCATCTTCCTTACAATATTCTGAGGGACAAAGCCTCGAATCATTACCCAGATCTAACCAGAACTGCTCCCAACTTCCCTGAACTACCTAAGACAACACTATAGCCTCCCTTATATAGGCAATTTTCCACCACCTAGGAAGGTTCCAGAATTTTAGCCAACAAGGTCGAACAAACTTAGAATTATTTTATTTTACAATTTATTACATCAAAGTCAGCTCAAAATAACTTTTGAAACCCAAACAGAAATTTTGAAGGAAAATCATTTTTCGTCATTTCAGGTGACCCAACTTCCGAAGACCATAAGTCATGGCCAGTTGACCCAATTGACTATTATAACTCCATTTTGGAAAGGCCACGAAGCGCTCTATAGGCTTGACTCACACAAGCACCTGTCACCCAAATTTTTGACCTCATTCGAGGCCTCTAAAGCCTTCAAAACTAAGTTCAAAGTTTTTGTACCCTGTTGCTAATACTGAAAATCTTCAATATCTACAAAGCTATACTTGATCTATCAATGAAACTTTACTAGCAGGCTGATATGACCAAAATGAACCTCCAGGGAAGAAATCAGAACATTCCAAGATAGGATGACCAACTTACTAAAAATAGAAAGTTTCCACAAATAGTTGTGCATGTGAATTTTGTACCTAGTTGTAGACACAACACTTCAGTAAAACATTAGAGGTTAGCAAAAATCAAAATATGCAAATAAGAACAATATAGCTAACCAGGTGATTTACTACCTTCTAGTAGGTGTGAGTATGGTATTCTCAGATTAGACCGAGATCAATGACAATGCAACACCTAAACGAATTATTTAAATGATGAAAGCAATAAAATATGAATGCAAATTAATTTATTTTTGATGCAATAAGATGAGAAAAACTGATAATAAATTAATCTAAATGGATTGAAATGATATGCAAATTAAGCTAACAATGATATGAAATATGAAACTAGAATGAATTGAAAACAAGATTGATCTCACAAAACATTGATTCGCAAGAAGCTTGATGATTCCTCTGATGTCAATTTGCCAGAGTAAGTATGCAAATTCTGTGGATGATTTGTAAAGAGCTGAGCCTTGATTTTATAGAAATCCAAGGCTTGAGGGTGCATGGAAAAAGTCATAAATCACTCTTGATGAACTCTGGTTGATTTTTGAGTTAACAAGAAATTAGAAATAATAACTCATAAAATCATGCAAAATCATGCAAGAACAACTTTTTAACTCAAATCTGAAGTTTAGATCAACTTTGAACTCAAAATAGATGTTGAGTTTCGAAAAGATAACAACTTGAATTGATTTTCTAATTTAAAGTTTAACTGCTCTTTGAATGTGCACAAATAATCATGAATTAATTAAATAAATAAAGTGATTTATCTTCAACTTAACTAATTTAAAATTTAAAAATAACTGATTTGTGGGTTAATCAATTATTTTAATCAAACTTTTATTCAAAATTATTTTAATTTTTTTTTATCAGTAAAAGGCCGAGGCCAATAACTTTTTATTAATAATCAAAATAAAAATACATGAATACCCCGCTTAGTGTAGGTGCTGGTAGGAAAGAGCGGGGTCGAGAAAACCTCCAACCTTGCCTGGGACTATTAGTCCAGATTCTAATACATAGATATCATGGGCATACCCATTATTGATAGCAATCAAGTAGAAAATACAAGTCTAAAAGGAGACTTGACATACAAGAATAAACACATGCTTATATGAATTGCCTCTTGCATGTGAATTCTGGATGAACATTATTTTCAATGGTATTCTCCATTGTAGCTTTTATCAGGCATTTATCCTTACGCTTAGCTTCGGAAAATTTCCCTGTAAAAACCAAATTTTGCCTCCCAAACTTGTTATTAAAGTAGAAATCATTGATCTTATGAAATATAAATGAACTTACCCTTTACCTGTATGCCTTAAACCTTTATAGGGCTAATAGAGGGTCTAGATACCTATGACAGCGTTAGGATAGCACAATTTGCTACTAATATTACAAGGTGCAAATGTTGAGCAGACAACATCACATCATTTTAACCTTAGCATTTACTAATTGAACAAATAAATTTAATGTAGTCTATATAAAAAATTAAAACCATCTGAAGAGATCTATCTGTCTGTAGAGATACTTTCTTTATGCAATTTCAAAAATTAAGTTTGTCTTCACCACTTCTGATTATATTAATAATCATTTTTCTTACTGCTTAAAGCTCGTATTTGAGCATTTAAGTTTGGGTTGTTTAATACATTTGAGCAGACACCTATGGATTTACTGATTAAAATTTGATTTTTCCTCACTCTGTTTCTTCTCCTTATACATTGTGCCTTCATTCAGCCATAAATCTATTATCTCCTCCTGTTCCATTTCTGCTGGGAGTAGCATATCTATGATTTTGACTTTATCCAAATTCCAGAAATTTTGAAACCAATCTTCCCTTTCTGGTCTGAGTACATTAAAATATGTTATTACGAAGACTGTATTTCTCTTTGCTATTTCTTCATCTTCGTCATGCTCCTTTGTCTTCTCTTTGACATAAAGAGTAGATGATGCAGGATCCCGTATCTTCCTCTGCTTCCCAAAAATATGATGATCATTATAGTATTGTAGAGCATAGTCTATGTTTCCTAGGTATCTCTTCTTAAAAGTCTCCATGCATAGTTTCCTCAAAGCTTGTACCTTAAGATCCCATGATGATGCTACAGCCAAAAAATGTGAGGTTGTATCTGAGAGATTCCTAGAAATATCCTCAAAATTGATGTAGTTCTCTCCTAAGATGCGCATGACAGCCCTAATGACTAGAGGATTACTTACTCTAAGAGTCTTTTTGACATGTTAAGCCCTAATGCTACCCACAAATATCATCATAACAACTCCAAGGACAGAGCTCATGGAGAGATTTACCGTTGCATTGGGGAGTGGTCTGTGAGGCGGGCTTCCGACAAGAGCACCCATCCCACTAAAGCTTTTGAGAGCTAGATAATTTAGTGTTCTATAAGAAGTAAACTTTCAAGTATTTTACTTTTTAAACTGCTATGATATGATACAATTTGGTTATTTGCAATACCAATATGCAATACTTTGCACATATTATTATGTTAATTAAAGTTGACATGATTATAGTTGAAAAAAGACCTAAATGAAATTAAGTGTTGATAAAGTTAATGTTTAGGGTATAAATTTTATAAATTTCTAATGATGAAATGTCATAAAGGTTTTGTTTTAAGTTGAAACATTTTCAATGATGATCAAGTTTAGGAGAAATGTCCTATTCCTATTGAAATTATCTATTAGGAGAAAAGCTGAAACTAAGTGTCTAGTAAAAAATATGGCTAATGGAAAAAATTATTTCTTTATGTTTTAAGAGAGCTTGGGTATTTCCTTAAATGAAGATCTCCATTGATGAGGTGCTATGGGTATAAAGGACTGGTGCTAGTTATTAGAATAATATACAGGAAGCATAAGACTTGGAGTAAAGTTGTGATGATAATTGTTGACATCCTGATTCATTTAAAGTTACTCCATTTGCTCCTTGGTTTGCTAACAGGTCCACATCCTTGTTACCCTCCCTATAAGTGTGCCTGACTTCATATTCAGGTATAGCATCTATGATTAAACCAATCTCTTTGATTTTAGAGTTAAGGGTCCAGTTAGGTGTCTTTTTAGTTCTGATTGCATTAATGATGATTTGTGAGTCCCCTTCAATAATAACTTTTGGTAAATTGAGTTTTTTACATATTTTAAGGCCTTCTAGTACTGCCTTACATTCTGCCATGTTGTTCGTAGTGGGGCTGATCGGGCATGCATATTTGTATATAATTTCTTCCTTCCAATTTCTTATGATACCTCCAATACCTACAATTTCGGGTTTACCTCTTCAAGCCCCATCAAAATTGAGTTTGTACCAGCCCTCCCTGGGTGGTTCCCACTTACAATTAGCTTTGTCTGATTTCAATTTAAAGCCTCCTTTACCATATAGTGGTGGGATATCTAGTTTAGGCCATTTTAGCCTAATTTTGTTATCCCAATGTTTAAAGGATTCTTCATAACTGATTTGATCACGCAATTTACTATTAATAATTTCAATGATAGATGTTTCTATTTTGTTTACGATTGTTTTCCAATCTTGTTTTTGATTTTTGAATATCCTCCTATTACGTTCTTTCCAGACTTCCCATACAAGGATAGAGGGCGAGATTGTCCAAATATCCTTATATAAGTTATCTTTATACAAAGTTGGCCATGCTTTGAGGAGGCTAATCAAATCATTACATAGTGCAGTTTTCCAATCAAGGCAATGTTGAAGCCATTTCCAACATTGTTGTGTATAGGTACAACTCAGAAGTAAGTGATTAACATCTTCTATACGGTTTTCACATAGGGGGCATCTTGACAGGCCTTCGAAACCCAGCTTTCTAAGTCTATCAGCATTAAGAATTTAATGTTGCATGGCGGCCCATAAAAACATACCAGCCTTGGGAAGACATGTTTTATTCCAACATAAGTTTAGAGGGATATCTATATTATCCAAGTTATGATCTGATACTATGGATCTATAGCCAGCTTTAGCTGAATATTCTCCATTATTAGATCCTGCCCATATAAGTTGATCTGATCTATTTTTGTAATGTATTTCTCTTTTGTTGAGAATGTCTAACATTTTTTGCTTATCTTTGTAGTATTCAGGGATGTTTTCTACTATACTCCAAGTTGAACCTTCTACATTGCTAATATAATCTTTTAGGAGTATACCTATATTATCTTTGCAAGTCTCAATAAAGTTATGAGAAAAGCCCATCTTATTTAGAGGGGTAAAGCCTGCCCAGGAGTCATCCCAAAACAGGGTTTTGTTACCCTTGCCTATATTCCATGTAAGATATTTATTAATAATCTTCCTGGAATCTATCATAAAATTCCAAATGCGGGACCCTTTTACATGTGTTTGTGCTCTAAAAATATTAATGGGGTCCGCATTTGGGATATATTTCTACAATAAAATTGAGGCCCATTTGCTTTTAGATTCCTTATAGAGTCTCCATATGAGCTTTTCTCCTAATGCTTGGTTCTGCCATTGAAGGTTCTTAATTCCTAACCCTCCTTGTGTGATAGGTTTACATAAGTTATCCCATTTAATGAGTGCTAGTTTTTTTTCTTTTGACGGGCCTTGCCAGTAAAAATCCCTAAGAGTCTTATCTAAACTATTTTTTATATTAATCGGGAGAGGGAGAATAGACATGTAATAAGTTGGTATGGCTGTCAAAACTGATTTAATCATTGTAGTTCTACCAGCTTTAGTAAGCCATCTACCTTTCCAAGATCCTTTGTTGTTTTAAACCTTTGACAGCACTTCTTTCCAAAGTTTGGATGTTTGTGTTCCTTTATCGAGGTCAATACCTAGATATTTACATGGAAATTTACCATGTTTATAACCAAGAATGGTACAAATTCTCTTTTCCAAAATTGGAGGGGTATTGATGAAAAAAATCTTAGATTTATTGGGATTAACCTATTGTCCTAAAGCCCTCATGTATAAGTTTAGGACTTCTTTAAAGGCCCTGGCTTCTTTACATTTGGCTGTGCCAGGAAAAATTGTATCATCAGCAAATTGTTGATGGGTTATGTTGGGGATATTTTTTGTCACTTTTAAACCTATGATTTTACCTTCTATTTGCCTCTTGGTTATAGTTCTGCCTAAAGCTTCTGCCATGATAACGTATAGAAAGGGTGATAACGGGTCTCCTTGTCTGATGCCTCTAGATATACCAAAAAAACCTTCCGGGGATCCTTTTTGGAGTGGATATACAATTGAAAATAAGGTTAACCCATTGCTTGGAGAAACCAAATGCTTCCATGCATTTGCAAAGAAATCTCCAATCTACCTTGTCATAAGCTTTTTGGATGTCTACTTTTATAAACATACTTGGGTCTTTAGTTAATTGAGCTGAATGAACTAATTCTTGGGCTATGATTATACCATCTAGGATTGATCTATTGGCAACAAACCCTGTTTGTTCCTCTGAAATAATAGTAGGTAGTAAAATTTTCAATCTGTTAGCCAAACATTTTGATAAGATTTTATAAATGGTGTTACAAAGAGATATAGGCCGAAAGTCTCCCAGATCCGTACACACATTCTTTTTTGGTATCAGTGAAAAGAAAGTGTTGTTAATTTCAGTTAATATGGAACCCGAGTTTGTAGTTGCTTCTACTGCTTGCCATACTTCTAACCCCATAAAGTGCCAGCATTTTTGAAAGAAACCTGCCTGGAAACCATCTAGACCTGGAGCTTTATCCAAATGAAGTTGAAATATTGCTGTCTTAACTTCTTCAAATGTGAGTTTACTATTGATCATTTTGTTATCTGCATCCTAATATCAATTTTGGAATAGACTGCAACATATCTTTTTGTGCTATGAGGTCTACCGCTTCTGTATTGTTGAGAAGAGAGTGGAAAAATTGCGTGAAAATCTCTAAAATTTTGATTGGGTCCTCTATAACTTGACCCTTTTCATTCTTGATATTCGGGATTCTATTTATGCTTCTTTTTAAATTGGTTGTTTTATGAAAAAATTTCATATTGTTGTCTCCCTCTTTCAGCCAAGATTCCCTGGATTTTTGTTTCCAATAAATATCTTCTTTTAATAAGATCGCATTGTGTTTAGCCATAAGTTCTTTTTCTTTGATGTAGCTAAATTCATTCATACCTTGTTCTATTACTATTCTATTATGATCTTCTAGTTCTTGTTCTATTTGTCATTTTTCTTCAAAAATATTGTTAAAGTTATTTTTGTTCCAATCTAAGACTTTATTTTTAATAATTTTAAGTTTAGCAACTAGACAGTACATTTTGGAACCTTCAACCTTGATTTGGTTCCACCATTGCTCCAGGAGGCTGATGAGTTCCTAATTTTGAAACCACATAAATTCAAATTTGAAGGGGTTTCTGGATGGTTTACTTCTTTCCATAATGGATAATCTAATTGGGAAGTGATCTGATTCGGCTTCTGGGAGGATCTCAGCACTTAATACATGATTGAAATTTTCTAAATCACCGTTTATCATAAATTTATGTAGTTTCTCTGCAATGTGACTGAAACCCAACCTTCTATTGTTCCAGGTATATGTACCATTATTGGTATGAATGTTTATTAAATGATTATCCATAACCCATTGGCTGAAATCTTTTTGTGATTGCGATATATACTGAGATCCTCCAAATTTTTCCTTGATATCTAGAATGGCGTTAAAATCTCCTCCCAGAATATTAACCTCTTCTCTGTTAGAGTGCAGTAAGGTATGTAGTTCCTGCCATACTCTTCTTTTATCTTCATTCTGAATAGGACCATATATATTGAATAATTTGAATTTGAATTTTGTTTTTAAACTCTTGATTTCCATAATCATCCAATTACTACTATTGGCTATGGGTTGGGCTATGATTTTTTTGGGGTCCCAAATAGCAGCTAAACCCCCGGAAGCTCCTTTTGCTACTACGAATTCTGATTTCCAAATTTCTAGTTTACTACTAAATTTTATAGTCTCTTCCTTGCTAAGTTTAGTTTCCTGAATTATAATCATTTCAGAGTCAAAGGCTTTCAAATAGCTTTTGAGAAGCCTCTATTTGTTAGGGGCGTTTAAACCCCTAACATTCCAAGATGTGATTTGCATTGCTTGTTGGGAAGGCACTTCCCCTTCCCAATGTTCATAATATCGATGAGTTTCTGTTGGTTTTCTGCATTGCCATCCATGTTTCTTAATTCATTGGTAGATTTCCTACCTCTTTTCTTCTTATTCTTATTGATATTAGGGAAAGAAAGTCCTGCTCTATTGATGGCTATACCGAGCTATCTATCTTCATTAGATATTCCAAATAAGCCATTAATAGTTTCTTGTTGGTTCTCTATTATATCTTTGCTCGATGGGGGAGCTTCTATAATATTCTTTTGTATGTTCTCCTTTAGACCTTCCAGTATGTTGGTGCATGCATCCTCTTGCTCTATGATGTTTAGTCCATAATCTTCTATCAGGTTATCTATCTTATTTGGCACTTCCCTGTTTAACAATTCCATTTCTATGGGAATTGAGAAAGTCTATTCTTCTTCCCTTTCCTGTTGCAACTGAGATTCCTTTTCTTCACTTCTGATTGCCTCTATTTTCTTTATCAAGATATCCTTTTGGAAGATTCTATCACAAATCTCCTTGATGAATAAATCCAGTAACTCATCTATAACTATATCCGCTAAATATTCCGTTATAATCTTAATTTCCTACCGACATTTTTCTGATTCATTTACTTCTTCTGGAGTTGCCTCTGCTATTTGTAGCCTATTCTGATCTCTATGGGGGATCTCCCCTATATTTTCCAAGGTCTAAGAGAAGTTTGTGTCCATATATCCACTTTCTTTCTCTTGAGGGTGTTGTTCCTTAATGGGGTCCATCTCATTACTGGTGTGTGCATCTTTGGATCCTTCTACTTGGTTGGTCTCTATTTGTTTAACCATTTCAACCTTGTCATTGGGGTTTGATGCCTGTAACTTATTTAGATGCAATGTTTCCATGTTTTCCTTGGGAGAGATATCATTGTTGGGTTCAATGCTGAAACCTCCCAAATGTTCCAAAAAATCCACTTTAAACTTATTATCATGCTTTAGTTTGTTTAGTTTAATAGAACACAGAGGGTTGTCCATTTGTTCATCCAATTTCTCCAAGTAGTCTTCAATGATGTAGGGTTCGATAATCTGAGAGTTGTTATTGAAGCATAGCTTGATAGGATTGACCTCTTTATGTTTGAATAACATCTTGACTAATATAATTACTCTTGTTTGGATTCTTTTTGTCTTAGCCCTTCCTATATATATGCCCATATTGTTACCTATAGTTCTCAAGATTTCCTGATCCTGACATTCTATAGGTAGATTTTTAAGTAAGATAGCTCTCTCTACCCAGAAGTTCGGTAGAATTTACAGTTTGAAACATGGTAACTAGTTGAATACAGTAAAGGTAATATTTTTGAACTTAGGACAACCTTATGTTAAGATCTTTTTTTTTAATTCTTTATTATTACATTCTATATAAATAAAAAAATTCAGTGAGGATGGTTATACTTACCGTTTCATTCGATTGGGAATTGAGCCATGATGCTATTTCCTTTACTGATGCACCAACGTCATTCCACCTGCAAAAGATTCCTAGATTTGCATAGATACTTTGAGTATGTTCTACCAAGCTATCATTGATTATTAGGTTAGTACATTCAGTATTATAATGAAACTATTTCTTGGGAGCTTCCATGTTCCCTTCTTGCCTTCTATGAGGAGGAGAGTATACAGAGCTAATACCTTTGATGGCCTTGGGATTTCCTGCTATTCTCTTGGCTGGTATTTGTACTTGTGAACTTTTATGCTTACCTGAGAGGGTGTCTTGAGAAGGAAAGTAGTGCCTCTTTGGTCGCAGCAGTTCCAGTATCTGATTTTTGTTATTGACATTTATAATATCACTGGAACTGGTGCGCTTATGAGGCGGAGTGTATACAACCCTTAGTTCTAATTGCTTATTACTTTCTCCTTTAAGGCTCCTTTCTTTTTTATTTTTAATAAATTCCTTTAGGTGTTCATAAGTAGGTCTACCAGATCTCATATCTGGTTTTCTGCATTGTTTAATTTTATGACCATACAATAGATAGTTAAAATAGTAACCAAAAAACTCAGATTTGGGAGAGCTTTTGGTAGTCATCTTTTTTTCTTGATCCTCCTTATTTGTGGTTTTGATTCCATTTACTGGTTCTAACATATTTGAAAGATGTGCTTGTACGGATTGACTCTAATCCTCCTTATTGCAGGCACCATTTGGAGGTGGAGCGTACATGGGATTTCACTGATTGTCAAGTGCTTCAAAAAAGTTGTTGAGAGGGAGTTTAAAAGTTTCCTTCCCTTTCAAGGATGGAGGTCTTGTAGATCGCTTTGCCCTCTTTGCATTTTGTTGACATGCTGGTATCCATTCCTCTTTTGGATTAGGGTATTGCAGCTCCCATGGAAGTGCCCAAGAGGTAAGTCTAGGGGAAGTTTGCACTGAATTCCTGATCCCAAAAGCGGGGAATTTTAAGTTACTTAGGGAATATTTTGTTTTGCCGAAGAAGATCATCTATGCATCAAGCATGGTGGTTGAAAAGATCTTTGCCATCTGATGGTGTCTGGCAAACAGTGGTCTCCCTCCCCCATTTCTGTGATGCCAAGGATTGAGAGTTAATCCGTTTGCAGGCAGAATTCACATTTTCACATTTTTTATTTTTCTTATTCAAAACTATATTATTAAATATTGACAACTTGGATTTAATCAATTAAATAAATATTTAATCAATTATCCATAGGAGATTTGATTTATTGTCAAAATTAAATAATATAATTAGGAATAAATAGAATTAAATCTAATTAAATAATTAAGTGGCAGAATTAAATTAATTAATTAAATATTCAGAATATTCAATTAATCAAACTTTAGGATAAATAGGATTCATTGCCAAATAATAATTAAATTAAAGATAATTAGAATAAATAGGAATATTGCTAGGAATATTCCCCGATGCAGAATTTATGATAAAATCAATTAGGATTTTGATAATGTGCAGATGTGCCTTAGGTTAGGACTTCGATGTCGATTTCGTTCGATTTGAAGATGTAGGAGGTTAATGAACCTATAGCCCATTTTTGGGGTATTACATTTTGCCCCTCTTTGAATCACTATGTGAAGCACAGTGGTTCAAAGAATAGTTTGTGTTTTGATATATGTATGAAACTGATTTGAAAGATTAAAGATTGAAAGATATCGACCCAGGCCTAGAATGACCAGGAATCGAGATGATGCTAGCTATATCAACAATGAACCAGTGATTACAAAAAAGTGCCAAAATGCCTAATTCTCAACCTTATGATTGCAAAGAAGTGAGTGACCGATTCTAGACCTCAATGTCCTTGTATGAATCATATTGGTATCACATCCTAAACCCATCAGTTACGAAGAACCAAGGAAATAACACTAATGAACCGATAGTTACGAAAAGTTGATACAATTTACAAGATAGA
Source organism: Chamaecyparis obtusa (assembly GCA_027943335.1). NCBI lineage: Eukaryota > Viridiplantae > Streptophyta > Pinopsida > Cupressales > Cupressaceae > Chamaecyparis > Chamaecyparis obtusa. Next base: position 54,149 of record BSBK01008609.1, on the reverse strand, counting down.
TTTGGATACTAGCTGAATCTGATATACCCCAAGAGATGATAGATTTGCCCCAAGCGATGAGGACTTTAGATGAATCAGCAACTAGACGTGGTTGTTGTCTTGATTACTGTGGAAAGATTGATTGATAGAATTGAGTTACAAACTTTGAATGATGTGCAATGCCATGCCCCCTTCAGGATTAAAATTGAAATCTGACAAGAAAAGTCAGTGTTTATAGTTTAGAAGCATGTTAATTGATTTGAGAAGTGGTTATACACATCTGATAATGCATTTTGCATCGTTTAGAGGTCCTAGAGACCAAGTTTGACTAGGTTTGACCATGAGTTGACCATGGTTAACCAAGTTGAAATTTTGATAGTTTGATGTAAGATAATCAGTTAAGCTGAATTCTAGATTTCTTTGATGATTGAAGGTTGATTATGCAAGTAGTGAATAATATAAACGATCTCAGATTTTGATTTTGATTTTGATCCTGAAAAAGGATTCTACTTGTTGTTTCATTGGAGGAACCTTCATGTGGGATTCAGCTCTTATGATATATTTTTAGCATTTTTGAAGAATCGTTTAAGCATTTAAGTTTAATTCAATAATTTGTGAGATCGTGCAATCATGCAAAGTGCAAAATGAAATGCAGAATGAAATGCAAACCTAGGACCTAGTCACTGATCATGTGTCAATTTTTTATCATCATTGAACTTTTTAGGTAACTGGATAAATCAATACAATGCCCACTAGTTATGAAACCATAGACATATGAATATCAATTTGTATGGGCAGGAATCAATACAACACCCACTAGTTAGGCAACCATGGACATATGAATATTGATTTTATTTTCGGAATGTCGGATTAGATATAAGCACCAAGGCACAAATGCCAGGATGACTTGAATATCATGTCCATTTTAATATAGCAATTTGTATAAGAATCAAAACATAGACATCATGATGACCAGAATACACCTTGCATACAAACACATCAAATAGTCAAGAGATCATTCTAAATCCAATGTGAATTACCCGTAGTGACCCTTTATCATTCACATCCTTAGGTAAGATCACTTTTCACAATAGGAGAAAGAAATCACTCAAAAAAAACAATAGTTAGATCAAACTTCCTTGAATTTTTTGAGTATCAATGGTCGAGGTACGCATGGCCATCCAATTCGAGATAGAGGCTCTTACAGTCGGACACCATTTCAATCTAGAATTTCCAAAGTTGTTAGATTTTCACATATAAGAAGAAAACAAAGAAAAGATTATGCCCCTAGTCATCACTCTCTAAATCCTATAAAGGACATCATCGAAGAGCTCGTGGGAACAAAATATGCAAAAATCTCAATGTGAATCAGTAAGCATACAAGGAGATAAAAGCATGTAAAAAGCATAGATTATTTTTAGTTTGTGTTTGATGTTTGATTGAGTTGTTGTAGATGCAAAATCCTTTCTGGAGATGAGACTGACTGACTGACTCGGATGAAGCTTCAAAGGACTCTGACTAGATATGACTCATCTGAGGTATACTGGAGACCATAGGATATGACATTGATTGCCCCCAAGTGTTAAGCATTGATAAGATACAGACGCTTGAGCTGATTGGTGTACAAGCTAACTTATTGAAAATAGGAATGCAGAAACAAACTGAGAAATATGTACAAACTAAAACAAGACTGAAAGTTGGGAAAGACCAAGATTGTGCTAATAGATGGAACGTTTTGAAACAAGTGGCACCCGTTTGCCGAATTTTCACCATCTTGGCAAAGATTCTATTTTTGCTACCAAGGCACTTGTTTCCAGGTTTTCACCAAGGCACTTTTTCTTTTTCTCATTTTTTTGCATTTTTGATATTTTTTACTTTTTTTGTGAATCATCAAGGCACCTATTGCTAGGTTTTCACCAAGATGTTCATTTTTTTAGGACTTTTTCATATTTTTAAGATTTTTTCAAGATAATTTACAATACACTGAATGCCTTAGGCATAGAATTTCTTCAGATGGAGAACGTTGATTGGTTCTTGGAGCTGTTCTCCTTCATTCATTGAGATTTGATAGGCACCAGAGCCAAAAGTAGCAGTGATAACAAAGGGACCCAGCCAGTTGGGTTCAAACTTCCCCTTGTGCTCTCTATGTGATTGATTTTTAGGATTCTCTCTCAAGACTAGATCGCCAACCTAAAATTCTCTGTGTCTGACTTTCTTGTTGTAACCTCTAGACATTCTCTTGTGATATACTCTAAAATGATCATACGCTGCTTGTCTACACTCATCTAGTAGTTCAAGTTCTTGCAACCTAGACACTCTGTAGTCATCATCAGTTACTAGACCATGCATTCTGATTCTTAGTGATGGGATTTCAACCTTAATAGGTAGTACTACTTCAGACCTATAAACTAAAGTGAAAGGTGTAGCCCCGATGGGCATTCTGATACTTGTTCTGTAGGCCCAGAGAGCTAGATTGATCATGAGATGCCAGTCTCTTCTTGTTTTATTAACTGTACGACGCAAGATTTTCAATAGATTCTTGTTAGAAGCCTCTACTTGTCCATTCCCTTGAGGATAGTAGATAGATGACCAATGTTGTGTAATCTTGAATTTGGCACATAGATCATCCAAGTCTTTGTTCTTAAATTGCCCACCATTATCTGTGACTATAGAATTTGGAATACCATAACAGCATATGATGTAGTTCAAGATGAACATAGATATTTTCTTACCAGTTTCTTGTGTCAAAGGGACTGCTTCTACCCATTTTGTAAAATAATATGTAGTCGTGATTATATGGGTATGTCCATTAGAAGAATGAGGATGTATGGATCCTATAAGATCAAATGCCCATTGGTGAAAAGGCCATTGTGTAGTAAAGGGAATTAGATCTCTCCCTGGAGCATTAATTAAATTACCATCTACTTGGCACTTTTGATAGTTCTTAGCAAACTTGATAGACTCTTTCTCCATTTTCGGCCAATAGTACCCAGCCCTAATAAGTTTTCAAGCTAGTGTTAAACCATTCAAGTGTGACCCACAAATACCATCATGGACCTCCTCTAACACACATTGAGACTCTTCCCATTCTAAACATCTAAGTAGTGTACCATCTAGACCTCATTTGTACAGATCGTGACCAATGATAACATATCGGGAGGCATTGCGAATAAGGTATCTCTTCTCATGGCGGTTAAAGGTATCAGGAATGATTTGGTCTTTAAGATAGGAGAATAGGTTTTTATATTTGGATGAATCATGACCTAAAATGGTGCAAATCATGCAGGTTTTTGGGGAATCATATGCAAGATATGATAGTGCTTGCACTAGGAACTCATAGCGTAGCTCATGTTCAGGCTGCTGTAATAAAGTAGATAATGTTGCCATTGCATCGGCAGCCTTATTCTCTATTCTAGGAATTTGCTCAAATGTGATAGATATAAAATACTTCTTTAGATCATCTACCATTCTCTTGTATGGAATGAGCTTTTCATCCTTAGTTTGGTATACATCATTGACTTGATGGATTACAAGTTGTGAGTCTCCATGAATGTTTTTTTTTGTTACTCTCCACTCAATTGCTATCTTCATACCATTCAAAAGGGCTTCATATTTAGCAATATTGTTGGTATAAGGAAATTTGATACTAAATGCCTTAGGAATGGAGTATCCTTGAGGAGTGATAAACAAGATACCTGCTCCAAATCCATTCTATGTATAGGAGCCATCAAAGAACAATTGCCATTCTCTAGAAGAAAGATTCATGATAGAGGAATCTGGAAATTCCATTTGCATTGGTGTGTCATCAAACAAAGGTGCATCTGCTAATTAATCAGCAATAACTTGGCCTTTAATAGCTTTTCTTTCAACATATTCAATGTCAAATTCACTTAAGAGCATGACCCATTTGGCTAATCTACCCGTGAGGGCAGCTTTGCTTAGTAGGTACTTTAGTGGATCAATTTTAGCTACTAAATGAGTGGTATGAGCTAACATATAATGTCTCAGTTTTTGTGACACAAAAATCATAGCTAAATAAGCCTTTTCAATCATAGAATAGTTCTTTTCGTATGCCACCAATGTTCTACTGATATAGTATATAGCTCTTTCCTTTTTATTCTCATCATGTTGTGCAAGAAATGCCCCTAGTGATGTATCTGTAGCGGAGACATATAAGATTAATGGCTTCCCTTGAATAGGAGGCATCAAGATAGGAGGATTTGATAGATATTTCTTGATATGATCAAAATTATTTTCACATTCCTCGCTCCATGCAAATGTCACACCTTTATGTAATGTCTTTGTAAAAGGTTGTGATATGTCCGCTAGCTGAGATATGAAGGGTCTGATAGATTGAAATCTCCCTTGTAATGTTCTCATTTGACTAATATTCTTTGGGGGTTGCATCTCCATTATAGCCTTTACTTTAGCTGGATCTACCTCAATTCCTTTCTTTGAAACAATGTAGCCTAAGAGCTTTCCAGAAGTGACACCAAAAGCACATTTCTTAGGATTTAGTCTAAGACTAAATTTTTCCATTCTGTCTAGTATTTTTCTCAAGTCATTTAGATGTTCAGCTCTAATCATAGATTTTTCTAAAGTATCATCAACATAATCCTCCACAATCCTATGCATCATGTCATGAAAAATAGTAAGTCATAGCCCTCTGATATGTAGTACCAGCATTCTTAAGCCCAAATGGCATGACATTCCAACAGAAGGTACCCCATGCGCATGTAAAAGTAGTTTTCTCTTGATCCTCTGGAGCAATTTTTATTTGATTATATCTAGAAAAACCATCCATTAAAGAATACATCTCAAAGCCCGCAGTCATGTCCACTATCATATCAATGTTAGGTAATGGAAAATCATCCTTAGGGCATGCTTTGTTTACATCTTTGAAATCAGTGCACACTCTTATTGATTTGTCTAGTTTAGAAATACGTACAATATTAGAGATCCATTCCGCATAATCAATAACTCAAATAAATCTAGCTTTTAGGAGCTTCTCTAATTTAGCTTTTACCAAGAGTGCAACATGTGGATGCATCTTTCTCAATTTTTGCTTAACAGGTTTAACATTTGGAGCTATAGATAAATGGTGCATTATAAGATCAGGATCCAACCCTAGCATATCTGAATATTTCCATGCAAATTTGATCTTCTTCTCTATTAGGAATGTTGTAAATTTTTGTTTTTCTTCATCTAATAAAGATTGTGCTACATGGATCAACTGTGGTTCTTTTGTTGTTCCCAAATTGATAGATTGAGTGGGCTCAATTAGAACTGGAGATTTGTCCTATAAATGACTCAAAAGGACATCAAATATCTCATCCTTAGGTGCCTTAGAGAGGTTTTCACCTTCAGATATGTCTTTTATTTTTACTTTTGTAGGTTCTGAGACTACCACAAAGTGGTTTTCACCCTCAGAACTCCTTTTCTTTTTATTCTTATTCTTATTTTTATGACTAAGATACTTGATTTTTGATTCCGTCATGCTAACACTCAGTTCACTAATAGAAGTCCTCATAGGCTCAATTGCATTTAGGTAGCAAGCAAGGACATAGTCATTGGGAAAGGTATAAATACCTTGGTTCAAGTTGGTGGATGTTATGTCAAGAAGGTCACGGCGTTGGATAGTCAAAGTGGTGAAAGATTGGGAAAGAGTGTTTATGGATATGGATCTGTCATCATTGGTCCTAACCCGACACTCAATTTCCAAGGTGATATTACAACTTAAGACATTCAATTCATGAATAGGCTCAATGTCATTGTGGAAATCTACTTCAGCCATCGATGGATCAGACTCGATAAGTTCATCATTTCGCTCTAGACTTACGTTAGGTTGAGGTGCATATTGGTGAATAACATCAACATGCTTTTCTGTAACAAGTTCATCTAGTTCTGGAATGACTCCCCATTCATAGTCATTTGATTCATTGTATGTTTCTTCATCTAGACCTCTAGGAAATCTAAGAACATGAGTAAAGTCAGGATGAATACCCCAAAAAGGGTTACCCTCAGATTCTGATTTGAATTCATACTTATAGGAATCTATCTTAGAATAACTACCACCTTCCTCTTTTTGATTGCCTTCGAGATTAGCTGGTTCTTGTGTTGCAACTATCTCTTGCTCTATAGTAGGTTCTTGTGTTTCTACTACATTAATTATTTTTATGGGATCATCTTCAGCTTCAAGGAGGTCTTTTATTTCTTTAGGCAAACGCTCATAAGGAATGAGCTCATCAGTGGTGTCTGAATCATCACTATCAGATTGTTCAGTTATTTCCCCCTTTAGTTGATTTGCTATGGAAGACTCAATTTGTTCTAGAAAATGCGGGGAGTTCTTGCTAAGACAGAAAGGCTTCTTCATGTATCCTAGACCTGTTATATTCTTGTTTGCTTGGCCACGATGATCAAGAGGTGACATAAGACCTTTACCCTGTAGTCTTAGAAATGTGTGTGTGAATTTTGTACCTAGCTGTAGACACAACACTTTAGTAAAACATTAGAGGTTAGCAAAAATCAAAATATGCAAATAAGAACAATATAGCTAACCAGATGATTTACTACCTTCTAGTAGGTGTGAGTATGGTATTCTTAGATTAGACTGAGATCAGTGACAATGCAACACCTAAACGAAGGATTTAAATGATGAAAGCAATAAAATATGAATGCAAATTAATCTATTTTTTTAATTTTCGATGCAATAAGATGAGAAAAATTGATAATAAATTAATCTAAATGGATTGAAATGATATGCAAATTAAGCTAACAATGATATGAAATATGAAACTATAATGAATTGAAAACAAGATTGATCTCACAAAATGTTGATTCGCAAGAAGCTTGATGATTCCTCTAATGTCAATTTGCCAGAGTAAGTATCAAATTTTGTGGATGATTTGTAAAGAGCTGAGCTTGATTTTATAGAAATCCAAGGCTTGAGGGTGCATGGAAAAAGTCATAAATCACTCTTGATGAACTCAGGTTGATTTTTGAGTTAACAAGAAATTAGAAATAGATAACTCATAAAATCATGCAAAATCATGCAAGAACAACTTTTTAACTCAAATTAGAAGTTTAGATTAACTTTGAGCTCAAAATAGATATTGAGTTTCGAAAAGATAACAACTTGAATTGATTTTTTGATTTAAAGTTTAACTGCTCTTTGAATGTGCACAAATAATCATGAATTAATTAAATAAATAAAGTGATTTATCTTCAACTTAACTAATTTTAAATTTAAAAATAACTGATTTGTGGGTTAATCAATTATTTTAATCAAACTTTTATTCAAAACTATATTATTAAATATTGACAACTTGGATTTAATCAATTAAATAAATATTTAATCAATTATTCGTAGGAGATTTGATTTATTGTCAAAATTAAATAATATAATTAGGAATAAATAGAATTAAATCTAATTAAATAATTAAGTGGCAGAATTAAATTAATTAATTAAATATTCAGAATATTAAACTAATCAAACTTTAGGATAAATAGGATTCATCGCCAAATAATAATTAAATTAAAGATAATTAGAATAAATAGGAATATTGCTAGGAATATTCTCTAATGCAAAATTTATGATAAAATCAATTAGGATTTCGATAATGTGCAGATGTGCCTTAGGTTAGGATTTCGATGTTGATTTCATTCGATTTGAAGATGTAGGAGGTTAATGAACCTATAGCCCATTTTTGGGGTATTACAATAGCAACTCTACACAAGATAGCCCTTATTGAATACAAAAATAGAAATATTTTTGGGTGATGCAAGATTGCTCTTACACCCAAGATGCTCCTGCATCACATGGCATGAAATCTAGCCCCTTACTCTAGCTAAGTCTCTATAGTTTCCTATTGTTTGGCTTCCAAAAAGATGTATGCGGGTATACCTTTTCTTCTCTTCAATACTACAAGTATTAACCTCAGGGGATTTAGTGGTAAGCAAGTATTAAAAAAAATATTTTTTGTATGCCTTGATGGACCCTAGTACTTTGTCTTCAACACCTTAATTTTGCATATGTTGCCTACCTTAGATTTTCCTATAGGATGACTGCTAATGTATATTGAAAATATTTTTCTTAAAGTGTAGAGAAGAGCCTCAAATTGACCCCTCATTTATCCATCTAATAATGTGTAATCGTCACAAAAAGGAGATCTATGCAATTTTGAAAAAATTGGCTTTAGGGAATGAAGGCAACAGTGTATTTTACAAATTCAAAGCATTCACTTAATGATTTGAAAGAGGAGGAAAAATAATTATTCTTCTACCACCATAGTGAAAAGCTAGCAATTGAACTTGTTTTGTTAAACACTACCCCTAGAAAAACTATTGAAGTTATTAAGAACCTTCAAGTATGTGTTGATTGCCACACTGTAACTAAATTCATCTCCATGATTGTTGCTAGAGAAATTGTTGTGAACAATACAAATTGATTCCATCATTTTAAACATGGAAAATTTTCTTGTGGAGATTATTGGTGATGTTAAATGAATTGATCTAAAAAATAAGATTGCACTATAATAATGTGTAATACATCATACCTCTTGTAATAATGAGATAAGCTTTCATTTTTTAATTTTAAGAAAGTCCATTTTTTTGTTTGAGTATTTGGCAATATAGACCATGTAGTTGGAATCATAAAATTAGATGCATGGAGTGTAATGCAAATCACTGCTAGTGCTCTAGTAAGGTCTTACATTGCTTCATAAAGCCTTTTTATAGAATGTACTTTCATGTTTAGCTTGAAAAGAACTAATTTTGTTGAGAACAAGAAATCAACCACTTATTTGATAGCCATGATGTACCAACAAGATATTCAATTGCACTACTATAATATGCAATATAGTAGATTATTACAATTTTTGTATATTTTGTCCATAGAATCAAACTGAACATACCTTATTTACAAGCAAATAAATAGGCATGTGTTACTAGAAAATTTTCTCTTACAATAAAGTTAACTTCATACCAAAAGAACTTTAAAAATATTTTTGTAGAAGTAACAATCGTTGAAACCATAACTCATCAATGAAGCTGCAAACATAACTTACAAAAATCAAGCACATGGAATCAAACGCAATATAGCCTATTTATAATTAGATCAAGAAAAAAATAATCGGCATGTACTACTAAGAAAAATTACTCTAAAATGACTTTGACTTCATACCAAACTTTTAAAATATCTCAACAAAACTAACATTTCATCAAACCATGACTCAACGATGAAGCTGGAAACATAACTTGTGAAAGTCAAGAGTACCTAAATTCAAATAAGTATAAAATTTCTCATGTGGTGTACACTACCTTATTAGTGCATCAAGAGAACTTGTGAACCCTTGAATGTAAAATTGTTGAAAACTAAGACAGGAATATACTATTTAAAAATAATGCTTACCTTAAATATGGAAGAGTTGTAATATTTAACAAAGAAGGGCACTGTACAAAAAACTCTCTCCATTCCTCTATATTAATTTTATCATCATGATAAAAATATGCATCTAAAAATGTATGTGATCCAATCTAGCAAACAAAGCCAGTTTAGATAAATTGACAACATACTAGGTAAGAAACCTAACAAAACTTAAAGCTTCTTGATTTAGACATAGAGTTAAGTATTCCAGTGTCACCTTATCCAATAAAGCTTCAAGGACATCATTTGTCAATATCATGTTGATTTATTCAAAAGAGCTGCTATAGTCTTCTTTACCTACCAGGTTTGTCGACATTAAATAATTTTTTAGAAGAAGGTGAGATGCAACAAACCAAAATACTAAAATATACACCTACCAATGATTCATGAAAACCATATCATAGTTTGAAATTGAAGGAAAATGGAAAAAATTAAATTTAAGGTCCACATATGAAAATAGAGATTTCTAGGAAGAGAAATACATAAATGTATCACAAGGGGGGAGAACATAAGTTAAAAATGAAGGGGGGAACCAAAATATATGTTCAAGAATAGATACAATTATTTAATAAAGGGGACATGGGTGGAGGAAGGGAAATAGGAAAATAAAATATGGAATAATCAGGTTGGAATTGGAGAAGAAATCAGAAATAGATCTAAATTAGAAATAAGGCCTTGTATAAAGAAGGATTGATCTTAACTAGAGAATGAACAGAGCGTGAACTCGCGGCACTCATCTGTCACCTATTATTGGAAGGTTACGGGGTGCCATAGAATTTTAGGGGCAATCAGTAGGAATATTCTTTGTGAGAATGCTTACCTTAAAGGCGCATTAATGATTGGTTGGTGCCCAGTTGGCTGAAAGAGAACATTATTGGTTGGTGCCCCACCTAAAGGCATGTGTTAATTATTTGGTGAAAGGAAATTTTTCTCTACTTGGTGGGGAATCAACACTACTCTGCTAAAGAATCTCCTACAAATGTGTCATCACTGAAGGTCTCCATCCTTGTAATCTCATCTTTGGTTCATGAGCACCTACTCAATTTTGTGCCTCGTGAAAGCCTTTTTTAATTTTTATTGTGTTGGTTTCTTTTCAATATTGAATAATGTCCTAAGGACCATCTATAATCAATTCAAATCATTTTATAAGGCAATTCAAGCCATTGAACTTATGTAGACCTATAAGGTCCTAACATGGTCAAACCATTCCAACTATGCCTAATATGGGTGGAAATGATGTAATTAGAGTTATATATACCAGTTTAGCATGTATTAGAGGTAGGTGTAAATTTTTGAGTCAATTGGACAAGTTTGGAAAAGAGTTGTCAAAAGTTGCATGACAACTTTTGCAACTTTCAAGTGCAAAAAGTGAAAGTTTTGAATCCCAATATCCACCCATTAAAAAATTAGTTGAGGGCCATTGGGAATGGTTTTTAAAGCCTCTTGAGGTTAAGGCATGGGTTTTTTATTGATTTGGTGAAAATTGAATATAAGAAAAATTGATTTCTATGTGTATTTTCCTGATTTTAGTCTGTAAAACTGATTAGTATAGTTTTACATGGCGTCAAACCCATATATGTCTTAAATTATTGGAGAGAGGAGAGTATCTTATTTCTTTTTTTGAATGTCTCAATTTTATTCATCTAGTTTGGAGGGAGATACATACATTTTTCCAAAAATAACCTATAAACCCTCAACACCTGGGGTTTGTACACTCAAGTGTAATTAACTCAACATTCCACTGTGGAAAAAATACAAAATCAAGTGGAATGTTAGGTTTGGATGTAATATTTAATATTTTTTTGGTGGAAAAGTGATAAATCATGTTTGGAGAGAGAAAATTGACGCCCTAGGCCTAACATTGACTATGTGACAGGCCAAAACTTGTGACTATGAGTGTAAATATTGAGTTTGAGATAAAGTTTAGAGGTTTGGGAACCCAAATATGTTTTATATGGTGGTTTATAGTTTTTTATCATCTCTTGGTGGTTTTTTTCAAGTATTTGGGAAGAAATATCACACACTTTGCAAAATAGGGCTAATTGTGCCCTTAAAATTGATAGCAGCCCAATTTTGACCTTGATGTTTTAAAAAAACATATAGGGATTATTTTATATCTGGTGTATCTCTAAAAAATGGTATCTTTAAATGTCATTTTTGTGTGTATAAGGCAAAGGGTTAGGGAGTTAAGGTCTAGAAATAGTCAAAAAATGCTAGTAGGCTTAGGCTTCATCTATGAAGTATAAGCCAATATTGTGAAAGGGGTTTGAAGAGCCTTCATTTGGGTTGATTGGGACACAAAATGGTCCTCAAAGCATAAATAAATCATTGGTGAAGAGCATTTCATGTTAAGCACATATTTGGCTATAGTGTTTCTTATTGGGTTGTCAACATGGGTCATGGAAGGAAACCCACTTGAAGAGTCATCATTATAACTTGTTTGAGCTTGTCCAAAGTTTCCCTTCATTTCATCAAGGCTTATACATCACTCTTGCATGAAAATATGCATTTGGGTGGTATAAGCATGAAAATTCCACAAAAGAGGGGCAAAACTGAAAGAAACATGTTGTTAGTTTCCTTGAGAACCTCATTGACTAATGTATAACCCATGTGGGATCTCAAACTAATGTAAAAATACTCCAAATTCCCCCTTTTTAGGCCTCCAACTGAAACTCCTCCATCCTCTATTCATGTTCTTCACTGAATGAAAAATAGGAGCATCTTGCCTTTACTAAGATCTTGATTTAGGTACCTCTACAATATTAAGACAATAACATATTTGTTGTCCCTTCACACTCACTCTCTAGGTATAATGTCTTTCTATTTTATACATTGCAAAAATAATGGAACCTCTCACGCTATCATTGTCATTAGGTAGTGAGTAGCTTTATATTTGCATCTTACTGTCATAGACCCTCATGTTGTACATGTCCAACCTCATTGCTATTCCTTTGCCATATTTATTGCTTAAGTACATTGGTTGATCACTTCCATATGCTTGATTACTAATTTCAACATCATTGTTACTATTTTTTAGGTCACTCTATTTTGACCTTAGAATGATGAAAACCATTACTTTATTGTCCTTGACATACAAAATGTTGCTACTTTCATTCATTATTGATGGAACTCTCTTCCATTGTCTTAAAGCATTGAAGTATCTTGTCTTTATATATGGAATGCCACTATTTTTTGCTTCCTCCATGTTTGAACATTGAATGATATCATTTTTATTGCTTCTTTGTTCAAGATAATATTCATGCATCATCTAATCCTCATAACATCACTATGTCATAATTTGTTCACTATTTTGCACTTTTATGTTGTCTTCATTGGTATTTCCATCTTTGATCACATTATTATCAAAATGCAATTCCTCATAAGTCTTTTTACATCATTGTTTCTTGTTTCCCCTACCTAATAGTGGCATATTTGTTTTGACACATTTATCCTCTTCTTTCCATTTATATTGATCAAGGTCTTCAGTAACCATGATCTCTTCCTTAAACTCTTGAAGGTCAATGTTATGATTTCACTGATAACACTGCATCTAGCATTGCATCTTCATAGTGGATAAGATTCTCTCTCATTTTTAGAAACTTCCTGTGGTTTGGATGAGACTGGGAGAGAAATTAGCAATTTACATTCTTTCAAGTCATTTTTAATTAGAAAGAAATCAATTTAGAAATTTGAATTAAAAATCTAAATTAGAAATTTATTATTCTTTTAAATCTTTCTTTTAATTAAAATATCAATTTAGAAATTTGAATTAAAAATCCAACTTAGAAATCCAAATTAGAAATTGGTGCACATGAAATTGAATGGGTTAATTTTTTAATTAAAAGGATTCAGATACCTTTTAATTAATTGATTTGAATTGATTTAAAATAACCTTCATGCTCTATCAATTGATATAATTGATTATTTGATGATTGATTTAATTATGTAAGTCAATTGATTTAATTACTTACATAATTATGTCTAGCATATTTTTTGGTTTAATTAATTGAAATTAGGGGCACTTAGCTAGCTAGACCATTTTAGGTGATTATAGGAATGCCATATACATTTTATCTTTCTTGGTTATCTGCATTCTCTCTATTCATATGATTGTGTCTCATTTCTTTGACTACACGTCACTATTTTGTGAATTGGGCTCTTCATGTTATTAGTGTTCCTCCCACTATTTTGACAGTGATTTCTTTGTGGTTTTCTTCATTTGGAGTCATTGTTTACATAGTTGTCATTTGAATATCATTGATTTGATCAATCTTTGCTTTCACTATTGATTATGAATTGCATATTTTTCCTCATGAATTTCCATCGCTATAGGGGAAACATTAAGCTTTTTCATTGGATAATATGCCTTGAATTCCAAGTCTTCATGGGTAGAGAAACTTTCATTGTCTTTCTATAATCATAAGCATGACCATCAAATTCTACATTCAGAGCCTTTTCCTTAAGACTTTCCTTTCATGGATTTTCCTTCTTTATAGTATTACATTGTACAATATCATTGGCATTATCATTGTGTCTATGGTGTCACTACATTGATTGAGTCCTAAGAGTGTATCAAATTCATGCTCCAACCTATGATGCTCGATATCACTTTCCCAATGACCTCTTTCACAAATAGCAATGTTATGTTTCCCTTTGATAGTGATTTTCATAGATACCATTGGACACTATCAAAAACTCTATTTTTTCTTTATGCATCATTATCTCTCCAACATGGTCATTATCCCTGCTCATTTTAGCAGTAGTCATCAAGCTTCATTAGCTATCTCTATCATGGTAGTGAGATCATCATCTAAGAAATATTGTCACTAATTACTATTTCATACTATGCCATGATCTCTTTTATTTTTTAGAAAATCTTTTCATTGTCAAAGTCTTTTGACCTCATGAGGCATTGTGTACATTCTAATTGTCTCCTTTACTTTCAAATCATTTCCCTTCTGACCTCTTATCTCACTATTTTGATGAACTTGGCCTTACTGGTTTCATATTGGTTATCATTTCTTGATGTTTTTACAACAATATTTTCACTTTTGTATCACGATAACAATATAGTTTTACATCTCTTTGGTTAGTTTTGAGGATGTCCCTTTGAAAGTCTTTGTTCATTGTTATCAAAGATAACATTACTGCCTTGACCATTTTCTTGTGGGTATCTTTGAGCTCATCATAGAATGAATATATGTGCCCCTTAGTAGTGTATCCCCTCTTAGACCAATCATCCCTCTTCAATGACACTATTTCTACTAAACTCTGATATGACACTGTGTTCTGATGAAAAAAAATATGCATTTTTGTGACTACATTATTGGCATTCAAATCTACAGGTTTTGTTGGACTCTAGGAATAGGCCAAATTCTATGATCAAGTTCGACAATAATTTTTGGCCAACAAATAGAATGAACCTAATATGATTATTATTATGTGTACTTGAAGCTCTACAATTCCTAGGTGGGTATACATTGATTGGATTAAAGTGGATTTCTTTTATTATATGTATACTATTTGGAATTATAAGTAATGTACAAGGTTCCCAACCTAAAGTAAACCTATAAAAGTAAATTGTGAGGTATTTAGATTAGATTGGTTCCTTCTTACTACTCATGTGTACAAAGTCAAATGATGTTTATGTTCATTATATATATCACTTTACCAAACAATTTTTAAATCCACAGCTATTATGAATCTCTCAATTATCTATTTCTTGTTTTGATTACGTAAAAGCAGGTTTTGAAAGGACCCGAAACCTTTTACATCAAGATTACAATATAGGAAATTAAGCTCCAATAAGACAAGTGCAATAGCACCAAAAAAATCCACACAAATGAGTTCTTAAACAAAAAGAACAGAAAAAATACAAAGGCCAGCAAGACAGCAAGCTGTTGTCTAAACACATTTCATAATTTATGTTGCCTGATCAGCCAGCATTTGCATGTTAGCTACGGATATTTTCAGATCTTCAATGTAATTATTCTTATCATCTTCCATCTTCCTGAACCTGGATCTAGTACGCCTGCTGGGACCTTGATCATCTTTGGCCTCAATGATCACCTGCTCCCCTTTCCCATGGTCTAGCTTGTCCACCAGAATCTTCACATGCTCATTCAACACCTTAAGAATAGCATAGCTCTACTCTGCTATATTCCCAATTGTTTTCTCTAGCTTGTCGATTCTATTTTTCATTATCTCAATTCTTTTGGTCATTCCTTCACTATTATCCATTTTTTTCTCCATAGCAATAATTCTGTTATTGAAGACAGTGAGCCCCTCAACCCTTCCAACAGTCTCAATGAGCTCATCAATAGTTTGGCCCATATTTTTCTCCCCCGGGTTCATCTTTTTAAGGACCCCCATCTCTTTTTAGAGCTGATGAATATGAGACTTCATAGTTGTAATGTCAGTTTTCATATTGCTAAGGGTGATCAGAAAAGTCAGACAACCCAGATTCTCAAAATCCTTGTTCCCTCCCCTCGTCTTCTCCATGGAACTCTCCACTTTATCCTTCCCCATGTTGACTGCATCCTTCCCCTACCCTTCTTTCTCAATATTAGTCACAGCCTGTGTGACATCATGCTGAATATTATCCTCGACCAACACATTTTTCTCGAGCCCC
The DNA here is from genome assembly GCA_027943335.1 of Chamaecyparis obtusa. NCBI lineage: Eukaryota > Viridiplantae > Streptophyta > Pinopsida > Cupressales > Cupressaceae > Chamaecyparis > Chamaecyparis obtusa. The sequence goes on along the minus strand of BSBK01008609.1, from coordinate 38,115 downwards.
ACACTCTCTTCCACAACATGATCATTGTCCACACGGTCATCCTAATTATTATGGTTCTTTTCTTGAGAAGAAGATCCCTCATCAAAGGAAATGAAAATGCTTTTATCAATTTTCTTCTTCTCTTTTTTTTCTCAGGTGTACTTTCCAATGGGCTCCATTCTATTTTTGCCCTGCTTCTTGGAGCTTTCCTCCCTACTCTCCTCTTCCTCAAAATCCATCTCTGTGACCGAGTCCTCCACCTTACTTTTCTTTTTTTTTAATTTTGGGAGTGGAGTCCTGATACTCCTTAGATTCACTCTCATCTTCTTCTATTTCCTCCATAAAGGGCTCCTCAGACTCTTTCCCATCAGTTTCATAGTCTTCGAGGGCTTTCCTGTTAAATTGGGGCCTTTCCACCTTCTTCGATTTTAGAACCTCATAAATGAGGACCATAAGCCCTTCATGGCAGGCATGATCACCCTCTGGATCCCTTTTCCAGTTGAGGATAAAGGCATTCAAAGAACTCATAAGGTAAAAAGGGAAATTGATTTTAATCCCATGCCTAAAATGATTCAAAAGAATTAAATGATGGTTGTAAATTTTAGTATAACGACCATCAAGGGTAATGTAGCCAATAATCACAAACAAAACAAGATGACAAGGCCTAGAAATACTCTTAGGATTATAGTAATATTTTTCCACCTTTACCATACGTTTCCTCTCCTACTTCGTAGGCACAAAAGCCTCCAAGGCTTTGTCCGAGATCTTCCTATCCCTATAGAAGTTAATGCCCTCAATCTTTAGGCCTGTCGCTTCTACTATTATCTCCTAAGTCACCTCCATTCTTTGTGTACCTACCATAAAACTCCCCTGGTTCTAGGATTTGATGAAGTTCCTAGTCACACCAACTTTCCCTCCATGTAGTTTCTCCATGCAAACTGCCAGACACCCATCTTTAAGTATTTTCCATACCTCTTGGTTCTAGCTCCATTCACTACAGTTCCCCAACTCGCATTTTCTCTTCCTGCATCTCATAGCTCTATAAAAGTCTAGAAATCCCTTCTCAAAATTAATCCCAACACTCTACAAATTAGACTTTGAGTTGTAATAAAACCCTCTGATATCTTGAAAGACCCAGAAATCATGCCAAAAAGCCCCAATTATTATCTTGGAATCACCCCAATGTCCTTCATGAACATCACACAAATGTTTGCAATCAATACTCATTAATATGCTCTTCATTTAGAACATGTTGCTTACTAATCACCTGCTCCTTATTAATTAATGATGTCCCTTCAAAAGGGAGTGCAAAACTATCATCCCACTCAATATCCACCTAGCTTTTACACGCCATATTTGCAACCTAGTTAGCCACCGAGTTGGCCTCCCTAAAGTTATGAGTTATCAAACATTCATCAAAGGATTCAATAATGTTTTTAGCCTTGCTAATAACATTGGCTATAGTCCACGATGGGGTCATAGTGTTCTTCAAGCATTTAATAATATTTAGGGAGTCCCCTTCAATCCAAACCTTAGTATAATTTTTCCTCTTAGCTAATATCAAACCATAAAGAGCAGTGTTAGCCTCCACAACATGGTTGGTATTGAATCCTATAGGAATGGCCATGGCCCCTTTGCAATTCCCATAATCATCTTGTATCACTATGCCACAGCCAGCAATTCTTGGGTTTCCCTTATAGGCGCCATCAAAATTGACTTTAATCCAGCCATTATGAGGACAGTCCCACCTAGCCTCATTTCTCAGACTTCTTTTGGTATCCTGAACCTTCCTTCCTTCAAGCTTCCAATTATTATAGAATTTAACCTCCCAATCATCCTTCAAGTCCTGATAATTTTTTATCGACCCCAAATTTTCCAAAAGAGATCTCTTAATCTTGTGGAAGATAATAGCCCATCTAGACTCCTTATTTCTAAAAATTCTATCATTCCTTTCTTTCCAAACCCCCCAACACATGAAAGGAAGGAAGAAGTTCCAAAAAGAGAGTAAGAATTTGTTATTAGTAGGTGGCTTCTAGCAAGTGAACAGCTCATGAATGTCCTGAGGAAACACCTACTCCATATTCATCAAATCAAGGAATTTTCCCCAAATTTTCCTAGCAAAAGAACAGTGGATAGTCATATGGTTGATATTCTCCTCATCTTTTTTTCTACAAAGACAACATCTATTGGTTAGAACAAGGCCTCTTTTCCTATGATTTTCAATTGTTAGAACTTTATCCTGCAATAAGATCTAGAAAAAAACATTAATTTTAGGTGTTAAACCCTTGTACCAAGTCTTAGCCCAACAAGGTTCAGGGCTATCTTCAAAGTTCTGCATGTATAGAGAGGAAACCGACAAAGAGCCATTTGCATTATATTTCCAAATTAGAGTATCCTCTTCATCAACAAGAAAGACAGCATTCAAAATTTTATTCAGGCTTCTAATAGAAGGATCCACCCTAGCTAAATCAGTCCATTTATCCCCCTCCCAATAGTCAGCCACATGAATTCCCAAAAATTGTTTGCATTGAATCATCTTTTCCTTCCAAATTGGAAACTCATTGAGAGACTTATCAAGCATCCAGGTATCTTCCCAAAAAATAATATTCTTGCCATTACCAACCTTCCATTCGATACCCTTCTTGATCAAATCCTTTCTTCTCAAGGCATTGTTCCAAATGCAAGATCCTCCTTGGACAGTTTCATGGTTCAAAAAATTATTGAAATCAGTATTGTCCCTGAGTTCTTGAACAATCTCCAAAGGATTTTGGCCATAAGAAATTCATTCATACTTCTTATAGTTTGGAGACCAAGACCCCCTTTCCTAGCAGGTTTACAAACCTTCTCCCAAGCTATGAGAGCCATTCTTCTTCTTTTTTCCACTCCAAACCAAAGGAAGTTCTTTTGGATTTTCTCTATACTTTCAGCAAACTTCCTAGGTATTTTGAAGAGACTCAGAGCATAAAGAGGAATACTTTAGAGGGTAGCTTTAAGCACCATAATCTTACTAGCCTAGCTAAGAAGAGAACCCTTCCAACCAGCTAAACTCTTGTGAAATTTATCAATCATATCTCTCCAAAAAGAGTCTAGAGGAACAAGGCATAGAGGTAAGCCTAAATAAGATCCTGGGAGATAGTCAACCTCACAACCCAAAACTCTTTTTAACCTTTCTTGTCTTTTTTCAAGAACATTAATGAAGAAAATAGAGCTCTTATTCCAATTAATACTCTAACCCGTAGCATCAACATAGTTGTCAAGGTCTTTTTTGATAGTTTTTCCATTCTTAATAGTGGCTTCTCCCATTATTATGGAGTCATCCACAAACTGTTGGTGCAAACAAATCAAGTCCTTAGAAGAATGTTTTAGACCTTTAAAATCACCTCTATTAACCAATCTGCCAATGTGTCTACCCAAGCATTCTACCAAAATAACAAACAAAATTGGAGATAAGGGATCCCATGTCTAAGACCTCTCAAAGACTTGAAAAAAGGAGTAGCAGAGTCATTCACAAGCACAGAGAAAGTAGCAAAGGAGACCAAATAGTGAATGAGATCTCTACTCCTCTTATTGAAACCAAAAGCCTCAAGAGTAGCCTTCAAAAAATCCCAATAAACCCTGTCATAGGCTTTAGACAAGTCAAGTTTCAGCAAAAAACCTTCCTTCCTTGATATAGTCAAGGAGTGAATATTTTCATGGACAAAAATGATAGAATCCAGAATCTGCCTACCAAGGACAAAGCTATTCTACTGTCCAGAGATAAGAGAAGGAAGAAAGAGAAGAATTCTAGAGGTAAGGACTTTTGATATAATCTTGTACACCGAGTTGCATAAACTAATAGGTCTGAACTGGTCCATACTATCAGCTCCTATTTTCTTTGGAATCAAGGCAATAAAGGTACCTTTAAGTTCCTTGAGAATCCTTCTAGCCCCAAAAAATTCTTTAACTGCATCTATTACATCATCTTTCAAAATCCTCCAGTATTTTTGGAAGAAAGAAAGAGGATAACCATCCGGTCCAGGGGCTTTGTCTCCTTCAAAGGAGAAAATAGCCTTGTGAATCTCATACATAGGAGGGATAGTAGTGATAGCTCTATTGTGATCATCATTCAAAATGCAAGGGATACCATGCAATAGCTCTTCTTGGCATTCCTTATCCAGATCCTCAGCTTTCTTTAAGAGTTCCCCAAAAAAATTGTTTGCTTCACCTCTAAAATCCTCCTCATTTTCACTAATGGTACCATTAACCTTAAGTCTAGAGATTTTGTTTCCCATTCTACATTCACTGTGGTCATGAAGAAGTATTTAGAGTTCTTTTCCCCTTTAAAAAAATATTTCTAGACCTTTGCCTCTAGAAGCATTCTTCTTTTGAGATAATGTCATGGTATTCAACCAGTTTAGTATCTTCCTCATATTTAGTAAAAAGGCTATACCCATCTTTCTGAATACTATCCTAAATCTCCTTCATCTCTTCTGCAATTCTCTTTTTGTTGGTAAAGATATTTCCAAAGCTCACTTTTTTCCATTTCTTTATATTGTCCTTCACATTTTTTAGTTTCTTTGCGACTTTGAACATAGTCATTCCTTTAATCCTAATACTCCACCAATCCTCAATCAAATTTTCCAGGTTAGGGTGAATAGTCCACATTTTCTCAAAGCAAAAAGGGAAGTTCTTTTTCAACCCATTGAAATCAACACTAATGGTGATTGGGTAGTGATCAGAACCAGCTCTAATATAGGTAGATAAAGAGCAAGAATAATTATTGAACCAATTGCTACTTGCAAGTGCTCTATCAAGTCTAACCTAAATAAGCTCTCTCCCCACTCTCCTGTTGGTCCAAGTATAATTTATCCCCTGCAAGTCAATGTCATGTAACTCTTGGCTATCAATAAAGTCCATAAGATCTGTTCTATTGTCCAGATTAGGCTGGCTACCCCCAAGTTTCTCATTTTCCTTTAAAGGAGTGTTAAAGTCCCCCATAATGATCCATCCTTCATCAAAAAAATCTCTCCTATATCTAGAAACATCCCTCCAAAAAGATTTCCTCCCCCACCTAGTATTCGGAGCATAGATATTAGTCAACACCCATGACGTGCCATCTCTAATATGCTAGAATCTAATATTAGTCACATTATTTCCTTGGGATATCAATTCCCCCTTAATGAAATTGCAGTTCTAACTTGTCACTATACCCCCTGAAGCCCCCTCTGCATCAGTTCCAAGGGAAAGACCATTACTAAAAAACTGGGGTTTCTCAACTTTTTCCTTAGACATCTTAGTCTCCTGAAGAAGAATAATATCAGGTTTATTATCTCTGATCATGTTTTTAACCATGCTTTGCTTGTGAGGATTATTTAATCCTCTTACATTCCAAGAAATAAACTTCATTTTTTATGGAATGGACCAAACTCTAGGATGGTTTTTTGACTACCATCCGCTAAGCTCTTACTTGTCTCAAGAGTTCTCCTTTTTTTATTTGAGGGCCTTCTTGGGGAAACATGGCGAGCTCTCACATCTCCATTCTTACTGCTCCTAGTGCTTCTGAGAATTGAGGAGGCATTCTTCTTTTGCACACCTTCTTTATTATTATTTTTCTTAAGATTTTTAACTGTCTTTTTATTCTCCACTTTTGACCAACCCTCTTCAGTCAATTCTTCAGACCCCAATAGGGCAGCCTCAATATCTGCCTCATCACCCCACTTTGCAATCTTTTATGGGAAGGGTGAATGCTTATTAGATCGTCGGTGTAGCAAAAGTCTTATGAGCTAGATCCTCTGAGCATCCCAGAATTGGACAGACTTGGGCATCTTGCCAAATTTCCTTATTTTGGGTATGTAAAGAGAAGCCATTACCTCCCGACATTTCTCTTTTAAAAAAATACACATCAAAGTTCTCATTACCCTCCATAGCACCCAAAGGCATGCTTTGGATTTATTTTGCAAAGGAGTCATCAGAGCTTTTTGGTTTAGATTCCTTTAATAATTCTGTGATACCCCCCCATTTTCTACTCTGTATCTGAAAGAGACACATCACTACCTTTATCAGACGTGTACTTCCCTTCCATCTTTCCTTCTTTCTTCCCATTTTCACCAACCCCATTAGAGTTCATTTTAGTTGCTGACTTCCTTACCCATATCTTTTTCATTTTTAATTTTTAATTTTTTTTTTTTTGGGGGGGGGGGGTAATTGCTTTGGGCATTGCTTTTCCCAGTGTCCTATTTTCTTACAATGAAAACAAGAAAAGGGAGTCATTTCATACTCTATCTTCTAAACACATGATCCAAGTTTGGATTGGAGAGTGATATATTTTGGCATATCCACTCCTTGTTGCACCCCAACATAGATCCTAGCATACGTTAGGCACCTTCTTGAAACCATGACAGGATCCATTGACAAGAGTTCCCCAAAGACATTAGCTATACCCTTAAAGATATCTTCCATCCAAAACTCTAGAGGCAGACCCAGAAGAGTCACCCAGATTGGCGCCTACACATTCAGATCTTCTTGCATGTTCAAGTTAGGGCACCACTTATGAAGGATCATGGAATGCTTTCCTATCATCCACGGTATGTTACACTGGATATTCCTTAAGTCTTCCTCACATGAAAAAGAAAAAGCTAGGCATCCTTTAGGAAGAGCAATCACCTCCACTTGGCCTTTCAAAGCCCATTTTCTTTTAACAAAATCCCTAACCACCTTGATATTAGGACGAGATCCCAAGAATCTCCCCACAAAAGAGCTAGCCATTCAAGAAATGTTAACATCTATTATTTGATCTGGAATGGTAATAGAAAAACTTCCCTCCTTAATGTTGGACAAGATTTGCATAGGTGGGAGAGAGGACTTACCCGTTGGTTTGACGCCAAAAAGGCCTGACCAAATTTTGACATATTCGCCAATTTTCATCCTATTCTGATCACATGGCTCCTTTGTGGGTCCCCCTCTGGGTCCCCTATCCCCATTCCGACATCAAGAATCTTACCTTGAGTCTTGTTCACATTTTTGTCCTCTTGTTGACCTCCACCTCCTGATGGACCAGCATCAGATCCACCATTCCCTCTACAATCCAGGTTTGAATTTTTGAATTCCTCCTTTCCCGCTCATTGTTCCCCCCACTCGCTCCATAACTAAACTTGTTATCTCTTTCTTGTTATTCATACACTTAGCTACTATTTATGTGATTAAATGAATATATATTTCCTTGAAAGAATCATCAAAGAAACCATACAAAGAGAATGAAGTTATTTGATTAACTTAATTCACCCTTGATGAAACAATTAATATATATAGAGCAGGGAATTGAACACAGAATACTTGAGATGATTATGGCTGGTTTAACTATACAACCAATGAACCAGTAATCCAAACATACATTAATATTAAATGCATGATAATTGTTAGAGTAGTCTTATGTTAGCTAATAATTAAATCATTTAATTATTAGTTTATCATACTCTAGGCTTAAGTTTCACTTAGGCACTTTATAATTCTTTAGGGTTTTCACCTTTAGGGTTTTGGTATCCTTTTATAAGGATTCCCTCTTTGTAATTCATGAGGAGATTGTATTGTAATTTCATTTGGTTAATAGAAGTTTTTTCTATCACAATGATTTTCCTGTCTCTGGCCTTTTGGCCTCCATAGATTTTTCTTGCTTCTGTTCTTTGCTTCTTCCATGTGACAGGGTTATGCATGCAGGTGTTCTTGGGATGATTTGCATTTGTCAAATCTAACATGGTATCAGAGCCATCTTGCTGCTGGCTGTTCGTGTTTTATTGAAGCACAGAGGGTTTCAGAAGCTTTTTTGGCCTCTTTTAGTGGTTTTGGGGGGTCTCTATTTTTGGAGGCATTTTAGGCCCAAACGGACACTTCCATTGTGTCCAGAAGGCCCAAAAACCCCAGAATCCATATAAAGCTTGTCCGATTTGGTCACCGGGGCTCTGGAGAATTTTTTTCGGCCTCCTAGGGCCGTACGGCATGAAATCCGAGGCGAAAAATTTAAAAAAAAAAACATTTTTTCATTGTTTCTTGCGTTCATATTAACGCATACAGTGATTTTTGTTGGCGCCACCACCGCGCCATCAGCGCTCCACCGCCGCCGGCTGCGCCTTCGGTCCCCGCCACCGACTCCGCGGCCCCACCACCTGCTCCCCGCTCCGCCGCGTTCAGCGGGCCCCGGCCCCCGCTCCGCCGCTTTCTGCGGCCCCCGCTCCGCCGGCCCGCTCTGCAGTTCCGCCGCCCCGGCCGCTCCGCCGGCCGTTCTCTGCGCTCCGCCGGCCCCGGCCGCTCCGCCACCGCTCCCCCCAGTGGTGGCGGCTTTTATTGCAGCCCCCGCAGCCCTCTTATGTCGAGCTCCTGGTCATATGGTGACCAGGGGCTGCGGCCAGCCCCCGGAGCGCGCCATGCGTCCGGGGGCCTATTTTTTTAGCCCCTGGGGCATTTTGTAAGCCCTTTTTTGGCATTTTTAGGGGTACTGGGCTTTTTTCTCTCTATAGGGAGCATACGGGGGTATTTTTCTGACTTCTTTATATCGTCGGAAACTCTTTCTGAGCTCTTTCCGATGATGGAGGTTAGGGTTTTGGGTTCTACCGTTTCAATAGTGTTTTTTGCTGTTGAAGTCTGATATCTCTTTTTGCCTTCCGGGAGTCATATCTGGCTCATCCGGACTCCTTTTTCGGCAAACGAGATATCGTCGGAAAGCTGATTCTGTGTACTATTCAGTGGCAGAGGTTATTTTTCCAGATTCTACTCCAGGTTTTCACTCTTCCGAGTTATGCAGTTTATGCCCTCTGGTGGTGTGCTTGGTTCTACAGGTCCGGGGATCTCTTCTTCTGGTTTCTTAGTGCACTTTTCTTTCTGACTTCTGAGCTTGCATGCTCTTTCTGATGTATCTTTGTTCTGTAAACGCACTGAGATAAAGTGCCCTCTTCTGCATTTCTGGGATCTTTTTCACCTGGTTCAGTTTTAGTATTCGCACTCAGTTATAAAGTGCCATGGGGGGATTCTGATGCATTTGCCACTATAGGCACATCCACTCTTGTCAAGTGAGCGTACCTTCCACGACATTAGCCCATGTAGACTGTGTCTATGACACCGCCCTTTATCCTGTGTGTGTGCTTCTGTTGCACTGTTGGTGTTCCTGGTTCTTCTTCTGCAGCTATTTCTGGCATCGCATTTCAGTGTTCCTGTCACCTCTCCCAGTTCAGCATTATGGGGGGGTTCACCTGTTGGTTCTATTGCTTCCTGGTTCGATTGATCAGCTCTTCAGACACTTGTCTTCTCTACCTGGTCATGCACTTCAGTGGGGGTTCCAGCAGTATCTTCTGACAGAGTTTTTAGAAATGCTTCAGAGGAGTTTCTTGCTCTCTTCTTGTTCCTTTCTCTGGGACTTCTTTTGCTTTATGTTTGGGTACCTGATCAGGCCTAGTTGCCGGGACCCATCTTTCCTGCTTTCTGCAGTAGTTTAGCTTTTTTTGCTTCTCCCTAAGTTACACTTAAGGGGGGGTGTTAGAGTAGTCTTATGTTAGCTAATAATTAAATCATTTAATTATTAGTTTATCATACTCTAGGCTTAAGTTTCACTTAGGCGCTTTATAATTCTTTAGGGTTTTCACCTTTAGGGTTTTGGTATCCTTTTATAAGGATTCCCTCTTTGTAATTCATGAGGAGATTGTATTGTAATTTCATTTGGTTAATAGAAGTTTTTTCTATCACAATGATTTTCCTGTCTCTGGCCTTTTGGCCTCCATAGATTTTTCTTGCTTCTGTTCTTTGCTTCTTCCATGTGACAGGGTTATGCATGCAGGTGTTCTTGGGATGATTTGCGTTTGTCAAATCTAACAATAATAAGGACTTTATATTATAGAGACAAAGTATCACTGAAATTAGAAAAGATATTTAATGTCTTCCTTGCTATAGTTAAATTTTCTAGATTTGATTGTGTGAAAAAATTTGAACATCAACGTTTCAGATCACACTCTATAATCTATCATCAGGGTGAAATCCAAGAGAGTGGAAGGAGAAAAAAAAATCTCCTTCCACTCTCTTGCATTACATCTTGGTGATGGATCACAAAGTGTGATCTGAAATGTTGATGTTCAAAAAAATTTATACAATCAAATCCAAAAAAGTCTTCCTTGCTACTTAAAGTTTTATGATTCCCTTTTAAAAAACAAACACTTCCTTTTATAAGGAAGTACAACCCTACTTGAAACTACATGTCTTTTGATGAAATGACACATCCTAATTAAATTATTTTCCTAATATAACAACTATTTATCTACTACATAAAAACAAGTTAACAACTCCTAGGTTTTCAACATAATCCAAATCCTTGTAAGTATCTATATTGTTGATGAAGTGCATAATAACATATTCCATCATGTAGAATTTGTCCATAATGACCTTAACATTATTCAGTACATGATATTCAACATTGATGTCATCCAAGGATTGAGGGAGCTCATTTTACAACATGTCTCTCCATTGTTCCAAAGGAATTTTTGAGCCATCATCACTATGTAGAATATCCAAAAGCCCATTTGTGTCTTCCTTGTCAAGGAAATCCATATCTACCACAAGGTCTTCCTAGAATTATTGATGTTTATTGAGAAAAATTTTAATTTTCTTAGAATCATTTGAAGACATAGAGTCTTTGAGTTTCCTAGTATGCTCTTTGAGATATCTAAAAGTACTTGCATAAGTGCTCCAAAATTTATTAGTATATACCATCATTACTTTAAACCTATTTTTGATCAGTCCTAACATCACTTCATATATAAATTTATCAGTTTTCTAGTTTTCTTCTCCCAACATATTTTTAAAATCTTGTGCTCTCAACCTCCAATAAGTTGTATCTTGTAGTGCTAAAAATATCTCCTTCCACTCTCTTGCATTGCATCCTAATGATGGATCATGAAGTGTGATCCAAAACATTGATGTTCAAAAAATTTCACATAATCAAATCCAAATCAGTCTTCCTTTCTACTTAAAGTTTGATGTCAAATGATTGATGATTCCCTTTAAAAAAACAAACACTTCCTTTTATAAGGAAGTACAACACTACTTGAAACTACATGTCTTTTGATGAAATGACACATCCTAATTAAATTCTTTTTCTAACATAACAAGTTTTTAGCTACTAAATAAAAACAAGTTAATAGCTCCTAGGTGTTCAACATAATCCATATCCTTGTAAGTATATATGTTGTCAATGAAGTGCATCATAACATATTCCATCATGTAGAATTTGTCCATAATGACCTTCACATTATTCCATCATGTAGAATATCCAAAAGCTCCTCTATGTCTTCCTTATCGAGGAAATCCATATCTACCAAAAGATCTTCCTAGAGTTCTTGATGTTTCTTGAGAAACTTTTAAATTTTCTTAGAATCATCTAAAGATGTAGAGCCTTTGAGTTTCATAGTATGCTCTTTGAGAGCTCTAAAATCACTTGCATAAGTGCTCCAAAATTTATCAGTATATACCATCATTACTTTGAATGTATTTTTTATCAGTCTTGATATCACTTCATATATAACTTTATTAGTATTCTAAGTTTCTTCTCCCAACATCTTTTTTTAAAAAAATTCTCTCAACCTCCAATAAGTTGTATCTTGTAGTGCTAAAAAAACTCATTTTTCCTATTGACAGGAGGAATCCCCTCTGTCTTTGATAGATTTCATTTTATCTTTTAGTTGCAGTTTTTCCTCCTATGATCTTTCATACCCAGCTTTGTAAGCATCTCTTTCCTTGGTTGGTTGTTTTACTTGTTCCTTATTCAATTTTGCAACATTAATGTTTAAATCTATTATAACCAAGGGATCTATTTTACCAACTATTTCCACTATTAGACTACAACTGATTGATTACTTGGAGAAAAGAATGTGAAGATGATCACCAAGCTACTAAGGTATATGTGAGACATTAAATCAGTTATTATATTGTCATTTACATCAAATAGTTTTGACTATACTTATCATGATAGTTGCAAACATCTGAAGAAGTTATATTGGTGAAGGAATGAGATATTAACATGAAGATGAGATGTATGAGTAAGTTATGAATATGGTATTCATTAGGTAACTTATTGATGAGTCTATGACAATTTGATAGTGATTTGATTGTATTACATGATTCTGTAAAGAATTGAAGATCAAGAATGTAAAAGTTTATGTGGTCGGTATGTGAAGAACTTAGTTTACACCGAGTAGAAACAGTGTACATCGAGCAAGTGTAGTGTATACCGAGTGCGGTATTAACCGAGAAGGAAGTCACCGACACATCATGGTATTGGCTGAGTGAAAGAAATAATGTGGAACATGTGATTGCTGACTTGAGATGATGAGTTGGATGAATCGGGATGATTCCAAGGACAAAGATAAAAAAATTTATGAAGATCTACAACTGACAAAATTCAAGGGTGATCAAATGATGAATATTGAAATGTGTTTAAGGTACAAGTTTTGAGGAAGGATAAAGCGTCAAAATCAACGATAAAGATTAAGTGTAAAAATCTATGGCTAAGAAGAAAATGGTTTATCATGTCTATTTAAGGAGACAAGATATTCATAATGAGTTATGTGCATTAGGAGAAGATTATATTCATGCAAAGCTAGTTAGACAGGTTGAAGTGAGAACCAAGCAATTCTGCAGACTACACCAAGCATCAGAAAAAGGAGATTAACCGAGTAGAATAGAGTTGGAGGATATAAAGAAATTGAAAAGATTATGATGGCCAAAGGTATATGAACTTAGCATAGATTTGAATATCTGCAAAAGAAGTTTTATTTGAATCAGATCATTTACTATTGCATTCTAAGCATTGCTACATACAAAATCTCTTAACTAAGCAGGACTTAACAGTCTTTATTTATTTCTTTATGAAATTCAATGAATGTTGATTGTTTTCTTGTTGACCCAAGTGAATGTATGGTCACGAAGAACTGTTAGTGATAAAGCCTCTAACAAGGTCACACCTTATAGTGTGTTTTGTAACCTTTAATAGGGTTGGCTCTTAACCAAGCTCACTTCAGAAGAGTGAATTATTTTGGGTATCGGTCCCAGGTGATTTTTCCCTTAACAGGGTTTCCAGGTTAAAAATCAAGTGTTATATGTGTATGAATGTGATGATTTCTTATTTTACTTTGCACATTACAATTACTGGTTTGATCATTATATACTATATGATTTAACTGGCATTCAGTAAATGAATCATAAAGACACAGTCAAGTGTTTACCAAGATATTTAAGTTTAATTGTTGAATTGGTTTATACATCTAAGAATATTTGGGACTATAGAATAACTAGACTTAACTTATTCACCCCCCCCCCCCCTCTTGGTTATCTAACAATTGGTATCAGAATAAGAGTACTTGAAGGAAAAAGTTTGAAGGACTTAAGTTAAAGATCTAAAGATGTATAAGAGAGAGGTTCTAAAGCTGAAAAAAGATAATTTCTCAATATGGAAAAGTAGGATGAAGTTGTATCTATTAGGCATTGGAGATTTTGCACTATATTATTTGGAAAATGAGTTTATAACTCCTACTGGTCCTTTGATTGTCACACGAATTAAAGAAAGATGAGAACATAATGCTATGATGATTGAGATTGTTTCTTCTCTATCAGATGTTGAATTTGAAGACATTAAGACATGTACAACTACAAAAGAGATGTGGGACAAATTGACATTAGTTCATAGAGGAGATGTGAATGTGCTCAGGACAAAAGAAGAAAGCCTAAGAGGAAAGTTTGATGATATGAAGATGAAAGAAGGTGAAAACATCACATAGTACAACAACCAAATCAAGGAAGTGGTCAATGCTATATGAGGAGGAGGTGGAATTATTGAAGAAGACATTATGGTAAGTAAGATTCTCATAACACTATTACCTACCTATGCTATTAGAGTCTCAACAATACATGAAATGCGAGCAGTTCCTGGTAATGATATTTCTCTTGATAGTCTAATTGGAAGATTGACTGTTTTTGAGCTTAACAACTATGATAACAATATTTTACCTAAGGTAGAATCTACATTTATATCATCTCTAAATATTGGAAGATCAAGTAACAGACATAAGATAAGAAATGAAAGTGATAGTGAAGCTGAAGAAGATGAGCTTGATGAACTTGAAGCATTAATGGCTACAAGGCTACAAAAAGGAAAAGGAAGATATAGAGGTAAATTACCCTTGGTATGTTTTAAATGTAAAGAGATTGGTCATATTGCTGCAAGATTTCCTAATAGGAAAGATGGTGAGAAAACAAGTGAAAGATCAAATGAAAAGAAGAATGACAACAATAATTACCGAGATCATAGAGGTAACCGACAATATGGAAACAAAGACAACCGAGACTACAAAGATAAAGGTAAGAAGGCATGCTACCTAGTTGAAGATGAAGATGATGATATCGAGAATGAAATTGATGTAGACATAAAAATGGTATTTGTTGCATTGAAAGAAGATTTTGAAGAAGAAGAAAGGTATGTTGAAAAGGAACTTATTTCTAAAGTTAGAAAAAATGATACTTGGATTATTGATAGTGGATACACACATCATATGACTGGTGATGAAGAAAAATTTGAATATCTTGAACACTATAATGGAGGATTTATGAAAATGGGAAATGATACACCCTGTCAAGTGAAAGGTAAAAGATCTATATTGTTGAATAACAAGATCAGATGTGAAAATGCTTATTCGGTGAAAGGACTTAACTATAACTTATTGAGAATAGCACAACTGAATAACACAGGTCACCAAGTTACATTTGAGAAAAGAAAAGTAAAGATCTATGATGAGGCTAGAAAACTAATCGGTACTGGTGAATGATCGGAAGGTAACTTATTCTATCTAGACAATGCTAAAACTTCTTGTTTGTTGGCTAAAAATGAAGATGTTTGGTTATGGAACAAGAGGTTATGTCATGTGAACTTTGACAACATGGTTAAGATCAGTAAGAAAATCAAAGTTAGAGGATTATCGAGCACATCTAAACCTGACCACGTAATGTGCAAACAATGTCAAATGGGTAATATGTCAAAGTCTAGTTTCAAGAGAATACATTACTCGTCTAATGTTATTTTGGAGTTACTTCATATTGACTTATGTGGTCCAATGAGAACTCATAGTTATTATGGAGATAGATATTTTATCTCATTTTTTGATGATTTCTCTAGAATGATGACTGTCATATTCTTAAAAGAAAAAAATAGAAGCTTTCAAAATGTTTAAATGGTATAAAGAAAAAGTGGAAAGAGAAAGTGGTAAGGAATTGAAATGCTTAAGGTCATAAAGAGGTGGTGAATTCATTTCTGATGAGTTTACTAATTTTTTTGATGAGCATGGAATAAAGAGATAGGTATCTGCACCAAGAACACCCCAACAGAATGAGATTGTTGAAAGAAGAAATAGATAAATTGTTGATTATGCTAGAACATTGATGATTGAAAAATATGTTGCACAAATTTACTGGAGAAAAGTTGTTAGTACTAATTTTTTATACACTAAACCGAGTACAACTGAAGAAAGAATCAAACAAGACACCTTATGAGCTATGGTATGGTTATACACCTAATGTTAGCTATTTCAGAATATTAGGAAGCAGATGTCACATTATGAAAGATGATAGAAATGAAAAATTTGATTCAAAAGGTGATGAAGGGATATTTCTAGGATATTCTACTAGAAGCAAGGCTTATAAATGTTTGAACAAGGCTACTAACAAGATGATTGAAAGTGAAAATGTGAGAGTTGATGATTTTGCATAAAAGAATGATGAAGAAAGAAAGAAAGAGTTAGAAGACTATGGTAGATTTTTTTATATTGAAGAACCTGAAACTCTACCAGAGCAAAAACCTAGTGTCACTGAGCAATAGAATACTGCTACCGAGCAACAATCCTTACAAATCGAGCAACAACAAACAGTTACTGATAGAAATGATGAGCGTGCACCGAGTGGAGAAAACATTGAAGAATATATATATGAGCATGTACTAGCTAAGTATGTGAGAAGACACCATCCACAAGATCAAATAATTGGATACAAAGGAGTGGGAATGATGACTAGAAGTAAGTTAAGAAATAATAAATGTTTGGTTTGTGAATTTGAGCCTAAAACTGTTAAAGATGCATTGGCAAATGATGAAAGGATTAAGGAAATGAATGAAGAGATTGAGAAAATACAGAGGAATAAGACATGGACATTGGTACCAAAACCTAAAGACAAAAATATGATTGGAACTAAATGGATTTTCAAAGACAAATTAAATGAGAATGGAGATGTAACAAGGAACAAAGCAAGACTAGTTTGAAAAGGTTATGCACAAGAATAAGGAATTAACTATGGAGAAACTTTTACATCCATTGTGAGACTTGAAGGAGTAAGAATACTACTTGCATATGTTGGTTATAAAGGATTTAAGGTATATCAGATGGATGTGAAATTTGCATTTCTGAATGGGATACTTGAAGAAGAGGTATAGATTGAACAACCTAAAGGTTTTGTTGATCCTAATCAGAAGAATATGGTTTGTAAGATGCACAAGGAATTATATGGATTGAAGCAAGCACTGAGAGCATGGTATGAAAGACTAAATTCTTATCTCATAAGAATTGGATTTGTTAGAACAAGTGATAACAATAATTTGTATTTGAAATGTGAAACTGATGACAAGATTCTTATTATTGAAATCTTTGTTGATGATATCATATTTGGAGGTCATGATAACTTATGCAAGTCTTTTGCTAATGAAATGATAAAAGAGTTTGAAATGTTGATGTTTGGAGAGATCAAATTCTTTCTTGGTCTGCAAATACTACAACAAAAATAAGGCATATACATAATACAATCTAAGTACATCAAAGAAGTCTTAAAGACATTTGGTATGGAAGACTCAAAACTGGTTGGTACACACCTATGGTAGCCGGATGCAAGCTAACAAAGGATGACAAGTCAATAGAGGTAAATCAAACCTTATATAGATCTATGATTGGTAAGTTGATGTATGTTGTGCAAAATAGACTAGATATTGCACATGTGGTTGGCATTGTAGCTAGTTTTCTGCTAATCCTAAAGAGTCACACATGACTGTTGTGAAAAGAATTTTGAGATATCTGAAGAACATTGAAAACTATGGATTATGGTATAAGAAAGAATACAATTTTCAACTAAAATTTTACATTGATGCTAATTGGACTGGAAATATTGATGATAGAAAAAACACTACTGGTAGAACATTCTTTTTGGGGGAAAGATTAGTAACATGGATAAGTAAGAAACAAGGATGCATTTATTAGTCCACTGCTGAAGCTGAATATGTAGTTTCTACTACTAATTATTCAAATATTGCATGGATAAAGCAATTATTGGAAGGTATGAATGAGGAAATCACTAATCAAGTGATAATCTATTGTGATAATACAAGTGCTATTAACATTTCTAAGAATCCAATGATGCATGCAAAAATAAAGCATATATCTATTAAGTATCACTACTTAAGGGAGAAAGTTCGGGAAAAACAAGTCAAATTGGAATATGTGAAATCACAAGAGCAACTTGTTGATATATTCACAAAACCCTTACTGAAGGATACATTTTAATACTTGAGAAGTAGATTAGGGGCCCATCCCCTATCTAACAATCACTAAGGTGATAAGAGGTTTCATTAACCTATACTTTATCATAATATCTAATGATGTTGATGCATGATGTTCAAACTTTGGGATTCCCAAGGTTGTGAAGATGAAAGACAAATTGAAACTGCATATCTATACATGAAAGGTACAAGAATATGAAAGGAACAACAAAGATAATTATTTGGATATTGAAGAGCTGATTATCTTTGGCATTGTTGTGAAAATGAGAGAAAATACAAGAAATATTTAGATTGAGATTTATAGGGAGAGAAGGTTACATGATAATATGGAGAGATGATCATGAAATATCAATTACAAGTGAAGCTAACCAAAAGGGAGAGACAAAGATGTGTAGTAGTGATTAAACATATTAAATGCATAAGTTAAGGGAGAGCTTACCAAGTCACAACATATAGATAGAGTTATAGACACTTAAGATGTTTGGTATTCTATGGAATATTTCATATTGTGTTGCCATCAATGCCAAAGAGAGAGATTGTTAGACTGCAACTGATTGATTACTTGGATAAAAGAATGACAAGATGATCACCAAGCTACTAAGGTATATGTGAGACATCAAATTAGTTATTATATTCTCATTGATGTCAACTAGTTTTGACTATACTTATAATGATAGTTGAAAACATCTAAAGAAGGTATATTGGTGAAGGAATGATATATTAACAAAAAGATGAGATGTATGAGTAAGTTATGAATATGGTATTCATTGGGTAACTTATTGATGAGTCTATGACATTTTTATAGTGATTTGATTGTATTATATGATTATGTAAAGAATTGAAGATCAAGAATGTAAAATTTTATGTGGTTGGTATATGAAGAACTTAGTATACACCGAGTAGAAATAGTGTACACCAAGCAAGTGTAGTGTATACCGAGTGTAGTATTAACTGAGAAGGAAGTCACCAACACATCACAGTATTGACTGAGTGAAAGAAATAATGTGGAACATGTGATTTCTGACTTGAGATGATGAGCTGGATGAATTGGGATGATTCTGAGGACAAAGATAAAGTTTGTTATAAAGATCTACAACTGAAAAAATTCAAGGTTGATCGGATGATGAAGATTGAAATGTGTTTAAGGCATAAGTTTTGAGGAAGGCTAAAGCATCAAAATCAATGATGGAGATTAAGTGGCAAAATCTATGGCTGAGAAGAAAATCGTTTGTCTGTATATTTAAGGAGACATGAGATTCATAATGAGTTATGCACGTGAGGAGAAGACTTTATTCATGCAAAGCTGGTTAGACAAGTTGAAGTGAGAAGCAAGTAATTTTGCAAACTACACTGAGCATCAGAAAAAGGAGATTAACTGAGTAGAACAGAGTTGGAGGATATAAGGAAATTGAAGAGATTATGATGGCCAGAGGTATATGAGCTTAGCATAGATCTGAATATCTGCAAAGGAATTTGTATTTGAATCATATCATTTATTTTTGCATTCTAACCATTGCTACAGACAAAATCTGTTAACCAAGTGGGACTTAATAGTCTTTATTTATTTCTTTATGACATTCAATGAATGTTGATTATTTTCTTGTTGACCCAAGTGAATGTATGGTCATGAAGAACTACTAGTGATAAATCCTCTAACAAGGTCACACCTTACAGTGTGTTTTATAACCTTTAATAGGGTTGACTCTTAACCGAGCTCACTTCAAAAGAATGAAATTATTTTAAGTACCGGTCCCAGGTGGTTTTTCCCTTAACAGGGTTTCCACATTAAAAAAAAGTGTTATATGTGTATGAATGTGATGATTTGTTATTTTAATTTACACATTACAATTATTGGTTTGATCAATATATACTATATGATTTAACTAGCATTCGGTAAATGAATCGGAAAGACATGGTCAAGTGTTTATCGTGCTATTTAAGTTTATTTGTTGAATTGGTCTATACATTTAAGAATATTTGGGACTGTAGGATAACATGACTTAACTAATTCACCCCCCCACTCCCCCCCCCCCCACTCTCAGTTATCTAACATTACACCGTGATATGACCAAAGACTTTATCTATATATATGAGAATGGAAATCTTATCTTTTGGATACATTGTCCATTGTAACAAAGTTTTATTTTCAAGATCATAACCTAAGGCAGAGTATATCTTGTCTGCATCCTTAGACAAAATTTTATTTTTTGTGTTCTATTTTTTTTCAAAGCTATCAAAAATAATAGCAAAGCTCATATCCCATCCCTGGATGATAATAATACCAACATTTTGTAGAAGTTTTCTTCCCCTTGTAGGGGTCATGATGTTCATTTATGCATCCACATCCTTCTGTAGTTTCATTAATAGATCATCTTCATTTTTTGAGGTGATTTCACTCATCTTTTATCTCAACGATCTTCCTTTATACTTATACAAAAATTCTTTAAATTTAGAAGTATGAATAAATTCATTATCTAAAACAAATTCCTTATAGACTAACTACCTTACATCATTATTCTCATCAACTAGGGTATTTTTACCATAATTATTCAATCATGATGAGGATCAAGGCTTGCTTCAAAATCCTATTCACAATGAGTATAACCCCCATCTCATACAGGCATTTCTTTAGTGGCACTTTCCAAGTCATGGGTAGGCTATGGTGACAAATTCATAAGAGGAGTTGAAACTTGAATGATTTTACCTATGGGCCCTTGATACCCTCTCCTCAAAATATATGATGGAATTCCTTCAATTACGTCATCTATATAAGAGGTCATCTCACTAACTCTTGCAATAGGATCCTCAATATTTGAGAAAGTATCAAATCCTAGAAAATTATGATTTTTCCTCTCCTCTTCAACCTTTGTAATCTTTTCATATGCTTCCAACTTATCCAATGCTTGTGGCTCATCTAAGTTTCTTATAATACCATCCTATCAAGTGGTATATGCTCATATGAGTGCAATTTTTGTGATTTATTTGTCTAACTAATGAATCCTTCATGATCAAAGTTATTACTAGGCTCACCATGTAGAATATTTTAATGAGACAATTTAGATTCAATGAGGTCATAGACTTTAGTATTAATCACTAAAATTTCTCTAAAGCACAATTCCCATGGCATCAGAGACTATTTTCCATATGAACCAAGATGCGTAAAACTAGAAGTAGCTAATTGCCTTACAATTTCTAAATAGGCAATTCTATTTGGTACTATCCTAGGAAGGAGAAAAGGAACACCTTCAAACCCATAGATTTTATCTTTTATGATCCTTAAAATAATACTAATATCCCCAGATGTGATTCACTCTCTCAACACAATCCTTTGGTATGAGGAATCTCTTAATCACTAGGGTGAGTGTATGATCACATGGGTGGCCCAAGAGTCCATACAATGGTTTGACAAAATGTTCCTTAAAGTACAAATATTGAGACCATGGTGTCTGTTATCCCATATGGATGTCCACATTTGCACTAGTTTTCTCAATCCTTGTTTGTCATATTTTTTGACCCTTAAGTCATCAATCCACAATCTCATATCCTAATTGACATAGAAGAACATGTGCAAGAGAAAAGAAAAGTGTTTTAAGGAAATATTGTTAAGGTTGTTCTTTATTACTTCCAAATCATGATTGATTTGGTCCACTAAATATGAAACATAATGAAAAGAATGAGTGTCTAGTGTCTAAATATTTACAACTAATAGAATTGATGCATTATACATAACTGGATTAGCCTCTATGCCCAAGACTTGGAAAATTGAGTAGTAGGTATACTTAAATTATTCCTCAAATAAGTTTACATAAAATGGTGGTTTCTCATTGATATCAAATATTTTGAGTTTCTTGTCATCTTTGGATCTATGAATCAACAAACTCCACCTCATGTATATGTCCTCTAATATATAATACTCATTGATTAGGTCAATTAGAACAATTGGATTATCATAAGATATTTCTCTGGTTACTGGTAATAATGACTCTCCATGGGCATCGTATATGGTTCTCTTTTTAGAATTATAGCTTTTGGAAATTTCCACTATTAAGTCCACATTTATGAAGACATTTTGAACCACTAATTTCCCCAAATTGTGCATCCATGGGTTGCATATTGGATCTTCTTTGTTCCTCCTTTTGTAATGATACATGAAAAAAATGTATCCTATCTACAAAGTCCACACATCTCCTATATTTTTGAATTTATCTCCCAATCATTCCATATTAAGGTGTATTTACATTGTCCTCTTCAATCTAGGGCCATAGTCGAGTAATTGATCCATCGGGTCTTGATTTAAATATCTCCCTTCCTTTTTGTGTGTTTTTGTTTTAGTTTCTACAAGAATTTCTACTGCCTATGTTTTTTCTTTCTATTTTCTAACCCTAGTCTTCTTTGTTGTTCCCTCCATTATGTTCTTCAAAAAATAGAAAAAAAACCTAATAGTAACAATGCATTACTAGTTTGCACACTTACTTGGACCTCTATGAATGATTTTGAATCAATTTGCAATATTTTACCCCTAATCCTTTATGTTATGATCTCCACGACTTTTGAATTTTCTTATAGATCTTAATTATGCATCAAAATTATGATTTGATGGTCTCAAATTTGTAAGAGTATTTATTTTGTGTAGCCTTTAAATCATATTAGAATGCTCATTAAATTCTTTTATTTCAAATCTCATGTAGACATGACACTCCTTTACTTTTCCTTGGCGCCATATTATTTTATTTCTCATCATTTGTGTCAGATAGACTTAGTAGTTCTTCCTTTGAGTCTGTATATCTCTTACTGTCTCTATTTAGTTTTAATTCATGACTGATCAAAGAGACCCATCCTTATCAAATTGATGCAAATTCTAATTTTGAGCAATCATTATAACTCATGAAACTCTCCTCGAAAGGTTTTCTTTTTGTTGGAACTCATTACTCATAGGAATCCTATTTCAGTTTGGGTAAAGCCCGATGTCCCTTTGGTGAATGTGTTTTCTCCTTATAAGATTTATTTTATTTTATCAATAAGACCATAAAAATGTCTTGTCAATGATTATAATTTTGGATGGGACTACTTCCCAAATTAATCTAACTGGTAACTAGGATAGTTTACCCATTACTTATGGATTGGACATCCACAAAGCGGATATCAATTGATTCAATAGGATCATTTATCTATCAACCCATAGACATGAACTTGAAATGGTGTGACAAAGTATATGTACTAAGTTACAATAATTGTCATCACTATTCTATTGAAAGGAAACATTGCATTCTTGAAAACAAATACTGGAAAGTAACTTGTCTCAGCATGAATCAGAAATATTCGAATAGTTTACTATACTCAACAAAATCCATAAATCAAATGGGTCTTTAATTTTTTTGCCTTGCTGCAGGAACAACCACAGGTTCTACTACCTAGTGGTTGCAAGAACAACAAAGTACTAAATAAAGACTAAAGAAAAACAAGGAAATAGTAATGTTCACTCACCAAGTTCCCCCCTTTGAATGGGTGAATTGGAATAACTCAATAGATGTTTATTGGAACAAAGACATCTCTATTTTATTCATAACTGGAAGACTAAGTACATATTGAATAGAAACTGTATTAACTAGAATCACCCAAAAACTAGAGTAAAGACTTATGTTCTTATTTGCTAATCTAACTCTCTCGAGAAGTCTACAAGAAAATTATTTATAACAAAGGAATTCCTTAACTAACTCCTCAACTATCGGTCATCTCAGTCATATGGATTACAACCATTTTATCTCCTTACAAACACATTTGAGACAATTCCTCAATTGACAAAACAAGTTTTCACTTATTAAATGATCCAACAAAAATATAGGTTCTTCTTTACTAGATTTACTCTTGGTTGTAGTGGTTCATGCTTGAATTTCTTAATGATAGTCTGATGTATTTATGGCAGTCAAAAAACCACTTCTTCTGGTGGTTGTTGAACTAGTCTAGAGTCCTTTGTGTTGTCAGCTTCTTCAATACCTGAATGACTTAGTCATGTGAATGACAATTAGTAGCACATGCCATATTTATAACATATGATTATCTCATCATCCTACTTTGAATAAAACATCTATATACTAAGTCATTCTTGTAGGAAAGGGTTTTCTTGCTGCAGAAACATATTCACATTTCAATCATCCATAAGAGTAAGAATAATATAAAAAGTGATTAGTTAATCCATAGGTAATATTAGTTAAGTGGTCCTTGTTCTTATCATCAAGGCATAATAAAACATGATTTTTTAGACTCAAAATAGGTCCTTATAATGCCCTTATACAAACATTGTCTTACAAGAGTTTAGTGAAAATATAATAACAACCTAGCTTTTGGACTAACAAGCTAAAAAAGCATGGACCATAATAGGTCATAAAATGGCCTAGTCAGGGACCTCATGTTTTGATGAAGCACCTTTTTGCCTTCTTAGATCTTCATTGTCTCTTCAATGTGATTACTTTGTCAATAAGAGTATGTCACCTCCTCTCAACAATATTTGTTGCAGCCTTAGTTCATCGGAGTGGTAAACTGCAATCACTTTCGATATAATCCATCATTGTAATCTTTTAGTGTCTCCTCAATCATTTATAAGCTATATAGTAGGGTATGTAATCACCTAAAAAAAAGGCATGGTCAAACAATTAGCCCCTAATATGAATTAAAATTACCCTAAATCCTAATCAAAGGGTCAAATCCTAATAAATATCATCAATTCAATCAAATCCTAAGCCTAATTATGTAATTGGTTAGATCCACCTAGTTACATATTTCATCAATAATCCCTAAATCAAAGGATCCTAAACAAGGTATTAATTCATTAATTGAGACTAGTGAATTAATTAACTCAAAAGTAATAAATACTCTTTGCTAGACTTATCAATTAATGGAATTACTTTAATAGTCTCAATTTACAACTCATAACTAAAGGACAGAGGAGCTAATTCATCCAGTCCAAGCTAATCACATGGATCAAAATCAATTAAGGCTTATAATCACCGCTTATGATGAGTTGATCTCAACCATCTAATTCCTACGGATTCCTATAAAAGAAAAATCAATTCAAGCTTATATCTATCTAGAATTCATGTCTCAAAACTATGCCAAAATTATTATGGGTCATCTTGGAGAGTTTTTAAATGTTTTAGGAGCATTTGAGAGTTATTCCATAATGTTTTTAGCATAGAATAAATTAGGTAGCATCTAAATTCATAGTATTCTAGGGATAATATTGCTTAATTGAATTTAAATTCATAGCTAGAATCATTTTATCATTAAGTTGCATTGCAATCACTTAGAATCTTCCATTTTAGAATTGCATTGTCATTGATCTAAGTTGATAATCTAAGAGAAACATTAAATTTAGATCATACGTGTTCTAATTAGGAAGCAATATGTCAATTTTTATTGGTTTCTATGTGTTTTTAATTGATTTGATTTGACTAACCAATGATATAATGATATATTGAAGTGTTTGTGCTTGCAGGACAACAAACAATTTTTCACATACACAAGGTGTACTATATTTTCAATTATACAAGCCCTTTCAGTGAGACATTTTTCTCCTTTGTTAGGTCTTCATTATTACATTGATACCATCATAGTTTGAAGAGTACATGTTTCATCAACATCTTACTTTTCAGTGTGACATCACCCTTTGACGAGATCACTTTTTAATTCACATATCCTCAATGTTACATCAAAACTAGTATGTTTACTTATATTTCGAAGAGAGATCATGCATGTCTTTTTGATGCTTTGTATTATCAACATGGCTTTTCCTATCAATGAAGCATCTTTTATATCTAATTGGATTCTGGTGATTCATTGATGTGATCTTTATTTATGTGATAAATGTATAGTATTGGAAAAAAATTTCCAATGTTTATGATGGTATTCTTCTTGATAAAAATATCCATATCTGGTTTTGTAGAGACATAGAAATATCTACTCGATGTGTTAAAATGGAATATTTTAAATTCAAATTCCCTTCCTTATCATATCTTCTTGTTGTTTCAAGTGTTTGACTATGGGAACTTTGTGTCATTAAATAGGTTAAATCATAATGGGATAAATAGGGAATGACTATCATGAAGGGTCAATGGCCAATAGTGGGAAAATCATCAAAATCATATAAAAAGTAGTGGGAAAATTTATAGGATTTGGTAAGCAATGTGAGAAACATCATCTAATTTTATGGGGTGCTAACAGTGGCTCCTTTTGGGGATGAATAACCTTTGGTTATTTTAAGAATCTTGAGAATATTTGGGGTGCAAACTAAAAGCAAAGTATTGTGAAAATTTAGCGACTAGTATATTCCATGGGAGTGAAACCTAAACTACTGCACATGAAAAATTATCAAGAGAAAAATCTTTTCAGGAATGGTCAAGGTGTTGACAATTCCATGTTATCCCCATCCATATTTTATAAAACTATGAATCTGCTCCATTTTTCCCTATGATGAAAAAAGGACCAATCCACAAAGATTCAAACTTACCATGCTTCCCTTTATCCTGATCTCTAGCATTCTACATGAGAACTAATTCACCTTCCTATAATTTCCTATCTTTTTCTCTTTTATCATACATATACTTTACTTGTTGTTTCATTTTGACATTATTCTTTTGTGCGTCATTTCTCAACTCATCTAATTCTACAAGTTTCTCCAATCTTGCCTCCATGGGTTTAGGTATATCAAGGTCATCTTCAATCATAAATTTTCTTATTGGTAGAAGGTTATTTATAGGCATCTTTTCTTGGGTGTCATAAACTAGGTCAAATGGAGACTTGCTAATAGATTTCTTAGTTGTGATCCTATTTGTCCAAAGTGCCAACTTTAATTTTAAATCCTTAGCTTTCTTGTTCTTATCCAATTTTTTTCTTTATTACCTTCAGAATGTTTTTGTTACTAGATTTTGCTTTCCCATTTGCCTTGGGAATATAAGGTGAGGCATATGAAATTTTTATACCATGATTTTCACAAAATGAAGTAAATTTGTTAGAGTGAAAACATGTCCCATTATCAATGATGATCTTGGTAGGTACTCCAAGTCTTGTTATAATGTGATCCATCACAAAATTTACTACCACTTTGCTAGTATCTTGCGGGTTGGGATTGCCTCGACCCATTTAGTAAAATAATATGTGGCTACAAGGATCCACCTATGTTCTCCACTTCACTTTTATGATATCTCTCCTATGAAATCTATTCCCCACTAGTTGAATGGTGCTTTTATTTGCATAGGCCCTAAAGGTAATGCTCCTTGATATTTTAATTTCCCTAAGAATTTCTGACAAGATTCATACTTTTTGACATAATTGTGAGCATCATTAAAGATACAAGACCAATAATATTCTGACCTTAATATTTTATGAGCAGTGGTTTTGGCAGAAAAGTGTCCACCACATACACCCAAATTCATTTCTTCTAAGGCCTTCTCAGACTACCACTTATCCAGACATACTAGCAACACCCCATCTTTATTCTTCCAATATAAGTCTCCTTCAACTATCACATATTTGGATGCATGCAATGTCTAATCTCTTTTCTAATTTTCTTCTAACCTCTCTAGACATTTCATGTGTTTTAGGTAGTACATTATATTATTATACCAAGAAGTTTATTCAATACTAAAAATAGCATTATACCATTTAACTTCATTCACTTGAATAACCTCTAGATTTTATTCAGCCATTAAATTTTCCAATCCTTGTCCTCTAATAAGTTTTATTATTTGAATATCTATAGTGAATTCTTGAATTTGATTTATCCATCTCCATCTTCTTCTCGTCACTTATGTTTTCCTAACTATATCCTCCACTGTTACATTTGGAATGTAAGCTATGATATCTTCTCTTACCAAATATGGTCTAAAATTATTTACTACCTAAACTAAGGCATAGACAATTTTCTCATTGATATTATATTTTAGTTTTATTCCTTAGAGAAATTTACTGAAGAAAGCTATGGTTTGATCATATCCTTCTTCATTCTTCTATAGCATAACTATAGCAATAGTGTGAAAAGAAGAAAATGAGAAAATTTAAAATGGTTTTTCAAAGTATGGTGATTTTAATATTGGTTCTTCCTTGATTTCTCCCTCAATTTATGTTAAATAATCTAAAGCCTAAATTATCCAATCCAACTTAGCTCCTTTTTTCAACATTTTTGGATATCGGTTTCACTATTTCTACAAAGTTTGATATAAACCCCCTACCAAACTTAATTTTTCCCAAGAAATACTGAATTTCCTTTATTGTCTTAGGTATAGGAATCATGTCAATGTTTCCAACTCATTCAGGATCAATTCTCACCCCTTCTTTAGACACTACATCTTCAAAACAAATTCCTTTTGTAACTACAAAGTGGCACTTGTTTGGATTCAAATAAATTCCATACTCAAGTTCCTCTAAGAATATCTTTTCCATATGAACATAATGATCCTCTTATTTCTTAGAATATGTTGTGAGTTCATCCTGATAAACCGCCATAATGACATTTATCAATTCTACAAAAGCAACGTCCTTGGCTAGTTGAAAGCTTTCTCCAACATTTGTTAGACCAATCGACATTCTAACATAGACATATGTCCCACAAGGTGTAGTAAAGGTTGTCTTTTATTTCTATGATTATTTAACTTTGATTTTATTTTAGCCTAAGAATCCATCCATCGTGGATAGTAACTCGCATCTAGTAACCCTTTGTTATAGAGCATCTATGTTTGGCAAAGGATAATTATCTTTAAGTGATGAGATGTTCAAGTTTCTAAAGTCAACACAAAGATTGATATCTCCATTCTTTTTCCTTACTAGTTCCAAGTTTGAGACCCACATAAAATTTATTATGGGCTTGATTACCCCCCATACCTTAGATTCATAACATTTTCTTGCATTTTTGGAAACAAGGTTGGGTTTATAGGTCTTTTTTTTTTCTTAAAAGGTTTAGCATCTAGTTTGAGTGGAATGTCTATATCTCCTCTAAAGTGATGTCAACACTCCCCTTATTATAAGCGTAATTTTCTTCCCAGTATACACTTTCTTTAGGGTATTCTCTATTCCCAAATTTATTTCTTCTACATTCTCATTTTTTGTTGGTGTTGTCTTCATGTCAATTTTATCATCTCTATCAAAAACTCTCTCCAAAGCTACCAGGCCTCTAGGGATTTTTTCATCTTTAATTGTACTACTTCTTTCCCATAAATAGTATCTTTACCATCTACCTTTTTAACATAGGCATTAAAATCTATATCTTGGGATTCATACTGATCAACACAATGCAAATTTGTTAACAAGTCAAAGTAATCATCAAAAACTTGCCAGTTGCATATGTTATCAGGAATAAATGGCCTAGTCTTGGTTTCAACTTTTGAGACTCTAGTTAAAATGATGTAATCTTGTTTCAAAGCAACATTTTATAGAAAATTCATCATTTTTTTTAATTTATCAACCCAATTAATTGAGGAAGCATCAAAAAATTCAATTGAGTCCCACACTATGTTCTTATGTTGCTTGAGTCTTCTATTTTTTGGGGAGTATTTAGATCTCACTTGTGAAATGATCAAATTTAAAATCTCCACACTTACTAAGTAACTTGATTCCATGTTTGATAGCCAAGCTTAAACCCAATAAGATGGCCTCATATTTGACCACATTATTTTTTTATTCAAATGATAACATGAAGGAATACTTGAATGTCTTTCCGCTTGGTGAAATTAATAAAATCCCAGCTCCATCTCTTTCCTTGTTGCATTCTCCATCAAAAAACATATTCCATACATCATCTTGGTTATGTTAAGTGTGTATACTAATCATATCTATATTTTTCAATTCTAGTTGTGTAATTTGAATTGATAAATTTCCCAAATCAGTATCACATAAACATATTATCTAGTTTGGATATACATTTTTAATAATATATGATGACTTGGGGTCTTTTTCAACTTTTACTTTTCTATTTACTCATATTGTTTCATATGATAGATCTATTTGAACATGACCTCCTACTAAACCAATCTACTATATAGAAAGGAGCATCCAATAATTGGGGACAACATCAACTATAGTGATATATGTTTTGTATGCAACCTCTAGACAAGCAACTATCCTGATCTCTATATCCTTCATAATACCAACCACTAGGAAAAATCTATTGTCCATAGCATAACACTTTTCATAAGTGGTGTCAACCCATAGTCCAATTTCTTTCATAACCTCAAAGGGAATTATTGATGGCTTCGCATGAATCAATCATACAATTTTTTACCAACTTGTTTTTTATTAAGGCAAAAATAGGATTTTGAAGGGACTTGAAAGCCTTTACATCAAGATTACATAAGGATGAGCATTATATCATAACAAGAATGACACTAAGACCAAAAGTATATAGAGAATAAAGTTGGATACATAGACAAAATAAGACATAACCAACACATAAAAAAATCCAACCAACAAAAAGACACAAAATGTCAAGCAGCAGAAATAAACTTAAGAAATTTTTTTCAGAAGCTCAGTCGCCTCTAGTTCCAACTAATCCATATTAGCTGAAGCACTCTTTAGGTCTTCAATTTTTTGGTTATACTTCAATGGCTTCTTCTTAGTGTTGGTACAAATTCTTTTGCTTGGGCCAATAGACACATCGGGTCTAGCTTCCATATCCCCATCCACGTCCACGATGAATTTCTCCCGATTCAACTGCTCCATCTTAGCCACTAAAATACTCAAATGTTCAACTAAAGACTTAAGGATTTTAGAACTTTCTTCACCAATATTCTTTAGAGTAGACTCCATATTGTTCATATTAGCCTCCCTCTCCCCAATTTTTTCAGCATAGTCCTTCCCTAGATTCTCCACTTTTTTCAAAGTGTGAGAGAGGCTATTAGTGAGTGAATTCTTTTCACTTTCTATCCAAAATATTTGACAGTTGTGGAAATGTTACTATCCTTATCCACCCTAGAGGAATCAAAAACTTCAAATTTTCTAATGGTGGCATGTTTCTTGATGTTAAGGTCTTTGATCTCGTAAAATGCCCATTTGATCAGGTGATAAAAGTCCACAACCCCTTCCCTCATAGTTTCTAGAACACCAATAGTAGGCTCTTTGTTTGGGTAGATGTCGACCTCACTAGGATTCACAACCTCCTAGGTATCCTCTTCATCAATGGAAAAATCATTAGAAGCCAAAGGGGAAATGGGGTCATCCTAAGTATCAAGAATAATGGAAGGGTCAAAAGCCATAGATTTCTATTTACTCCCACTAGGCTTGGGCTTACCCACCTTCTTAGAGACTAAGGAAGGTGAAGGGGTTGAAGTTTTACCCTTACCCTTCCCAAGATTACACATAGGAGAGTTGCCACTCACTTTAGGTTTTTCCAGAGGATGGGAAATTCAAGATTCTTCTCCAAAATCAATGTCTCATCCCTCCTTCTCCCAATCCACACTACCAGGCACATCCTCATCCAAATCAGAATTGCCAAGGGTATGCAACTCAATAGAAAAAGTATTATAATACTCATAAATAAGAAGAATAAGGCCCCAATGAAGGACAAGGTTGCCCCAAGGGTTAACTCTGTAATCCTAAATGCTTGTGTTCAAGGAAGAAAGTAGATGGAAGGGAAAAGAACCTTCTCATAATACTTGAAGTGGTTAAGAAGCATGAAGTGATAACCGTATACCTTGGTGAATCTGCCATCAAGGGTGAAACACTGCATAAATGCCATGAGAACTTGTCTCCAAGAAATCTTAATCTGCTTGGGCACAAAGTAATTCTTGTTGACCTTAACCAGTTTTGTCTTCTCTTCATCCTCCTTAGGGAACTTCTTCACTACAAAATTAGAAAGTTTCTTGCCTCTATAAAAGTTCATTACTTCTAAAGTATGGCCCGTGATCCCTGCAAGCACACCAACATCCACATCCATCGACCTACCACATATAGTAAGTTTACCATCATGTCACTCCTTGAAAAAATTAGAAATAGTCAGGTTCCTACCATGCAACCTCTACATAAACTTTGTGACATCCCCTCTATTAAGGATACACCAAATAGTAGGGTTGGCCTTCTAATATTTGAAGGTAATTTGCTCCATTCTCTTTCTATCACCACCCATATTTCTCTTAACATCTCTCTACAAACTAAAAAGAAGGGTAGTCCAAAAACCATAGTAAATTACCCAAATAAGGGCTTTCAACACCTAGAAAGTGTGCAAATTGTTGTGCTCATCAAGTGCCATCCGTTTGATTAGACACTTTCTATAACTCCCCATAATTAAGTTGTCAGTCCTTGAAATCATTGGAAATGGTGGAGATATTACACACCTTTCTATGGATTATATTATGGTTAAGGAGGGCCCTAGCATCATTACCCAACTCCACATCACCCATCCATGTAAGCAATGAGTCAACCATGACCCCCTTTTAGCTAACCAATCAGCAATGGTATTAACTTCCCAAAAATAATG
Organism: Chamaecyparis obtusa; assembly: GCA_027943335.1. Lineage (NCBI taxonomy): Eukaryota > Viridiplantae > Streptophyta > Pinopsida > Cupressales > Cupressaceae > Chamaecyparis > Chamaecyparis obtusa. The sequence continues at coordinate 6,082 of BSBK01008609.1, read as the reverse complement.
AGAAATAAAGCTACATTCAAAGGTTTGGATGATTCTAATTGAAGAGGAAATAATGTTGTCAATGGTCCAAGAAGCCATGTTTTCTCCCTTGAGGCATCTTATAATGTTGTTGGAGTCACCTTCAATCCAAACCATTTTACAATTGAGACATTTAGAAAGAATCAAAGATTTAAAGACTCCCATAGCCTCAACAAGGTGATTGGTACGGGTACCCAAGGGATTTGCCACCACTACCAAACATGTGCCATTTTCATCTTTGATCACTCCCCCACACCTAGGTAGCCTAGGATTACTTTTAGTCACCCCATATTTGAAAGGAAAATGTTATTATGAGATTTATTTAATAATTCCTATTTAGTTGAGAATTATTTCTTTCCCCACACAACTCATGGGTAGTTTATTTGTATTGATTCTCATTCATTTATGGGGGACTATGCTGGAAATTATGGGGAATTTGAGGAAGAAGATTTTGAAAGTTATTTATAGAGAATTTTGCTTGAGATTTTATGGATTTCTATTAATTATTTGGATGGAGATATTTTTTTTGGATTGCATTGCATTGGATTTGGGAGATTGAATAAAAGTGGTATGAAGTTTGGTTGTTGTACATTAAAGTTTGGATTTGTTTCTTTCTTATGCTTTATTGATATCTATACGACCCAAGGTAGGGATTGATTCCCTCATTTATATTTATTGTATTGTAGAATATAAATTTTATTTTTTTTTAAATTATATTTTGAATATGTAATTTTGGTTTTATATGATATTTGAGATATTTGAGATTGTATGTTTAAATGGATGAGTTTTACTATGTGTTTTTCCTAGTTTTCATTCAACCTATTTTGGAGTTTCTTTTATTTAATTCATTTTTGTGATTGTAGGGTTTTAGTTAATTGAATATTTAAAATTGAAACTAAGAGATCTCAAATGGGTCTCCCTCTGATTTTGTTTTTGGGACTCAATCCATACCCGATTCTATCTATTTTACCCAGATTGGAAAATGCATTGAACTACTTGTATTTTACTAGGCATTTTGTATGTTTGATTGTGAGATTTAAATGCAATGTGGTTCCATTTTGTTC